>CM077643.1:403311918-403911918 GCA_039707465.1 Rhabdophis nuchalis
GCAAGTTTTATTCGCAGTCAAATCTTTGCTTGGTTTTATTCGCTTCTGAACTTTAGCCCTGTTCCTTCCCTCCCCTCAGTCTGTGTCATAAATCACATTACCCAATAGATACACCCCTCCCAAACTGGCAGCAGTAATCTAAGAGCCCATTCCAACGTGGAATGTCCCCATGACAACACGGAGAGTTGACACACTGCAGTTCTTAAATTAGTCACACGGTCGTTAAGTGAATCAGGTTCCCCCCCCCATGGATTTTGCCCGTCAGAAGGTCCCAAAAGAGGATCAGGTGACCCCCGGGACACTGTGACCCGTCATAAAAATGAACCAGTCGTCAAGCCTTTGTATGTAAATGACCACAGGAATGCTGCCGAGGTTGTAAGTGTGAAACATGGCCATAAGTCACTTTTTTCCATGCCGTTGTAACTTTGAACGGTCACTAAGCAAACTGTTGTAAGTCGAGGACTACCTGCATTCAATTGTTGCTATAGGTAGTCCTTGACTTATGACCACAATTGAACCCCTAATATCTGTGGCTAAATGAATCAACATTTGTTAAGTGAACTTTGCCCCATTTTACGACTTTTCTTCCTACAGTTGTTAAGTGAATCACTACAGTTGCTCAGCTGGTAACACGGTTGTTAAATGAAGCTGACTTCTGATTACTTGACCTCAGGACATGGCAACCGTCATTAAGATGAGTCCGTTGCCAAGCATCTGAGTTTTGATCACAGGTACCGAAACAGTCATAAGTGTGAAAACTGCCATAACTCACATTTTTCAATGCTGTTTTAACTTCAAGTGGTCACTAAACGAACGGTTGTAAGTAGAGGACAACTAAATGAGGGATTTAAAAACATTCACTATGATTCCTAGCTATATAGATTTTCCCTACATGAATCCGCAAATGATTCGATGGTCTCTCCATGGCATACAGGAAGTCCTCGATTTACTGAGATATTGGTTAAGTGAGCGGCGTCCCATGTCATGACCATTCTTGCCCGAGTTGTTAAGTGAATCCCTGCCGTTTGATAACTTAGTAACCTGGTTGTTAAGTGAATCTGGCTTCCCCATTGATTTGGCAGGTCGGAAGGTTGCAAAAATCGATCACACGACCTTGGGACACAGCAAGGGTCATAAGTACGAGTCACTAGCCAATAACCCAGTGGCTTATATTGTTAAGGTGGGACTAGAACTCCCAGTCTCCTGGTGATTGGCCCAAAGTAACCCAGTGGCTTATATTGTTAAGGTGGGACTAGAACTCCCAGTCTCCTGGTGATTGGCCCAAAGTCACCCAGTGGCTTATATGCTTAAGGCGGGACTAGAACTCCCTGTCTCCTAGTGACTGGCCCAAAGTTACTCAGACAGCTTTCATGTCTAAGGCGGGACTAGAACTCACTGTCCCCCACTTTCTAGCGTTGTGCCTTAACCACTAGACCAGTGTTGGTGAACCTTTCCGGCACCTGGTGCCAAAACGGGAGTATGTGTGCGTGCGGGGATGGTAGTGGGGAGACAGACACCACCGGAAACCGGAAGAGCAGCTCCCTGGCGTATGCCGGGAAGCTGAGCTTCTGGTTTTTCCGGCAAACACCAGCTGGCTGGCGCATGGCTGCGCACTGAAAACCGGAAGAGCAACGGGCGACGGCTGGCGGTGCCCGGAGAGATGGCTCTGCGTGCCACTCCTCAGCACCTGTGCCATAGGTTCCCTATCACTGCCCTAGATTAATCTGGTTCTTTTGTTACTATTTATAATGCTTCTTTTCTGATCTGTCCCACCTTGAAGGGTTGCCAGTGGATGTTGAATTTTCAAGGCGCCGAAGAGTTCTCTGCCTCTGCCAATGCCTGTAGGATTTTGCCACCAGGGGCCAAAGACGTCCCTGAGAAGATGTGCCAGCTTCCAGACATTTGACTATCAAGCCTGTGAGAACGGGACTTTTTCTGCGTGGATTGGAGGCATCCCAACATTCCCCTGGCTGCTTCGAACTCTCGTCTTGCCTTGCCCTACGTTTGATTGACCACTCTAAATCAGGGGTGTCCAACCTGTGCAACTTTAAGTCTGAAGGACTTCAGCTCCCAGACTTCTCCAGCCAGCTTTGCTGGCTGGAGAAGTCTGGGAGCTGAAGTCCTTCAGACTTAAAGTTGCAAAGGTTGGAGACCCCTGCTCAAGAGGACTGAAATTCAGTCGAATCCAGCAAAGCTGGCTGGAGAAGTCTGGGAGCTGAAGTCCTTCAGACTTAAAGTTGCAAAGGTTGGAGACCCCTGCTCAAGAGGACTGAAATTCAGTCGAATCCAGCAAAGCTGGCTGGAGAAGTCTGGGAGCTGAAGTCCTTCAGACCTAAAGTTGCAAAGGTTGGAGACCCCTGCTCAAGAGGACTGAAATTCAGTCGAATCCAGCAAAGCTGGCTGGAGAAGTCTGGGAGCTGAAGTCCTTCAGACTTAAAGTTGCAAAGGTTGGAGACCCCTGATCAAGAGGACTGAAATTCAGTCGAATCCAGCAAAGCTGGCTGGAGAAGTCTGGGAGCTGAAGTCCTTCAGACTTAAAGTTGCAAAGGTTGGAGACCCCTGCTCAAGAGGACTGAAATTCAGTCGAATCCAGCAAAGCTGGCTGGAGAAGTCTGGGAGCTGAAGTCCTTCAGACTTAAAGTTGCAAAGGTTGGAGACCCCTGCTCAAGAGGACTGAAATTCAGTCGAATCCAGCAAAGCTGGCTGGAGAAGTCTGGGAGCTGAAGTCCTTCAGACTTAAAGTTGCAAAGGTTGGAGACCCCTGATCAAGAGGACTGAAATTCAGTCGAATCCAGCAAAGCTGGCTGGAGAATTCTGGGAGCTGAAGTCCTTCAGACTTAAAGTTGCAAAGGTTGGAGACCCCTGCTCAAGAGGACTGAAATTCAGTCGAATCCAGCAAAGCTGGCTGGAGAAGTCTGGGAGCTGAAGTCCTTCAGACTTAAAGTTGCAAAGGTTGGAGACCCCTGCTCAAGAGGACTGAAATTCAGTCGAATCCAGCAAAGCTGGCTGGAGAAGTCTGGGAGCTGAAGTCCTTCAGACCTAAAGTTGCAAAGGTTGGAGACCCCTGCTCAAGAGGACTGAAATTCAGTCGAATCCAGCAAAGCTGGCTGGAGAAGTCTGGGAGCTGAAGTCCTTCAGACTTAAAGTTGCAAAGGTTGGAGACCCCTGATCAAGAGGACTGAAATTCAGTCGAATCCAGCAAAGCTGGCTGGAGAAGTCTGGGAGCTGAAGTCCTTCAGACTTAAAGTTGCAAAGGTTGGAGACCCCTGCTCAAGAGGACTGAAATTCAGTCGAATCCAGCAAAGCTGGCTGGAGAAGTCTGGGAGCTGAAGTCCTTCAGACTTAAAGTTGCAAAGGTTGGAGACCCCTGCTCAAGAGGACTGAAATTCAGTCGAATCCAGCAAAGCTGGCTGGAGAAGTCTGGGAGCTGAAGTCCTTCAGACTTAAAGTTGCAAAGGTTGGAGACCCCTGATCAAGAGGACTGAAATTCAGTCGAATCCAGCAAAGCTGGCTGGAGAAGTCTGGGAGCTGAAGTCCTTCAGACTTAAAGTTGCAAAGGTTGGAGACCCCTGATCAAGAGGACTGAAATTCAGTCGAATCCAGCAAAGCTGGCTGGAGAAGTCGGGAACTGAAGTCCTTCAGACTTAAAGTTGCAAAGGTTGGAGACCCCTGATCAAGAGGACTGAAATTCAGTTGAATCCAGCAAAGCTGGCTGGAGAAGTCTGGGAGCTGAAGTCCTTCAGACTTAAAGTTGCAAAGGTTGGAGACCCCTGATCAAGAGGACTGAAATTCAGTCGAATCCAGCAAAGCTGGCTGGAGAAGTCTGGGAGCTGAAGTCCTTCAGACTTAAAGTTGCAAAGGTTGGAGACCCCTGCTCAAGAGGACTGAAATTCAGTCGGATCCAGCAAAGCTGGCTGGAGAAGTCTGGGAGCTGAAGTCCTTCAGACTTAAAGTTGCAAAGGTTGGAGACCCCTGCTCAAGAGGACTGAAATTCAGTCGAATCCAGCAAAGCTGGCTGGAGAAGTCTGGGAGCTGAAGTCCTTCAGACTTAAAGTTGCAAAGGTTGGAGACCCCTGCTCAAGAGGACTGAAATTCAGTCGAATCCAGCAAAGCTGGCTGGAGAAGTCTGGGAGCTGAAGTCCTTCAGACTTAAAGTTGCAAAGGTTGGAGACCCCTGATCAAGAGGACTGAAATTCAGTCGAATCCAGCAAAGCTGGCTGGAGAATTCTGGGAGCTGAAGTCCTTCAGACTTAAAGTTGCAAAGGTTGGAGACCCCTGCTCAAGAGGACTGAAATTCAGTCGAATCCAGCAAAGCTGGCTGGAGAAGTCTGGGAGCTGAAGTCCTTCAGACTTAAAGTTGCAAAGGTTGGAGACCCCTGCTCAAGAGGACTGAAATTCAGTCGAATCCAGCAAAGCTGGCTGGAGAAGTCTGGGAGCTGAAGTCCTTCAGACTTAAAGTTGCAAAGGTTGGAGACCCCTGCTCTAAACCGTCCATTGCTCAACGCAACACAACCCCTCGCCCACTGCTCTCTGTGCCACCAAAACTGATCATCTCTAGGGATTTGCAAAGCTCTTGAAATAAGAAAACGAGCTTCCAATGTAGGGGAACGGTTTGCGAGGCCCAGGCACGGATGCATGGATGATTTTGCACCAAAAAATTATATTTAGGCCATCGAGTAATTATCCAATATCCACAGAAATAGCTAGCATATGTGTAATGATGAAATGGTGGAAGATTCTGGCCATTTTTACTCTGTGTGTGTGTGTGTAACGTTTGTGCTGATAGATAAATAAAGAGAGACTAGTATAGATCTATTTCGAGCTATTTAGCTCTCATCAGCTAGCCATATACCCTTACTGGGATTCAAACCTGGGAAGTATTACATGTGAGACAGTTGTAATGGCCACTAGGCCACAGGTTCTCCTCCTTGATCAGCTCAGCCAGGGGAATAAGTATATATATTGTGTCACAACACCCTGGTATGCCCCAAATATGGGAGGGAGCAGAACTGCAGGAAAGCGGTATGCTTCCTCCCTTAATTGGGGCTTACCAGAGTGTTGTGACACAAGCATATATCTATTCCCCCTGTCTCAGCTGATCAGGATAGAACCAGTGGTCTAGTGGCAATTACAACTGCCTCACATGTAATACTTCCCTGGTTCGAATCCCAGTAAGGGTATGGCTAGCTGATGAGAGCTAAATAGCTCGAAATAGATCTATTCTAGTCTCCCTGATTTATTTATCAGCTCAAAAACCTAACACACACACACACACACACACACACACACACACATATTCATTTTCATTTCATTTCATTTTTAATATTTTTATACCGCGTCCTCTCCCCAAGGGGACTCAGAGCGGTGCACAGGGAAAAATTAAAACAACATGAAATATATACATGAATAAATACAATAAAAACAGATTAAATCAACTGTCCCTGCACTAAAATCCCCATTTTTAAAATTAACATTCCCTAACCCCTGAGGTAGTCACTAACCTAGGCCGGCCAAGCAGAAAAAGTGAGTTTTTAATTTCGGACGGAAGGAGCGGAGGTCCGTAGTTGTTCTAATGTAGGGGGGAAGGTCGTTCCAGAGGGCTGGGCCCGCCACAGAGAAGGCCCTTCCCCTGGGCGTCGCCCGCTGACAAAGTCTAGTGGACGGCACCCGGAGAAGTCCCTCTCTGTGGGAGCGAATCGGCCGGGAAGATGTATGGGGCAGAATCCCCATATATATGAGACAATGTTTTACAACACCTGTTGAGGCCCCTTTAAGGGAGGAGACAAACTGTCATCCTTCTCTGCCTATTCGGCTCATCCCAGAGAGCCATGAGATTACTGTTGAATTTTTTTAGATGTGTGTTAGGATTTTTTTAACCATTGTCTCATTTAAGAGTCCTGTAAAGGCTGATGTAATCAGGGGAAGCCGGATAGCTCAAGGCATAGAAAGGCTTGCCTGATATGCTGGAGAGTGCCGGTTCAAACCCCAGTAGAAGGAGTATGGCCAGCTGAAGAAGGCTAATAAGCCTGAAATGGATCCATCCTGGTCTCTTATTTATTAATCATATACATATATATACATACCTACATACCTACATACATATGCATGTATATCCTTCCCCTGCAATGCCCACCAAGCCACGCCCACAGCACCTGTAGTAAAAAAAATCGAATCCCACCACTGTACTAAACCATAATACAGGGGCAAGGAAAGTGAAAGTAACCCAAATATATTGCTAGAATAAGATAAACATATATATATAGTACAGTGGTGGGATTCAATTTTTTTTACTGCAGGTGCTGTGGGCGTGGCTTGGTGGGCGTGGCATGGCTTGGTAGGCATGGCAGGGGGAAGGATACTGTAAAATCCCCATTCCCTCCCGATCAGCTGGGACGCAGGAGGCAGAGAATAGATGGGGGCGAGGCCAGCCACAGGTGGTATTTGCCGGTTCGCCGAAACTACTCAAAATTTCCACTACCGGCTCTCCAGAACGGGTCAGAACCTGCTGAGTACCACCTCTGGTTTAGTATCACGATTGCTATGTTAAGGACTAGAAATGTGGTTTAAAAAAATGAACAATTCTGGAAAGGTCGTAAAATGGGACAACATTCACTTAACAAATGTCTTGGCTGACAAATAGAAATTTTGAGCTCAATTGTGTGGTCGTTAAGTTGAGGACCACCTGTACTTATGACTTAGATTTGAAACTGTCCAACAATTCATGTTGACAATAACCGCAACCTAGCAACATTTTTGGTTATTCGCCTTTGCAACCCGCATTCGTTCAATGTGATGCATTTTACAACAATTTTGCCAAAAATCAGAATTTACTTTTAATCTTTGGCAAAACCGACACACAGGTTGAAGTTAACCACTGCAGCGTCCACTGAATGACCACGGCAGTAATTTTAATGACAGCCACAAAGGAGGTCATAAAACTGGATGGGTCCTGCAGCAGCCCTGATTTATGTCCATGATGAGTTGCGACCGTGAGAATCAGGTGTCATTAGGGTCGTAATACAACTACTTTTACATCCAGGGTGTGTGTGTCTGTGTGGGTGGGTGCACACGTACATGTGAAGCAGTGGTGGGTTTCAAATTTTTTAGAACCTACTCTGTAGGTGTGGCCTATTTTGTGGGCGTGGCTTGGCAGCGGCGGGCCAGATTTACTTCCAGGTACGCTGGTGGAACCCCCTCTCACCGGTTCTCTAAATTTCACCAAACGGCTCTTGCGAGTAGGTGCGAGCCTGCAGAAACCCACCACTGATGTGAAGGGAGGAGTGTAATACAATACAATACAATACAATAGCGGAGTTGGAAGGGACCTTGGAGGTCTTCAAGTCCAACCCCCTGCCTAGGCAGGAAGCCCTATATCATTTCAGACAAATGGCTATCCAACCTCTTCTTAAAGACTTCCAGTGTTGGGGCATTCACAACTTCTGAAGGCAACTTCTGTTCCACTGATTAATTGTTCTAACTGTCAGGAAATTTCTCCTCAGTTCTAAGTTGCTTCTCTCCTTGATTAATTTCCATCCATTGCTTCTTGTTCTGTCCTCAGGTGCTTTGGAGAATAGTTTGACTCCCTCTTCTTTGGGGCAACCCCTGAGATATTGGAAGACTGCTATCATGTCTCCCTAGTCCTTCTTTTCATTAATAATAATAATAATAATAATAATAATAATAATAGTTTAATTTCTTGACCGCTCCTCTCCCCATAGGGACTCGGAGCGGTGCACAGGGAAACTAAAAACCATAAATATACAATCAAGAACATCTTAAAAACAAATTAAATAGTACCTGTGCTAAAATACCCAATCTAAACTAAAATTCCCACTATACACTAAAACCCCATAGAGAGAGACTATCCCAGACCGGCCAAGCAGAAAAAATATGTTTTTAATTTCAGACGGAAGGAGCGGAGGTCCGTGGTCGTTCTAATGTCGGGGGGAAGGTCATTCCAGAGGGCAGGGCCCGCCACAGAGAGAGCCCTTCCCCTGGGCGTCGCCCGCTGACAAAGTCTAGTGGACGGCACCCGGAGAAGTCCCTCTCTGTGGGAGCGAATCGGCCGTGAGGAAGTATGGGGCAGGATCCGATCCCGCATGCCCAGCTCCTGCAACCGTTCTTCATATGTTTTAGCCTCCTGTCCCCTCATCCTCTTTGTTGCTCTTCTCTGCACTCTTTCCAGAGTCTCCACATCTTTTCTACATCGTGGCGACCAAAACTGGATGCAGTTTAAAGGCAAAGGCTCCCCTCACACATAGGGGATGCTAGTCGGGCGGTGCTCATCTCACTTTCAAAGCCGAAGAGCCAGCGCTGTCCGAAGACGTCTCCATGGTCATGTGGCCAGCATGACTCAATGCCGAAGGCGCACGGAACGCTGTTCCCTTCCCATCAAAGGTGGCTCCAATTTTCCTACTTGCATTTTTTACCTGATTTCGAACTGCTAGGTTGGCAGTTCATATGTTTTAGCCTCCAATATTCTATTGTGTCCAGAATAAAAGCAGAGATGATCTACTTGCTTTAAAAAAAGGGCTGAATTAATCCCGTAGAGGCATTGTTTTTTATTGGATTATTAAAAGAGATTTACCGAGACCTTTCCCCCCACCAATGGCAGAAGTTTTCCCTAGAGCAGGGGTGTCAAACTGGATTTCTTTGAGGGCAGGATCAGCATTGTAGTTCTCCTCCATGGGCTGGGAAGGGTGGTGGTGTCCAGAGGCCCTAGCATATCTGTTTTCAGCCAGTAGAGTGCTGCAGGAGGCGTCCGTCAGCGGGCAGAGGCACCGCAGACCAGTCATTTGCTATTTCTAGGCTGGCCACGCCCGTGGTCTGGATTTAAGTACCCCATGGGCCGGATCAGTGGTGGGATTCAAAATGTATTAGTACTGGTTCTGTGGGCATGGCTTTGTGGGCGTGGCGTGGCTCTGTGACAGGGGAAGGATACTGCAAAATCCCCATGCCCTCCCCACCCCACTAACCTGCTTTCCACCTTCGTTCTCCTGTCCAGGGCAACATAAGAACATAAGAACATAAGAATAGCCTTGCTGGAACAGGCCACAGCCCATCCAGTCCAGCCTTCTGTCTCCCACAGTGGCTCCCCATTTGCTTCAGGGTCTTCCCAAGTAGATGTCTTCACCTGCTTATGATTCCCTGCAAATGGCATTGAGAGATATCCTGCCTACCTCTCCAACCCGGAGGGTGTCCTTAGGCATCCATCATGACAGCCATGGATACCCTTGTTCTCCATGAACTCCTCTCATCCTTTCTTAAAGGTCTCGAGGCTGACAGCTGTCACCACTTCTTCTGGCAGGGAGTTCCATAGACCAGGGATCCTCTGGGTGAAAAAGTACTTCCTCTTATTTGTTTGAGGTGTAGCTTCCAAAAGTTTCATTGAGTGCCCCCTAGTTCTAGTTTTCCAACAAAAGTGAAGCTGCAGGGGCGGGGCCAGCCTATTTGCCGGTTCTCCAAACTACTCAAAATTTCCACTACCGGTTCTCCAGAACCTGTCAGAACCAGTTAAATTCCACCTCTGGGCCAAATATTGAGTTTGACAGCCCTGCCATTGAGGATAATAGGATCCGGACTGTTAAACTCTAAATAACCAGCAGATGGCAGCGAGAAAGATTCGGTGCTGCCCTCTAGTGGGTGTCTGGAGTTTTGCCACTCAGATCTCCAAGTCCTATTTTCCCAGGCCCAGCTGCAAATATTTCCCTTTCGAGGCACTTGAAGTGCGATCGGTTGGTTTGAAGGAAAGGAAAGAGAAGATGTAGGATGCCAGAAAAGCATTCTTGACATATTTCCATAATCCAGCACATTGCTTATTTCTTCTAAAGGAGGAAAAAAATGCAGCATCAAACTACAAAAAAACAGGCTATTCTGTTGGAACTGTGGATGTCTGGGTGCATAGGTGGAACTGAATTAAAAATCCCAATTCCAGGTGCAAATTCAAGTAGTCCTTGACTCACGGCGACAATTGTGGCTAGAACTACTGTTGTTAAGTCATTAAGCGAGACACCATGAGACCTTGTCCGATTTTTCAGTGCCATTGTAGCTGGTCGCTATACCATAGCTGGTCCTTGTAAATCAAGGGCTACCTATGAAATGATGATGAAGATGATGATGTAACCAGAATTCTAGTCCTCACTTTGGCTGGGGGACTTTGGGACAATCCCTCCCTTCTCAACACAGCCCACCTCACAGGGTTGTTGTTGTAGGGACACAATTAAAGGTGGGAGCACTGCAAAATGCCTCTTCCGCCGGACACTAAAAACTCACTTTTTATTTTATTTCAATTTATATAACCGCCCTTCTCCATCGAAATGGACCCAGGGCGGTGCATAGGGAGTTAAAATCAATAAATAACAATAAATACAGAGTAATGTCTAAAATAAATTAAACTAAAGACCTGTGCTAAAACATCCCATTAAAATTCTAAAATACATTTACTCATTAGCTAAAATTGAGTTAAGTCAGAGCTCTAAGCTCTCAAGCTAGACCGGCTTGATGGAAAAGATATGTCTTAAGTGAGCGGCGAAAGAGGGGAAGGTCTGTGATAGTCCGAAGTTCGGGGGGTTAGGTCGTTCCAGAGGGATGGCCCAGCCACTGAGAAGTCCCTTCCCCTAGGCACCAATAGCCGGCATTGACTGGCGGATGGTACCCTGAGGAGGCCCTCCCTATGGGAGCGGATCGGACGGTGGGAGGTATGCGGCAGGAGGCGGTTTCAGATGGCGGGCCTGGCATAATTTTAAGATGGTTTTAGTAGGTTTTTACATGCGAGACCGTATCCTGCCCCATACATCCCTCCGACCGATCCGTTCCCATAGAGAGGGCCTTCTCCGGGTGCCGTCGGCCGGGCAATGCTGGTTGGCAACACCCAGGGGAAGGGCCTTCTCTGTGGCGGGCCCAACCCTCTGGAACGACCTTCCTCCCGAACTCTGTACCACTACAGACCTCCGCCTTTTCCGCCGGCGTCTGAAAACGCATTTATTCCAACAAGCCGGCCTAGGATAAACACCCGATCTGGACTTTTTAGTTATACATTTTAATTAGAGAATTTTAAAAGTCCCTTCGGGGAGAGAGAGCAGGATACAAATAAAATTTATTATTATTATTATTAAAATGTTTTAGCACGGGGTAATTTAATTTAATTGGATTTTAATAATTGATCTATTTATGCACGTTGTGTTTTAATTTGCCTGTGCGCCGCCCTGGGTCCTTTTGTAGGAGAAGAGCGGGGTATAAATTTAAATAAATGAATAAATAAATAAATAAATAAATAAATGAATGAATGAATGAATGAATGAATGAATGAATAAATAAATGAATGAATGAATGAATGAATAAATGAATGAATGAATGAATGAATGAATGAATGAATGAATGAATGAATGAATAAATAAATAAATAAATTAAGCTAGTTCTCGACTTGCAGCCATAACCGAACCCAGAATTTCTGTCGCTCGGTGTGAGACAATTGTAAAGGGAATTTTGCCTCGTTTTACAAACCTTCTTGCCACCCTTTTATTTATTTTATTAAATTTATACCCCGCCCTTCTCCTTGTTAGGACCCAGGGCGGCGCACAGGCATCATTTAAAAACACAAAATACAATAAATATCAGTTAAAATGTATTAAATTAATAAACCCGTGCTAAAACCCAATATTAAAACCCTTACCAAATTATAAATTTTCTTAAAAAGTCAGAAATGGGGGGCTATCCTAGGCCGGCTTGTTGGAATAAATACGTCTTAAGACGTTGGCGGAAGAGGCGGAGGTCCGAGATAGTACGAAGGTCGATGGGTAGGTCGTTCCAGAGGGCCGGGCCCGCCACAGAGAAGGCCCTTCCCCTGGGTGTCGCCAACCGGCATTTCCCCGCCGACGGCACCCTGAGAAGGCCCTCTCTGTGGGAGCGGATCGGACGAAGGGATGTATGGGGCAGGAGGCGGTCTCGTATATAGCTAGGTCCCGAGCCATGGTCGTCAATACCTTGAAGCGCACTCGAAAGGCCACAGGCAGCCAGTGCAGCTCGCGCAGGAGAGGTGTTACGTGGGTTTGCCTTGAGGCACCCATAATCACCCGCGCGGCTGCATTCTGTACTAACTGTAGCTTTCGAGTGCACCTCAAGGGAAGCCCCATGTAGAGAGCGTTACAGTAATCCAGCCGGGACGTCACAAGCGCTTGAGTGACTGTGCGAAGGGCTCCCCGGTCCAGTAAGGGGCGCAACTGGCGTATCAGGCGTACCTGATAGAACGCCCCCCTGGCCACGGCCGCCACATGGTCCTCCATGGACAGCCGGGAATCCAGGAGGACGCCCAAGTTGCGCGCCCTCTCCACGGGGGCCAGTTGTTCGCCCCCAATGGCCAGTGTTGGACTTATCTGGCTGAACCGGGGTGCCGGAAACCACAGCCACTCGGTCTTGGACGGGTTGAGCTTGAGTTTATTACTACCCATCCAGATCCGTACGGCCTCCAGACACCGGGACAGCACCTCGACGGCATCGTTGGGGTGGTTTGGGGTGGATATGTACAACTGAGTGTCATCAGCGTACAGATGGTATTCCACCCCAAAACCACGGATGATCTCACCCAGCGGCTTCATGTAGGTGTTGAACAGGAGTGGCGAGAGGACTGACCCCTGAGGAACCACACATGTGAGTGGCCTCAAGGACGACCTCTGCCCCCCTGCCAACACCCATTGCGACCGACCAGAGAGGTAGGACGAGAACCACCGTAAAACGGTGCCTCTCAGCCCCAACCCCCCCAATCGGTGCAATAAGATACCATGGTCGATGGTATCAAAAGCCGCTGAGAGATCTAATAGGACAAGGATAGAGGAACAACCTCTATCCCGTGCCCTCCAGGGATCATCCACCAACGCGACCAATGCCGTCTCAGTGCTGTGACCGGGCCGGAAGCCGGACTGGCGCGGGTCTAGATAATCAACTTCCTCCAGATGTCGGGGAAATTGTTGAGCCACCACACTCTCGACAACCTTCACTAAAAAGTGAAGGTTGGAGATGGGACGATAGTTCTCTAATAAAGCTGGGTCCAGGGATGGCTTCTTGAGGAGGAGCCTCACCACCGCCTCTTTCAAGACAGTAGGCAAAGACCCCTCACTCAGAGATGAATTCACAATGCCCTGGAGCCAGCCTCGTGTCACCTCCCAGGATGCCAGTACAAGCCAGGAGGGGCACGGGTCCAATAAACATGTGGTGGCTCTAAGGTTCCTCCGCAACCTGTCCATATCCTCGGTAGTAACAAAGTCGAACTCCTCCCAGGGTGTTATCTCAAGACCAACACCGGACATCTCAACCGGACCTTGTTAAGTGAATCACCGCAGTCGTTAAGTTGGTAACTTGGTCGCGAAGTGAATCTGGCTTCCCCCCTGATTCTGCTTGACCGAAAGGGGATCATGTGACACAAACACACACACCCCGGGACACTGCAACCGTCATAAATACGAGTCATTGGCCAAATTTCGCCTGAACTTTGGCCACTCGGACCATGGGGATGCTGCGATGGTTGTCGGGACGCCCTTCGCACAGTCACTCATGCCCTCGTGACATCCCGACTGGACTATTGTAACTCTCTCTACATGGGGCTCCCCTTGAGGTGCACCCGGAGGCTTCAGTTAGTTCAGAATGCGGCCGCGCGAGCAATTATGGGCACCTCTAGGTTTGCCCACGTAACACCGCTCCTGCGCGAGCTGCACTGGCTACCTGTCGTCTTCCGGGTGCGCTTCAAGGTGTTAGTTATCATCTTCAAAGCGCTCCATGGCTCGGGACCTAGCTATCTGCGAGATCGGATCCTGCCCCACACATCCTCACGGCCGATTCGCTCCCACAGAGAGGGGCTTCTCCGGGTGCCGTCCACTAGACTTTGTCAGCGGGCGACGCCCAGGGGAAGGGCGCTCTCTGTGGCGGGCCCGGCCCTCTGGAACGACCTTCCCCCTGATATTAGAACGACCACCGACCTCCGCTCCTTCCGTGTAAAATTGAAGACCCATCTCTTTCGACTGGCCGGCCTTGAATAGTTCTCTCTGTCTTTTAACTACAATTATTTTAATGGGTTTTTAATTTATATTTTTAGCACGGGTAATTTTATTTAATTCTATTTTAAGTAATGTTTGTATTATTGTATATTGTTTTTAATTATGCCTGTGCACCGCCCCGGGTCCCTGTGGGGAGAGGGTGCGGTTAATAAATCTCAATTTATTATTATTATTATTATGTACGTTTCACTTTAAGTCCCGTTTTTCAGAGCTGTTGTAATTTGGAACGGTCACTAAATGAACTGTTGTAAGTTGAGGACTGCCTGTATTGGGCCTTCACAGAGTATGGGTGAGTGGAAAAAAAAAGTCGAGATGGGGGCTACAACAATTTGATCAAAGTTTGGACCATGTCCTTTGGGTACAGGTAGTCCTTGACTTACAACCATTCGTTTAGCAACCGTTTAAAGTTAGAGGCACTGAAGCAAATGACTTAAGGTGCTAGGGTTTCAAATAGCATCCAAAAGGAAATCAAAGTCCGAGGCAAAGTATTGCTCAAAGTTCCCTTTTATCAAAAGAGCCATGTTGGCACATCTGGGGAAACCCGAATCTGAAAGCTTCCTGGTTTTCCCCACCCAGTTGAAAGTTTGAGATCTTGCCCTCCACACCCACAAGTCCATCCCAGGGTCCGATCTCCCACTGCCACGCTGGCAGCTTCCACCCATCCAATTCCAGTCAGGCACAGAGGGTTCAAAGACAAAGGATGACCTTGGCTTTCTAGAAAGAATGTTGTTATGGCTACCTATCATCTAACTCCTTCCATTTTCCCACAATAGAAAAAGGCATAGCAGAACAATAGAAAGTGTGGCAGGCTAAAGATCCAAAAGGAATATGGCTGCAGGCCTGACATAAGGACTGTTTTTCACACTTACGACCATTGCAGCACTGACGCTTGGCCACTAGGCATGAAATTATGACCGTTGCAGTGTCCTGGAGTCCCATTATCCCTTTTGTGTCCTTCAGATAAGCAAAGTCAATGGGGAAGTCAGGCTCACTTCACCACTGTGTGACTAGCTTAACAACTGCAATGATTCACTTAACGACCGTGGCCAGAAAGGTGGTAAAGCGAAGCAAACCTCCCTTAACAACTGTCTTGTATAGTAATGGAAATTTTGGGCTGAATTATTTGTAATTCAAGGACTATCTGGTTACCGGTAGCAACTGGTCATCAGATTGCTACAATGGTCGTAAGTGTGGAAAACAAGTCCCTTTTTTTTCAGTTCCGCTGTAACTTCAAACGGTCACTAAATGGACAGTTGTAAATCGAGGGCTTCCTGTAGAGTTGAGATGAGCCGAAATCTTTGTGAACCCAGTTACTCAAATGCTTGAAAGAAATAAACTAAACATCCCATCCATTTCCAAAATTTCATCATCATCATCCGAGCTCTCCCAGGGTTAAAAGCGCCACAATTTCAGCCCACAATCACACCCTGAAGGTATACAAATGTTCCTCCACACGGAACCCACAAAGCCGCATTTGCTCCTTTGCCTTTGCCCAGACTCCAATTTTGGCCAGAAAACAAAGCCACAAGATGGATCTTCTTACTAAATCAAACCCAGGGCTGTAGAAGCAAAATCAAATTTAAGCCATTAAAAAAAAGATATTCATCCTTGCACCTGCCAGAAACAAACTCCTCAGTCTTTGTTCAATGCTTATGTGAATTATTGTTCAATAGACATTTATTTTAAGGGGAAAATATATATATTAAGTTTGGATCGTTGAAACGCCACCCCCAGAACCCATCAGAGAAAATAAACAAGCAAAGGCAGCAACGGAAAGAGGAGAGACGAGGAGGGAAAGGAAGAAAGGGTAAAGTAGAGAAAGTAAGGATGGGGAATTAAGAGTAGGAGAGAGGATAAGAAAGGAGAGAGGAGAGAAGGAGAGAGGAAAGAGAGGAGAAAAAGAGGAGAAAGGAGAGGAGGAAAGAAGGCGGCAGAGAAGGGGAGCTTGAGAAGGTAGGAGTAAGGCTGTTGCAAAATAAGATGGAGACAAGGGGTGGCAAGGAAGCAATCCAAACTGTATCATACAGCAGGGGTCCCCAACCCCTGGTCCGCGGACCGGTGCCGGTCTGTGGCTTGATAGGAACCGGGCCGTAGTGAGCGGCGCAACTCTTAGAAAGGGCCGGAGAGGAGGAGGAGGGGACAGCCCCCTGGGCAGAGTGCACACCGGGGGCAGGAGAGCGCATGCGCGGCCACTCACACCGTTGGGGGCCTGAGAGGAGCGAGGAAGTCAACTCACACACACTCCGTGCACGCATGCGCCGCCTGATCCCCTCTCCCCCGCTCCCCCTCTACGCCGGCTGAACCATGGCCACCAGTACGCGGAATTTTTTTAACATGAAACCGGTCCCTGGTGCCAAAAAGGTTGGGGACCCCTGTCATACAGTATATATGTAAGAATGTGTATAGAGATTAATGATGAATAGATAAATGTTAAATAGCATTTATAAGAATGTATATCAATGAATGTTTTTGAAATGGGAAAAATAAAAAAATATTCTTCAAAAAAAAATATATTCATCCTGGCACCTGCCAGAAATAAGGATGAACCCACAATTTAAAAAAAAAAAAAAAACCATGAAAGTTTACAAACATTTTACTTCCCGGAACAAATCTAAGGAAACTGGATTAAAACGCATCAAGAAAATCCATTTACCTTCATAGAAACTACTGATAAAACTATTTTTATTGCCCCCCGACAACACAAATTTGTTAACACACACCTACAAAACCTGCACAACTCTTCTATGCAACGCAGGTAGTCCTCAACGTACGGCCATCATTGAGCCCAACATTTCTGTGGCTCAGCGAGACAGTCGTTAAGTCATTTTTTTCGCCCCAAGGTGCGACCTTTCTCCCCGCCGTTGGTAAGTGAATCAATGCAGTTGTTAAGATAGCAACATGGTTGTTAAGTGAATCTGGCTTCCCCCCACCCTTGACTTGACTTGTCGGAAGGTCCCAAAATGGGATCACAATAACTCTGGGACCCTGCAACCGTCGTTAACATGAGTCAATTGCCAAGCATCTGAATTTTGATCACGTGAGGGTGAAGAATGCTGCAGCGGTCGTTAAGTGTGAAAATGGCTATTTTTTTAGTGCCACTGTAACTTTGAACGGACACAAATGAACTGCCGTAGGTCGAAGACTATTGTTCTGACCGAGGCTTCCTTAAAAAGCAAGATCCCGGGCAAACCCCCTTTTATTTACCCGACTGTGAATTCCTTTCATTCCCAGTCCGCAAGGCTTGGCAAACAGTCTTTCTGAGGAATGCTTATCCACACGAACCTTATCTCGCTAGGAGAGCTGCCAGAGAACCAGTTTCCCAACGCAGGGCAAGGCAACCCTTGGCACAGAGTCTCTTACAGTCACAAAAAAGAACTTTCCACTCTTGAACAAATTGTTTCCTGCAAAAGCCCCCCTCCCCATTCGCTCCTCTTTTGTTTCCTATGGGAGGGGCCAATCACCTCCAAGGTGGGGCTCCACTCCCACGTCGACCCTGCTTTCTTAGTTGTTCTTGTCTTCTGGCAGCTCTGCGCATGCGCCCACTGGGAACAGGCTCCAGCCCTCGTCTGAGCTTTCCTCAACCCCCCTGTTCCTCTCCAGCCTCCTCATTCTCTGACTCTGCGGTCAACTCCACTGGCCACCGGCGGGCCACAACCACTATCTATAGTCAATTTTTTCTCAAAGAAAACCCACTGAAGAATAGTTTTTGGAGAAAAAAACTGGGGCGGTGGAGCTGAGATTGCCTTCCCCAAAGTTGGTTCTGGATAACTGTATTATAATTACAATTATCACATTGCTTATCCTGGAGGAAAAGCACAGGTAAGTCCTGGAGTTACAACCATTTGTTTAGTGGCTGTTCGAAGTTACAACGGCACTGGAAAAAAGTGATTCATGACCATTTTTCACACTTATGACCCCACCCACCCCCATGGTCCTGTGATTTACAGTGGGATGCTTGATTACTGACTCATATTTATGACGGCTGCACTGTCCGGGGTGTGTGTGTGTGTGCATGTGATCCCCTTGTGTGACCTTCTGACAAGCAAAGTCAAGGGGGAAGCCAGATTCACTTAACAACCGTGTGACTAACTAAACAACTGCAGTCATTCACTAAACGACTGTGGCAACCAGGAATAGAATAGAATTCTTGCTTGGCCAAATGTGATTGGACACACAAAGAATTTGCCCCCAGGGCAAAACGTCATAAAATGAGGCAAAACGCACTTAACAAACGTCTCACTTAGCAACATACATTTAAGATTCGGTTTGTGGTTGCAGCTCGAGGACTGTTTTGTCAATGAAACTTCTGTTAATGGTTAATGGTGGTTCAATTTCCCAGGCACTCTAGCAATCCTCCCTGCTTGAGGACGACCTACCTTTGAAATTAGTTCGTCGTGGTTGGCCAGGTGAGCCCTGCAGTGGATGCAGCTGTACGTGCGGTGGCACGAAGGCAGGTAGGCTTGGAATGTCTTGGACCGCGTCATCTTCACCATTGGCGCCACCGAATGCTGCGTGAACTCGGAGGTGGCCCAGGAGGTCCTCCGACACGACGGGTCGCAGGGGAAACACTGGAGCACGCAGGTGAAGGCCGTGATTCGGAAGGGGGCGGGTGTGGCGCAGACTCCACACACTGGCGATGACTTCGGGAGAACAAAACCGGCCACGGGAGCCAACCGACCCACGTTAACCTGAGTGGGACAAAAGGATAAAAACAAGAGTGGGGTTTTCCAAACAACAGTCGATGCGCGCATTAACTTTCAGCGTTCCAGTCCTGAGTAAGGTATCTCAGGTTGCTGCCATGTCAGCCTTCACAGGTAGACCCAGGGAAGAGCCCCGGTGGTGAAGTGCTTAGAATACAATATTATAGACCGGTGATGGCGAACCTGTGACATGCGTGCCCAAAGTGGCCTGCGAAGCCAGGCCGCCTGGTACGCGTGGCCTTGCCTGTTTGTGTCTTCCGGGTTTTTCTGGCGCCCATGTGCATGAGACTATCAGCTGTCCTTTGCACACTGCAGCAGCTCCGGAAACCGGCGTGCTCATGTGTAGCGGCCAGCTGATTTTCAGGTGCGCATGTGTGCTAGGACCTAGAAGTGTGGTTTTTCCAGAGCATGGTCCTGACGATCGCCAACGTTCGCCCTCACTGTTATGGACTAACTCTGCCCACAGCCGGGAGTTCGATCCTGACCGGCTCAAGGTTGACTCAGCCTTCTGTCCTTTCCAAGGTCGATAAAATGAGGACCCAGATTGTTGGGGACAATGTGCTGACTCTAATCCGCTTAGAGAGAGTTGTAAAGCAGTGTAAAGCGGTATATACAGTACGTCTAAGTGCCACTGCTTACGAAGAAAGGAAGGAAGGAATCTGTGGTGGCACCGTGATTATAATGCAGCATTGCAGGCTAACTCTGCCACCAGCCAGGAAGTTCGATCCTGACCGGCACAAGGTGGACTCAGTCTTCCATCCTTCCAAGGTTGATAAATTGAGGACCCAGATTGTTGGGGGGCAAGAGGCTGATTCTAAACCGCTTAGAGTGGGTTGTAAAGCACTATGAAGCGGCATATAAGTCTAAGTGCTATTGGGAAGGAAGGAAGGAAGGAAGGAAGGAAGGAAGGAAGGAAGGAAGGAAGGAAGGAAGGAAGGAAGGAAGGAAGGAAGGAATCCAGGGTGGTACAGTGGTTATAATGCAGTGTTGCAGGCTAACTCTGCCCCCACCCCCAAAGTTCGACCCTGACTGGCTCAAGGTTGACTCAGCCTTCCGTCCTTCCGAGGTCGATAAAATGAGGACCCAGATTGTTGGGGGGCAAGAGGCTGATTCTAAACCGCTTAGTGAGTTGTAAAGCACTATGAAGCGGTATATGTCTAAGTGCTATTGCAAAGGAAGGAAGGAAGGAAGGAAGGAAGGAAGGAAGGAAGGAAGGAAGGAAGGAAGGAAGGAAGGAAGGAAGGAAGGAAGGAAGGAAGGAATCAATCCAGGGTGGTACAGTGGTTATAATGCAGTGTTGCAGGCTAACTCTGCCCCCACCCACAAAGTTCGACCCCGACTGGCTCAAGGTTGACTCAGCCTTCCATCCTTCCAAGGTTGATAAAATGAGGACCCAGATTGCTGGGGGGCAAGAGGCTGATTCTAAACCGCTTAGAGTGGGTTGTAAAGCACTATGAAGCAGTATATAAGTCTAAGTGCTATTGCGAAGGAAGGAAGGAAGGAAGGAAGGAAGGAAGGAAGGAAGGAAGGAAGGAAGGAAGGAAGGAAGGAAGGAAGGAAGGAATCCAGGGCGGTACAGTGGTTATAATGCAGCATTGCAAGCTAACTCTGCCCCCACCCACAAAGTTCGACCCTGACTGGCTCAAGGTTGACTCAGCCTTCCGTCCTTCCGAGGTTGATAAAATGAGGACCCAGACTGTTGGGGGAAATATGCTGACTCTGTAAACCGCTTAGAGAGGGCTGGAATGGACTGGAAAGCGGTATATAAGTCTAAATACTATTCTTAGTGCTTTTACGATGCCTATGGTGTCCCGGGATTCCCCTGTCTGTTTCCTTGTCAGAAAGTCAGTGGGGAAGCCGGATTCACTTACTTGTCCGAAGGTCGTAAAGATGAGTGACCCGAGAACATAGCAACCGTCATAAAGTACAGGCCAGTTGCCAAGTGGTCAACTTTACAACCATGGTTTACAAATTTGCAACCATGGTTGTAAATATAAACAACAATCATAACCCTCTTTTTTTTTAGTGCTGTTATTATAGCTTTGAACCAGGGGTGTCCAAACTTGGGAACTTGAAGACTGGCGGACTTCAACTCCCAGAATTCCCCAGCCAGCCATGCATGCATGCATGGCTGGCTGGGGAATTCTGGGAGTTGTAGCCCACCAGTCTTCAAGTCCCCAAGTTTGGACACCCCTGCTTTGAACGGTCACTACACCAATGGCTATTAAGTCAAGTAACTGTGAAAGGGATCTTGGAGTCCTAGTAGACAACCGTTTAAATAGGAGCCAGCCGTGGGCAGCAGCTGCCAAAAAAGCCAACACAGTTCCAGGCTGCATCAACAGAGGGAGAGAATCAAGATCACCTGAAGGGTTAATACCACTTTTGTAATGCCTTGGGAAGGCCACACTTGGAATACGGCATTCAGTTTTGGTCACCACGATGTAGAAAAGATGTGGAGACTCTAGAAAGAGTGCAGAGAAGAGCAACAAAGAGGATGAGGGGACTGGAGACTAAAACATATGAAGAACGGTTGCAGGAACTGGGTAGGTCTAGTTTAATGAAAAGAAGGACCAGGGGAGACATGATAGCAGTCTTCCAAAATCTCAGGGGTTGCCACAAAGAAGAGGGAGTCAAGCTATTCTCCAAAGCACCTGAGAGCAGAATAAGAAGCAATGGGTGGAAACTAAATCAAGGAGAGAAGCAACTTAGAACTGAGGAGAAATTTCCTGACAGTTAGAACCATTAACCAGTGGAACAGAAGTTGCCTCCAGAAGTTGTGAATGCCCCAACACTGGAAGACTTTAAGAAGATGTTGGATAGCCATTTGTCTGAAATGGTATAGGGCTTCCTGCCTAGGCAGGAGGTTGGACTAGAAACTCTGCTATTATATTGTGTTGAGAGAAGATGAGAAGAGAGAAGAGAAGGGAGAAGAGAAGGGAAGAGAAGAGGGGAGAATAGAGAAGAGAAGAGAAGAGAAGAAAGAAGGAAGAGAATAAAGAATAGAGAAGAGAAGAAGAGAAGAGAAGAGAACTGGAAGTCTTTAAGAAGATGTTGGATAGCCATTTGTCTGAAATGATATAGGGCTTCCTGCCTAGACAGGAGGTTGGACTAGAAGACCTCCAAGGTCCCTTCCAACTCTGCTATTGTATTGTGTTGAGAGAAGATGAGAATAGAGAAGAGAAGAGAAGAGAAGAGGAGAAGAGAAGGGAAGAGGGGAGAATAGAGAAGAGAAGAGAAGAAAGATGGGAAGAGAATAAAGAATAGAGAAAAGAAGAGAAGAGAAGAGAAGAGAAGAGAAGAGAAGAGAAGAGAAGAGAAGAGAAGAGGACTGGAAGTCTTTAAGAAGATGTTGGATAGCCATTTGTCTGAAATGGCATAGGCCTTCCTGCCTAGGCAGGGAGTTCGACTAGATGACCTCCAAGGTCCCTTCCAACTCTGCTATTGTATTGTATTCAGCGCACCCTTTATTTGCCCCTTTGGAAGGGGAATCCCCAGAAACCAGATCAAGGAAAGAAGAGGGAGAAACTGACTTGACCCTGTGCCTGGTGCAATCCGATCCGTTTTCGTTCAAAGGTGAACAAAGGATTCAATTCCGGCCTGGCTGAAATTTTTCCACCCTGACACCCATCACAAGGGCTGGCTTTGCACAACCTGTTGGGCCAGGTCAAGGAAGCCCCCCAGGCGGTAGTTGCGCAAAATATTAAATTTGGTTCGCTCGGGGGTTTTTTTGCTTGCTGTTGGGCCGATTCTATACTTGTGGTTTGATTCAGGATTTTATTTATTTATTTATTTGTTTTATTGAATTTATAAACCGCGCCACTCTCCCCAAAGGGACTCGGGGCGGTGCACAGGAAATTAAAATAGAAATATAAAACATAGCAATAGATAAATACTAAAAACAGATTAAATACTAATAACCCTGTGCTAAAAATCCTAAAACTCTTACCCCTTAAAAACCAAATTAAAACAATTTAAGCTTCACTCTGCAAGCTTGATGGTGTGGATTAGGCCAGGCCGGCAAGATGGAAGAAGTACGTCTTCATGTTTTGGCGGGAGGAGCGGAAGTCCGTGATAGTTCTAAGTTCGGGGGGTAGGTCGTTCCAGAGTGGTTGGGCCCGCCACAGAGAAGGCCCTTCCCCTGGGCGTCGCCCGCTGGCACTGCCTAGTGGACGGCACCCGGAGAAGTCCCTCTCTATGGGAGCGAATCGGCCGAAGGGATGTATGGGGTAGGATACGATCCCACAGATAACTAGGCCCCATGCCATGGAGCGCTTTGAAGATGATAATCAACACCTTGAAGCGCACCCGAAAGGCCACAGGTAGCCAGTGCAGCTCGCGCAGGAGCAGTGTTACGTGGGAATGCCTTGGGGCTCCCATGATCACCCGCGCGGCCGCATTCTGAACTAGCTGTAGTCTTCTGGTGCACCTCAAGGGAAGCCCCATGTAGCGAGCATTACAGTTGTCTAGACGGGATGTCACGAGCGCATGAGTGACTGTGCGAAGTTTTGTGGACTTAAGGAAAACGGGCCAGCTCGGAGACTGTGTTTGTGAAAGAAACCAGAGGTAAAGAGAAGAAAGAGAAGGGAGGAGAAAAACAGGAAGGAAAGATGGCAGGAAGGAAGGTAGTTAGAAGGATGAAGAAAGAAAAGAAGGGAAGGAGAGACGGAGGGAGGGAGGGAAGAGAAAACCAGGAAGGAAGGAGGGAGGGAAGAAAGGATGGATGGATGCATGGAAGGTAGCCGGAAGAAGGAAGGAACAACAGGAAGGAAAAAGGGAAGGAGCAAAGGAAAGAAGCAATTAGTGAAGATGGAAGGGAAGAAAGGAAGGATGAATGCATGGAAGGTAGAGGGATGGAAGGGAGGGAGGGAGGAAAAAACAGGAAGAAAAGATGGATGGAGCAAAGGATGGAGGGATGGGAAAACAGGAAGGAAGGAAGGAAGGAAGGGAGTGAAGGAGGAAGGGAATAATAATAATAATAATGATAATGATAATGATAATGATAATGATAATAAAAAAAGATTAATTTGTAGACCGCTCCCTCTCCCCGAAGGGACTAGGGGCGGTGCACAGGGGAGTTAAAAACGTACAAATATAGATACCTCATAGTAAAACAGGAAGGAAAGATGGAAGGAGCAAAGGAAGGATGGATGCATGGAAGTTAGAGCGATGAAGGCAGGGAAGAAAAAAGCAGGAAGGAAAGATGGAAGGAGTAAAGGAAGGATGGATGGAAAAAACAGGAAAGAAAGAAGGAAGGGAGGGAGGGAAGGAGGGAGGGAGGAAAGAGAAAAACTGGAAGAAAAGATTGAAGGAGGGAGGAAAAAAAGGAAGACTGGATGCATGGAATATAAAGGAGGGAAGGAAGGAAAAACAGGAAGGAAAAACAGGAAGGAAAGAGGGAAGGAGGAAGGGGAGAAAGGAAGAATGGATGCATGAAAGATAGAGGAAGGAAGGGAAAAAACAGGAAGAAAAAAGAAGGAAGGAAGGAAAAACAGGAAAGAAAGAGGGAAGGAGGGAGGGAAGAAAGGAAGAATGGATGCATGAAAGATAGAGGAAGGAAGGACAAAAACAGGAAGAAAAAAAGAAGGAAGGAGAGAAGGAACCCCCTTTAAAACATCCTAAGTAAACCACAGTACCCAGTAACCCCAGAAGAAGAAAAAAGGGGGTTCCTAGGCCATGACCAGTTAGAAACCAGTCCCCCCAGCTGGAGGTGAGCGGCAGACAAGCAAAATTGTACATGTGCAGGATTTAGGATGCGCACTCCTCCTTCTTCCCAATCGGTGGCAAAATGGTCTTCCACAAACCCCATTCCTGGTGTCAAAAGGTTTGGGGGACCCCTAACACACAACCTGCAGTGTAAGGACTGTAACAGCCGCTTTGTAGAACAAACAGGCAGAAGGGACCAGCAGAGCACCTCTGTCAACACCAACAAGCAGGCGGAAGACATGATGAAACTCTTTCATTGCACAACAAACGGACGGACCGAGCCATAGTTTCAACTGGGAAACCGTGATCATCCTAGACCAGGGGTCTGCAAAGTTGGCTCTTTTAAGACTGGTGGACTTCAACTCCCAGAATTCCCCAGCCA
Source organism: Rhabdophis nuchalis (assembly GCA_039707465.1). Taxonomy (NCBI): domain Eukaryota; kingdom Metazoa; phylum Chordata; class Lepidosauria; order Squamata; family Natricidae; genus Rhabdophis; species Rhabdophis nuchalis. The sequence goes on from CM077643.1 coordinate 403,336,749, forward strand.
GCATGGCTGGCTGGGGAATTCTGGGAGTTGAACTCCACCAGTCTTAAAAGAGCCAACTTTGCAGACCCCTGTCCTAGACCAAGCCGAATCCAAAAACTCTAGGGAATTTCTAGAAGCTTGGCACTCGGCCGTCCACAGGCACATGGAGATAAGCAACGTTTACACACCGTTCAAAACAAGACACTGTAATCACAGGGCCAAAGAGGAAACCAAGCACCAAAACATCTCCTTCCCAGCAATCGACACTCCGCTAAGCAGGGATGGAAGAGCAAAATTAACCCTAGGCCATCCGCCAAACTGTAAACAGTATCCCAAAGCAAGGAAATGCCAACCCAGGCGAACAAACTAACAATAAACAACAGCTTAATCATGAAATTATGATTAAGCACAACCACCAACATGGCAAGCCACTTATATTTCAAAACAAGAGTAAACCCCCAACTCCCTTGAATCACTAAGGATGTTACCTAGCTGGGTCACGAAATGTCTACAAGAAAACCACCAAGCTCAGACAATACCAAAGATCACAGAGTCCTCCACCAAATCCCTCTTCCTTACTGATGATGTTACCTAGCTGGGTCATGAAATGTTTGTAAGGAAGCCACCAAGTTCAGAGAGCATCAAGGACCCTAAACAAAGAGAATTAGGGGACTGGAGGCTAAAACATAAGGAGAACGGTTTGCAAGAACTGGGTATGTCCAGTTTAATGAAAAGAAGGACCAGGGAAGACATGATAGCAGTCTTCCGATATCTCAGGGGTTGCCCCAAAGAAGGGGCAGTTGACTATTGCAACGCTCTCTACATGGGGCTCCCATTGAGGTGCATCCGGAGGCTCCAGTTAGTCCAGAATGCGGGCGTGCGGGGGATTTCGGGAACATCTCAAAGTTCCCATGTAACACCCCTCCTGCGCGAGCTGCACTGGCTGCCGGTGGCCTTCCGGGTGCGCTTCAAGGTGCTTGTTACCATCTTCGAATCGCTCCATGGCTCGGGGCCTAGTTACTTGCAAGACCATCTCCTGCCACATACTTCCCACCGACCGATTCGCTCCCACAGAGAGGGCCTCCTCAGGGTGCCGACCGCCGGTCAATGCCGGCTGGCGACGCCCAGGAGTAGGGCCTTCTCTGTGGCAGGGCCCGTCCTCTGGAACGACCTCCCCCCCTCCACGGACCTTCCCCTCTTCCGCCGCTCACTTAAGACACATCTCTTTCAGCAAGCTGGACTAGCATAGAATTTAGATCTAGGAACGATAGAGCCTCAGCTAAATTAGATAGGTTTCAAATGGGTATTTTAGCACAGGTTTATCATTTAATTTCTTTTTAACTTTTGTATATTTGTTATTTATTTAAAATAAATGGGTCCTACAAGGAGAAGGGTGGGGTATAAATTCGAAAAATAAAATAAAAAATAGTAGGTTTTAATGTCCTGTGCACCGCCCAGAGTCTGTCTCGACGGAGATTGGTGCGGTTTACAAATCGAATTAAATAAATAAATAAATAAATAAATAAATAAATAAATAAATAAATAAATAAATAAATAAATAAATAAATAAATAAATAAATAAATAGGGAGTCAAGCTCTTCTCCAAAGCACCTGAGGGTAGAACAAGAAGCAATGGGTGGAAACTAATCAAGGAGAGAAGAAACTTAGAACTGAGGAGAAATTTCCTGACAGTCAGAACAATTAATCAGGGGAACTCCTTGCCTCCAGAAGTTGTGAATTCTCCAACACTGGAAGTCTTTAAGAAGATGTTGGAGAGCCATTTGTCTGAAAGGGCTGTGATTTGTGTTTCACTAACTTTATACTATCACTGCTTGTTAAGCAGTAGTTTAGTTTTACCAAACCAGTAAAAGCTATTTACCTTTTTACTAACAGTGTCCGATTTACTATTTGTGTGTTTCACTAGCAACGTTTCTCTAGCTGCATATTATAATACAATACAATACAATAGCAGAGTTGGAAGGGACCTTGGAGGTCATCTAGTCCAACCCCCTGCCTAGGCAGGAAACCCTATACCATTTCAGACAAATGGCTATCCAACCTCTTCTGAAAGACTTCCAGCGTTGGGGCCTTCACAACTTCTGGAGGCAACTTCTGTTCCACTGATTAATTCTGTCTCCCAACAGAGATATCCCCCCAACAAAACCTGTGGCACGCAGTGTCCTCTCTGCGGGCCCGCGAACCTTCACCCTAGTTCAGCGCTAACACGCATGTGTCTACACGGGGCAGCTGGTCATCGGGTACCTGCCATGCATGTGCAGGGGGGATGTATGTGAAGGGTGTGCGTGTGTGCATGCCTGCACGGGGCAGGCGGGTGTGTAAGGGGGGCGTGCGTGGATGCCCATGGAGGTGGGGTGCATTCGCACATTCCCGCTTTGGGAACTCGGTCCCGAAAAGGTTGGCCATCCCTGGTATAGGGGTTCCTGCTTGAGCGGGGGGGTCGGACTAGAAGACCTCCAAGGTCCCTTCCAACTCTGTTATTCTGTTATTGTCTTATTCTATCTCTGATCATGTGTGCCTGTCCCATAGAAGGTTTTGATGACCTTCTTCAAGGTTTTGACGACCATCTTCAAAGCGCTCCATGGCTCGGGGTCTAGTTATATGCGAGACCGTCTCCTGCCTCATACATCCCTTCGTCCGATCCGCTCCCACAGAGAGGGCCTTCTCAGGGTGCCGTCGGCCGGGCAATGCCGACTGGCGACACCCAGGGGAAGAGCCTTCTCTGTGGCGGGCCCCGCCCTTTGGAACGACCTACCCCCTGAACTTCGCACCATCTCGGACCTCCGCCTCTTCCGCCAGTGTCTAAAGACACACCTCTTTCACCAAGCCGGCCTAGCGTAACCTTCCGCTGGGACTATTTTAGACAGTTTTAATTTGTGGATTTTAATTGGATTTTAGCATAGGATGGGAATTTAATATTTTTCATTTCATTTTATTACATTTATATCCCGCCCTTCTCCACAGAGGACCCAGGGCGGCGCACAGGAAATTTAAAAAACATACACAATAGAAGATAGACAAATAATTTAAAATATATATTAAATAATCCCCAATCCTGTGCTAAAAACCAATTATTAAAAACCCAATTTAAAACTTTTCTAAAAGTCCCCATGGGAGGTTAGGCTAGGCCGGCTTGATGGAAAAAATATGTCTTTAAACATTTGCGGAAGAGCCGGAGGTCGGTGATGGTCCGGAGTTCAGGGGGTAAGTCGTTCCAAAGGGCAGGGCCCGCCACAGAGAAGGCTCTTCCCCTGGGTGTCGCCAGTCGGCATTGTCCGGCCGACGGCACCCTGAGAAGGCCCTCTCTGTGGGAGCGGATCGGTCTAAGGGATGTATGGGGCAGGAGACGGTCTCGCATATAACTAGGCCCCGAGCCATGGAGCGCTTTAAAGATGGTCGTCAGAACCTTGAAGCGCACCCGAAAGACCACAGGAAGCAAATGCAGCTCGCGCAGGATTGGTGTTATATGGGAGCTTCTGGTGGCTCCCGTAATTACCCGCGCGGCTGCATTTTGGACTAGCTGTAGCTTTCGAGTGCACCTCAAGGGAAGCCCCATGTAGAGAGCATTACAGTAGTCGAGACGGGACGTCACAAGAGCTTGAGTGACTGTGCAAAGGGCAGCCCGGTCCAGTAAGGGGCGCAATTGGCGCATCAGGCGTACCTGATGAAACGCCCCCCTGGCCACGGCCGTCACATGGTCCTCCAAGGACAGCCGGGAATCCAGGAGGACACCCAAATTGCGCGCCCTCTCCACGGGGGCCAGTGTTTCGCCCCCAATGGCCAGAGTTGGAATAATCTGGCTGAACCGGGGTGCCGGAAACCACAGCCACTCAGTCTTGGCAGGGTTGAGCTTGAGTTTGTTACCACCCATCCAGATGCGTACGGCTTCCAAACACCGGGACAGCACTTCGGCAGCATCGTTGGGGTGGTCTGGGGTGGATATGTACAGCTGGGTGTCGTCAGCGTACAGATGGTACTCCACCCCAAAACCACGGATGATCTCACCCAGCGGCTTCATATATGTGTTAAACAGGAGGGGCAAGAGGACCGACCCCTGAGGAACCCCACATAAGAGGGGTCTCGAGGTCGACCTCTGCCCTCCCGTCAACACATATTGCGACCGACCAGAGAGGTAGGATGAGAACCACCGCAAAACGGTGCCTCCCAGCCCCAACCCCCCCAGTCGGTGCAATAGGATACCATGGTCGATGGTATCAAAAGCCGCCGAGAGGTCTAATAGGACTAGGATAGAGGAATACCCTCTATCCCGCGCCCTCCAGAGATCATCAACCAACGCGACCAATGCCGTCTCGGTACTGTGACCGGGTCGGAAGCCGGACTGGCGCGGGTCTAGATAATCAACTTCCTCCAGGTGTTGTGGAAACTGTTGGGCTACCACACTCTCAACAACCTTCACCAGAAAGTGAAGGTTGGAGACTGGACGATAGTTCTCTAGTAAAGCTGGGTCCAGGGACGGCTTCTTGAGGAGGGGCCTCACTACCGCCTCTTTCAAGACGGCAGGCAAGGACCCCTCACTCAAAGATGCGTTGACAATGCCCTGGAGCCAGCCTCGTGTCGTCTCCCAGGATGCCAGTACAAGCCAGGAGGGACACGGGTCCAATAAACATGTGGTCGCTCTAAGTTTCCTTGACAGCCTGTCCATATCCTCGGTGGTAACAAAGTCAAACTCCTCCCAAGCAGGAACCTCAAGACTAGCCTCGGACAGTCCCACAGGACTACTGTCGATGGAGGGTAGCTCATTCCGAATCCGAGTGATTTTCTCCTGCAGATAAATCCCAAATTCCTCTGCTCGCCCTTGTAGAGGGGCTTCGCGGCCTCTGGTGAAGGAGGGAGCGGGTCACCCCAAACAGGGCGGCAGGGCGGTTATCTGCGGATGCAATTAGGGTGGCACAATACTCACGTTTGGCCACCCTTATCGCCACTAAGTAAGCCCTAATATGGGTTCTCACTAGTGTTCGGTCGGCTTCGGAGCGAGAGGATCTCCATCTGCTCTCTAGGCGTCTCTTGTGGCGTTTCATCCCCCGAAGCTCCTCAGTAAACCAGGGAGCCTGGGTGATTCGTCGCCGCAAGAGAGGCCGCAAGGGCGCGACTCGGTCCAAGGCCCCCGTGGCCGCACTTAACCATGCGGCCACTAGGTCCTCAGTCGAGTCGCGGGGCAGGATCACAGGAATTGGCCCAAGCTCCCTCTGGAACCTTTCCGGGTCCATTAGAAGCCTGGGGCGGAACCATCTAGGAGTGTCCGGTTCCGCCTCCCCGCGGTGAGGTGGAGCGATTGGAAAGTCCAGCCGGAGGAGAGCGTGATCTGTCCATGACAAGGGAGTGATGACTAAGTCCCCTATTCCCAGATCGCGACTCCACTGTCCCGAGACAAAGATGAGATCCAGCGTGTTTCCCCCCTCGTGAGTGGGACCTAAAACTACCTGGGTCAGGTCCATGGCCGTCATGGAGGCCATGAACTCCCGAGCTGCTCCAGAGGCTTCGCCCGCCGACGGCAAGTTAAAGTCCCCCATGACTACCAGTCTGGGGGTCTCAACCGCCGCCTCGGCTATCACCTCTAGGATCTCGGGCAGGGCTGTTGTTGCATAGCGAGGAGCCAGGTATACAACTAACACGCCCAACTGCCTCCCTAGGCCCCATCTCACGCAGAGAGATTCACACCCGGTTGTCTGAGGGACTGTGGTCTCCTTCGGCTCAAGACCTTCCTTTACGATAATCGCCACCCCCCCACCCCTCCCTAGAGCCCTAGGCTGATGGAAGGCGCGGTAACCTGGTGGGCAATATGTCTTTTAAATTTTGTATTTTGTCATTTTGTATGTTTTTTAAATTCCTGTGCGCCGCCCTGGGTCCTCTCCGGAGACGGGCAAGGTATAAATTTAATTAAAATGAAAAAAATAAATTAAAAAAAGAAACCCAGAATGGCAAAGGATCTCCTGCCCTGGGCAGGGGGTTGTATTTGTATTTATTAAATTTATAAACCGCACCTTCTCCCTATTGGGACTCAGGGCGGTGTACAGGCAGGTAAAAATGACAATATACAATACAATACAATACAATACAATAGCAGAGTTGGAAGGGACCTTGTAGGTCTTCGAGTCCAACCCCCTGCGTGGGCAGGAACCTTATACCATTTCAGACAAATGGCTATCCAACATCTTTTTAAAGACTTCCAGGGTTGGGGCATTCACAACTTCTGGAGGCAAGCTGTTCCAGAGGTTAATTGTTCTAACTGTCAGGAAATTTCTCCTTAGTTCTAAGTTATAAAACATAAAATACATTAAAAATACATTAAATAGTTGGCCTGTCCTAAAACCCCTATTAAAACCCCTGCTAAAACAAATTAAAAACTAGAGGTTGGACTAGAAGACCTCCAAGGTCCCTTCCAATCCTAGGACACCATGTTCTATGAATGTCCGACGAGTGGTCAGCCTGGATACGCAACATTTAAAAGGAGAAATCAAACTAGACCGATCTTGGGGACATTGGGAATAAAAGGAGCCACCCAAAATAGCTAGGACCATGGGGTGGAGTGGGTGGGTTTGCTATTTCAGGAAAAACCTTGCCCCCCCCCCACCCGCCCACCCCATTCCCCCAGCCACAGATGGAAACCAGAGGCCTGGTGGCCTAAAATAGCTCATCCCAGCCCACATTCCCAAGTTATTAGAAGCCAAGCAAAGCAGCTGTGGACAGAGAAATGCAGCTTGTGTGTGTGTGTGTGTGTGTGTGTGTGTTGTGTTCTCTTTACTTGATTGTGAACAAACCTACACCAATCCCTTTTCTGGCGGGAAGTTCCTGAGAAACCTAAGAGAAAATGGTTGAAAGGAGGAAAGAAGGGAAATGATCTACCAGTAGAATAGAATGAAATTCGTTAAATATATCAAGGAGAGAAGCAACTTAGAACTAAGGGGAAATTTCCTGACAGTTAGAACAATTACCCTCTGGAACAGCTTGCCTCCAGAAGTTGTGAATGCCCCAACCCTGGAAGTCTTTAAGAAGATGTTAGATAGCCATTTGTCTGAAATGGTATAAGGTTCCTGCCCACGCAGGGGGTTGGACTAGAAGACCTCCAAGGTCCCTTCCAACTCTGCTATTGTATTGTATTGTATTATAGCCAAGGTTATACAGTGGCAATATGATGCGAGGGAAATATAAGCTTTCATACTATTAACAGTGGATAATGAACGAAGGGGAATGTTTACTGTATAAAATTAAATTCGAGGATATATGTTCTTGGCAGTAAAACAGAATAATAGATGGAAATGATAGGTGAAATTTGAATAGCTTGGAGCCGCAGACGATGATATTGTTCATCTATTAAGGAGAAATTAAAGTTAAGCTAGAAAAATACGGAATGAAAGTAAGATGGTTGAAATGTGAAAGGGAGAAAGAAAGTGACCCAAAGTGTATTATATATATACTGTATGTGTGTGTGTAAAAATGAGTATAGAGACTATGATGAATAGACAAATGTTAAATAATGCATCCAGTTTTGGTCGCCACGATGTAGAAAAGATGTGGAGACTCTAGAAAGAGTGCAGAGAAGAGCAACAAAGAGGATTAAGGGACTAGAGAATAAAACATATGAAGAACGGTTGCAGGAACTGGGGATGTCTAGTTTGATGAAAAGAAGGACCAGGGGAGACAGGATAGCAGTCTTCCGATATCTCAGGGGCTGCCCCAAAGAAGAGGGAGTCAAGCTATTCTCCAAAGCACCTGAGGGTAGAACAAGAAGCAATGGGTGGAAACTAATCAAGGAAAGAAGCAACTTAGAACTGAGGAGAAATTTCCTGACAGTGAGAACAATGAATCAGTGGAACAGAAGTTGCCTCCAGAAGTTGTGAATGCCCCAACCCTGGAAGTTTTTAAGAAGATGTTGGATAGCCATTTGTCTGAAATGGTATAGGGCTTCCTGCCTAGGCAGGGGGTTGGACTAGAAGACCTCCAAGGCCCCTTCCAACTCTGCTATTGTATTGTATAGTATTGTATAAATAGCAAGTATAAGAATGTATATCTATGAATGAATTTGAAAGGGAAAAATAAAAAGCTTTAAAGCAAAAATGAAACATGAAATGAAAATATGATGTAAAATGAACTATGATAACAGAAGATGTGAAGGGGGAAAACTCGGACAACATTTCGTTTATTAAATATGTTAAAATATGTAGTAAAAATAAAAAAAATGTTTGATATATATATGTGTGTGTGTTAGTTTTATGAGCTGATCAATAAATAAATCAGAGAGACTAGGATAGATCTATTTCGAGCTTTTTAGCTCTCATCAGCTAGTCATACTCTTACTGGGATTCGAACTGGGGCTGTATTGCATTTAACCATTTAGCCACCCAGGCTCTCCCAATTGCATCAGCTGATATATACAGTATATATATATATCAATCAATCCCTCTTCAGTCCAGCTCCTTGCAAAACAAAGTCAAGGTGCATTAGAATCAAACAGAGCTGCCTTGGTTTCCTCCACTCTCTTTTTAGGCGAGTGTGTGAGCGAGATTTCACAAAAGTATATAGGTAGTCCTCGACTTACGACTATAATAGACCACCGGCTGTTACAGTTGAAAGTTGTCGTGTTATAAAGCCGGTCATCATGTGATTGGACCCCAATTTTATGACAGATAGTCCTAGACATACAACCGTTCATTTAGCCACTTTGGGAAGTTACAAGAGCACCAGAAAAAAAAGGGATTTATGTCCAATTTTTTCACACTTAGGATCGTTGCACATCCATGTGGTGATGTGACCTAAATTTGGAAACTTGACAACTAGTTCATATTTATCATAGTTGCTGTGTCCCAGGGAGTGGAAGTCCACCCACCTTCAAGCCTGCAGGCTGGGGGAATTCTGGGACTGGAAGTCCATTCATTTTATAGCCTGCAGGCTGGGGGGATTCTGGGACTGGAAGTCCATCCCTCTAAAACCAGGCTGGATGGGGAATTCTGGGACTGGAAGTCCACCCCTCTTAAAGCAGGCTGGATGGGGAATTCTGGGACTGGAAGTCCACCCCTCTTAAAGCAGGCTGGATGGGGAATTCTGGGACTGGAGGTCCATCCCTCTTAAAGCCTGCTGGATGGGGAATTCTGGGAATGGAAGTCCACCCCTTTTTTTTTTTATACGTATATATATATATATCTCCACGGTGGGACTCGGGGAGGTGCACAGAAAGCCTGATTAAGCCTCTTAAAGCCCGCTGGCTGGCGCATTCTGGGAGTGGAAGTCCATTCCTCTTAAAGCAGGCTGGCTGGGGCAGTCTGGGAGTGGAAGTCCACCCATCTCCAAGTTGCCAAGTTTGAGAAACTCGGATTTAGATTTTGATCAGCGGAGGGGAAGGAATTAAGACTCCTGCATGCAACTGCCACCAGTTTCTGTTGGTGTGAATGTGGATGTGTGTATACACACAAGTTCCTTGTGGTTTACTTTTCCTGCTCAGGAACGTGCCACAGGACTGTCACTCCGTGGCCTCTTTCCACGTGGCCTGATGGGATGTTTTGCCGAGTGTGTCTTGGGCAGCCGCCAAAATTTCCACCAAATATTTTCTCTCCCCGTTGCCTGCCTTTCCAATTACGCCGCTCCTAATGGATTTTCCGAGATGTCATGTCAGCCAACACAACGTCTCAGCAAGCCATTGTTTCCCTGACACAGTTGTCTGTGCGGAGGACGACAACAGCCAGGCAAAGTTCAAACCTCCAAGGACCTGAAACAAATTCCACTTAGTCCAGATCTAAGAACAATAACCTTTTTTTTTTCCATTTGTTATTTTCTTTTCTTCTTTTTTAAAAAAAATTTCCAAGTGAGAAGATTCAACAACTGAATTCTCCAACCTTTGCAACTTTAAGTCTGAAGGACCTCAGCTCCCAGAATTATCCAGCCAGTTTCCATCCATTATTGCTTTCTCTGGCCTTCAGGTGCTTTGGAGAATAGCTTGACCCCCTTCCTCTCTGTGGCAGCCCCTCAAATATAGGAAGGCTGCTCTCCTCTCTCCCCTGGTCCTCCTCTTCGCTAGACTAGCCAGGCCCAGTTCCTGCAACTGTTCATCGTAGGTTTTAGCCTCCCGTCCCCTCATCATCCTGGTTGCTCTTCTCTGCACTCTTTCCAGAGTCTCCACATCTTTTTTTTAGTGTGGTAACCAAATCTGGATGCAGGACTCTAGGTGTGGCTTTACTAAGGTTGCATAAGGCAGGGGTCCAATATATATATATATATTGGGGATAAGTAAGTCACTTATCCAAGTCACTTTTTTCAGTTGCACCTTTAAATGACCACGAAACGAATGGTTGTAAGTCAAGGATTGCCTGTATTTAGACTGTGATACTCTGGGTCGCCTCTAGATGGAGACTGCCTAGATTTTGTGACATGCTTTGTTACCATCTGGTGGTTGTTTGGAGTACTGCAGCTCAGAACTTGCCCAATTCCCCACCCTTGATGAGAATGCCTTGGAGAGGATCGAGGTATAATGTTAACCCACTTTCCTCAAACTATCAGTTGAACAATAGAAGGAACAGAATAGAATAGAACCAGAACAGAATTAGAGTAGAGTGGAGCAGAGTGGAATAGAAGATGGGATGGAATAGAATAGAATAGAATAGAGAATAGAGAATTTGAGTAGAGTAGAATAGAACCAGAACAGAATTAGGGTAGAGTGGAGTAGAGTGGAATGGAATAGAATTAGAGTAGTGTAGAGAAGAGTAGAGTAGAGTAGAGTAGAGTAGAGTAGAGTAGAGTAGAACCAGAACAGAATTAGAGTGGAGTGGAGTAGAAGATGGGATGGAATAGAATAGAATAGAATAGAATTTGAGTAGAGTAGAACCAGAACAGAATTAGAGTAGTGTAGTGTAGTGTAGAGTAGAGTAGAGTAAAGTAGAGTAGAGCAGAACCAGAACACAATTAGAGTGGAATAGAATAGAATTAGAGTAGTGTAAAGTAGTGTAGAATATAGTAGAATATAGTAGAATAGAACCAGAACAGAAGTAGAGAAGAGAAGAGTAGAACAGAACCAGAACAGAATTAGAGTGGAGTGGAATGTAGAAGAATGGAATGGAATGGAATAGAATAAAATAGAATAGAATAGAATAGAACAGGACAGAATAGAATAGAATAGTTACAAGAAGAGAAGGAAAGGGAAGAGAAGAAATGAGTTGGAAAGGACCTTAGAGGTCTTCTATTCCAACCCCCTACTCAGGCAGGAAACCCTATTCCATTTCAGGCAAATGGTTGTCCAATCTCTTCTTAAAACATCCCAGATTTCAGTTCCCAGAATTCCTTGCCAGAGCAGTCAACATAGTGGACTCCACGCATCTGGAAGGCATCACATAGAAAAAACGGCAGAAAATTATCTTTTCGCAGACTCCTGGGTTTTTTCTTTCCCGTCTCCTGTGTTGCATTTGCAGGGAGCATCTGTTTGTGTTGCAGCCGAAAACACTCTTCCCTGATCCAAAATACACAATTATTACAGCCGGTTTTTCCAAATGAGGACTCCCAGCCCGCTTCTTCCGACCAAGTTAGCGGCGCAGATTCATTCGTGCGGTATCTTCAGCTGAGCTTTGAACAAAGATCTATAACTGGCTTTGCACAAACTCTGCAAAGCTAAGCAAGATATTGTTGTTGTTAGTTGTGAAGTCATGTCCAACCCATTACGAACCCATGTTCCTCCAGGCCTTCCTGTCCTCTCCCATCCTCGGGAGTCCATTCAATCTCATGCCGACTGCTTTGGTGACTCCATCCGGCCACCTCCTTCTCTCTTGTCCCCTTCTTCTTCTTTTGTCCTCCATCGTTCCCAGCATGAGGCTCTTCTCCAAGGAGTCCTTCTTCCTTCTCATCAGGTGGCCAAAGTCTTTGAGATTCCTCTTCAGGATCTGGCCTTCTGAAGAGCAGTCAGGGTGGATCTCCTCTGGGACTGACTGGTTGGATGGCCTTGCAGTCCAAGGGACTCAATGCAGGGGTCTTCTCCAGCACCAGAGTTCAAAGATCTATATATTACCTGTCATCTTTCTCTCAATCAATGTCTGTCTGTCTGTCTGTCTGTCTGTCTCTCTATTCTATCTATCTATCTATCTATCTATCTATCTATCTATCTATCTATCTATCTATCTATCTATCTATCTATCTATCTATCTATCTATCTATCTATCTATCTATCTATCTATCATCTTTCAACCAACGTCTGCCTGCCTATCTCTCTGTCTATCATCTATAGATTGTTGTTGTTAGTTGCAAAGTCGTGTCTGACCCATTGCGATCCCATGGATAACGTTCCTCCAGGCCTTCCTGTCCTCTCCCATCCTCTGGAGTCCATTGAAGCTCACGCCAGCTGCTTCGGTGACTCCATCCAGCCCCCTCCTCCTCTGCTGTCCCCTCCTTCTTCTTCTGCCCTCCATCGTTCCCAGCATGAGGCTCTTCTCCAGGGAGTCCTTCTTCCTTCTCATCAGGTGGCCAAAGTCTTTGAGTTTCCTCTTCAGGATCTGGCCTTCTAGAGAGCAATGAGGGTGGATCTCCTCTAGAACTGACCGGTTGGATGGCCTTGCAGTCCAAGGGCCTCAATACAATACAATACAATACAATACAATAGCAGAGTTGGAAGGGACCTTGTAGGTCTTCTAGTCCAACCCCCTGCATGGGCAGGAATCTTATACCATTTCAGACAAATGGCTGTCTAACATCTTTTTAAAGACTTCCAGGGTTGGGGCATTCACAACTGCTGGAGGCAAGCTGTTCCAGAGGTTAATTGTTCTTACTGTTAGGAAATTTCTCCTTAGTTCTAAGTTGCTTCTCTCCTTGGTTAGTTTCCACCCATTGCTCCTTGTCCTGCCCCCAGGTGTCTTGGAGAAAAGTTTGACTCCCTCTTCTTTGTGGCACCCTCTGAGATATCGGAACACTGCTATCATGTCTCCCCTGGTCCTTCTCTTCATCAAACTAGACATACCCAGTTCCTGCAGCCGTTCTTCATATGTCTTAGTCTCCAGTCCTCTAATCATCTTGGTTGCTCTTCTTTGCACTCTTTCCAGAGTCTCCACGTCTTTTCTACATCGTGGCGACCAAAACTGTATGCAGTATTCCAAGTGTGGCCTTACCAAGGCACTATACAGTGGCATTAACACTTCACGCGATCTAGATTCTATCCCTCTGTTGATGCAGCCTAGAACTGTGTTGGCTTTTTTGGCAGCTGCTGCACACTGCTGGCTCATATTTAAATGGTTGTCCACTAGGATTCCGAGATCCCTCTCACAGTTGCTACTATTGAGCAAGGTACCACCTATACTGTACTTGTGCATTTGGTTTTTCTTGCCTATATGTAGGACCTTACTTTTTTCACAATTGAATTTCATTTTATTAGACAGTGCCCAATGTTCAAGTTTGTCTAGATCCTTCTGTATCTTAAGCCTATCTTCTGGAGTGTTGGCTATTCCTGCCAGCTTGGTGTCGTCTGCGAATTTGATGAGTTCCCCATTTATCCCCTCATCCAAATCGTTGATGAAGATGTTAAAGAGTACTGGGCCTAAAACAGAGCCTTGGGGGACTCCACTGCATACTTCCTTCCATGTAGATGCAGTTCCATTGAGGACTACACGTTGAGTGCGGTTGGTCAGCCAGTTACGAATCCATTTGGTGGTGGTGCTGTCTAACCCACAATTTTCTACTTTATCTAATAGTAGGTTATGGTCTACTTTATCAAATGCCTTACTGAAGTCCAGGTAAATTATATCAACAGCATTCCTCTGGTCCACTGATTTTGTTACTTTGTCAAAGAATGCAATTAGATTCGTCTGGCATGATCTGTTTTTGACAAACCCATGTTGGCTTTTGGCTATTACTTTGTTTGCTTCTAGGTGTTCACTTATTTGTTGTTTAATTATCTTTTCCAGAATCTTTCCTGGTATTGAGGTCAGGCTGATGGGTCTATAGTTTCCTGGATCTGTTTTTTTTCCTTTTTTGAAGATGGGAACCACATCTGCTCTTTTCCAGTCTTCTGGCAGTTCCCCGGTGCTCCAGGATCTCTGAAAGATATAGTTCAGTGGTTCTGAGATCTCGTCTGCCAGTTCCTTCAGAACCCTGGGGTGTAATCCATCCGGTCCTGGTGATTTGAACTCGTCCAGGGCAGACAGGTGCTCACTTACCATTTTCTTCTCTATTTCAACTTGTGTTCCTAATCTGATATTTGTGGTGCTGTTTTTGATTGATTGGACTGTTTTATCCCTTTGTGTAAAGACAGATGCAAAGAAAGAGTTAAATAGTTCTGCTTTCTCCCTGTTGCTTATCATCTTCTTGCCATTTTCTCCCAGCAGTGGACCAATTGTTTCCTTAACTTTTTTCTTATTTTTAACATGTTGGAAGAAGCTTTTTTTGTTATTTTTTACTTTTTTGGCAAGCCTTTCTTCATTGTGAGCCTTAGCTTTCCTCACTTCATCTTTACAGGCTCGGGCTATTTGCTGATATTTTGCCTTGGTTATGTCCCCCTTTTTCCACTTTTTATATTTATCCTTTTTGTCTTTCAATTTGTCAGAGAGTTCTTTATGCAGCCATGCTGGTTTCTTTTGGGAACTGTTATTTTTCTTCTTCCATTGGTATTGCGCTGGACTGGGCTTTTATAATCTCATTTTTCAAAATTTCCCAAGCTTCTTGAGTTGTTTTCCCCTTGAGGATTCTCATCCATGGAATCCTTCCCAAGCTCTCTCTGAGTTTGTTGAAATTAGCTCTCTTGAAGTCTAAGACTCTAGTTTGACTTTGTTCAACTACTTTTGTTTGCATAATGTTGAATTCCAGTATTTCATGATCGCTTGCCCCCAAAGTTCCTGTAGCTTCTACACCTTCTATCATTTCCTCTCTGTTAGTGAGAATTAAGTCCAATATTGCTGATCCCCTTGTTCCCTTCTCTACCTTTTGGGAAACAAAGTTGTCTGCTAGGTTTGTTAGGAACCTGCAACCTCAATGCAAGAGTCTTCTCCAGCACCAGAGTTCAAAGGCCTCCATTCTTTGGCGCTCAGCCTTCCTTATGGTCCAACCTTCACAGCCATCCATTGCAACTGGGAAAACCACCACCTTGACTCTGCGCACTTTGGTTGGCAGGGGGATGTCTCTGCTTTGCTTTAAAAATAATATTTGTTTTAGCTTCATTGAGATACTCAAGCCCCTTCGCCAGTAATCCATGAAGGGGAAACATAACATACCATAGATAAAATCCAAGCAGGGTCTGGGTTTTGGAGTGGCAAACTTCGAGAGTCTAAAATAGAAGCGAAATCTTTTCCAAACGGATTGCATTCGGAGACGATCCAGGCGAAGTCAGCAGGACAAAACACCGATATAACTAAATCCAGCTTCTCTCTTTCCAGACGTAACGCAAACACAGCTTTGTGCACGGCTGGCAACTTGTGGGTTACGGCGTCAAAACGTTGTGCAAACGGACTGCAGGGAGTCCTCGAGGTGCGACCACCATTCAGCCCCAGATTGATGTTGACACACGTTGGTTAAGTGAGCTTCGCCTCCTTTCACCACCTTTCTTGCCACCGTCGTTCAAGTGAATCTTTGCGGTTCTTAAGTTAGTCGCACGGTCGCTGCTAAGTGAATCTGGCTTCCCCGTGGACTTGCAACCGTCATAAATATGAGTCAGTCGCCAAGGGTCTGGATTTTGATCACGTGACGGTGGGGATGTTGCATCGGTCCTAAGTGTGAATCACGGTCGCAAGTCGCTTTTGTCGGTGGTGTTGTAACTTTGAACGGTCACTAAATGAACTTTTGTAAGCCGAGGACTCCCTGTATTGGGGGATGTCCTGTGATTCTCTCTTTATATACCCACTGACCTCTGACCCACTGACACTGCTGGTTT
This sequence comes from Rhabdophis nuchalis, assembly GCA_039707465.1. Taxonomy (NCBI): domain Eukaryota; kingdom Metazoa; phylum Chordata; class Lepidosauria; order Squamata; family Natricidae; genus Rhabdophis; species Rhabdophis nuchalis. The sequence goes on from CM077643.1 coordinate 403,352,590, forward strand.
GTCTAGTTTAATGAAAAGAAGGACCAGGGGAGACATGATAGCAGTCTTCCAATATTTTGAGGGGCTGCTCCAAAGAAGATTTGGGAGTCAAGCTATTCTCCAAGGCACCTGAGGGCAGGACAAGAAGCAATGGGTGGAAACTAAATCAAGGAGAGAAGCAACTTAGAACTGAGGAGAAATTTCCTGACAGTGAGAACAATGAATCTGTGGAACTACTTGCCTCCAAAAGTTGTGGAAGTTTTTAAGAAGAGATTGGACAGGCATTTGTCTGAAATGGTAGGATTTACTGCCTGAGCAGGGGGTTGGACTAGAAGACCTTCCATCCTTTGACTGCCTAAGATCCCTGAGCAATCCCCGGGTTTTGGTCGCCATGATGTAAAAAAGATGTGGAGACTCTGGAAAGAGTGCAGAGAAGAGCAACCAAGAGGATGAGGGGACTGGAGACTAAAACATACGAACGGTTGCAGGAACTGGGTAGGTTTAGTTTAATGTAATTAAGGAGAATTTCCTAATGGTGAGAGCAATCAGCCAAATTTCCAATTAATCCGTGGAACTACTTGCCTCCAGAAGTAATACAATAATACAATAATAATACAATAGCAGAGTTGGAAGGGACCTTGTAGGTCTTCTAGTCCAACCCCCTGCGTGGGCAGGAACCTTATACCATTTCAGACAAATGGCTATCCAACATCTTCTTAAAGACTTCCAGGGTTGGAGCATTCACAACTTCTGGAGGCAAGCTGTTCCAGAGGTTAATTGTCCTAACTGTCAGGAAATTTCTCCTTAGTTCTAAGTTGCTTCTCTCCTTGATTAGTTTCCACCCATTGCTTCTTGTCCTGCCCCCAGGTGCCTTGGAGAATAGTTTGACTCCCTCTTCTTTGTGGCACCCTCTGAGATATCGGAACACTGCTATCATGTCTCCCCTGGTCCTTCTCTTCATCAAACTAGACATACCCAGTTCCTGCAACCGTTCTTCATATGTTTTAGTCTCCAGTCCCCTAATCCTCTTTCTTGCTCTTCTCTGCACTCTTTCCAGAGTCTCCACGTCTTTTCTACATCGTGGCGACCAAAACTGTATGCAGTATTCCAAGTTGTGGGTCCTCCATCACTGGAGATCTTTAAAAAGAGACTGGACCGCCATTTGTCCAGAAAGATATACAGACTCCTGCTCGGACAGAGAGGGGGTTAGACTAGAAGACCTCCAAGGTCCCTTTCCGAGGCTCGTGTTCTTCTGTTCTTCTTTGCATCAAAGTGTGCAAGTGTGAACTTCAAGATCCCAGCTTTCTGTTGGGCATCTCAAACCTTACACTGCGCAATTGAAGAGACTTCACCTCTCCTAGACAAAGACAAGCTTAATTTAAGGCGCTTACTCCTTTAATCCCCCCAATACATCTGCCACAAGACCCATAATGGGGCAATCTATCGCAAAGAAGAGGACTATAATTAATTAAAGAGCTCAACCTTCAAATTAAGGACATTCCTTGAGGTAGGCCATAAGCTAGTAATTACCAGGGGTGGCTGACACAACCCACAATTATACCCAAGCTGTTGGATCTGGGGTAAATTAATAACTGATGATTAGCCTTCATTAGCCTTTAAAAGAAAAAAAAATAACAGGGACTTTAGGGTGTATTCCCTTACATCCTGAATCTCATACCAATAAATCATTATCACCAAATTTATTTATTTGGATGTCAAATGTAGAGACTGCCCATCACCGGCACAAAAGAATTCTGGAAGGTATATAATGAATAAAGGCAAAAGTTCCCCTCGCACATATGTGCTACTTGTTCCTGACTTTAGGGGGGCTCATCTCCGTTTCAAAGCTGAAGAGCCAGCGCTGTCCGAAGACGTTCTCCGTGGTCATGTGGCTGGCATGACTCAATGCCCAAGGCGCACGGAACGCTGTTCCCTTCCCACCAAAGGTGGCTTCTGTTTTTCTACTTGCATTTTTAGGTGCTTTCAAACTGCTAGGCTGGCAGAAGCTGGGACAAGTCACAGGAGCTCACTCCATTACGCAGCGCTAGGGATTCGAACCGCCGAACTTTCTGATCGACAAGCTCAGCGTCTTAGCCATTGAGCCACCGCCTCCCAACCTTAACGACTGCTTTTAAAATTCCTCAGTGGTGTTCCTGCCCAAGCTACAGGTAGTCCTTGAGTTACGACCACAATGGCGCCCCAGCATTTCTGTTGCTAAGCGAGACAGTTGTCGAGCGAATTGTGCCCCCTTTCTTGCCGCCGTTGTTAAGCGAATCACTGCAGCTGTTAAGTTAGTAACATGGACGTTAAGCAAATCAGCTTTCTCCCCGTTGGACTTTGCTGGTCCGAAGGTCGCAAAAGGGAATCATGTGACACCCCCCCGGGACGTTGCAACCGTCATAAAGATGAACCACTTGCCAAGCATCTGAAGTTAACAGAATAATAGAATTGGAAGGGACCTTTGCAGGTCTTCTAGTCCAACCCCTTGCTTAGGCAGGAAACCCTATAGCCGTGTTGGCTAACCTATGGCATGTAGCACGCAGAGGTGTCTCTGCCGGTATGCGAGCTATTGCTCCAGCTCAGCTCCATCGCGCATACGTGCGCACCTCCCAATTGCCACCTGATTTTCGGGCCTCATACAGGGTGTATGTAGGCCGAACAAGAAGCAATGGGTGGAAACTAATCAAGGAGAGAAGCAACCTAGAACTGAGGAGAAATTTCCTGACAGTGAGAACAATGAATCAGTGGAACAGAAGTTGCCTCCAGAAGTTGTGAATGCCCCAACACTGCAAGTCTTCAAGAAGATGTTGGATAGCCATTTGTCTGAAACGGTATAGGGCCATGATGGCGAACCTATAGCACGGGTGCCACAGGTGGCACATGGAACCATTTCTTAGGGCACGCGAGGCATTGCCCTGTCAGCTCCAGCGCGCATGTGTGCACTGGCCAGCTGATTTAGGCCTTCTTTTGAGGCCGTATTTCACCCTCTGGAGGCTTCAGGGAAGGTCCTGAAGCCTCTGGAGGTGGGGGGGGGAGGCTGTTTTCACCCTCCCCAGGCTCCTAGAAAGCCTCTGGAGCCTGGGGAGGGCGAAAAAAGCGTGCCGAAAAGGTTAGCCATCACTGGTATAGGGCTTCCTGCCTAGGCAGGGGGTTGGACTAGATGAACTCCAAGGTCCCTTCCAACTCTGCTATTGTAAACATTGTAAACGTTGTAAATGAGAGGTCCGCGTGGGGGCAGGGCGGAGGTGTCATGCACACATACATGGGGGCATGGGAGAGCGCAGGGAGGGTCGCACATGCTTGTACAGTGTGAGTGTGTGTTTGTGGGTGTGTGGGTGAGTGTGTGGGTCTTGCCCATTGCATTATGGGTGTGGGCGCTTTCGACACGCAAACAACAAAAGGATTAGCCATCCCCTGCCCTATTCCGTTGCAGACCAACGGTTGATCGTGTGACCCACAGGGATGCTTCCAGCGGTCGTAAATGTGAACATCAGAAGACATCAATCCCTTTTTTTCAGTGCTGCTGGAACGTTGAATGGTCACTAAATGAATTGCTTTGAAGTCGAGGACTATCTGTCATTCCCCCATTTGAGGATTGCATTTCTGCAAACCCAAGCTAACAAAAGCTCTCCAAGGCACCTGGGGGTAGGACAAGAAGCAATGGGTGGAAACTAATCCAGGAGAGAAGCAACTTAGAACTAAGGAGAAATTTCCTGACAGTCAGAACAATTAACCTCTGGAACAGCTTGCCTCCAGAAGTTGTGAATGCCCCAACCCTGGAAGTCTTTAAGAAGATGTTAGATAGCCATTTGTCTGAAATGGTATAAGGTTCCTGCCCACGCAGGGGGTTGGACTAGAAGACCTCCAAGGTCCCTTCCAACTCTGCTATTGTATTGTATTGTATTGTAAAACTGTGATTAGGGAAGCTGAGTTGGAGAATAGGTTTCTTGGATACTGGGAAAGTGTTCCTTTCCATGAAAAATCGAATTGAGGGAGGGGGGAATCTGTCTGCTTGGGTTTACAAAATCAGGAGTTGTCACCAGAGGCTTCTAGTCAAAGTTCAACCCCCTTTGATTCTGCCCTCTTTTATTTATTTAATTTCCATCCCACCTTGATTATTTTGACAAACAACTCAAGGCAGCGAACATATGTACAACACACCTGCCTCCTCCTGTTTCCCCCACAACAACAACGACCCTGTGAGGTGGGCTGATGTGAGAAATGGACTGGCCCAAAGTCACCCAGCCAAATTCATGCCTAAGGCAGAGCTAGAACTCACCATCTCCTGGCAATTGGCCCAAAGTCACCCAGCCAACTTTCATGCCTAAGGCAGAGCTAGAAGTCACCGTCTTCTGGTGATTGACCCAAAGTCACCTAGCCAACTTTCATGCCTAAAAAAGACTAGAATTCAGAGTCCCCTGGTGATTGGCCCAAAGGCACCCAGCCAACTTTCATGCCTAAGTCAGAACTAGAACTCACCGTCCCCTGGTGATTGGCCCAAAGGCACCCAGCCAACTTTCATGCCTAAGTCAGAACTAGAACTCACCGTCCCCTGGTGATTGGCCCAAAGGCACCCAGCCAACTTTCATGCCTAAGTCAGAACTAGAACTCACCGTCCCCTGGTGATTGGCCCAAAGTCACCCAGCCAACTTTCATGCCTAAGGCAGAACTAGAACTCACTATCTCCTGGCGATTGGCCCAAAGGCACCCAGCCAATTTTCATGGCTAAAAAAGACTAGAATTCAGAGTCTCCTGGTGATTGGCCCAAAGACACCCAGCCAACTTTCATGCCTAAAGTGGGACTAGAATTCACTGTCTCCACTTTTGTCTGAACTGTCACCAATATTTTAATTATATCTTTTAAAAGCTTTTAAAATATATAACTTTTATATATTTGTTTTTATATATTTATATATCTGTTTATATATTTATATATCTGTTTATATATTTATATATCTGAGTCCTTCGGGAGTAGGGCGGTATAAAAAGACCAATAAACTCTAAACTCTAAAAGCCATCACTTGCTACTATAGAACATGCCATAAGAGAGTTGGAAGGGACCTTGGAGGGGACCCGAGACCATTTCAGATAAATGCCCAGTCTCTTCTTTAAAAAACCCTCCAGTGATGGACTACCCACAATTTCAGAGGGCAAGTTGTTCCATAATGGGCCGGCTCCATTATATAAGTTGTGAACTACTGCTTCACCAGTCTCTTATCCAGCCTCCGTTTTTTAAAAAAAATCTCAAAATCAAATGTTTTTTTTCTTTTCTGGTTTTTCAAACTGCCCAAATCTAATCTTTAAAGGAAAAGATCTTTAAAGAGCATCTCACAAGCGGGAAATCAGAGTTTATGAACCACACCCCAGACCCCAAGTTTAAGGCGAGGTCCACATCTCAACAAGCCAATTTTATCTGATCACTGTTTAAAACAGATTAGGCTTGAAGTGCCCGCAGATAGGCAGATAAGAGAAACTAAGCTTGCCTTGCAAGAGGCAGAACGTTATTATTAAAAAAAACCCAAAACCCTTAGCAATTTAGTCTGCAAAAAGAGAAGAGGGTGGAGGGGAACCTTGAAGGATGAACTAACACAAAAGAAAGTTGTGTTTTCTTTTGAGGTTTAAATTAAAAAGAAAAACCAGCTTCCCTGTAGGAAGGCTGCAGGCAATGAAGGAAGAAAGATGAAGGAAGAAAACAGCCATTCCCAGCATTTCATATGCCAAAAGAACACAATGGGTGTGTACAGACAACCTATCACCCCAAAAGAGTTTGGCTGATTTTGACACAATGACACAGGATACCTTTAGGAGTTATGGCATCAGCATAGAAATCAGGAGACAGTGAGTTCTAGCCTTAGGCAAGAAAGCCGGATGGGTGACTTTGGACCAATCACCAGAAGACGGTGAGTTCAAGTCCCACCTTAGCCGTGAAAGATAACTGGGTGAGTTTGATCCGAACACCAGGTGACTGTGAGTTCTAGTCCCACTCCAGCTGTGAAAGACATTTAGGTGGACCAATCACCAGGTGACTGTGAGTTCTAGTCCCACTCCAGCTGCGAAAGACATTTAGGTGGACCAATCAACAGGTGACTGTGTGTTCTAGTCCCACTCCAGCTGCGAAAGACATCTAGGTGGCCCAATCACCAGGTGACTATATAATAATAATAATAATAAATCTTGAATTTATTGACCGCTCCATCTCCCTGGGGAGACTCGGAGCGGTGTACAGGGCAAATAAAACCATAAAAAACAACATACATACAATAAAAACGAATTAAATACATCCCTGCACTAAAATCCCAGTTAAAACTACTAAAATTCCTAACTAAAATTAACAGTCCTATAGACGGGAGACTACCCTAGGCCGGCCAAGCAGAACAGATGTGTTTTTAGTTTAAGACGGAAGGAGCGGAGGTCCGTGGTTGTTCTAATGTCGGGGGGGAAGGTCGTTCCAGAGGGCTGGGCCCGCCACAGAGATAGCCCTTCCCCTGGGCGTCGCCCGCTGACAAAGTCTAGTGGACGGCACCCGGAGAAGCCCCTCTCTGTGGGAGCGAATCGGCCGTGAGGATGTATGAGGCAGGATCCGGTCCTGCAAATAGCTAGGTCCCGAGCCATGGAGCGCTTTAAAGATGGTAATTAAAACCTTGAAGCGCACTCGGAAGACGACAGGTAGCCAGTGCAGCTCGCGCAAGAGCGGTGTTACATGGGTAAACCTCGAGGTTCCCATAATTGCTCGCGCGGCTGCATTCTGGACTAGCTGAAGTCTCCGAGTGCTCCTCAAGGGGAGCCCCATGTAGAGAGAGTTACAATAGTCCAGTCGGGACGTCACGAGAGCATGAGTGACTGTGCGCAGGGCGTCCCGATCCAATAGGGGGCGCAACTGGCGAACCAGGCGAACCTGGTAAAACGCCCTCCTGGCCACGGCTGTCACTTGATCTTCCATGGACAGCCGGGCATCCAGGAGGACACCCAAGTTGCGCACCCCATCCACTGGGGCAAGATGTTCGCCCCCAATGGCCAGCGATGGAGTCAGCTGGTTGAATCGGGCAGCCGGAAACCACAGCCACTCGGTCTTGGTCGGGTTGAGCCTGAGTCCGTTTCTTCCCATCCAGATCCGTACGGCTTCCAGGCACTGGCACATCACCGCTACGGCATCGTTGGGGTGGTTTGGGGTAGATATATACAGCTGAGTGTCGTCAGCGTATAGATGGTACTCTACCCCAAAACCACGGATGATCTCACCCAGCGGCTTCATATATGTGTTAAACAGGAGAGGCGAGAGGACCGACCCCTGAGGCACCCCACATGTGAGGGGTCTCGAGGTCGACCTCTGCTCTCCTGCCAACACAAATTGCGATCGGCCAGAGAGGTAGGAGGAGAACCACCGTAAAACGGTGCCTCCCACCCCCAACCCCCCCAGCCGATGCAATAGGATACCATGGTCGATGGTATCAAAAGCCACCGAGAGGTCTAATAGGACCAGGATGGAGGAACAACCCCCATCTCTGGCCCTCCAGAGATCATCAACCAACGCGACCAATGCCGTCTCGGTGCTATGCCCGGGCCGAAAGCCGGACTGGCGCGGATCTAGTGAGTTCTAGTCCCACTCCAGCTGCGAAAGACATCCAGGTGGCCCAATCACCAGGTGACTGTGAGTTCTAGTCCCACCTTAAGCATGACCACTTAAGTTACATGGGCCAGTCACTCCTTCTCAGCCTAACCCATCTCACAGGGTGATTATTGTTATTGTTGTGGGAAAAGCAGAAATATTAAATAGGCTCACTGTTTTCAGTTGCTCATTAAAAAAATAAAATAAAAAGGCTGTTTGTAAACAACAAATAAAAAATTTAAAGTCTGCCCAAAACTGTCTCTATAAGGAATCTTGGGTCAGAAAAACTGATATTTAGAAAATTCAGGACTTTGTTTAGAGTTTTTGGCCAACCCAGAAGAAAGCTTGAAGCCTAGATGCTAATTATACCAGTCTATAAGACATGGTCGCTCAGTGGCTAAGACCGCTGAGCTGGTCGATCAGAAAGATCGGCAGTTCGGCGGTTCGAATCCTGAGCGCCACGTAACGGAGGGAGCTCCTGTTGCTTGTCCCAGCTTCTGCCAACCTAGCCGTTCGAAAGCACGTTAAAAAATGCAAGTAGAAAAAGAGGAACCAGCTTTGGTGGTTTAGTTTAGTTTATTTATATTTATATCCCGCCCTTCTCCACAGAGGACCCAGGGCGGCGCACAGGAAATTTAAAAACGTACAAAATACAAAAGATAAATACATAATTTAAAATATATATTAAACTGTCCTATCCTATGCTAAAAGCCAAATATTAAAATACCCAATTTAAAACTTTCTAAAAAGTTGGTGGGAAGGGAACAGCGTTCCGTGCGCCTTCGGTGCTGAGTCATGCCGGCCACATGACCACGGAGAACGTCTTCGGACAGCGCTGGCTCTTCGGCTTTGAAACGGGGATGAGCACCGCCCCCTAGAGTCGGGAACGACTAGCACATGTGCGAGGCGAACCTTTACCTTACAGCAATGTTTCTCAACCTTGTCAATAAATAAATAAACTTGAAGATGTCTGGACTTCAACTCCCAGAATTCTGGGAGTTGAAGTCCAGACATCTTCAAGTTGACAAGGTTGAGAAACACTGCCATATAGGATCCGGTGATAGGGTGGGGGCAGACCCCGATGCCCCTTCCAAGCCCCACCCGAAATATCCAAAGCCCACGAGAAAAATGACAATTCTCAGCCACCCACAGAGCAGAAGCGGTGGTGTTTACTTCGGATGAAAGAGGAGTTAATTAATATTTGCTAAATGATTCCGGACACCATCCTGCGGAAGGAAGGTGTGGGTGACTCAAAGCCTCCTCATCCGGTTCTGTGCCTCAGGTGACACCCAGCCTGTCTTTCCATAAAAAAAGCATCAACAAGCAAGCATTCGGAGGTTCACGGTTAGCTGGCTTCTTTTCTCTTCTGGATCGCGCAAAACAACGATGACTAAGTCTTTTACACGTGGCACGGCTCAAATGCACAATTCGGCAGCCTTCGGTGGGCGTTTCACAGGGAAGGCGATTTCCCTGAAGATAGACCCAGAGGGCAAATGCGCAGGGCTAGTTTTTTAATTTATTTTATTTTATTTTATCGAATTTATACCCCGCCCTTCTCCTTGTTAGGACCCAGGGCGGCGCACAGGCATTATTAAAACCACAATAAAACAATATACATCGTTAAAAACATATTAAATTATTAAACCAATGAATCTAGCTCGCTGTTTCTCAAACTGGGCCAGAGTTCAAATCACAGAATTCCCCTGGGAAGCATGCTTAAGAGGGGTGGGCTTCAGCTCCCAGAATTCCCCAGCCAGCCTGCTTTAAGAGGGGAGGGCTTCCACTCCCAGAATCCCCCATCCAGAATGCTTTAAGAGTGGTGGACCTCCACTCCCAGAATTCCTCAGCCGGCATGCTTTAAGAGGGGTGGGTTTCAGCTCCCAGAATTCCCCAGCCGGAATGCTTTAAGAGGAGTGGACTTCAGCTCCCAGAATTCCCCAGCCGGAATGCTTTAAGAGGGGTGGACTTCCACTCCCAGAATTCCCCAACCAGCATGCTTTAAGAGGAGTGGACTTCAGCTCCCAGAATTCCCCAGCCAGCCTGCTTTAAGAGGAGTGGACTTCAGCTCCCAGAATTCCCCAGCCAGCCTGCTTTAAGAGGAGTGGACTTCAGCTCCCAGAATTCCCCAGCCGGCATGTTTCCCAGAATTCCCCAGTCAACAAGCTTTAAACCAGATAGACTTCAAGTCCCAGAATTGAGCATGCTGACTTGTCAAGTTTTTAAAAAAACAACACAAAACCAGCTGACTCAAACGCTGCCCTAGTTTAACTTGAGTATATGGCTCAATCCATTTTTATTATTGTTTTTATTGACATTTATATATGCACAGGGCAGTTTAAGCCATGAGAAACACAGAGGTTGGGCAACGTTAGATCTGTCACCAACATTCCTTACAAGGAGTTTACGAGTTAAAGAGTTTGCTTAATGTTTTATGGTGTTTGCTGCTATCCGGGTATCAAAACAGCACTGGCTACTCTCAAAAATAAAGGTAGAATCAGGTCAGACTTGTCCTTGGAAGGAAAGAATAAATGGGTTGGGAACTGCGCAGAGTTGGTTATAAGGTGGGCAGCTATATAAATATTTTAAATGAATCAATTTCAGAAGTGAAGGCTAGACTGGAAGACTCTGAAGGCATCCAAAGATATAATAATAGGGGAACTTTTTTTTTTTTTGCTCTGTTGGAGGTCACCAAGAATTAAACCTGAATCAGGTAAGAAGGTAACCCTGCTTTGTCAACGGATGATCCTATGGACCAATGTCAAATTCTATAGAGCAGTTTTGCTCAACCATGGCAATTTTAAGATGAGCGGACTTCAACTCCCAGAATTCAACGGGCTAGTATGCTCCAAGATGGGAGAACTTCAGCTCCCAGAAATCCTCAGCCAGCATGCTTTCAGATGGATGGACTCCAACTCCCAGTATTCCCCAGACAGCATGTTCCAAGGTGGGTAGACTTCAACTCCCAGAATTCTCCAGCCAGCATGCTCCAAGGTGGGTGGACTTCAACTCCCTGAATTCCCCAGCCAGCAGGCTTTAAGATGGGAGAACTTCAACTCCCAGAATTCCCCAGCCAGAGTACTTTAAGATGGGAGAACTTCAACTCCCTGAATTCCCCAGCCAGCAGGCTTCAAGATGGGAGAACTTCAACTCCCAGAATTCCCCAGCCAGCAGGCTTTAAGATGGGAGAACTTCAACTCCCAGAATCCCCCAGCCAGCAGGCTTTAAGAGGGGAGGACTTCCACTCCCAGAATCCCCCACCCAGCATGTTGCATCATCATGCTGACTGGAGGATTCTGGGAGTCGGAGTCCACACTTTCTTCACGTTGTCATAGTTAAGAAACACTGGCCTACAGAAATTCACCATGCTGGTCATAATCCAGGGCCTGGGGAAGGGCTCAAAATGGAGATGGGAAAACAAAAAACCCATATTTCCATTACTAGATAAGATCTGGACTTTTCCCCATAGCTTTGGCGTCTCCTTCCAGGACTCAGCATCCAGCCAGAAAATATAGAAATCCTCAAATTAAGCCAGATGCTTCTACCTTAAAGCTGCAGTTCCAATCCAGCTGCTGGGTAAATGGGACAGATGTCAGGTACACCCAAGCATTTGGGGGAACCATATTAGTACTGTCACTTTTTTTTTTTTTTACAAAAAGCTTTAGAAAAAACACAAATGTTATTTGTCACCAATTTCTCGTCCTGGAGAAAACCCACCGTCTGCTATTTGACAAAGTGCAGACACGTTACCAGCTTTTACAGCCGCCAAGCCAGCGAGAGATTAAGAATGGTGCACAGATTTTAAAAAGTTAATTAAGCTAAAATGTGTAGCAGAGAGACGGCTGAATCTTTTGCAAATAGTCAAAAGCATCTTAGCAGAGAAGAAGAGAAAATAGTATCGAATAGAATAGAAAATAGGGAAGGGAAGAGAAGAGAATATTTTATGGGGCTATTGAATTTTAATTGCAGGGGCTGTTAAGAGAGAACAAGAAGGGAGAAAGAGAATTCAAAAGTTAGTCCGAGCTCATTGGAAAAATAAAAAGGAATGAAGGAATAATAATAATAAAATCCCATTCACTTTTTTTTAAAGGAATTGATTGATATAGAGATTGGTTACCCTGTTCTAAATGTGGGTGGCAGATCATTTCAATGTTGCATAATAATAATGTCAACATTTCTACACCTTTCCAGTGGCTCTAATACTTCTGAGTCCTCAGCATATGTTTTGTAAAAAAAAAAATCAAGATGGCAGTTGCAATAGTAACAGAAGAGCTGGAAGGGACCTTGGAGGTCTTCTAGTCCAACCCCCTCCCTGTCCCAGCAGGAGTCCATATAACTTTCTGGACAAATGGTTATGCAATCTCTTCTTAAAAACCTCCAGTGTTGGGGCATTCACAACTTCTGGAGGAAAGGTGTTCCACTGGCTAATTGTTCTCCCTGTCAGGAAATTCCTCCTTAATTCTAGCTTTGAACTCTGATACACATCCATTCATTACTTCTTGTCCTGCCCTCGGGTATTTTGGAGAATAGGTCGACCCCCCTCTTCTCAGTGACAACCCCTCAAATACTGGAAGAGTATCATCATTTCTAGTGCTTCGCTTCATTAGACTAGAAATACCCAGATTAATTCACTTTAATTTTAAAATAAGGAGCATTAACGAATGGGAATGGAATGCAATAGAATATGGAATAGAATAGAAAATAAGAGAATGGAAAATAGAAAATAGAGATTAGAATAGAATAGAATAGACTAGAGGAATGAAGGAATAGAATAGAGAATAGAATAGAAAATAAAGAATAGAGAATAGAATAGAGAATAGAATAGAGGAATGAAGGAATAGAATAGAGAATAGAATAGAAAATCAAGAATAGAGAATAGAATAGAGAATAGAATAGAGGAATGAAGGAATAGAATAGAATAGAGAATAGAAAAGAAAATAGAGACTAAGGTAGAATAGAATTGAAAAATAGAGAATAAAAGAATAGAAAATAGAGAATAGAGTAGAATAGAATAGGGAATAATAGGGAAAAGAGAGATGTGAATATGGTAGAATACGAATAGGAATAAACAGGGTTGGAAGGGACCTTGGAGGTCTTCTAGTCCAGCCCCCTGCTCAAGTAGAAGACCCTATACCATTTCAGACAAAACAACCTTGGACTCTTTAAGACTTGTGGACTTCCACTCCCAGAATTCCTTGGTAAGCTTTGGTTTAAAACTTGTGGACTTCCACTCCCAGAATTCCTCAGCCAGCTTGGCTGAGGAATTCTGGGAGTTGAAGTCCACAAGCCTTAAAAGTTGCCAAGGTTGGAGACTCCTATTTTAAAGGCTGACTGTGTCAGCCAACTATCCTGGTTAAAGATTGGCCAGTTCATTTACTGCGGATAACCTGACTTCTGAAGGCGTTTTGCTGCATGGGGCAGGCCACCACCTAATCCGGTAATCCGTTCTGAATGCTCCTTTGGCGAAGAGCAGAGAGATCCTTAGAACTTGGTAAATGGATCTTATGCAAGAGATTAACCTCGCTAAACGCACCTCGCTGCCTTGATCAATGAAACCAAAGTTGGTTGTCGTTGTTTAAACAAGACCTTGCTTTCTACAACGTCATAAAAGCTAGCGGGTGAAAAAAGAGGTTGCGACTGAAGAAAAAGAAGATGTACCCAGAGAATCTTAATTCCCAATCCCACTTCTCCTTAGATATACTCACAGCGGAGAGGAAGGGAGGAAGGTGGATGGTTTTGAACTTTATCACTTGAGCTAGAAGGGAGTTGGGGTTGCAGAGAAGAGGAGGAGGAGGGTGGGTTCCTTGGTGCTCTCTGAGCTTGGTGGTTTTCTTGCAGACGTTTCATGACCCAGTTAGGTAACATCATCAGTGCTAAAAGAGAGTTGGGTTTGCAGAGAGAAGGAAGAGGAAGAAGAGGAGAAGGAAGAGGAGGAAGAAGAACAGAAAGATGACGACTGTGGGGTCCTTGGTGCTCTCTGAGCGTGGCTGTTTCCTTACAGACGTTTCAATACCCAGCTAGGTAACCGTGAGGATATTTATCCTTAGGTTGGGTTGACAATATATATAAGCCAGTATTCTTTAAAGAGTATATGTAGCTTTAAGAACTTTGTTGAATTCTGATTGGCTGTGCTTCTCAGCTCTACCATAAAAGGAAGCTCAGAAACACAGTTCATTCCCTTTTTTGATTCCTGTGCTTATTGTTTGCCGCTGAGAAACTGAAGCTGAAGACTGAAGATTGAAGATTTGTTTTGCATCACTGTAAGATAACTCTGTGTTTTGGTGAAGGACTGTTATTGTTTGAGAAGTTAGTATCACTGGTTGGAAGAAATATTTTAGTTGCTACATAGTAAAGACTATTTATTTTCTTACTATCACCGTTTTAGAGTTTGCGTGTGGTTAAAGCAACGTATCTCTTTACTGTCCGGTGTATTACACTATTCCACATTTATTTTCAAACGGGGGTATTTGTTACCCCTAACACTGGTTACGGGACCAGAGTTGTAACACTGGTTCTGAACCCAGAGTTGCTAACAGTAACATCATCAGCGCTAGCAAGAAATGGGGTTTACGCCGTTTACAAATATGACGAGGCCATTCACTTGTGGGGTGCCTCAGGGGTCGGTCCTCTCGCCGCTCCTGTTCAACACATATATGAAGCTGCTGGCTGAGATCATCCGTGGTTTTGGGGTAGAATACCATCTGTACGCTGACGACACCCAGCTGTACGTATCTACCCCAAACCACCCCAACGATGCCGTCGAAGTGATGTCCCGGTGTCTGGAAGCCGTGCGGATCTGGATGGGAAGGAACAGACTCAAGCTCAACCCGTCCAAGACCGAGTGGCTGTAGTTTCCGGCGCCCCGGTTCAACCAGTTGATTCCATCACTGGCCATAGGGGGTGAACATCTAGCCCCCGTGGATCGGGCACGCAACTTGGGCGTCCTCCTGGATACCCGGCTGTCTTTAGAAGGTCATGTGACAGCTGTGGCCAGGGGGGCATTTTACCAGGTTCGCCTGGTACGCCAGTTGTGTCCCCTATTGGACCGGGACGCCCTTCGCACAGTCACTCATGCGCTCGTGACATCCCGTCTGGACTACTGTAACGCTCTCTACATGGGGCTCCCCTTGAGGTGCACCCGAAGACTACAGCTAGTTCAGAATCCAGCCGCGCAGGCAATATTGGGTACCTCTAGGTATTCCCACGTAACACCGCTCCTGCGCGAGCTGCACTGGCTGCCTGTGGTCTATCAGGTGCGCTTCAAGGTGCTGGTTACCATCTTCAAAGCGCTCCATGGCATGGGACTTAGTTATCGGCGGGATCGCATCCTACCCCATACATCCCTTCGGCCGATTCGCTCGCACAGAGAGGGACTTCTCCGGGTGCCGTCCACTAAGCAATGCCAGCGGGTGACGCCCAGGGGAAGGGCCTTCTCTGTGGCGGGCCCGACCCTCTGGAACGACCTTCCCCCCGAACTTAGATCTATCCCTGACCTCTGCTCCTTCCGCCAGCAACTAAAAACCTACTTTTTCCAACAGGCCGGCCTGGCCTAACCTACCGTATTCAGCCTCAGTTGTTTAGCAGAGAAATTTTATATTGGGCTTTAGGGATTTTAATGGGGTAGTTTTTAGCACAGGGTGTAATTTAATATAGTTTAAAGTATTTATGTATTTATTGTGATATATTGTATTTTTATATTTCCTGTGCACCGCCCCGAGTCCCTTCAGGGAGAGGGGGCGGTTAATAAGTCAAATAAATGAATGAATGAAATGAATGACTTACCCTGTCAGTGTTGGTGGGTATGGTCTTGATGGTTCTTTGATTAGGCTGTCGGTTACCGATTTGGTAGTTCTTTGATGGGGGTACGGCTTACTGCTTGATGGCTGGTCTATTATTAATCTCGGTGTTGATCCCTGTTTATCAAGAACCCTCCCACCTACCCTGATAGGGCAAGCCACACATATATAACAAGAGAGCAAACCCCACTCCCTTCTAACGCTGATAATGTTGCCTAGTTGGGTCATGAAACGTCTGCAAGAAAACCACCAAGCTCAGAGAAGCACCAAGGACCCCATAATCCTCACTTCTCTTTGAGGCACCTCCTCCTCTCTGTAGCAGCCCCTCAAATATTGGAAGGCTGCTTATCCTGTCCCCCCTGATCCTTCTCTTCTCTAGACTAGCCAGGCCCAGCTCCTGCAACCGTTTATCGACAACCAGTTAAATATGAACCAGCAATGTCCAGCGGCAGACAAAAAAGCCAATGCAATCCTAGAACAAGAAGCAATGGGTGGAAACTAATCAAGGAGAGAAGCAACTTAGAACTGAGGAGGAATTTCCTGACAGTGAGAACAATGAATCAGTGGAACAGAAGTTGCCTCCAGAAGTTGTGAATGCTCCAACGCTGGAAGTCTTCAAGAAGATGTTGGATAGCCATTTGTCTGAAATGATATAGGGTTTCCTGCCTAGGCAGGGGGTTGGACTAGATGGCCTCCAAGGTCCCTTCCAACTCTGCCATTGTATTGTATTAAATTGCATTAAGAGAGGGATACAATTAAGATCGAGTGAGGTACTAAGACCACTCTATAAAGCCTTAGTAAGGCCACACCTAGAGTCCTGCATCCAGTTTTGGTCACCACACTATAAAAAAGATGCTGAGACTCTGGAAAGAGTGCAGAGAAGAGCAACCAGGATGATGAGGGGACTGGAGGCTAAAACATGTGAAGGACGGTTACAGGAACTGGGCATGGTTGGTCTAGGGAAGAGAAGGACCAGGGGAGACAGGATAGCAGTCTTCCAATATTTGAGGGGCTGCCACAGAGAGGAAGGGATCAAGCTATTCTCCAAAGCACCTGAAGGCCAAACAAGGAACAACGGATGGAAAGGAGAGATTCAACCTGGAAATATGGAGGAATTTTCTGACAGTGAGAACCATCAACCGATGGAACAGAAGTTGCCTTCAGAAGTTGCGGGAGCTTCATCACTGGAGGCTTTCAAGAAGAGACTGGACTGACATCTGTCAGAGATGGTGTGTAGGGTCTCCTGCTTGAGCATGGGGTTGGACTAGATGACCTACAAGGTCCCTTCCAACTCTGTTCATCTGTATACTTCAGCCTCCAATCCCCTCATCATCCTGGTTGCTCTTCTCTGCACTCTTTCTAGGGTCTCCACATCTTTTTTTTTTAAATATTGTGGTGACCAAAACTGGATGCAGTGCTCTAGGTGTGATCTTTTGAGATAGATCATCCCGGAGAAGGTTGCCAAAGGGAATCAGCAACGATGCCATATAACCAAGTCAAAAGCATGACCTACATTTAAATTGCTCTGCCAAGTGGCAATTAGATTATCACAGTCTATATCAAAACGAGCCGCAGCAGACCAACTACACTAAAAGTGAACTGAACTGTGTGGTTCAGGACACAAGCGTTCTCCCAATAAAAAAAAATGTTCCCACTCAGGAAAATCTAGAGCACAATGTCTCAACCAGTTCCCGCAAGGCTAGTTTTCTGCTTGCGGGGAAGGGGGGGAAGCTCACAACAGCTATCATCTTTCGCGGACCTTGGGATCTACCCTCTCATTGGCCTGTCTTTATTACTTATTTGATGTCTTGCCTTTATTTTTTTTATAAACAACTCAAAGTGGTAGACGTAAGACTCCTATTCTCCTCCTATTCTCCCCACAACAACAGCCCTGTGAGGTGGGATGGGCCAAGAGAGAGAGAGAGAGATTGGGTCGAAGTTACCCAGTCTGCTTTCATGAGTAAATTGGGACTAGAACTCACTGTCTCCTAGTGGTTGGCCCAAAGTCACCCAGCCGGCATTATTGGACCTTGTATTTGGAGTTTTACTTCTGTAAACTGCCCGCAGTCCCTCATAAGTACTGCCCTATAGATTCTCTTAACAATATCTTATTGACCAGAGCAGGGGTCTGCAAAGTTGTGCCCTTTTAAGACTGGTGGACTTCAACTCCCAGAATTCCCCAGCCAGCTAAGCTGGCTGGGGAATTCTGGGAGTTGAAGTCCACCAGTCTTAAAAGGGCACAACTTTGCAGACCCCTGGACTAGCGTCGCAATCTGTAAAAATGCGATTATCAACTCTGACCGACCTTCCTTGCTTTCTGTGAGTTGATTTTATCTGTGGCTTAATTTTAATGGGGGGGTGGGGAGAGTTTTCTGCTGTTAATTTCAATTATATAACTGCAATTGTCCTGGGGCATTCGGTTGTTTTGACCCTAAACTGCCCAATGCAGTCGACAGAAATGGAATCAATTTCAAATTAATCTTTGAAATAAACTAAGTACAGAATGCATGTTCTGTTATTTATCGCCCCACCCCACCCCACAACCCTGTGGTTTTCCCTACCACTGGAACCGTGGACCCCAATCGATCCCAAAACCTGCGTTGCTAAGTAAGACAATTGTTAAGCGAGGCTTTCCCCCCCATTTAACTATCTTTTATACCACAGCCAGGAATTCTGGGAGTGGAATAGTGGTGGGATCCTACCGGTTTGGACCGGTTCGGTTGAACCTGTAGTGGTTTGGCAGCCTTGGTCGCTGGAACCGGCACCAACCCAGGCTTGCCACGCCCCCGAATTAGTTCTCCATCTTCTTTTTTGGTTCTGCGCATGCGCAGAACAATGTTTATTGTGTTGAACAATTGGCTGGGGGATTCTGGGAGTGGAAGTCCTCCCCTCTTAAAGCATGATGGCTGGGGGATTCTGGGAGTGGAAGTCCTCCCCTCTTAAAGCATGATGGCTGGGGGATTCTGGGAGTGGAAGTCCTCCCCTCTTAAAGCATTCTGGTTGGGGAATTCTGAGAGTGGATGTCCTCCCCTCTTAAAGCAGGCTGGCTGGGGAATTATGGGAGTTGATGTCCTCCCCTCTTAAAGCAGGCTGCCTGGGGGATTCTGGGAGTGGAAGCCCTCCCCTCTTAAAGCAGGCTGGCTGGGGGATTCTGGGAGTGGATGTCCTCCCCTCTTAAAGGCAGGCTGGCTGGGGGATTCTGGGAGTGGAAGCCCTCCCCTCTTAAAGCATGCTGGCTGGGGGATTCTGGGAGTGGAAGTCCACCCCTCTTAAAGCAGGCTGGCTGGGGGATTCTGGGAGTGGATGTCCTCCCCTCTTAAAGCAGGCTGGCTGGGGGATTCTGGGAGTGGAAGCCCTCCCCTCTTAAAGCAGGCTGACTGGGGGATTCTGGGAGTGGAAGTCCACCCCTCTTAAAGCAGGCTGGCTGGGGGATTCTGGGAGTGGATGTCCTCCCCTCTTAAATCGGGCTGCCTGGGGGATTCAGGGAGTGGAAGCCCTCCCCTCTTAAAGCATGCTGGCTGGGGGATTCTGGGAGTGGAAGCCCTCCCCTCTTAAAGCATGCTGGCTGGGGGATTCTGGGAGTGGAAACCCTCCTCTCTTAAAGCAGGCTGGCTGGTGGATTATGGGAGTGGAAGTTCTAACATTTTAAGGTACATAGAAGTTTTAAAAAGCATTGTTCTAAATTGTTGGGCAGGTTTAAAAACACTCTTCTAATACACATACAGCTGGGATTAATAAACCAGGACCGATGGTTTAGCTTTGCATAAATATTAACCATCAAGGCCAGTTAACCTAGTTATAAGAAGCAAGTTGTTGCATCGTGACTTTTTCCTAGCTGAGGCTGCAGAAGAAACAGCTAATTTGGGAGAGGGTAGTTGCAGCTCAGGGTTGAACTGTGGGGCCTTTGGGGCTCAGTAAACTGGGGTTGTTTTCTTGTAGAGGTCTCATGACCCAACTTGGTGACATCATCAGTGTTTGAAGGGAGTGGGGATTGCTCTGTTTATATACAGGAATTTGCAATTTACCACACTCAAGGAACTACCAACTCAGACAAACAAGCCAACAGTAAACAAGCTAATGAAGGAACCGCCAAGAAGACTCTCACCAATGCTGACAGGGCAAGCTATGGTAAATAAACAGAGCAAACCCTGCTCCCCTCTAGCACTGATGATGTTACCAAGTTTGGCAATGAGATGCCTGCAAGCAAACAGTCAAGCTCAGGGAGGTCCATGGATCCACAAAGTGGGAGAGTTGTGAAGTGAATTTTTCTCCATTTTGCAATCTTTTTTGCCCCGGTTGTTAAGTGAATCACTGCAGTTGTTCAGTAACACGGTTGTTAAGTGAATCTGGCTTCCCCACCGACTGTGCTTGTCAGAAGGTCGCAAAAGGTGGTCACATTATCCAAGATACTGCAGCCGTCATAAATAGGAGTCATTTACTAAGCGTCCGAATTTTTATCAAGTGACCATAGGGATGCTGCAACGGTCGTAAGTGTGAAAAATGGTCATAAGTCACTTTTTCCAGCGCCATTGTAATTTTGATGTTCGGTCACTCAACGAACTGTTAATGTCAAGGAATATTTTACGCATTAAATAAAATAAGTGAGATTATGCACAAAAAATATGGCACATAATGTTTAGGGAAATTAAAGCACTTTTGAATGTAAATTTAGAGATGCCACTGAAGAGTGCACTACCGTTGCAGGTGGAAAAACAGGATATAAATGAAACAAAAAAAGGAATTGATTGTAAATTTGATAATGGCAGCTAGATTACTGATGGAATTAGGATATTCAAAGAAATGAGTGGCATAATGAAATTTGGAGCATGGCAACAAATGATGAATTAACAGCAGAAATTAAACTTTAAAAAGGGATGTTTAAAGTAAATTATAATGAAATACCGGAAGATTTTATAAAAACCAGTGTTGGTGGATGGCAAAGGGAATAAACCTACTCAAGAATATGTGTTGCTTTGGAGGGGATAAGGGCACAATTGGAATATATTGTATATCTTTCAGTTGTTATAGAAGAAACATCTACATGGAGGGAAGTATGCAGTGGAGTCCCCCAAGGCTCTGTTTTAGGCCCAGGACTCTTCAACATCTTCATCAATGATTTGGACGAGGGAATAAATGGGGAACTCATCAAATTTGCAGACAACACCAAGCTGGCAGGAATAGCCAACACTCCAGAAGATAGGCTTCAGATACAGAAGGATCTTGACAAACTTGAACATTGGGCACTATCTAATAAAATGAAATTCAATGGCGAAAAGAGTAAGGTTCTACATTTAGGCAAGAAAAACGAAATGCTCAGGTATAGTATAGGTGGGACCTTGCTCAATAGTAGCAACTGTGAAAGGGATCTTGGAGTCCTAGTGGACAACCATTTAAATAGGAGCCAGCAGTGTGCAGCAGCTGCCTAAAAAGCCGACACATTTCTAGGCTGCATAAACAGAGGGAGAGAATCAAGATCATGTGAAGTGTTAATACCACTTTATAAGGCCTTGGGAAGGCCACACTTGGAATACGGCATCCAGTTTTGGTCACCACAATGTAGAAAAGACGTGGAGACTCTGGAAAGAGTGCAGAGAAGAGCAAGAAAGAGGATTAAGGAACTGGAGGCTAAAACATATGAAGAACGGTTGCAGGAACTGGGGATGTCTAGTTGAATGAAAAGAAGGACCAGGGGAGACATGATAGCAGTCTTCCAATATCTCAGGGGTTGCCCCAAAGAAGAGGGAGTCAAACTATTCTCCAAGGCACCTGAGGGCAGGACAAGAAGCAATGGGTGGAAACTAATCAAGGAGAAAAGCAACTTAGAACTGAGGAGAATTTCCTGACAGTCAGAACAATTAATCAGTGGAACAGAAGTTGCCTCCAGAAGTTGTGAATGCCCCAACACTGGAAGTCTTTAAAATGTTGGACAGCCATTTGTCTGAAATGATATAGGGCTTCCTGCCTAGGCAGTGAGTTGGGCTAGATGACCTCCAAGGTCCCTTCCAACTCTGCTATTGTATTTGTCTGAAATATATTTTTTAAAAAGGTCTCGGGTGTGTGTGTGCACGGTAATATTTGTATTCCCACAGATCCTGCAAAAAGAACGCTTGACCAAGAATGATGGACCAATTGTGAGAAAGCACTAACTTTGGTTTGCTGGACCGGGTTTAGTTTAAAAACTACATCTTTAGCAGCCTTTTTCAGTTTAAGGCCAGCTGCCTACGCCGAAGTCAAACTGCATTTTAAAAAACAACAACAACGCCAAAATAAATTACAACACTGTCCTATGGCAACATCCCGCCTGGGCTGCTGTAATGCTCTCTACATGGGCTTCCCTTGAGGTGCACCCGGAGGCTTCAGTTAGTGCAGAATGCGGCCACGTGGGGGATTTTGGGAGTCGCTAGATACTCCCATGTAACACCTCTCCTGCGCGAGCTGCACTTAGCTGCCTGTGGCCTTCCGGGTGCATTTCAAGGTCTTAGTGACCATCTTTAAAGCGCTCCATGGCATAGGACCAGGCTACTTGCAGGACCGCCTCCTGCCACATACCTCCACCCGACCTGTCCGCTCTCACAGGGTGGGCCTCCTTAGGGTGCCGTCCGCCGGACAATGCCGGCTGGCGACTCCCAGGGGAAGAACATTCTCTGTGGCAAGCCCCGCCCTCTGGAATGACCTGCCCCCCCCCCCCGACCTCCGCACAACCTTCGCCTCTTCCGTCGGGCACTAAAAACATACCTCTTCCATGCAGCCGGCCTGACATAGCTGCATATTAGGTTAACCACCCGATAAATGACTGAGCTGCACAAATTTTTTAATTAGAGGGTTTTTAAATCATGTTTTTAGCACTGGTTCATTGAGTTTAATAGGGTTTTAGGATGTTATGCATTTTGTATTGTATATTGTGTTTTAAATTCCTGTGCGCCGCCCTGGGTCCTTTTTGTAGAAGATAGGTGCGGGATATAAATATAATAAAATCTAAAAAATCTAAAAATATATTATTGAATTTTTAGCTGGGTTTTAAATTAAGTTTTAGCACGGGCTAAATTTATTTAATTTAATTTTAAACTTATTTGATGTCAGTATATTTTTATATTTTTATTTTCTTATTCCTGTGCACCGCCCTGAGTCCCATTTGGGAGAGAGGGCGGTATAAAAGTACGAACAAACAAACAAACAAACAAACAAACAAATAAATAAATAAACCAATCCTCCTCTCTGGTTCCCCTTTGCAGCACCAGAAAATAAACCTTATCAACAAATAAAACAATCTCACTCCCAGCAGCGCCGATAAATAAATAGAAAGAGTCACATGCTTTGCTGAAGAGCGAGAAGTGGGGGAGGAAGAGAGAGAGAAAAAATACAGTTAGGAATTGATAAGGTTTTTCAGTGCCAGAGCTGCTGCAAGCTGTCAGCAGGTTAGGGGATCACAGATGCAAGAGACAGGGTGGACTACAGAACCCCTGCTGCACAGCAAGTGGTAAGCTTCCAGGCTTCCCAAATGCAATCTTGAAGATTTGCAAGGGTGCTAAAAGCAGTAGAGCTTTTTTTTTTTAAAAGAGAATTTTGTCCAAAGCTATGAAAGGTCCTCAGATTAATGGAGTTGGAAGGGACCTTGCAGGTCATCTAGTCCAACCCCCTTGCCCAAGCAGGAGACCCTACATCCGCCTCTACTTAGGATTGAACTCACAATGATTGGGAGGTGAGAGCTCCACCTCTAGGCCATAGCAGCAGATGACCAGAGGTGACATGATAGCAGTCTTCCAGTATTTGAGGGGCTGCCCCAGAGAAGGGGGGGGGGGGTCAAGCTAGTCTCCAAAGCCCCTGAAGGCTAGAGAAAGAAATAATGGATGGAAACTGGCCGAGGAGAGATTCAACCTGGAAATAAGGAGGAATTTTCTGACCGGGAGAAATCCGTGGAACAGAAGTTGCCTTCGGAAGTTGTGGGAGCTTCATTACTGGAGGTTTTCAAGAAGAGACTGGACAGCCATCTGTCAGAAATGGTGTAGGGTCTCCTGCTTGGGGGTTAGACTAGATGACCTACAATGTCCCTTCCAACTCGGTGAATCTTACCCATATAAATGCAAACTGATGGGACTCTGAATTTCCCCCCCCCACTTGTTTGAATTGCAACCTTGCAAAAAAATAATAATTAAAAAGCTGTTTTAAAAGGTAGCCCATCATACAAGTTGCACATTAAACATATGCAGGGCATCAATTGCAGGGGGGAAAAATACCCCTACCATATAATCTTCCCCTGTTTTGATCACCTAATGGTGATTTTTTTACTTACAGGTGAAATATTTTTTTGGGGACGGGTTCACACAATTTTCAGGATTGTTACCGCCCACATCATTCAGGACTTTTTTTTTTTTAAAGGGGGGGGTGTTCCCCTCTGGACTATGAAGAGGCAATAAGAGCCTCTGAGCATAGAAAGAGTATTTTACTGCTAGATTACAAGGGGTTGCTCTTCCCCCACCCCCAAGAAACTACCATCAAATCTGATGTTTATTAGTTTTGGTTATTTACTTAGCAAATTGCAGCTTCCACTTAGAATTGGGTTGATTTTTAACCATCTTTCCTAGCTAACAAATTTTATTCAAATGGGTCAGCTGGAAAAAAGGTGTTTTAGATCAGGGGTCCCCAACCTTTGCAACTTTAAGTCTGAAGGACTTCAGCTCCCAGAATTCTCCAGCCAGCAAAGCTGGCTGGAGAAGTCTGGGAGCTGGAGTCCTTCAGACTTAAAGTTGCAAAGGTTGGAGACCCCTGTTTTAGATCAACCCAATTCTCCTGCAAAACACACAGAAACACACAGAGTTAGGAGACAATGAACAGTTAAAAGTTACTTCCATTCAAACACAGCCTTACCCCAAGGCCGGAATCTAAAAAAAAAAAAAAATTAAATTCTTCCTTCCCATCTAGGAAAAAAAAAACCCCAATATATTGAAAAGCTGCTCAATTTACCCTTCAGCAAAGGGCAAAAACAAAAAATTGAAACAAGCTTTTTAAAAAGCCCCAAGGCAAAGTTTACAGAGATGAAGACTTAAGAATCATGTTTAGAAGAAGGCAGCCAATGCACTACAGTTAATTGAATATAGAGATTGAAATGGATGTGCTTTAAGGCTCAATGGGCTTCCTTCCATAATGCCGAGAAGGCCGTCAATTTAATAAAATAAATAATAATACAACAGATTTTGGTTACTTAATTGGGACAAGAGCGGAGCTGACAAGCTGCCTATAGCAGGGGTCTCCAACCTTTGCAACTTTAAGTCTGGAGGACTTTTAGCAAAGCTGGCTGGAGAAGTCTGGGAGCTGAAGTCCTTCAGACTTAAAGTTGCAAAGGTTGGAGACCCCTGGCCTATAGGATCCAGCAGCGACTGTGGCTGCTCCAACACTGGAGGATTTTTAAGAAGAGACTAGAGAGCCATTTGTCTGAAATGGTGAAGGGTCCCCTGCTTGAGCAGGGGGTTGGACTAGAAGACCTCCAAGGCCCCTTCGAACTCTCATTATTCTGTTATTCTCCTGCTTGAGCAGGGGGTTGGACTAGAAGACCTCCATGGCCCCTTCCAACTCTCATTATTCTGTTTTTCTCCTGCTTGAGCAGGGGGCTGGACTAGAATGCCTTCAAGGCCCCTTCCAGCTCTCATTATTCGGTTATTCTCCTGCTTGAGCAGGGGGTTGGACTAGAAGACCTCCAGGGCCCCTTCCAACTCTCATTATTCTGTTTTTCTCCTGCTTGAGCAGGGGGCTGGACTAGAAGACCTCCAAGGACCCTTCCAACTCTCATTATTCTGTTATTCTCCTGCTTGAGCAGGGGGGTTGGACTAGAAGACCTCCAGGGCCCCTTCCAACTCTCATTATTCTGTTTTTCTCCTGCTTGAGCAGGGGGTTGGACTAGAAGACCTCCAGGGCCCCTTCCAACTCTCATTATTCTGTTTTTCTCCTGCTTGAGCAGGGGGGTTGGACTAGAAGACCTCCAGGGCCCCTTCCAACTCTCATTATTCTGTTATTCTACATCCTGAGCAAGGGGTTGGACTAGCAGACCTCCAAGGCAGTCAACAAGGAAAGGATCCAGCCCTTTAAAACCCACCAAGAAACCAAACCAGAGTCCCAAGCAAGAGGCAGGATAAAAGAGAACCTCCAAAGCCAAGAGCAGTCAAAACACCCCCAAACCGAGGTGGGTGACTCGGGAGTAAGACGATTGCAGCCACTCCGGAGTTAGGAGGGAAGCAGGAAGCCGAGCCCAAAGGCGCCTCGAGCGGCGGGGGGGAAGCCAGCCAGGACGCCGCGCCGGCCAGCCAGCCAGCCAGCCAACCAATCCACCAACCCAGCCGGGGAACACAGAGCGCTTGGACAGGGCCGTCACGTCGCCTGCTTCTCCAACCGGGCGCTCCGCCGCCGGGCACCGCTCCAGCTCCGATCGCTGCAGGGGAGGGAGGGGAGAGACCCTCCCGGGGCCAAGCGTCCGAGGGGGTCTCCCCCCCCGGACTCGGCCAGGCTTGCAAAGCGAGCGCCTCCAAACGCTCCTCCGTCCAAGCTGCGACCCTTCCCAGCCCCCCAATTGCAACCAAGACCCCAAAAAACCCTCCGATCCTCTCTATCATCATCATCATCATCATCGTCATCCTCTCCATCCCGGACGCGGCGACTCACCTGCCCAGCGCGGGACCGTCTGCAGCCGCCCGCAGGAGGTAGACGGCGGACGGTGCCCGGGAGAGCGCCAGCCTCCTCCAGCTCCGCAGCTGTTTTCTCCGCTACCCACCACCACCTACCGACCCCCAAGCGCCCCCTGTTCCTTCTGCCCCCGCTCCGCGGGACTCCCTGCTCTTTTATAGGAGGCGGGGAAGCCCCGCCTCTCTCTCCTCTCCTCGCCCCCCTCCCTTCCCCACGTTGGCCCTTGACGGCCAGGTGAGCAGGCCAATCGCGGCGGCCGGGGCCCTAGCAACACTCAGCGGGTTGGCGCGAGGCGGCGGCTGGCTCTGGAGAGAGGGGCCAATGGGAAGGGGGAGAGGGGGCGGGAGGCCCCCACCTCCCCCCAGTGAAAGCAGCTGGGGAGGGCAGGCAACAGCTGGGCGGCCTCGGCGGCCAATGGGAAGCGCGGAGGCCTCGCCAGCATGGGAGGCGGGCGGGAGGATAACAAACGGAGCGCGGGGCGCCTTAAAGCGACCCCGAGATTCCCCCCCCTCACACACAGACACACACTTCTCCTCAGGAGGGGCTTCCTCCTTTCCCCCCCCCCCACCCCCGAAGGGCCGCTGCGGCGCCCCTCGGGAGGGCGGAGAAGGGCTTGGCAAGAAGCGCGCCCGATGGGTCTGCTCGCGCCACTCGCCTCAAAACAGCTTTCCAACCCTCCCGTCGTAAAAACGAGACACGCGACGTTCCCACGACCGCCTTTTTGCACGCGATACCCACTTCAAAGCATCTTTCCAACCCTCCCCTCATAAAAATAAGACATACAACCGCCTTTTTGCACGCGATACCCGCCTCAAAAGCATCTTTCCAAACCTCCCGTCATAAAAATGAGACACACCACGTTCCCACGACCTCGTTTTGCACATGATACCAGGCTTAGGGGTATGGGGGGGGGGGGGGCCGAGAGGATTATTAAGTGCTGGAACAATATGGGCCCGCTCACCTAAACATGGACACATATATCAATAATGTCATAATTGTACATTTATTCCAGTGGTGGGTTTCTGCAGGCTCAAACCTACTCACGAGAGCCGGTTGGTGAAATTTAGAGAACCGGTGAGAGGGGGTTCCACCGGCGTACCTGGAAGTAAATCTGGCCCGCCGCTGCCAGTGACCCAACGGGAAGGAAAGGAAAGGAAAGGAAAGGAAGAAAGAAAGAAAGAAAAAGAAAGAAAGAAAGAAAGAAAGAAAGAAAGAAAGAAAGAAAGAAAGAAAGAAAGAAAGAAAGAATTTATCATCACAATTGAGTCCAAAATTTTGGTTGCTAAGCAAGAGCGTTGTTAAATGAGTTTCACCACATTTTAAAAGGTGGCCACTCCCACCCTGTCACATGACTGCCAAGCCACGCCCACTAAATAGGCCACACCTACAGAGTAGGTTCTAAAAAAAGTTGAAACCCACCACTGATTTATTTGTTGCATTCAGGCATACTTGCAAGTTTGTTAAAAAGAGGAACCGGTACTTCTGTAAAAGATAACGAAAATACAATAGAATACAATACAATACGATAGCAGAGTTGGAAGGGACTTTGTAGGTCTTCTAGTCCAACCCCCTGCATGGGCAGGAAACCCTATACCAGTTCAGACAAATGGCTATCCAACAAAATGATAATACACATCAGTATATAAACAATAATGAAACAATATACATAAGCAATGGGTTTAATAAAGGTTAGGTCAAACAAAAAGGTGGCTCAGTGGCTAAGACGCTGAGCTTGTCAATCAGAAAGGTCGGCGGTTCGAATCCCTAGTGCCACATAACAGAATGAGGTCCCGTGACTTGTCCCAGCTTCTGCCAACCAAGCATTGCAAAAGCATATCAAAATGCAAGTAGAAAAATAGGAGCCACCTTTGGTGGGAAGGTAACAGCGTCCCATGCCGATTCGTGCGTTGAGTCCTGCCGGCCACATGACCACGGAGACGTCTTCGGACAGCGCTGGCTCTTCGGCTTTGAAACGGAGATAAGCACTGCCCCCTAGAGTCGGGAACGACTAGCACATATATGTACAAGAGGAGCCTTTACTTTTACCTTATGCCAAGCAAGGCTGCAAGGCGGTTTTGCTATACCAACAATGTATAGAGTATGAAGTATATACCCAATATTGTGTTTCTTTCTTTTTTTAAAATTGGGTTTTGTAAACAGTTTTTTCCCCAATCCTTTTCATGGGCCCCCTTTGAGCTCCATGGGCCCTGGAACAATGCCTGCAACCCCCCCCACCCCCCACCCCGGTCTCCTCAGTCCTGGGGGGCTCCAGGAGTCGTCAGAATGGACCCTTTTATGTGGGGGGTTTTGGGGGTGAGGAAAACCTGGATTTTGGTTTTGGAGAGCCACTCTGTTTCCCTCACCCTTGGTTAGCCTGTTTTGGGGGGTGGGGGTTAAAATTTATTTATTTTATTTTTATTTTTCGAATTTATACCCCGCCCTTCTCCTTGTTAGGACTCAGGGCGGCGCACAGGCATTATTTAAAAACCATTACAAAACAATATATACTATTAAAAACATATTAAATTAACTTAAAACCTGTGCTGAAAAGGATGGTGGATAATGGCTGACATGGATAGGATGAGCGTTTCCAAGCCCCAGAGGGAGGAAAGAAACCTGTGTTTGTGTTATCTAGTTAAAATGTATTGCTATTTTGTAGCAGCAACATCTTACAGTTATTTGCCTGAGACACTGTTTCTCTAACTGAGCGCTTTTTAAGATGGGTGGACTTCCACTCCCAGAATTCCCTCTGCTTTAAGAGGGGTGCATCTGGGGAATTCTGAGAGTGGAAGTCCACCCATCTTAAAGCAGGTTGGCTGGGGGATTCTAGGAGCGGAAGTTCACCCATGTTAAAGCATGCTGGCTGGGGGATTCTGGGAGTGGAAGTCCACCCATGTTAAAGCATGCTGGATGGGGGATTCTGGGAGTGGAAGTCCACCCATGTTAAAGCATGCTGGCTGGGGGATTCTGGGAGTGGAAGTCCACCCATGTTAAAGCAGGCTGGCTGGGGAATTCTGAGAGTGGAAGTCCACCCATCTTAAAGCAGGTTGGCTGGGGGATTCTAGGAGCGGAAGTTCACCCATGTTAAAGCATGCTGGCTGGGGGATTCTGGGAGTGGAAGTCCACCCATGTTAAAGCATGCTGGCTGGGGGATTCTGGGAGTGGAAGTCCACCCATGTTAAAGCAGGCTGGCTGGGGGATTCTAGGAGTGGACGTCCACCCATGTTAAAGCAGACTGGCTGGGGGATTCTGGGAGTGGAAGTCCACCCATGTTAAAGCAGGCTGGCTGGGGGATTCTGGGAGTGGAAGTCCACCCATCTTAAAGCATGCTGGCTGGGAGATTCTGGGAGTGGAAGTCCACCCATCTTAAAGCATGCTGGCTGGGGGATTCTGGGAGTGGAAGTCCACCCATGTTAAAGCAGGCTGGCTGGGGGATTCTAGGAGTGGAAGTCCACCCATGTTAAAGCAGGTTGGCTGGGGGATTCTGGGAGTGGAAGTCCACCCATCTTAAAGCATGCTGGATGGGGAATTCTGGGAGTGGAAGTCCACCCATCTTAAAGCAGGCTGGCTGGGGGATTCTGGGAGTGGAAGTCCACCCATGTTAAAGCAGGCTGGCTGGGGGATTCTGGAAGTGGAAGTCCACCCATCTTAAAGCATGGCTGGCTGGGGGATTCTGGGAGTGGAGGTCCACCCATCTTAAAGTCTGCTGGCTGAGGAATTCTGGGAGTGGAAGTCCACCCCTCTTAAAGCATGCTGGATAGGGAATTCTGGGAGTGGAAGTCCACCCATGTTAAAGCAGGTTGGCTGGGGGATTCTGGGAGTGGAAGTCCACCCATCTTAAAGCATGCTGGCTGGGGGATTCTGGGAGTGGAAGTCCACCCATGTTAAAGCAGGCTGGATGGGGAATTCTGGGAGTGGAAGTCCACCCATGTTAAAGCAGGCTGGCTGGGGGATTCTGGGAGTGGAAGTCCACCCATCTTAAAGCATGCTGGCTGGGGGATTCTGGGAGTGGAAGTCCACCCATGTTAAAGCAGGTTGGCTGGGGGATTCTGGGAGTGGAAGTCCACCCATCTTAAAGCAGGCTGGATGGGGAATTCTGGGAGTGGAAGTCCACCCATCTTAAAGCAGGCTGGCTGGGGGATTCTGGGAGTGGAAGTCCACCCATGTTAAAGAATGCTGGCTGGGGGATTCTGGGAGTGGAAGTCCACCCCTCTTAAAGCATGCTGGATAGGGAATTCTGGGAGTGGAAGTCCACCCATGTTAAAGCATGCTGGATGGGGGATTCTGGGAGTGGAAGTCCACCCATGTTAAAGCATGCTGGATGGGGAATTCTGGGAGTGGAAGTCCACCCATGTTAAAGCATGCTGGATGGGGGATTCTGGGAGTGGAAGTCCACCCATGTTAAAGCATGCTGGATGGGGGATTCTGGGAGTGGAAGTCCACCCATGTTAAAGCATGCTGGATGGGGGATTCTGGGAGTGGAAGTCCACCCATGTTAAAGCATGCTGGATGGGGAATTCTGGGAGTGGAAGTCCACCCATGTTAAAGCATGCTGGATGGGGGATTCTGGGAGTGGAAGTCCACCCATGTTAAAGCATGCTGGATGGGGAATTCTGGGAGTGGAAGTCCACCCATGTTAAAGCATGCTGGATGGGGGATTCTGGGAGTGGAAGTCCACCCATGTTAAAGCATGCTGGATGGGGGATTCTGGGAGTGGAAGTCCACCCATGTTAAAGCATGCTGGATGGGGGATTCTGGGAGTGGAAGTCCACCCATGTTAAAGCATGCTGGATGGGGAATTCTGGGAGTGGAAGTCCACCCATGTTAAAGCATGCTGGATGGGGGATTCTGGGAGTGGAAGTCCACCCATGTTAAAGTCTGCTGGCTGAGGAATTCTGGGAGTGGAAGTCCACCCCTCTTAAAGCATGCTGGATAGGGAATTCTGGGAGTGGAAGTCCACCCATGTTAAAGCATGCTGGATGGGGGATTCTGGGAGTGGAAGTCCACCCATGTTAAAGCATGCTGGATGGGGAATTCTGGGAGTGGAAGTCCACCCATGTTAAAGCATGCTGGATGGGGGATTCTGGGAGTGGAAGTCCACCCATGTTAAAGCATGCTGGATGGGGGATTCTGGGAGTGGAAGTCCACCCATGTTAAAGCATGCTGGATGGGGGATTCTGGGAGTGGAAGTCCACCCATGTTAAAGCATGCTGGATGGGGGATTCTGGGAGTGGAAGTCCACCCATGTTAAAGCATGCTGGATGGGGGATTCTGGGAGTGGAAGTCCACCCATGTTAAAGCATGCTGGATGGGGAATTCTGGGAGTGGAAGTCCACCCATGTTAAAGCATGCTGGATGGGGGATTCTGGGAGTGGAAGTCCACCCATGTTAAAGCATGCTGGATGGGGGATTCTGGGAGTGGAAGTCCACCCATGTTAAAGCATGCTGGATGGGGGATTCTGGGAGTGGAAGTCCACCCATGTTAAAGCATGCTGGATGGGGAATTCTGGGAGTGGAAGTCCACCCATGTTAAAGCATGCTGGATGGGGAATTCTGGGAGTGGAAGTCCACCCATGTTAAAGCATGCTGGATGGGGGATTCTGGGAGTGGAAGTCCACCCATGTTAAAGCATGCTGGATGGGGGATTCTGGGAGTGGAAGTCCACCCATGTTAAAGCATGCTGGATGGGGGATTCTGGGAGTGGAAGTCCACCCATGTTAAAGCATGCTGGATGGGGAATTCTGGGAGTGGAAGTCCACCCATGTTAAAGCATGCTGGATGGGGAATTCTGGGAGTGGAAGTCCACCCATGTTAAAGCATGCTGGATGGGGGATTCTGGGAGTGGAAGCCCCCCCTCTTAAACTTGCTCAGATAGAGAAACACTATTGCAGTATCTCGGGGTCCCACGATCACCTTTATTGCAACTTTCTGACAAGCCAAGTCAACCGGTCAAAACCAGATTCACTTAATGATTGCCTTACTCACTTAACAACTGTAGCGATTCACTCAACAACTGTGGCAAGAAAGGTCATAAAACGGGACAAAAATTAACAACGGTCTTTCTTGGCAAAAAAATATTTGCGGCTTAGTTGGGGCCGTAAATCGAGGACTCGCTGTGTTCATCACGATGGCTCCCTTGTTGGCCTTGAGGATGGGTGGCCGGGCCTGAAAGGGAGATCTGGTGGTGTGAAGTGACCCTTTCCAACCCACTGCAGATGGCCGATTCCCAGAAAGTCAATATTTAGACATGACATTTTTTATTCTGACAACATCAAGTTTTCTTTGGTTCACAGCTTTGACATTTTACATACCAATGGAAATACCCATCTTTGAAGCACAGATATTTTCCTTTTGCCTCCGGCCACATCAGCAGCGTCAGAGCTGTGTACAGATAGTCCTCGACTTGCGACCGCCAACATTTCTTTTCTTTTTTTTAACAAATTCTATTTTATTTTTCTTTATGTACACTGAGAGCATCTGCCCCAAAGACAAATTCCTTGTGTGTCCAATCACACTTGGACAATAAAGAATTCTATGCTATTCCATTCCATTCCATTCCATTCCATTCTAAATTTATTCTATTCTATTCTATTCTATTCTATTCTATTCTATTCTATTTATTTATTTATTTATTTATTTATTTATTTATCATATAAATAAATAAATTTTAGCCTAGGATAGTCTCTCTGTCCATGGGGTATTATATTTAATTGGGAATGTTATTTTAGTTTAACTTAGTTTTAATGGGGATTTTTAGCACAGGTATAGGTTTAATTTGTTTTTAAATGTTTGTATATTTGCTGTTTTTTATTCTTCCTGTGCACCGCCCCGAGTCCCTATGGGGAGAGGGAGCGGTCTACAAGTATTAAATATTATTATTATTATTATTATTATTATTATTATTATTATTATTATTATTATTATTATTATTATTATTATTATTATTATTATTATTATTAATAATAATAATAATAATAATAATAATAATAATAATAATAATAATAATAATAATAATAATAATAATAATAATAATAATAATAATAATAATAATAATAATAATAATAATAAAGCTGAATTTATTAACCGCTCCCTCTCCCCACAGGGACTCGGGGCGGTGCACAGGGAGAATAAAAACCATAAATATACAAAAATACATACAATTTAAAACAGATTAAACAAACTCCTGTGCTAAAATCCCATTAACTAAAAATCCCCACTCAATATAAATAAACAATTAAAAAACCCATAGAGAGAGAGACTACCCTAGGCTGGCCAGGCGGAAAAGATGTGTCTTTAGTTTCAGGCGGAAGTAGCGGAGGTCCGTGGTCGTTCTAATATCGGGGGGAAGGTCGTTCCAGAGGGCCGGGCCCGCCACAGAGAGAGCCCTTCCGCTGGGCGTCGCCCGCTGACAAAGTCTAGTGGACGGCACCCGGAGAAGTCCCTCTCTGTGGGAGCGAATCGGCCGTGAGGATGTGTGAGGCAGGATCCGATCCCGCAGGTAGCTAGGTCCCGAGCCATGGAGCGCTTTAAAGATGATAACCAACACCTTGAAGCGCACCCGGAAGACGACAGGCAGCCAGTGCAGCTCGCGCAAGAGCGGTGTTACATGGGTAAACCTAGTGGTTCCCATAATTGCTCGCGCGGCTGCATTCTGAACTAACTGAAGCCTCTGGGTGCACCTCAAGGGGAGCCCCATGTAGAGGGAGTTACAGTAGTCCAGTCGGGATGTCACGAGGGCATGAGTGACTGTGCGAAGGGCGTCCCGATCCAATAGGGGGCGCAATTGGCGAACCAGGCGAACCTGGTAAAACGCCCTCCTGGCCACGGCTGTCACTTGCTCTTCCATAGACAGCCGGGTATCCAGGAGGACTCCCAAATTGCGCGCCCCATCCACAGGGGCAAGATGTTCGCCCCCTATGGCCAGCGTTGGAGAAAGCTGGTTGAATCGGGCAGCCGGAAACCACAGCCACTCGGTCTTGGTCGGGTTGAGCCTGAGTCCGTTACTTCCCATCCAGATCCGCACGGCTTCCAGGCACTGGCACATCACCGCTACGGCATCGTTGGGGTGGTTTGGGGTAGATATATACAGCTGAGTGTCATCAGCGTAGAGATGGTACTCTACCCCAAAACCACGGATGATCTCACCCAGCGGCTTCATGTATGCATTAAACAAGAGAGGCGAGAGGACCGACCCCTGAGGCACCCCACATGTGAGGGGTCTCGGGGTCGATCTCTGCTCTCCTGCCAACACAAATTGCGATCTGCCAGAGAGGTAGGAGGAGAACCACCGTAAAACGGTGCCTCCCACCCCCAACCCCCCCAGCTGATGCAATAGGATACCATGGTCGATGGTATCGAAAGCCGCCGAGAGGTCTAATAGGACCAGGATGGAGGAACAACCCCCATCCCTGGCCCTCCAGAGATCATCCACCAACGCGACCAATGCCGTCTCGGTGCTATGCCCGGGCCGAAAGCCGGACTGGCGCGGATCTAGATAATCAACTTCCTCCAGGTGACGGGGAAACTGTTGTGCCACCACACTCTCAACAACCTTCGCCAGAAAGGGAAGGTTGGAGACGGGACGATAGTTGGTTAAAAGAGCTGGGTCCAAAGAGGGCTTCTTAAGGAGGGGCCTCACCATAGCCTCTTTTAGGGAAGCAGGCAAGGAACCCTCACTCAAGGATGCGTTGACAACCTCTTGGAGCCAGCCTCGTGTCACCTCCCAGGATGCCAGTACAAGCCAGGAGGGACACGGGTCCAATAAACATGTGGTGGCTCGCAGTCGTCCACGTAACCTGTCCATATCCTCGGAAGCAACGGAGTCAAATTCCTCCCAAACAAGATCGGCCTCGTGGCATCCCACTGGGCCACGAATGGGGGCTAGCTCGTTCCGTATCTGAGCGGTTTTGTCCTGCAGAAAAGTCACAAATTCCTCTGCTCTACCCTGTAGCGGGGCTTCCCGCACCCTCTGTTGCAGGAGGGAACGGGTCACCCTAAACAGGGCGGCAGGGCGGTTTTCTGCGGATACCAATTAAAAATCCCCTAAGGCCGCGCTTCGCCCGTCTCTCCGGATTAATATATCCATCATCGAGACGGGCCCTCGATAGTGTAGAGGGCCAGACCTGCGAGAGCGGGGACTCTCGCAGCAGTAAAATAATATTATTATTATTATTATTATTATTATTATTATTATTATTATTATTATTATTATTATTATTATTATATTTATATTTATATTTATATCCCGCACCCATCTCCCATAGAGGGACCCGGGGCGGCGCACAGGAAAATTTAAAAATACAAATATACAAATATACAAAAATACAAAAACTCTTAAAAACCATATTAAACCCAACCCTGCGCTAAAACATAATTAAACCCCCCCCCCCCAATTAAAACTTTGATCAGCTAATAGTCCGTTTGGTATCGGGTAGTTCATGCCAGGCCGGCTAGATGAAACAAGTGCATTTTTAAGCGCTGGCGGAACAAGCGGAGGTCCGAGGTGACACGGAGTTCGGGAGGTAGGTCGTTCCAGAGGGTTGGGCCCACCACAGAGAAGGCCCTTCCCCTGGGCGTCGCTAACCGGCATTGCCCGGCCGACGGCACCCTCTCTGTGGGAGCGAATCGGTCGTAGGGACGTATGGGGCAGCAGACGGTCTCGCAGGTAACTAGGTATTCTATGCTTTGCTATTCTATTCTATTCCATTCCATTCTATTCTATTCCATTCTCTCCCCTTCTCTTCCCTTCTTATTCTATTCTATTCTATTCTATTCCATTCCATTCCATTCCATACCTATTCTAGTCTATTCTATTCTATGCTATTCTATTCCATTCTCTCCCCTTCTCTTCCCTTCTTATTCTATTCTATTCCATTCCATTCCATTCTAAACCTATTCTATTCTATTCTATTCCATTCTCTCCCCTTCTCTTCCCTTCTTATTCTATTCCATTCCATTCCAAATCTATTCTATTCTATGCTATTCTATTCCATTCTCTCCCCTTCTCTTCCCTTCTTATTCTATTCTATTCCATTCTAAATCTATTCTATTCTATTCTATGCTATGCTATTCCATTCAATTCTCTCCCCTTCTCTCCCCTTCTTATTCTATTATATTCTATTCCATTCCATTCCATTCTAAACCTATTCTATTCTATTCTATGCTATTCTATTCTATTCCATTCTCTCCCCTTCTCTTCCCTTCTTATTCTATTCTATTCTATTCCATTCCATTCTAAATCTATTCTAAATCTATTCTATTCTATTCTATGCTATGCTATGCTATTCCATTCCATTCTCTCCCCTTCTCTTCCCTTCTTATTCTATTCTATTCCATTCCATTCTAAATCTATTCTATTCTATGCTATTCTATTCCATTCTCTCCCCTTCTCTTCCCTTCTTATTCTATTCTATTCCATTCTAAATCTATTCTATTCTATCTATGCTATTCCATTCCATTCTCTCCCCTTCTCTCCCCTTCTTATTCTATTATATTCTATTCCATTCCATTCTAAATCTATTCTAAATCTATTCTATTCTATTCTATGCTATGCTATGCTATTCCATTCCATTCTCTCCCCTTCTCTTCCCTTCTTATTCTATTCTGTTCTATTCCATTCCATTCCAAATCTATTCTATTCTATTCTATGCTATTCCATTCCATTCTCTCCCCTTCTCTTCCCTTCTTATTCTATTCTATTCCATTCCATTCTAAATCTATTCTATTCTATGCTATTCCATTCTCTCCCCTTCTTATTCTATTCTATTCTATTCTATTCTATTCTATTCTATTCTATTCTTTTTTGGCGACCGCCAACATTTCAATGGCTAAGCAAGGCAGCTGAGTTTGGCCCCGTCTTACCACCTTTTCTTTTTTGCCACGGTTGTTAAACAAATCAGTGAATCATATGGTCCTGGTTTTCCCCATGGACTTGGTTAGATTAAACAGAGTTGGAAGGGACCTTGGAGGTCATCTAGTCAAACCCCCTGCCTAAGCAGGAGACCTTACACCCTTTTCTGACAGTCTCTTCTTGAAAGCCTCCAGGGATGAAGCTCCCACAACTTCTGAAGGCAACTTCTGTTCCATGGATTGATTGTTCTCACTGTCAGAAAGTTCCTCCTTATTTCCAGGTTGAATCTCTCCTCGGTCAGTTTCCATCCATTATTATTCCTTGTCTGGCCTTCAAGTGCTTTGGAAAACACCTTGACCCCCTCTTCTCTGGGGCAGCCCCTCAAATATTGGAAGATGCTCTCTTGTCTCCCCTGGTCCTTCTCTTCGCTAGACCAGCCATGCCCAGTTCCTGTAACCATCCTTCATATGTTTTAGCCGCCAGTCCCCTCATCATCCTGGTTGCTCTTCTCTGCACTCTTTCTAGAGTCTCCACATCTTTTTTATAGTGTGGTGACCAAAACTGATGCAGGACTCTAGGTGTGGCCTTACTAAGGCTTTATAGAGTGGTCTTAGTACCTCACTTGATCTTAATTGTATCCCTCTCTTAATGCAATTTAATACAATGCAATACAATGGCAGAGTTGGAAGGGACCTTGGAGGTCATCTAGTCCAACCCTCTGCCTAAGCAGGAGACCTTACACCCTTTTCTGACAGTCTCTTCTTGAAAGCCTCCAGTGATGAAGCTCCCACAACTTCTGTTCCATGGGTTGATTCTTCTCACTGTCGGAAAGTTTCTCCTTATTTCCAGGTTGAATCTCTCCTTGGTCAGTTTCCATCCATTGTTCCTTGTTTGACCTTCAGGTGCTTTGGAGAATAGCTTGACCCCTTCCTCTCTGTGGCAGCCCCTCAAACATTGTAAGACTGCTCTCCTGTCTCCCCTGGTCCTTCTCCTCCCTAGACTAGCCAGGCACAGTTCCTGCAACCGTCCTTCGTATGTTTTAGCCTCCAGTCCCCTCATCATCCTGGTTGCTCTTCTCTGCGCTCTTTCCAGAGTCTCCACATCTTTTTTATGATGTGGTGACCAAAACTGGATGCAGCTTTTCTCGTTGAGTTTGTGTCAACTCTGAATCTAACCTGGCTGAAAACATCTTGTGCTGCTTCATAGTGGCCACAAACTATGGGGGGGGAGGATGAGGGGGAAACAGCTGGACCATTTCGTAGACAAAATAAAGAGCTTTCCCGTGGGAACCAAGGTCATCCCAACAGGTGGCAGTTGGTGGAGGAGCAGAAGTGATCCAGGGAGTCCAGCACCTGCTTTGATTGGACAATGTGACCTGTGACATCTAAGGGAGGAAAACGTTTGCTCTTTTAATTACATGGTTACCGCAGGAAACTTTTAGTTGGCTTTCACTAGCTGTGCCGATATGATGTGTACGGTAAATATGTTCTCTGAGGAATGATAGCAGTTTTCCGATATCTCAGGGGCTGCCCCAAAGAAGAGGGAGTCAAACTATTCTCCAAGGCACCTGAGGGCAGAACAAGAAGCAATGGGTGGAAACTCATCAAGGAGAGAAGCAACTTAGAATTGAGGAGAAATTTCCTGACAGTGAGAACAATTAATAAGTGGAACAGAAGTTGCCTCCAGAAGTTGTGAATGCCCCAACATTGGAAGTATTTAAGAAGATGTTGGATAGACATTTGTCTGAAACGATATAAGGTTTCCTGCCTAGGCAGGGGGTTGGACTAGAAGACCTCCAAGGTCCCTTCCAACTCTGCTATTGTATTGCATTGCATTGCATTGCATTGCATTGAATATTCCTGGCTTGGAGATCTGGTTTGGATGAGGGGATATATGGGGAACTCATCAAATTTGCAGATGACACCAAGCTGGCAGGAATAGCCAACACTCCAGAACAGGGGTGTCTAAACTTGGGAACTTTAAGACTCCCAGAATTCCCCAGCCAGCTTGTGGACTTCAACTCCCAGAATTCCCCAGCCAGCTTGTGGACTTCAACTCCCAGAATTCCCCAGCCAGCTTGTGGACTTCAACTCCCAGAATTCCCCAGCCAGCTTGTGGACTTCAACTCCCAGAATTCCCCAGCCAGCTTGTGGACTTCAACTCCCAGAATTCCCCAGCCAGCTTGTGGACTTCAACTCCCAGAATTCCCCAGCCAGCTTGTGGACTTCAACTCCCAGAATTCCCCAGCCAGCTTGTGGACTGGGGAATTCTGGGAGTTGAAGTCCACAAGTCAAAAAGTTCCCAAGTTTGGACACCCCTGCTCCAGAAGATAGCATTTAAGACTTATGTATCGCTTCACAGTGCTTTGAGGCCGTCTCTGAGCAGTTTACAGTCGATTGCCCCCAACAATCTGGATCGTCATTTTACCCACCTCGGAAGGAAGGAAGGTTGAGTCAACCTTGTTTCAAAAGAAAACAACAACAACAAGAAAGTCCAGTTGCCTCCTGAAAAAGTACCCTGAGGTCTAGTTCCTTGATGGTGAACCTATGATATGTATAGAGCAGGGGTGGGCAAACTTTGCAACTTTAAGTCTGAAGGACTTCAGCTCCCAGACTTCTCCAGCCAGCAAAGCAAAGCTGGCTGGAGAAGTCTGGGAGCTGAAGTCCTTCAGACTTAAAGTTGCAAAGTTTGCCCACCCCTGGTATAGAGGGTGGGTTCCTGCCAGTTTTCCACAAATCTACAGTGTCGTTTAGAACCGGTTCCAGCTCCCTCCATCCACCCGTCCGCCCATCATCCAGAGGAAGAGCGAGAGGAGGAATTCTGGGAGTTGAAGTCCACAAGTCTTAAAGCTCTCAAGTTTGAACACCCCTGGGTTGTTTTTTTTCTAAAAGGTTAGGGGTGCAAGGGTCTCATAACTTGACAGTTTTAAGACTTGCGTGCTTCAAATGCCAGAGTTCCTGAGCCAACATTTTGGTTGCTAAGCAAGAGCGTTGCTAAGTGAGTTTCACCACAGTTTACAAGTTGGCCACACCCACCCAGTCACATGGCTGCCAAGACACTCCCACCCAGTCACATGGCCGACACACCTCTTCCACACAGGAACACGGCTGGCAAGCCATTTCTACCTGGTCACGTGGCTGGCAAGCCACTCCCATCCGGTCACATGGCCGGCAAGCCACTCCCACAAAGCAGGCCACACCTACAGAAGAGGTTCTAAAAGAATTTGAAACCCACCACTGTACGTACGCCACAGGTAGCACCCCCCAGCTCAACCACACTGCAAATGCGCGCATGCCTCCCACCGGCCAGCTAATTTTTGGGCCTCTTCCACACATGCACGGAGGGTGGGGCGCATACGGGACATGCGCGTGTATGTGGTGGGGTAGGGGGATCACATGTGCATGGGTGGAGACTGTGCATCCATGCGTGGAGGCAGAGGGGGCGCAGGTGTGAGGTGGCACGCCCCCCACCTGCAGCCCTTTTTTGATCCCAGGTGGCCTACTATGCCCAATATGGGGCACAGGGGGTTTGCGCATACATATGCGGGGCGCAGGGGAGAGCACGAGGGTGTGTGTGTCATCCGTGCATGCACAGTGGGGCGTGTGTGTGTGTGTGTCACACGCGCATTACGTTAGGTGTGCAGTCGCGCACACAGTCACAAGCTTTCGGCACACAAAATAGGTTATAGCAATCCCTGGCAAAAGAAAGAAGATGGTGTTGCTATTGGAAAGATACAGGTTGAGAATCAAAAGTAGTGGTTAAAGAAACAAAAAAAGCTAGTAAATTTTTGCAATTAGTGAAGTTTTAGACTGTATTTGAATGTTATGTTAAATAGATAATTGATAGTGGTGATAAGATATATATATATATATATATATATATGTATATGTATATATGTAATTGTTTCACAACAACCTGTTAATAGGCCCCAATTAAGGGAGGAGACATACTGTTTCCTTTCCTGCCTTTCGGCTCATCACCAGAGACCATCTAGACAGCAAGCCAAGAATTACGTTGTGTAATTTTTTTAGTTATGTGTGTTAGTTTTATGAGCTGATCAATAAATTAAATTAGAGAGAGACCAGGATAGATCTATTTCGAGCTTATTAGCTCTCATCAGCTGGCCATACCCTTTACTGGGATTCGAACCGGGGCTGTATTGCATGCCAGGCAAGGAGCCTAGCACTTTAGCCAAGCCAGCTCTCCAATTGCATCAGCTGAGACAGGGTATACTAGTATAGGTAATTGTTTCACAACAACCTGTTAATAGGCCCCAATTAAGGGAGGAGACATACTGTTTTCTTTATATATTTATATATAAATATAATATATATGTATATATATAAATATATATACATATATATACATAGGTAATTGTTTTACAACAACCTGTTATTATTAGGCCCCAATTAAAGGGAGGAGACATACTGTTTCCCTTACTGCTCATCGGCTCATCGCTAGAGATCATCCAAACAGCAAGCCAAGAATTACGTTGTATAATATTTTAGATATGTGTGTTAGTTTTATGAGCTGATCAATAAATTAAATTAGAAGAGACCAGGATAGATCTATTTCGAGCTGATGAGAGCTAATAAGCTCGAAATAGATCTATCCTGGTCTCTTCTAATTTAATTTACTGATCAGCTCATAAAACTAACATATATATACATATATATATATATATATATAATTTGTAAACAAAAGTGATTTGGGAAAAAGACCTAGAAACTTTATCAATTCTTTTTTTTTTGTATTTAGAACTCATTATAAAAGTATCTGTTATTGGGTTTGAAGAGTGGAAGTTGGATATAAAGAGCAAGCTTTTTGTTAACTAATAATTAACTATAACAAAAATAATACAATAATACAATACAATACAATAGCAGAGTTTGAAGGGAGCTTGGAGGTCTTCTAGTCCAACCCCCTGCCTAGGCAGGAAACCCTATACCGTTTCAGACAAATGGCTATCCAACATCTTCTTAAAGACTTCCAGGGTTGGGACATTCACCATAATGATGATAATGGATATTGTTTGATGATATTATATATGGACCGGTTTTTGGTAAAGGAAACTTGGATACAAAATTCTAAACAGTGAGTGAAAAAAGACTAAACTGTATTAAACAACTACTATCTATATAAATAAAAATGTAACAAGAGTTTGTTCAAAACCGCTTATCTCCAAAAGTACTGCACCGTTAGCTTCCAAATTTTCACACAACGTTCCCTTGAAATACGGCACCAATGATCTCTATAGATTGTGTAGATGTCACACGTGTGCCAGGTACACACAACGGATATGTAATTTTTTTAAAGGTAGGTAGATGGATACAGAGAGAGCAGTGGGCCACAGGTATTATGTCATCCTTTATGAAATACAGTAGCTAGGTAGTTAGGTAGCTAGGTAGGTAGGTAGGTAGGTAGGTAGGTAGGTAGGTAGATAGGTAGAGGGATAGAGAGAGGGAGAAATACGGTAGGTAGGTAGGTAGAGGGATAGAGAGGGAGAGGGAGAAATACAGTAGGTAGGTAAGTAGGTAGGTAGGTAGGTGGAGAGAGAGGGGGGAGAAATACAGTAGGTAGGGAGAGGGATAGAGAGGGAGAGGGAGAAATACAGTAGGTAGGTAGGTAGGTAGGTAGGTAGGTACGGAGAGGGAGAGGGGGGGAGAAATACAATAGGTAGGGAGAGGGATAGAGAGGGAGAGGGAGAAATACAGTAAGTAGATAGGTAGGTAAGTAGGTAGGTAGGTAGAGGGATAGAGAGGGAGAGGGAGAAATACAGTAGGTAGGTAGGGAGAGGGATAGAGAGAGGGAGAAATACAGTAGGTAGGTAGGTAGAAGGGAGAGGGAGAGGGAGAAATACAGTAGGTAGATAAGTAGGTAGGTTGGTAGAGGGAGAGAGAGAGGGGGGAGAAATACAGTAAGTAGGTAGGTAGGTAGGTAAGTAGGTAGGTAGGAAGAGGGATAGAGAGGAAGAAATACAGTAGGTAGGTAGGTAGGTAGGTAGGTAGGTAGGTAGGTAGGTAGGTAGAGGGATAGAGAGAGGGAGAAATACAGTAGGTAGGTAGGTAGGTAAGTAGGTAGGTAGGTAGGTAGGTAGAGGGATAGAGAGGGAGAGGGAGAAATACGGTAGGTAGGTAGGTAGGTAGGTAGGTAGGTAGAGGGATAGAGAG
This sequence comes from Rhabdophis nuchalis, assembly GCA_039707465.1. NCBI lineage: Eukaryota > Metazoa > Chordata > Lepidosauria > Squamata > Natricidae > Rhabdophis > Rhabdophis nuchalis. The sequence continues at coordinate 403,395,658 of CM077643.1, forward strand.
AGGGAGAAATACAGTAGGTAGGTAGGTAGGTAGGTAGGTATACATAAAGGTAGGTAGAGGGAGGGGGGGAGAAATACAGTAGGTAGGGAGAGGGATAGAGAGGGAGAGGGAGAAATACAGTAAGTAGATAGGTAAGTAGGTAGGTAGGTAGGTAGGTAGGTAGGTAGGTAGGTAGCGGGATAGAGAGGAAGAGGGAGAAATACAGTAGGTAGGTAGGTAGGTAGGTAGAGGGATAGAGAGAGGGAGAAATACAGTAGGTAGGTAGGTAGGGAGAGGGAGAGGGAGAGGGAGAAATACAGTAGGTAGATAGGTAGGTAGGTTGGTAGAGGGAGAAAGAGAGAGGGGAGAAATACAGTAGGTAGGTAGGTAGGGAGAGGGAGAGGGAGAGGGAGAAATACAGTAGGTAGGTAGGTAGGTAGGTAGGTAGAGGGATAGAGAGAGGGAGAAATACAGTAGGTAGGTAGGTAGGTAAGTAGGTAGATAGGTAGGTAGGTAGAGGGATAGAGAGAAATACGGTAGGTAGGTAGGTAGGTAGAGGGATAGAGAGGGAGAAATACAGTAGGTAGGTAGAGGGAGGGAGGGAGGGAGGGAGGGAGGGAGAAATATAGTAGGTAGGTAGGTTGGGGGTTATACGGTGGTTGTGTGTATATGTTTGTGTGTGTGGGTGTAGATCTACACACAGATTGGTTGGCATTTAACCAGACTGGGCCACAGCAATGCGTGGCCGGGATCGGCTAGTTTAGAATATACTTATAATGATGTAAAGTTATTGGGGGACTCTTGAAACAGCTAAGGAATGCCAGTACGTGGTTGCGCTTTTAGGTACGAATTATTTTAGGCAAAAGGACATTTAAATAATTGTAGTTAAATGAGAATTGTCTTATAGTCATGGTATACATAAAGGTTTTTGATTTAAAATAGTCAATTTAATATAAATAATGACTGGGTAACGCACAAAGATTATCTGTAACCAATTGACATGCTTTCTACAAGATGTAACGAAGGAGGATTTTTTGTGTGTGTGTTTGTGTTTGACTAAAGTAAAAAAAAATTAAAAAAAAATTGGGGGGGGGGGGAAACACAGTTAGCCATCCCTGGTCTAGTTAATATTATTTGTATTGGTCAAAGTAGCGTTTATTACATTATTTTCCTGTAATAAACATTTGCAGGTCAATGGACAATCTGAAATTGCACGAAGGGCTCAAGGGGGTAGAAGAGGTTGGGGAGCCCTGAAGGTCAGTTGACTGAGTAGACACCAAACAGGGAGCCATAAACCAGAGTGTACAAATCAAAGGAAGCCAAGCAGATTATGCCTTGTGGGTGTCATGTGAACAGGTCCTTGCGTTCTCCGCAAGGAGTCCGACCGTTCGCCCACTTGCTCAACCGGCTCCCGACGCAGAAGAAAACCTGTTTATGAAGAAGGCAAGGCCTGAAAGCAAGGAAGCTCACCTAGAAGGACCTGCCTGCCCTTAGCCAGGAATGTCTGCCTTTTGCAAACATTGATGAATTGGGAGACGGAAGTGTAGGCAGGTAGCATCCGCTGAACTTTGAACTTCCAGGAGTAAGTAGAAGATACAATACAATAGCAGAGTTGGAAGGGACCTTGGAGGTCTTCTAGTCCAACCCCCTGCCTAGGCAGGAAATCTTATACCGTTTCAGACAAATGGCTATCCAACATCTTCTTAAAGTCTTGCAGTGTTGGGGCATTCACAACTTCTGTGCAATACAATGCAATAGCAGAGTTGGAAGGGACCTTGGAGGTCATCTAGTCCAACCCCCTGCCCAGGCAGGAAGCCCTATACCGTTTCAGACAAATGGCTATCCAACATCTTCTTAAAGACTTCCAGTGTTGGGGCATTCACAACTTCTGGAGGCAACTTCTGTTCCACTGACTAATTGTTCTCACTGTCAGGAAATTTCTCCTTAGTTCTAAGTTGCTTCTTTCCTTGATTAGTTTCCACCCATTGCTTCTTGTTCTGCCCTCAGTTGCCTTGGAGAATAGCTTGACTCCCTCTTCTTTGTGGCACCCTCTGAGATATTGGAAGACTGCTATCATGTCTCCCCTGGTCCTTCTTTTCATCAAACTAGACATCCCCAGTTCCTGCAACCTCAGGAATGTCTGAGTTTTAGATGTCTGAGGGGAACGAAACTGAGAAGGAATTCAAACTCCTCGCACTGATGATGTTACCTAGTTGGGTAATGAAATGTCTGCAAGAAAACAGGTCAGAGCGCACCGGGGTCTCCTCAGTTGAACCCTGAGCTGGAAATATTCTCTTTATCTTTACAGACCAATATCTACACCATCGTTTCCAGATGAAAGGAGAAATATCCATCAGATAAGGTAAGTTATTAGATTTCAATAACTTCAGTGTTATGAATCTAACCACAGCACATTACACACAGTGGTTTACCACAAAAATTGGAAGGAATCTCAGAGGTCATCTAGACCAACCCCCTCCCCAGTGCAGGATCTGCTAGAGCACTATTTTTCAAACCTGGCCATTTTAAGATGTGTGGATCTCAGCTCCCAGAATTCCCCTGCCAGCCGGCATTAAGATGGGTGGACTTCCACTTCCAGAATTCCCTTGCTAGCATGCTTTCAGATGGGTGGATTTCCACTCCCAGAATTCACCAGCCAGCCTGCATTAAGATGGGTGGGCTTCCACTCCCAGAATTCCCCAGCCAGCATGCTTTAACATGGGTGGACTTCAACTCCCAGAATTCCCCAGCCAGCCTGCATTAAGATGGGTGGACTTCCACTCCCAGAATTCCCCTGCCAGCCTGCATTAAGATGGGTGGACTTCCACTCCCAGAATTCCCCAGCCAGCCTGCATTAAGATGGGTGGACTTCCACTCCCAGAATTCCCTTGCTAGCATGCTTTCAGATGGGTGGACTTCAACTCCCAGAATTCCCCTGCCAGCCTGCATTAAGATGGGTGGACTTCCACTCCCAGAATTCCCCAGCCAGCCTGCATTAAGATGGGTGGACTTCCACTCCCAGAATTCCCCTGCCAGCCTGCATTAAGATGGGTGGACTTCCACTCCCAGAATCCCCCAGCCAGCCTGCATTAAGATGGGTGGACTTCCACTCCCAGAATTCCCTTGCTAGCATGCTTTCAGATGGGTGGACTTCAACTCCCAGAATTCCCCTGCCAGCCTGCATTAAGATGGGTGGACTTCCACTCCCAGAATTCCCCAGCCAGCCTGCATTAAGATGGGTGGACTTCCACTCCCAGAATTCCCCAGCCAGCCTGCATTAAGATGGGTGGACTTCCACTCCCAGAATTCCCTTGCTAGCATGCTTTCAGATGGGTGGACTTCAACTCCCAGAATTCACCAGCCAGCCTGCATTAAGATGGGTGGACTTCAATTCCCAGAATTCACCAGCCAGCCTACATTAAGATGGGTGGACTTCCACTCCCAGAATTCCCCTCCCAGCCTGCATTAAGATGGGTGGACTTCAACTCCCAGAATTCACCAGCCAGCCTGCATTAAGATGGGTGGACTTCCACTCCCAGAATTCACCAGCCAGCCTGCATTAAGATGGGTGGACTACAATTCCCAGAATTCACCAGCCAGCCTGCATTAAGATGGGTGGACTTCAACTCCCAGAATTCACCAGCCAGCCTGCATTAAGATGGGAGGACTTCAATTCCCAGAATTCCCCTGCCAGCCTGCATTAAGATGGGTGGACTTCCACTCCCAGAATTCCCCAGCCAGCATGCTTTAACATGGGTGGACTTCAGCTCCCAGAATTCCCCAATCAGCATGTTTTCAGATGTGCCGACATACAATACATTTCCCCAGCTGGGAAATTCTGAAAGTTGAAATCCACACATTATAAAATGTCCCAGATTTAAAAAAATAAATACTGATGCAAACCAACCTTTCCCCTCTCCAGATGTACTAGATAGATAAAAACTCGAATCCAGCACATCTGGAGGTCACCGGCGTGTAGAAACCCAACGGCTGAGCCAGAACAACGGGTTTTGCAAGCAGAGAAACGCAGGAGAAGCAAGAACTCCGTAGCCTGAGCTCCTGTTTGTTACCACGAACCACGCTTGCCAGAGGGGGAAAATAAGCTCTGCGGGTTTTGTATGAAGATACAATCTGGTTTTTGACAAACTACCAGAGCCGTCTCCACGGAGCAGCGCAGAGGTAGAATGCTGACTTTGAAGTCGAGGGCTTCTGAAGCAGATAATTGCAGTGGAAACAAAGCAGAAAAAGTTGACAATTGGAAGATGGAAAAGGCGGGGGTGGGGGGGTGGGGTGGGGTGGGGGGGGCAGAAATCCTACACCAGGTAAATAAATGTCCTTGCAAATTCAGTTTTGGTCACCAGGATGTAGAAAAGATGTGGAGACTCTAGAAAGAGTGTAGAGAAGAGCAACCAAGAAGATTAGGGGACTAGAGATTAAGACATGTGAAGGATGTTTGCAGGAACTGGGGATGTCTAGTTTAATGAAGGACTAGAGCAGAGGTCTCCAACCTTTGCAACTTTAAGTCTGAAGGACTTCAGCTCCCAGACTTCTCCAGCCAGCAAAGCTGGCTGGAGAAGTCTGGGAGCTGAAGTCCTTCAGACTTAAAGTTGCAAAGGTTGGAGACCCCTGGACTAGAGGAGACATGATAGCAGTCTTCCCATATCTCAGGGGTTGCCCCAAAGAAGAGGGAGTCAAGCTATTCTCCAAAGCACCTGAGGGCAGAACAAGAAGCAATGGGTGGAAACTAATCAAGGAGAAAAGCAACTTTGAACTGAGGAGAAATTTCCTAACAGTGAGAACAATTAACCAGTGGAACTACTTGCCTCCAGAAGTTGTGAATGCCCCAACACTGGAAGTCTTCAAGAAATGGATAGCCATTTGTCTGAAATGGTATAGGGTTTCCTGCCTAGGCAGGGAGTTGGACTAGATGACCTCCAAGGTCCCTTCCAACTCTGCTATTGTATTGTATTGTAAATCCTGACCCTTCTTGTAATATTTAGATTTTTAGAAGCACCATCTTTTCTGTCCTGAAAACCCGTAAACTGTAGGCTGGGGTGTGTTTTGTTTACCTCTAAACCTCATTTAAGTTTGGGCCTGTAGGAAGTTAGCACCCACCCCCTCTGCTGGAAAAATGAAATATCCTGGGAAATATTGAAAAGGAAGAATATTATATATCCCTGGATCAGAAATGGAGAAACGTGTTTTTTAAGGCAGGAAGCAGGCTCACTCTTAATAGCCCCCACCTTTGTCCATGGGCCATGAAAAGGCACGAGACTGTCTATTCTACATAACAAAGATCTCCCCCTTCAGCTCCAGGGTGATGGGATTAAGGCATGATAGGATTAGCCCTTTACCCATCTCACCACAGGGCACCTGGGAAGAAGCGATGCTCAACCAACCCTGGACTCAAAGCGCAGCCTAGGGAGTTGCCCCTGCATGGCCCTATTGGGAGTCCGACAACCAATCAGAAGACAAGATCAAGATCAAAGGCCAGAGAGGGCATAAAACCAAGGACTTTCAGCATCTCTGCCTCTTTTTCTTCTTCTTCACCCAACATCTGGAAGCATCTGATCCCCCTTTTCTGTTCAGGAGCTCAAGCCATGTGGTCCTGTCCACCATTAAACCATCTTTCCAAGCAGCCTCCATGTCTCCAGTGTCTTTTCCCCCCACTTGGAACTGAACCCAGAAGGACATACATTCTATCTATCTATCTATCTATCTATCTATCTATCTATCTATCTATCTATCTATCTATCTATCTATCTATCTATCTATCTATCTATCTTCCTTCCTTCCTTCCTTCCTTCCAGCCATGTGGTCCTGTCCCCCATTAAACCATCTTTCCAAGCAGCCTCCGTTGTTTCCAGTGTCTTTTTCCCCACTTGGAACTGAACCCAGAAGAACTTTTTCTTTCTTTCTTTCTTTCTTTCTTTCTTTCTTTCTTTCTTTCTTTCTTTCTTTCTTTCTTTCTTTCTTTCTTTCTTTTTCTTTCTTTCTTTCTTTCTTTCTTTTTCTTCCTCCCTTCCTATCTGTCTTTTCCCCCCACTTGGAACTGAACCCAGAATAACTTTCTTTCTTTCTTTCTTTCTTTCTTTCTTTCTTTCTTTCTTTCTTTCTTTCTTTCTTTCTTTCTTTTCTTTTTTTATTCTTCATCTATCTATCTACCTATCTCCCTATCTCCCTACCTACCTACCTACCTACCTATCTATCTATCTCTATCTGCCTGCCCACCTGCCTGCCATGTGGTCCTGTCCACCATTAAACCATCTTTCCAAGCAGCCTCCGTGTTCCCAGTGTCCTTCCCTCCCCCCCCATCCTTGGAACTGAACCCAGGTGGACATTTCTTCCAATGGGCCCTTCCGTTCCCAAGTCAAAAATGGTTGTTTTGGTGGGTGAGCTTCACCGAAAGACAACCTTGAGTTCGGTGCAGAAATAACCTCGCCAGGAAGCACAGCGTTTTAAAAATACAGCTCGTGGCTAGCCGCTTCTCACATTCAGTACATTCAACTTTACCCACCGAATTTGAGGGGGAGTGAAATGTTTGCTAGCTGGCCGGTTCGCCACAGCGAGAAATATCCGTTATGCGTGGCTGGAAAAAAGAGAATTGCAATGTTTAATTTTATTTGCACCTTTGGGGCGACCGCTCCTTATAGCTGAAAGGGAAGACTGTAAAAATATCCAAAATTACACAGACTCCAACATAAAAGATTTTCCTTGGGTTTCCTTTTTAGGCCCCAGAATAGAAACATGGAGAAACAGAATGACAGGGATTGAGATAATATATTGACCATCCAAGGGGGTCAATGAAAGGATGTGGGAATACAATATGAACCATCATCATCATCATTTTAGACATTGTCTTATCTACTTGCAGGATGAAGGCCTCTTCCACAGGTTTCCAATCCATATGTGTTGTATTTGGTTTTTTTTTCAAGTTGTGAAGGCTTGAGGGGATTCAGAAGAGTTGCGAGGGACCTTGGAGGTCTTCTAGTCTGCCCCCCCCACCCCGTTTCTGCAGGAGACCTTATTCCATTTCAGACAAATGGTTGTCCAATCTCCTCTTAAAAACCTCCAGTGATGGAGAATTCACAACTTCTGGAGGCAAGCTGTTCCACTGATTCATTGTTCTGACTATCAAGAAATTTCTCCTGACAGTGTTTCTGACTTGGATCTCTTTCTGGCCTATTCTTCTATGTGGCAGCCCTTCAAGGATTCGCTGTTTCAGAATAGCAGAGTTGGAAGGGACCTTGGAGGTCTTCTAGCCCTACCCCCTGCTCAAGCAGGAAACCCTGTATCATCATAGGCAGGGGGTTGGACTAGAAAACCTCCAAGGTCCCTTCCAACTCTGTCATTCTATTCTATTCTATTCTTCTATTCTATTCTATTCTACTCCATTCTTTATTCTATTCTATTCTGTATTATATTATATTCTACTCCATTTTCTTTTATTTTCTATTCTGTTCTATTCCATTCCATTCTTTATTCTATTCCATTCTATTCTATATTCTATTCTATTCTGTATTATATTATATTCTACTCCATTTTCTTTTATTTTCTATTCTATTCTATTCCGTTCCATTCCATTCTGTATTCTATTCCATTCCATTTGATTCCATTCCATTCTCTATTCCATTCCATTCTATTTTATTCTATTCCATTCCATTCCAATCAATGAGAGAAGCAACCTAGAACTAAGGAGAAATTTCCTGACAATGAGAACAATTAATCAGTGGAACAGAAGTTGCCTCCAGAAGTTGTGAATGCCCCAACATTGCAAATCTTCAAGAAGATGTTGGATAGCCATTTGTCTGAAACGGTATAAGGTTTTCTGCCTAGGCAGGGGGTTGGACTAGAAGACCTCCAAGGTCCCTTCCAACTCTGCTATTCTATTCTATTCTATTCTCCTTTTCTTTCCTTTCCATTCCATTCCTTCCGCGCAAAGCCATGCATTGAGACTTTTCCGTTTTGGAGAGATGCAGCTTTCTTGAAAACTGAAGGAGAAATGCAGTTTTATTTTCGAGAATCCCAAGTCATTCAGACAGAGACTAAAATGAGACATTCTCTGCCAAATTAATTCTAATGCCCAGGGATGAAAATGAATGAGCAAATCTTTAGGTTGGTGCGCCCCCTGGTGGCAAAATGAAATATGGCAACCTCTATAAAAGGGAAATGCCCATTATTTTATTATTTGGTAGATTGATATCCTGATCTTTTTTCCTCCAGGGCTTGGCAGTGGCATAAATTGTACTTTCTATCCCTCTGCCCTTTTCTCTGTAACAACAGAGGTAGGCCAGACCAGATCAAGAAAGATTTCGGCTTAGGCCAAAATCTCGCAGTAACATTTTCTCTGGCTGAAAGCAAATATGAACTCATCTTCTTAAGGATACAAATCAAACATGAAATCGCTTTTTTCTTTATTGGTAGTCCTCGACCTATGACCCCAATTGGGACCAGCAATGTTGACTCAGGAATTCTGGGAGATGAAGTCCACACCTTTTAAATGGGCCCAGGCTGAAAAACACCTCCAGTTCTTTCCACTAGGATTTTTTTCGATTACCCCCTGAAATCTACTTGGCATTTAAACCCTTTTTATTTTCCATCCTGCCTTTTAGAAAAAACAGCAATTCATACAGACAAATGGCTATCCAACAACTTCTTAAAGACTTGCAGTTTTGGGGCATTCACAACTTCTCCAACATTCGAGAGTCCATTGGATTCTTAGAATCCAGGTCAGAAGTTGTCAAAGTTTGTTCCTCTTGTTCCAACTTTGACTCACCAGACCGGCCGGTTGTCATTAACAGAATACCAGAGTTGGAAGGGACCTTGGAGTCCAAATAATTCTGTATTATTATTATTTTCAACATGGCCTTGTAAAATATATCTATTGGCAATTGAACACAAAGGAGACGGTGCCTTCACCGTCTACAAACCAGAGTTTTACTCTTCAGATTCTCTACAGATAGTCAATCAATCAATCCGAATAGAGTTGGAAGGGGCCTTGGAGGTCTTCTAGTCTAACCCCCTGCTTAGGCAGGAAACCCTATACCGTTTCAGGCAAATGGTTATCCAACATCTTCTTAAAGACTTACAGTGTTAGGGCATTCACAACTTCTGGAGACAACTTCTGTTCCACTGATTCATTGTCCTCACTGTCAGGAAATTTCTCCTCGGTTCTAAGTTGCTTCTCCCCTTGATTAGTTTCCACCCATTGCTTCTTTTTCTACCCTCAGGTGCCTTGGAGAATAGCTTGACTCCCTCTTCTTTGGGACAACCCCTGAGATATTGGAAGACTGCTATCATGTCTCCCCTGGTCCTTCTTTTCATCAAACTAGACATACCCAGTTCCTGCAACCGTTCTTCATGTTTTAGCCTCCAGTCCCCTAATCATCTTTGTTGCTCTTCTCTGCACTCTTTCTAGAGTCTCCACATCTTTTCTACATCATGGCGACCAAACCTGGATGCAAATATTCCCAGTGTGGCCTTCCCAAGGCCTTATAAAGTTGTATTAACCCTTCATGGGATCTTGATTCTCTCCCTCTGTTGATGCAGCCTAGAACTGTGTTGGCTTTTTAGGCAGCTGCTGCCCACGGCTGGCTCCTATTTAAATGGTTGTCCACTAAGACTCCAAGATCCCTCCCAGTTCCTACTGTAATTCTTCCCTGCCTTCTGCATGAAAAGTTCTTTAGAATCTCGAAGGCAGTTGCAGATAGTCCTTGATGCACAACAGTCTGTTTAGTGACCGTCCAAAGTTACAATGGCGCTGAAAAATGTGAATTATGACCGTTTTTTACACTTACGATCTTTGCAGTATCTTCATGGTCCTTTGATCAGAATTTAGACTCATATTTATGATGGTCGTGATGTCCTGGGTCACATGTTCCCCTTTTGTGATCTTTAACAGATTAACAGAGTTGGAAGGGACCTTGCAGGTCATCTAGTCCAACCCCCTTGCCCAAGCAGGAGATCCTACGTCTGCCTCTACCTAGGATTGAACTCACAACCTCCTGATTGGGAGGCGAGAGCTCCACCTTTAGGCCACAGCAGCAGACAAGCAAAGTGTATGGGGAAGCCAGATTTACTTAACGACCGTGTGACTAATTTAACAGCTGCAGCAATTCCTGTAACAATTGTAGCAAGGAAGGTCTTGGAAGAGAGAAGGGAGACAAGAAGAGGAAGAGAGGAATTAGGAGAGAGGTTGGAAAGAGGAGGAGAGAAAGGAAGAGTAGAAAGAGGAGAGGGGAGGAGGAGAGAGGACGGGGAAGTAGAGAAAAGAGGGATGGTAATTACAACATTTCTCAGTGCTTCATCCCAGCAATAACATGATTGCGATTTGGGTGCCTGGCCACCGGCTTGCAATTATGACATTGCAAGAATCTCATGGTCACAATTGCCATTAGTGACCTTCCCTGCCTGCTTCCGATAGAGTGAAACCATTGGGGAAGCCAGCAGGAAGTCAAAAATGGGACCGTGGGACTGCAAGATTCTACAGGATTTAGTGAACAATGACAACTGGGACATCGATGTTCCAATAAAGTGAAGTCATTGGGGAAGCCAGTGGGAAGACAAAAATGGGGTTGTGGGACTGCAAGATTCTACAGGATTTGCTGAACAATGGCAATTGGGACATCGACATTCTGATAAGTGAAGTCATTGGGGAAGCCAGTGGGAAGACAAAAATGGGATTGTGGGACTGCAAGATTCTACAGGATTCGCTGAACAATGGCAATTGGGACATCGACGTTCCGATAAAGTGAAGTCATTGGGGAAGCCAGTGGGAAGACAAAAATGGGATCATGGGACTGCAAGATTCTATAGGATTTGCTGAACAATGGCAATTGGGACATCGACATTCTGATAAAGTGAAATCATTGGGGAAGCCAGTGGGAAGACAAAAATGGGATCATGGGACTGCAAGATTCTATAGGATTTGCTGAACAATGGCAATTGGGACATCGACGTTCTGATAAAGTGAAATCATTGGGGAAGCCAGCGGGAAGACAAAAATGGGATTGTGGGACTGCAAGATTCTATAGGATTTGCTGAACAATGGCAATTGGGACATCGACATTCCGATAAAGTGAAGTCATTGGGGAAGCCAGTGGGAAGACAAAAATGGGATCATGGGACTGCAAGATTCTACAGGATTCGCTGAACAATGGCAATTGAGACATCGACATTCTGATAAAGTGAAATCATTGGGGAAGCCAGTGGGAAGACAAAAATGGGATCATGGGACTGCAAGATTCTATAGGATTTGCTGAACAATGGCAATTGGGACATCGCCGTTCTGATAAAGTGAAATCATTGGGGAAGCCAGCGGGAAGACAAAAATGGGATTGTGGGACTGCAAGATTCTATAGGATTTGCTGAACAATGGCAATTGGGACATCGACGTTCCGATAAAGTGAAGTCATTGGGGAAGCCAGCGGGAAGACAAAAATGGGATCATGGGACTGCAAGATTCTACAGGATTCGCTGAACAATGGCAATTGAGACATCGACATTCTGATAAAGTGAAATCATTGGGGAAGCCAGTGGGAAGACAAAAATGGGATCATGGGACTGCAAGATTCTACAGGATTCGCTGAACAATGGCAATTGGGACATCGACGTTCTGATAAGTGAAGTCATTGGGGAAGCCAGTGGGAAGACAAAAATGGGATCGTGGGACTGCAAGATTCTACAGGATTCGCTGAACAATGGCAATTGGGACATCGACGTTCTGATAAGTGAAGTCATTGGGGAAGCCAGCAGGAAGTAAAAAATGGGATTGTGGAATTGCAGGATTTGCTGAACAAGGGCAACTGGAACATGGACGTTGTGGCTTATGACCGTGTCATTTAAGGACGGTGTTCCTGATCCTGATGATCGCTGGTAAGTGAGGACTACCTGTGGAGAATGTAAAACTCTCTTGGGAAAGCAGATTTTTATTTTCTGCTTTGGAGATCGCATACAAGTAGCCCTTGACTTACAAGTTCATTTAGTGACTGTTTTACAATGTGAAAACTGTTTTACGACAATTTTTCACACAACTGTTGCAGCATTCTCGTGGTCATGTGAACAAAATTCAGATGCTTGGCAACTGACTTGTATTTATGACAGTTGCAGTGTATTTAGTAAACAACGGTTTGCTTAATGACATGAGGTGCTCATAGTGACTGCCTTTATGCTTTTTGTAAACCAATCATAAAATTTAATTAGGTCATGTGGTGTCCTGCTTAATGACCCCAACGGCTTACAGGCGAGTCCTCGACTTACGGCGACAATTGAGCCCAAAATTTCTGTTGTGGAAATTTGTTAAGCGAATTTTGTCCCGTTTTATGATTTTTCTTGCCACAGTTAAGTGAATCGCTGCAGTTAAGTTAGTAATCCGGTTGTTAAGTGGAATCTGGTTTCCCCATTGACTTTGTCAGAAGGTCGCTAAAGGGGATGCTGCAACCGTCATAACTATGAATCAGTTGCCAAGACACCTGATTGATCACATGACCATGGGGATGCTGCAAAAGTTATAAGTGTGAAAAAACGGTCATAGCGGTCCTTTTTTCATTGCCATCGCAACCTTGAGCGGTCACTAAGTGAACTCTTGCAAGGCGAGGACCACCTGCACTAGCAAAATTCCGGGCTCAGCTGCGGTCGTTAAGTTCCAACCTGTACTTTGAAAGCAGAAATCGGAGCAAAAAAAGAGGAACCTTTGACACGGGGAAATGAATTGTTAGGACATGCAGCCTTATATTGGGTTGACAATATATATGAGCCGATGTTCTTAAGGAGTTATGTAGCTTTAAGAACTGTGTTTGAATTCAGCATATGCCAGGATAAATGAACTACCCAGAGAGATACATATTAAATTTGTTAGAAGGTCTACCAGGGAGGGAATATTGAGGGCGCAGAGAGAGTTAATTTACCAACAAAAGGAAGTTGCTATCTTGAAGCAGATCCCGAAAAAGATTAGAGAGGTGAGGAGGAAATATTCCTTCTTATCTAAAAAGTTGTTTAAACAGGGGATTTGGTTCAAGTGGGTGATGCCCGAAGGGATGTTGGTGTTCTGGGATGGAGGAAGAGTAAGGATTAATAATAATAATAATAATAATAATAATTTTAATTTTATATCCCGCTCTCTCTCCCCAAAGGGACTCAAGGCGGGGCACAGGCAATTAAAAATACAGTTAAAACCACAGACAAAACAGTTGCTGAGGCGGAAGCCTTTCTTAAAAAATATTCCTTAATCCTGGAGGATGAAACTGGAGGAGCAGAGGGGGCCACGGCCTCGCCCACTGAGGGTCAGGGAGGAGAACAAGAAGATACAATTGCTAAGAGACTTAGATCTAAAAAATGACTTTTTTAATGCAGTATAACTTTTGTTTGGATGTTTGTACACGATTGCTAGCATAGAATTTATAACGATGTATGCACTCCTATCCACCTTGTAGTATTATTGAAATATGTATTATCTATGTTTTGTCAAGAAGCCCCGGAGGGGGCCAACGATCTCGACGTGAAAGTTCTCAAAATATTTCCTTATTTCACCTTATCCTACCCTATTCGAAAAAATTGTAAAACTCAATAAAACTTTTTCAATATTAAAAAAAAAAGAACTGTGTTTGATTGGCTGTACTGCTCATATAAGCGAGGTCAGGATCCCTGATCTGACCCTGTTCGATTCCTTGTGATCCTGTGCTGAAGCTGTGAAGAAGGAAGAGGATTGTTTGCATCCCTGTGAGATAAACGTTGTTTGGTGTAGGATTGTTATCCTTGTTTGAGAAGTTAGTTGGAAGAAGCATTTATTTGCTACAAAGTAAAGACTATTTATTTTCTTACTATCACTGTTTTAGAGTTTGTTTGTGGTTTTACAGCAACGTATCTCGTTACTGTCCGGTGAATTACACTATTCCGCATGTATTGGCTAACACCGGTAAAGGAACCAGAGTTGTGATACTGGTTCTGAACCAAGAGTAGCTAACATGAATGTTTTTGAGCATTTGTAGAAAGGCAAGTAGATTTCGGCACATCAATGGTGAAAGGTTTTTTTTTTTTTAATGCTCTAATCCCAAAACTGCTACATAGGTTGCAGTACAGATTAAAAGCCAAGCTCAGGAATAGCTACAGAGAAGCAGAGTACAAAATCTACATTCCTGTTTCTAAAAAAAAGACATTTTTTTCCGCCCCTCCCAGGTTTTAAGGGCGCATTCGTCCTGTATTCGGGGGGGGGGGGGGCTCTGCTTCCCCCACTCTGCTTACCGTTAAAAAAAAGGTCACCATTTAAATTTTTTTTTTAAAAGGCAAACTAAATTCCGTTTTCTCCAGCCGACAGACGGACTAACAGCCTGGTGATCCAAATGCCCTTGTAAACAACAGAGATCAAGTAACCGAAGGACGTTGGCCAAAGCAGATATTTTTTCAACACCGGTGCCAAAAGTTTTCTAGGACGGCATTCCTGTTTAAGCAACTGGATCCTGCGGCCATTACGAAGGGCAGAGAGGTATTTCTAGAGTGGCCACGGAGTGGGCTGATTTGAAACAAACCCAAAATGTTTGAAGAAGTTTGATCTGGGACGGATTGCCACCTCGGCAACAGAGCGATTCACATTAAGAAGGCAGGCCAACCTGAACTCTTGATTTGTCGATTGTGTACCGTATTTTTCAGAGTATAAGACGCACTTTTCACCCTAAAGAGGGCGAAAATTTAGGTGCGTCTTATACACACAACATAGCGCCACCCGCCCCCATTCTTTGGACTCTGCCTCCCAGCAATTTGCCTCCTTGCAGCAAACAGCCTGTTTCAGTTTCCGGCCTCTATGCGCCCCGTTTTTGGCCTCCGCATGTCCCCTTTTCCGCCCACTCCGATCCCCGCCCACCCAAATGGGCAGAAAATGGGGCACATGGAGGTTGAAAATGAGGTGTGTGGAGGCCAAAAATGGGGCGCATGGAGGTAGCAATAGGCTATGGCAATCCCTTCAGCCTGGGTGTGTTTTATATATACAGAACATAGCCCCGCCCACCCCCACCCATTGGCTCTGCCTCCCAGCAATTTGCCTCTTTGCAGCAAACAGCAAGTTTCAGCTTCAGCTTCAGCACAGCCTGATTTGCATAAGCAGCTGATTGTCAGTTGGATGGCCTCCTAACCATCAGCTGTTTCAGGCTGCAGGGATTGCCATTGCCTATTGCCGTCTCCGCTCGCCCCATTTTCAGCCTCTGTACCCCATTTTTGGCCTCTAGGCGCCCCGTTTTCCGCCCATTCTGATCCCCGCCGCCCGAAATGGGTGGAAAATGGGGCACACGGAGGCCAAAAACAAGGCGTGCAGAGGCCAAATATGGGGCGCACAGAGGCAGCAATAGGCTACGGCAATCCCTGCAGCCTAAAACAGCTGATCGTCGGGAAGCCATCCAACCGACAATCAGCTGCTTGTACTAATCAGCCTGTGCTGAAGCTGAAACTGAAACAGGCTGTTTGCTGCAAGGAGGCAAATTGCTGGGAGGCAGATTTTTTCTTCTTCTTCTGCTAATCAGGCTGGGCTGAAACTGAAACAGGCTGTTTTTTGTTTGCTGCAAGGAGGCAGAGGCAGGTTTAATCCCCCTTGTTTTCCTCCCCAAAAGCAAGGTGCATCTTATACTTTGGAGCATCTTCTACTCCAAAAAAATACGGTATATTCGGATTTGTCAACAAGGAAGAAAACAAAACAAAAAATCTTTTTCTCTCTTGCATTAATATCCAAATTTCCCTGTTATTAAACCTCTTTTCCATCCCGGTTCATGACGGCAGAATTTGTTTTTAAAACACTTGACTGACCTATAGAGGTACGGTGCAGCTATTATGGCTTTGTACAATACATTAGCCAAACAACCCTTACCTTACAGATGCAACTAAGCGCAAAACTATTGCCATATTCGCGATCCAGGGTTTTTCAATGTTGGACACTTTAAGACGGGTGGACTTCAACTCCCAGAATCCCTCAGTCAGCATGTAAGTGTTGAAGTCCACCCGTCTTCAGGTGGCCAACATCGAGAGACTAACCGTTCTAGATTTCAGATTAGAACCAGCACACAGATGTAGGAAGTCTCTAATGGAAGTCTGTCTGGTTTTTGCAACTTTTAAAGACAGGTGGGCTTCAACTCCCAGAATCCCTCAGTCAATGTCCCAGAATTCTGGGAGTTGAAGTCCACCCGTCTTCAGGTGGCCAACATCGAGAGACTAACCGTTCTAGATTTCAGATTAGAACCAGCACACAGATGTAGGAAGTCTCTAATGGAAGTCTGTCTGGTTTTTGCAACTTTTAAAGACGGGTGGGCTTCAACTCCCAGAATCCTTCAGTCAGTGTCCCGGAATTCTGGGAGTTGAAGTCCACCCATCTTCAGACTAACCGTTCTAGATTTGAGATCAGAACCAGCACACAGATGTAGGAAGTCTCTAGAGCAGAGCCGGCCGATCTTTGCAACTTTTAAGACCGGGGGACTTCAACTCCCAGAATTCCCCAGCCAGCCATAGCTGGCTGGCTGGGGAATTCTGGGAATTGAAGTCCACCTGTCTTAAAAGTTGCCAAGTTTGGAATAAGGTATTAGTGCATGGGAAATCCAGCCCTAACTCGCTAGGCACAGCTACTAACTCGACAAAGACACAACAACAATAGTTGTTCTCCACAGGAAGCCACCTCTGATACATCCAAGGAGGTCATTACTGGCCACGGGGCCCCTATTAAGAGTGGTTGTTTCAGGTGCCGCCAATCATCCGTTTTCAAGTCACAGAGAAGTTCAAGGGGGAAGGGGGCACCATCGTACGTCTTTCAACACCAAGAGCCTGGCTGGAAAGGCTTCGGTGGACACCCCAAGAGGTCACGTAGTGCCATCCGTCCCGTCCCCCATTTTTCACGCGGCCTCGCCAAGGGACCCAGGTCTCTAGGGCGAGCAGATGACCCCCTCAAACCAAGCTATTTACAAAGGAGGAGAGAAAGTCCACCCCGCCATCGAGGGCCATCGGTGAATATGGCCGACGTGGGCGTGGCATGACGTTGAAGAACGAAGTCACCGAAACCAAGTTGTATTTGACGGCGGGTGGACGGCGGCTGAAAAAAAAACCCCAAAACACCCCACTCCAAGGGAAGGGTGGATCCTTTCCTTGGGTTCGGTTGGATCACTTCCGATCTCTCCTCCGAGGAAGAAGCGACGGGGGCGGCAGCTCCGCCGGGCTTCACGCCGGGTAGTTGTGGAGGAATTCCTTCAGCTTGGTGGGGTAGTCGGTCATCACGCCGGTGGCCCCCAGGTCGAAGGCTCGCTTGTATTCCTGGTCTTCGTTCAGCACCCAGATGTAGACCTGAAGGAAACAGCGGGGCGTCATCTCACCTTCCTCCGAAATTCCCGCAAAAATAATTTTTCTCCCCAACCTCGCTGCCTTCCAGAGGTGGAATTCAGCCGGTTTGGACCAGTTCCCTGCAGCCTAAAACAGCTGATCGTCGGGAAGCCATCCAACCGACAATCAGCTGCTTGTACTAATCAGCCTGTGCTGAAATTGAAACTGAAACAGGCTGTTTGCTGCAAGGAGGCAAATTGCTGGGAGGCAGAGGCAGATTTTTTTCTTCTTCTTCTGCTAATCAGGCTGGGCTGAAACTGAAACAGGCTGTTTTTTGTTTGCTGCAAGGAGGCAGAGGCAGGTTTAATCCCCCTTGTTTTCCTCCCCAAAAGCAAGGTGCATCTTATATTTCGGAGCATCTTCTACTCCGAAAAAATACGGTATATTCGGGTTTGTCAACAAGGAAGAAAACAATATATATATGCACCTTGCCACAAAGAAGAGGGAGTCAAACTTTTCTCCAAGGCACCTGGGGGCAGGACAAAAGCAATGGGTGGAAACTAACCAAGGAGAGAAGCAACTTAGAATTAAGGAGAAATTTCCTGACAGTGAGAACAATTAACCTCTGGAACAGCTTGCCTCCAGCAGTTGTGAATGCCCCAACCCTGGAAGTCTTTAAAAAGATGTTAGACAGCCATTTGTCTGAAATGGTATAAGGTTCCTGCCCATGCAGGGGGTTGGACTAGAAGACCTACAAGGTCCCTTCCAACTCTGCTATTGTATTGTATTGTATTATTAAATATATATATATATCTTTTTCTCTCTCGCATTAATATCCAAATTTCCCTGTTATTAAACCTCTTTTCCAATTCAGCCGGTTTGGACCAGTTCACCCGAACCGGTAGTGGAAATCGTGAGTGGGCCCATCCACATGCCCCGGCTCTGTGCCATCCGATTTAGGCATGTTTTGAAGCCAAAGTGCATGCGTGGAAGGTTGAGCCCATGCCTGGATGGCACACGCACTCACATATGCGAACCGGTAGGGAAAGTAACTGAACGCCATCCCTGCTGCCTTAATACAATACAATAGCAGAGTTGGAAGGGACCTTGGAGGTCATCTAGTCCAACTCCCTGCCTAGGCAGGAAGCCCTACACCTCTTCAGACAAATGGCTATCCAACATCTTCTTGAAGACTTCCAGTGTTGGGGCATTTCACAACTTCTGGAGGCAACTTCTGTTCCACTGGTTAATTGCTCTAACTGTCAGGAAATTTCTCCTCAGTTCTAAGTTGCTTCTCTCCTGGATTAGTTTCCACCCGTTGCTTCTTGTTCTGCCCTAAGGTGCTTTGGAGAATAGCTTGACTCCCTCTTCTTTGTGGCAGCCCCTAAGATATTGGGACACTGCTATCCTGTCTCCCCTGGTCCTTCTTTTCATTAAACTAGACATACCCAGTTCCTGCAACCGTTCTTCATATTTTTTAGTCCCCAGTCCCCTCATTCTCTTTGTTGCTCTTCTCTGCACTCTTTCCAGAGTCTCCACATCTTTTCTACATCCTGGTGACCAAAACTGGATGCCGTATTCCCAGTGTGGCCTTCCCAAGACCTTATAAAGTTGTATTAACCCTTCAGGTGATCTTGATTCTCTCCCTCTGTTGATGCAGCCTAGAACTGTGTTGGCTTTTTTGGCAGCTGCTGCCCACAGCTGGCTCCTATTTAAATGGTTGTCTACTAGGACTTCCCAGAGGAAATTTCGCTGTTCATGGTAACAACTACCGTATTTCCCCAAAAATAAGACAGGGTCTTATTTTCTTTTGACCCCCCAAAATACACACTTGGCCTTATTTTTGGGGAGGTCTTATTACATTTGAGGTGCAGGAGGCAGTGAGCGTGGTCACCTTATGGCTGCTGCTGTGTTGCAATATTTTTGGGAAGGGCTTATTTGGGGGGCAGGGCTTATTTTAGTGCATGCGCTCAAAAGCCCAGTTGGGCTTATTATCTGGGGAGGTCTTATTTTGGGGGGAATGGGGTACTTTAGTTCACATACAACGTATGGACTATTTATACAATACAATACAATAGCAGAGTTGGAAGGGACCTTGGAGGTCTTCTAGTCCAACCCCCAGCCTAGGCAGGAAGCCTATATACCATTACAAACATGTGACTATCCAAAATCTTCTTGAAGACTTGCAGTGTTGGGGCATTCACAACTTCTGGAGGCAACTTCTGTTCCACCGATTAATTGTTCTCACTGTCAGGAAATTTTTCCTCAGTTCTAAGTTGCTTCTCTCCTTGATTAGTTTCCACCCATTGCTTCTTGTTATGCCCTTTGGTGCCTTGGTGAATAGCTTGTCTCCTTCTTCTTTGGGGCAGCCCCTGAGATATTGGAAGACTGCTCTCATGTCTCCCCTGGTCCTTCTTTTTATTAAACTAGACACCCAGTTCTGTAACCGTTATTTTTATTGAAAGATGTGGAGACTCTGGAAAGAGTGCAGAGAAGAGCAACAAAGAGGATTAGGGGACTAGAGACTAAAACATACGAGGAACTGTTGCAGGAACTGGGTATGTCTAGTTTAATGAAAAGAAGGACCAGGGGAGACATGATAGCAGTCTTCTAATATCTCAGGGGCTGCCACAAAGAAGAGGGAGTCAAACTATTCTCCAAAGCCCCTGAGGGCAGAACAAGAAGCAATGGGTGGAAACTAATCAAGGAGAGAAGCAACTTAGAACTGAGGAGAAATTTCCTGACAGAACAATTAGAAGTTAGAAGTCTTTAAGTAGATGTTTGAGAGCCATTTGTCTGAAAGGGTATAGGGTTTCCTGCCTAGGCAGGGAGTTGGACTAGATGACCTCCAAAGTCCCTTCCAACTCTGCTATTGTATTAGTGTATTGATTTATGTCGAGGTATTGAGGATTTAATAGTTGCCAGTTGATGAAAGGTTGTAAGCTGTAAACAGCAAGGCTGATGCAATGAGGCTGATTCATTGCAGCTATGGTATCACCTCTTTAAGACTCTGGTGGGGTCCACACAGGTCACTGACTGTTTTAAGAGGAGTCTATATATAGGTGGTCATTAGAGGGGAGTTTCTCTCTCTCGGTGTGTATTCAGTTCTCTCCTTGTGTCTGTAGCGAATGGTAAGGGAATTTTATCTTCTGCATGTACATGTCTGTATACAGTTTATTTTTTTTATTTTTTTATTTTATTAAATTTATATCCCGCCCTTCTCCACGAAGGACCCAGGGCGGCGCACAGGAATTTAAAAACATATAAAACAATAATATACAGAATTTAAAAACATGTTAAATTACGTAACAGTCCTATGCTAAAATCCAAATTAAAATAGCTCTAACGGGAGGTTAGGCTAGGCCGGCTTGCTGAAAGAGGTGTGTCTTTAGACACTGGCGGAAGAGGCGGAGGTCCGAGATGGTGAGAAGTTCAGGGGGTAAATCGTTCCAAAGGGCAGGGCCTACCACAGAGAAGGCTCTTCCCCTGGGTGTCGCCAGTCGGCATTGCCCGGCCGACGGCACCCTGAGAAGGCCCTCTCTGTGGGAGCGGATCGGCCGGAGGGATGTATGGGGCAGGAGACGGTCTCGCATATAACTAGGTCCCGAGCCATGGAGCGTCAGATGGTCGTCAGAACCTTGAAGCGCACCCGAAAGACCACAGGAAGCCAGTGCAGCTCGCGCAAGATCGGTGTTACATGGGAGTATCTCGGAGCTCCCATAATCACCCGCGCGGCTGCATTCTGGACTAACTGTAGCTTTCGAGTGCACCTCAAGGGAAGCCCCATGTAGAGAGCATTGCAGTAGTCGAGTCGAGACGTCACGAGTGCTTGAGTGACTATGCGAAGGGCAGCCCGGTCCAGTAAGGGGCGCAATTGGCGCATCAGGCGTACCTGATGAAACGCCCCCCTGGCCACGGCTGCCACATGGTCCTCCATAGACAGCCGGGAATCCAGGAGGACACCCAAATTGCGCGCCCTCTCCACGGGGGCCGGTGTTTCACCCCCAATGGCCAGAGTTGGAGTAATCTGGCTGAACCGGGGTGCCGGAAACCACAGCCACTCAGTTTTGGACGGGTTGAGCTTGAGTTGTATATAAACCACTGTTAAAATTGCCTTAAGGCTCTGTGTACTATGTTATTGCTCCTGGGTTTATCACATAATGCTAGTGTTAGGATATTCAGCCTTAAATTGGGTTGACAATATATATGAGCCTATGTTCTTAAGGGGTGATGTAGCTTTAAGAACTGTGTTTGAATTCTGATTGGCTGTGCTTCTCAGCTCTACCATAAAGGAAGCTCAGGAACACAGTCCGTTCCCTTTTTCGATTCCATTTGAATCATGTGTTTACTGTTTGCCGAGGAGCTGAGACTGAAGATTGAAGAAGTATTTGTTTTGCATCACTGTAAGATAACTCTGTGTTTGGTGAAGGGCTGTTATTGTTTTGAGAAGTTAGTCTCACTGGTCGGAAGAAGCATTTTAGTTGCTACAAAGTAAAGACTATTTATTTTCTTACTATCACTGTTTTAGAGTTTGTTTGTAGTTAAAGCAACGTATCTCTTTACTGTCCGGTGAATTACACTATTCCGCATTTATTTCTAAACACCGGTTACGGGACCAGAGTTGCAACACTGCCAAAACTCTGACAATTTATTACACAGGCTAGTCCTCAAATTACGACCACAATTGAGCCCAAGACAGGGTGGATACAAATTGATGATTAAAAAAAAAGAATCAGACTTTTAAAAAATCAAATTTTTAATAAAATGCTTTTGGGGTAAAATACCTATCTATTTATAAACTATCGAAATCTGCAGTTTTCTATTTAAAGACACATTAATAATTTAGTTTGTTCAGCATGAAATGGAGCTTACGTTATGTAGCATGAGGCTGTAGACTCTGCAACATTTACATTTTTGGTCAACTCATTCCATGAATCCGCGCTCTGCAGGCTAAATAGGGAACCTTCATTTGGTTTGCAAATACAGTGATCCCTCGTTTTTCACGGTTAATGGGGACCGGAACCTTCCGCGGAAATTGAAAAACCGCGAAGTAGGATTCGCAATACACTATACCGGAAACTTGAGTTGGTGGACATCGTTTAAAGCAAGCACTAGGGGGCGCTTGCCTCCTACCAATGCATTTTTTTTCTATTCTGTATTATTGAAAAACCCGCGAAGCACTGAAGCCGCGGAAAATGAAGCCCCGGAAAACGAGGGATCACTGTACTAATATTAAAGATTCTAACTACCAGCAAGAATGTATTCCTTACACTTAAAGAGCACCTTGTGATTTGTTTATTTATTTATTTGGGGGGGGGGGGGAGCTTTATTAAGAATTTAAGCCCTTAAATACAAATACCTTTAAAAATAGTTTTGTATAAGTTACAATCCTTTTTGATAGTACTAACATAACCATTTACTATTCAAATACCTTTTTGTATATTCCTAATTATGTGGGATAAACACCCTTGGGAGTTAAGGGACAAGGAAGATCAGAATATTATACAGTTTGGGGAAAACTGGTATAAAATGGATAAATAATAGGAACATGAAATGTGCAGCTGAGAAACATAGATGTATAGATATAGGAATAATTAGGGGCGCCTGTCTTTTCAGATCCATCATGGCAGGGCCTGTTATAGGCATCCACTCACCTGCTGCTGGCCACGCCCCTCACCTTGTTGTGTCAGTACAATACAATACAATAGCAGAGTTGGAAGGGACCGTGGAGGTCTTCTAGTCCAACTCCCTGCCTAGGCAGGAAACCCTATACCAGGGGTCTGCAAAGTTGGCTTTTTTAAGACTGGTGGACTTCAACTCCCAGAATTCCCCAGCCAGCCATGCCATAACAACATTCTTTCTAGAAAGCCAAGGTCATCCTTTGTCTCTGCATCTCTGCACCTGACCGGAACTGGATGGGTGGAAGTGCCCAGCATAGCAGTGGGAGATTGGACCATGGGATGGGCTCGTGGGTTTGGGTGCAGGATCTTGAATTTTCAACTGGGTGGGGGAAGCTTTCAGATTCAGGTTTCCCCAGATGTGCCAAAGTGGCTGTCTTCATAAATTGAAACTTTTGAGCAAAGCTGTGCCTCGGACTCTGACTTAATTTTGGATGCTATTTGGAAACCTGACAATAAATAAATAATACTTTACCTGAATTCCTCGAGCCGTGAGGTGATCAAATAAGGCTTTCCTCATTAATAATCTGCAAGGAGGGCAAGGAGAAGATTGTCAATCCATGTTCAACCGCCAACTGTCTTTTCCCTCCAAAAAACAGATTTAAAAAACAAACAAACTGTGAGCGAACTTTCCCCTTTAAAATAGCACTTTAATGGCTTATAAACGTTAACTTAATACGCTGGGATCCAGAAGAGCCAAAATGGCGGCTGTTTTGCTGACATCATAACTCCGGCTGCCATCTTGACTTTTTTGACCTTCACAGACACCCCCTCCCATTGATAATAATTGTTATCGGCAGCGTGGTGTCTGCCGATTAATGCAAGACGGTGAAAGAATAGGCTTAAAAAAAAAATGTAGGAGCAATTTTATCGAAGTCAGATATTACGAGGTCTCCGGAGGCAGAAAGTCTTGCCCACTGAAAGACCCTGGGGAAATTGAGTTTCCACTTGGTGTATCTTTCGTCATAAACGTGGTTTTGTGAGCAGGAATAGAGTCACCGGTTGAGTTAATTTTCCCCCTTACCAGAGGGAGCCCCCTTGTGGAGGACTGTGAAGCCGTTTCCATGGCAACTCCACTGCGCTGTACAATAGAAGCCATATTACGGCAGTACAGTAGAAGTCATTTTAAGGCACAGCAGGCTGTATCTTAACAGAACACACACCCTAAGGGGTGTTAGGGGGCGTCTTACCCCCATAGAATAAAGTCATCTGTGTATCGAGTTTGGTTGAAATTGCTTGAGGCGTTCCAGAGCACACACACACACACACACATGCATGCACACACACACACAGATAGCTGTTCTGTCCCCCGGCCTATGAATAGAACACAGGCTTGGCTGTTTGCCACTGTTTAATTAACAAGATAATAATACAATAGCCGAGTTGGAAGGGACCTTGGAGGTCATCTAGTCCAACTCCCTGCCTAGGCAGGAAACCCTATACCATTTCAGACAAATGGCTATCCAACATCTTCTTGAAGACTTGCAGTGTTGGGGCATTCACAACTTCTGGAGGCAACTTCTGTCCCACCGATTCATTGTTCTCACTGTCAGGAAATTCCTCCTCAGTTCTAAGTTGCTTCTCTCCTGGATTAGTTTCCACCCATTGCTTCTTGTTCTGCCCTCAGGGGCTTTGGAGAATAGTTTGACTCCCTCTTCTTTGGGGCAACCCCTGAGGTATTGGAAGACTGCTATCCTGTCTCCCCTAATCCTTCTTTTTATTAAACTAGACATCCCCAGTTCCTGCAACCATTCTTCATATGTTTTAGTCTCCAGTCCCCTAATCCTCTTTGTTGCTCTTCTCTGCACTCTTTCTAGAGTCTTCATATCTTTTCTACATCGTGGCAACCAAAACTGAATGCCGTATTCCCAGTGTGGCCTTCCCAAGGCCTTGTAAAGTGGTATTAACCCTTCACGTGATCTTGATTCTCTCCCTCTATTTATGCAGCCTAGGACTGTGTTGGCTTTTTTGGCAGCTGCTGCACACTGCTGGCTCATATTTAAATGGTTGTCTACTAGGACTCCAAGATCCCTCTCACAGTTACTACTATTGAGCAAGGTCCCACCTATACTGTACCTGTGCATTTCATTTTTGTTGCCTAAATGTAGAACCTGACTCTTTTCGCCATTGAATTTCATTGTATTAGATAGTGCCCAATGTTCAAGTCTGTCAAGATCCTTCTGTATCTGAAGCCTATCTTCTGGAGGGTTGGCTATTCCTGCCAGCTTGGTGTCATCTGCAAATTTGATGAGTTCCCCATTTATTCCCTCGTCCAAATCATGGATGAAGATGTTGAAGAGTTCTGGGCCTAAAACAGAGCCTTGGGGGACGCCACTGCATACTTCCTTCCATGTAGATGCAGTTCCATTGCAGCCAAAGATGCAGATCTTTGGCTGAGAGCCCAGACAGCTCACGTTAGCTCTGCAGTGACCTTTCACACAGATATTCCAAACGAACAGACACGGCTAGAATGCACAGACAGACTTTCTTGACTACTAATTCCGAACGGTTGTTTCCTGCAAATGTCCCCTCCCATCGCCTCACCTATAAGCTCTCTTGGGAGGGGTCACTCAACAACCACCTGATGCCTAATCACCATCTGTGAGCCTGCCTACGACGGAATTGCTGCCTCCGCCTCTCAGCTCTGCTCACTCTTACATCATGGGCAAACTGCCTTTGATCCTCCCCACTGCTCCATGATCCAGGCGCCTCCTGGTGGCCAACCAGCCTCTCTGGTTCCTGCTCTGACTCTGAACAGCTTCCAGGGCAGACTCATGTGGTTCCTGGCTAGAAGAGTCCATCAGCAGCTCATCCGGTCCCTGCGGGGCCACAACAGACAGCTATAGCTATATAGATAGAGTCAGCCCAGGGCAAGCTAACTTAGAAGGAGTCCTGGAATCCTGCAGAGATGCAACAGGCAGCCTCCCTGGCATACATCTCCTTTGGGCTTCGGGAAGACTCGAATGGCTCAAAGGCACTTTGCGAACCCCCAAATAGTAACCAATGACTCTGGGGAGCAGAGTCGACGCCTCTAACGGAGACCCCATTGCTGAGATGATTGCCCTGAAAGACAATGGTGGGGATATGGGGAGAGGAAAGTCTTATTTGGGGGGAGGGGGAAGATGAAGGAGGAGGGAGAGAAGAAAGAGAGCAAGAACGGAACAGAGAGTTCAAGAGTTATACTATTTAGATGGTTATAGAATGTTCTTGGTAAATGATTAATTAATGAACAACTACCTATAAAATTCTAGAATTGTTATATATTACATTATTATGGAATTTATATTGATATGATGGGATTAAATAAGGGATATTAATAGTTAGGCCAGGCTTTAAAGATACTATTAAAGAAGAAATAGATTGATGTAAAAATACTTGATAAGAACTGTGGATATTGATATTAAGTTACCTGATAAATTGTTTAGGCTTAAAATTTATAAAATGAGATTACCGATGAATAATAACTATTTCAGAGAGGCACAGAATTTATGAATACCCGGTCAGAATGTCCTTTACAGCAGGGGTCTCCAACCTTTGCAACTTTAAGTCTGAAGGATTTCAGCTCCCAGACTTCTCCAGCCAGCAAAGCTGGCTGGAGAAGTCTGGGAGTTGAAGTCCTTCAGACTTAAAGTTGCAAAGGTTGGAGACCCCTGCTTTACAGGACATTATTTAGAGTGGACTGTTCCTTTCTAAATTTATTTAAATTTAACTACTTGTTGTTATTGTTCTAGTTTTCTGTCTTTCGGTTGATTTTATAAATAGAATGCCATTATATAATTATGCCTTGCATAAAAGGATGTTAAAACAACTAGTAAGATTAGGGTTGAGATATAAGAATTGTAATAATTGACATGAAAAATAAGTGACAAACTTTGAAGAACATTATAGAAACCTGTGATAAAAAAAAAAGAAAAAGAAAGAAAGAAGGGCTCCTTACACGTCAATAAGCCATATGGTGAATCGCTGGCCCTTGGAAATCTTCTCCGATTCTTTCAGCCTGAAATTGAACAGAAGTGACACTGGCAAGTCATCCTTGACTTATAACTGCCCGTTTAGTGGCCGTTCAAATACTTGCAAGCAGTATGCTGAGGAATATTATAAGAATGCTAGTTAGCAACAGCCCTTAGACTTATATACTGCTTCACAGTGCTTCGCAGCCCTCTCTAAGCAGTTTACAGTTTTCAGCCTCTGGCCCCCCAAAAATCTGGGTCCTCATTTTACCAACTTTGGAAGGACAGAAACCTTGAGTCAACCTTGAGCCAATCAGGATCAAACTGGTGGCAGTGGGCAGAGGTAATCTGCAATAGAAATAGCACTTAAGACTTATATATCGCTTTACAGTGTTTTACAACCCTTTGAAACGGTTTACAGAGTCTGGGCAACTGAATGGAACTAGTAGAGCTTTTAATGGCCGGAGGCCTTTCCAGTTGCCAGGGCGGAGTTTAGTTCAGCAGATACATTCTCATTGTGCCCACAGAGAGAAATATTTGCTTCTATCTAGGATCGAACTCACAGCCTCCCGATTGTGAGGCGAGAGCTCCACCTCTAAGCCACCACACTCACTCTTCTCAAGTCAAGGACTACCGGACATCCACCATACGAGATTCGCTCGTGGCCAAAGCCGAGGAAGCAGCCACTTACTTGAGAATGATGGAAGGCATGGGGATCTCCAGGAAGTCCTCCAGGATGGGAAAGAAAGGAAGGAGGCCAGTGTAGAAGAGTCCGAGGAGCAGGAGAACACGCCGCAAGCAGAAAAGGATGGGGATGTGGCAGTTCTGAAGGGAGAAAACCCCAGGGACGTTACAGGAAGGTTACCGTATTTTTAGGAGTATAAGACGCACCTTTTTCCCCTCAAAAAAGAAGCTGAAAATCTGGGTGCGTCTTATACACTGAATAGAGCATTTTTGGCCGCCTGAAACCCCGCCCCCTTCACCAAAATGACCGTGCATTGCCTTTAGGAGGCTTTCAGAGAGCTCCTAGGGGCTGGGGAGGGCAGAAATGAGCAAACCATGGGCCGTTTGTTGCGCAATTTGCCCCCCCCCCCAACCCCCAAGAGCACTCTACAAGCTTCCTAATGCTCTTTTTTTGACAAAAAAGGCCCATTTTTGCAAAACAAAACAAAACAAAACAAAAACGGGCCGTTTTTGGGAGATTTGCAGAGTGCAAAAACCTTTTTAAAAAAAAATTTGTCTTGTCAGAGCTTTAGTGCGTCTTATACACCGGTACATCTTATGCTTTGAAAAATACAGTAATTCAGGATGGGCTTCAACCCTATCATTGCACAGGCCTCTCGTTTTAGGGAATGTCGCTCAAAAAATTCATAATTGCATAACATGAGTTGGAAGGGACCTTGGAGGTCTTCCAGTCTAACCCACAGCTCAGGCAGGAAACCAGTTATCATTCCAGACAAATGTCTGGCCAATCTGGAACAACTTGCCTCCAGAAGTTGTGAATGCTCCAACACTGGAGTTTTTAAAGAGGAGATTGGATAACCATTTGTCTGACGTGGTGTAGGGTTTCCTGCCTGAGAAGGGGGTTGGATCTTGGAGGTCTTAACTCCAAGATCCCTTCAACTCTTCTATTCTATTCTGTTCTGTTCCATTCCGTTCCATATTCTATTCTATTCTATTCCATTCTCTATTCTATTCTATTCCATTCCATTCCCTATTCTATTCTATTCCATTCTCTATTCTATTCTATTCTATTCCCTATTCTATTCTATTCCATTCTCTATTCTATTCTATTCTATTCCATTCCCTATTCTATTCTATTCCATTCTCTATTCTATTCTATTCTATTCTATTCTATTCTATTCTATTCCATTCCATATTCTATCCTATCCTATCCTATCCTATCCCTTAAAAATCTCTAATGTTGGAACACCCACAATTTCTAGAGGCAACTTCTGTTCCCCTGATTAACTGTTCTCACTGTCAGGAAATCCCTCCTCAGTTCTAAGTTGCTTCTCTCCTTGATTAGTTTCCACTCATTGCTTCTTGTTCTACCCCCAGGTGCTTTGGAGAATAGCTTGACTCCCTCTTCTTTGGGGCAACCCCTGAGATACTGAAACTCTGCTATCATTTCACCCTGGTCCTTCTCTTCTTTAGACTAGATGTACACAATTCCAGCAATCTCCAATGATGGAGCCCCCACTACTTCGTTCCATTGGCTCATTGTCCTCCCTGTCAGGAAATGTTTCCTTGGTTCTAGGTTGCTTCTCTTCCTGATGAATTTCCACTTGTGGCATCTTGTCCTGCCATTTCTAGACACAGAAATCTTTCAGGACTTGAGGAGCAGAACAGAAGGGACCTCGGAGGTCTTCTAGTCCAACCCCCTGCTCAAGCGGGAGACCCTTTAGCGTTTCAGACAAAACATTGTCCAATCTCTTCTTTAAAATTTCCAGTGTTGACAAACCCACAACTTCTGGAGGCAATTTCTGTTCCACTAATTAATTGTTTTAGCTGTCAGGAAATTTCTCCTTAATTCCAGGTTGCTTCCACCAGTTGCTTCTTTTTCTTGTCTTCTGATCCTTTGGGGAATAGCTTGACTCCCTCTTCTTTGTGGCAGCCCCTCAAATATGGGAACACTGCTATCGTGTCACCCCGGTCCTTCTTTTACAATACAATACAATACCATAGCAGAGTTGGAAGGGACCTTGTAGGTCGTCTAGTCCAACCCCCTGCGTGGGCAGGAACCTTATACCATTTCAGACAAATGGCTATCTAACATCTTCTTAAAGACTTCCAGGGTTGGGGCATTCACAACTTCTGGAGGCAAGCTGTTCCAGAGGTTAATTGTTCTAACTGTCAGGAAATTTCTCCTTAGTTCTAAGTTGCTTCTCTCCTTGATTAGTTTCCACCCATTGCTTCTTGTCCTGCCCCCAGGTGCCTTGGAGAATAGTTTGACTCCTTCTTCTTTGTGGCACCCTCTGAGATATTGGAACACTGCTATCATGTCTCCCCTGGTCCTTCTCTTCATCAAACTAGACATACCCAGCTCCTGCAGCCGTTCTTCATATGTTTTAGCCTCCAGTCCCCTAATCATCTTGGTTGCTCTTCTCTGCACTCTTTCCAGAGTCTCCACGTCTTTTCTACATCGTGGCGACCAAAACTGTATGCAGTATTCCAAGTGTGGCCTTACCAAGGCACTATACAGTGGCATTAACACTTCACGTGATCTAGATTCTATCCCTCTGTTGATGCAGCCTAGAACTGGGTTGGGTTTTTTGGCAGCTGCTGCACACTGCTGGCTCATATTCAAATGGTTGTCCACTAGGATTCCTAGATCCCTCTCACAGTTGCTACTATTGAGCAAGGTCCCACCTATACTGTACCTGTGCATTTTGTTTTTCTTGCCTAAATGTAGAACCTTACTTTTTTCACAGTTGAATTTCATTTTATTAGATAGTGCCCAATGTTCAAGTTTGTCAAGATCCCTCTGTATCTTAAGCCTATCTTCTGGAGTGTTTTCATTAAACTAATCAGGATACGAACCACCCGTACAAATTTTCGTACATGCACCATTACTAGTAGAAGGGGGTAGCAAATATTGAATAACTGAAGAATGATTTGTGCTGACATAAATAACTATATTAACATTAGAACCACATTAGCACAGGTGTTTGTTTAATCTGTTTTAAATTGTATGTATTTTTGTATATTTATGGTTTTTATTCTCCCTGTGCACCGCCCCGAGTCCCTGTGGGGAGAGGGAGCGGTTAATAAATTCAGTTTTATTATTATTATTATTATTAGTTTTATTAATGTAGTAATTCCCATTTCTATCAATATTATTTTTGTATCAAAATAAATGACGCTCCAATGCCACACTGCCTTTGTAATAATGTTGATGTATATTTAAAAAGAAAAAAAAAATTATGCAACACCCCCCCCCCCCCAAATTTTCTTACTGTTTACTGTTTATTGGACTTATATGCCGCCCTTCTCTCGAAGGACTCAGGGCAGCGTACAACATAAAAATACATAATACAAAAGTTTAAAAAAGTTTAAAGAGAGAATCCAATAATAATAAATTAACAATTTACAGTTATATTTAAAATAAATTAAATAAAATAAATTCATTTTATAAATTAAAATAAAATTCAAATTCAAATTAAGATTTATTAACCGCACCCTCTCCCCACAGGGACCCGGGGCGGTGCACAGGCATAATTAAAAACAATATACAAAATACAAACATTACTTAAAATAAAATTAAATAAATCTACCTATGCTAAAAATATATAATTAAAACCCATTAAAATTTGTAATTAAAAGACAGAGAGAACTATTCAAGGCCGGCCAGTCGAAAGAGATGGGTCTTCAATTTTACCCGGAAGGAGCGGAGGTCGGTGGTCGTTCTAATATCAGGGGGAAGGTCGTTCCAGAGGGCCGGGCCCGCCACAGAGAGCGCCCTTCCCCTGGGCGTCGCCCGCTGACAAAGTCTAGTGGACGGCACCCGGAGAAGCCCCTCTCTGTGGGAGCGAATCGGTCGTGAGGATGTGTGGGGCAGGATCCGATCTCGCAGATAGCTAGGTCCCGAGCCATGGAGCGCTTTGAAGATGATAACTAACACCTTGAAGCGCACCCGGAAGACGACAGGTAGCCAGTGCAGCTCGCGCAGGAGCGGTGTTACATGGGCAAACCTAGAGGTGCCCATAATTGCTCGCGCGGCCGCATTCTGAACTAACTGAAGCCTCCGGGTGCACCTCAAGGGGAGCCCCATGTAGAGAGAGTTGCAATAGTCCAGTCGGGATGTCACGAGGGCATGGGTGACTGTGCGAAGGGCGTCCCGATCCAATAGGGGGCGCAATTGGCGAACCAGGCGAACCTGGTAAAACGCCCTCCTGGCCACGGCTGTCACTTGCTCTTCCATAGACAGCCGGGTATCCAGGAGGACACCCAAATTGCGCGCCCCATCCACAGGGGCAAGATGTTCGCCCCCTATGGCCAGCGTTGGAGAAAGCTGGTTGAATCGGGCAGCCGGAAACCACAGCCACTCGGTCTTGGTCGGGTTGAGCCTAAGTCCGTTACTTCCCAATTCAATTGTTGGAATCTTGGAATCCTAGTGGACAACCATTTAAATATGAGCCAGCAGTGTGCAGCAGCTGCCCAAAAAGCCAACACAGTTCTAGGCTGCATCAACAGAGGGATAGAATCTAGATCACGTGAAGTGTTAATGCCACTGTATGGTGCCTTGGTAAGGCCACACTTGGAATACTGCATACAGTTTTGGTCGCCACGATGTAGAAAAGACGTGGAGACTCTGGAAAGAGTGCAGAGAAGAGCAACCAAGAGGATTAGGGGACTGGAGACTAAAACATATGAAGAACGGTTGCAGGAACTGGGTATGTCTAGTTTGATGAAGAGAAGGACCAGGGGAGACATGATAGCAGTGTTCCGATATCTCAGAGGGTGCCACAAAGAAGAGGGAGCCAAACTATTCTCCAAGGCACCTGGGGGCAGGACAAGAAGCAATGGGTGGAAACTAATCAAGGAGAGAAGCAACTTAGAACTAAGGAGAAATTTCCTGACAGTTAGAACAATTAACCTCTGGAACAGCTTGCCTCCAGAAGTTGTGAATGCTCCAACCCTGGAAGTCTTTAAAAAGATGTTAGATAGCCATTTGTCTGAAATGGTATAAGGTTCCTGCCCACGCAGGGGGTTGGACTAGAAGACCTACAAGGTCCCTTCCAACTCTGCTATTGTATTGTATTGTAAATTAAAACTAACAATTAAAATTAATAGTTTATTTTACTCAGGCCAGGCCGGCTTGCTGGAAAAGCCAGCTTTTTAGGGCTTGCCGGAAGGACTGGAGGTCGGGAATTATGCGAAGCTCCGGGGGCAGCTCATTCCAAAGGGAAGGCGCTCCCACAGAGAAGGCTCTCCCCCTGTGGGTGGCCAGCCGACACTGGCTAGCTGACGGCACCCTGAGGAGGCCAACTCTGTGGGATCGCACTGGACAGTGGGAGGCTACTGGTGGCAGTAGGTGGTCTCGCAAATAACCTGGGCCTAAGCCATGGAGCGCTTTGAAGGTCATAATTAATACCTTGAATCGCACCTGGAAAACAACCATCAACCACTGCAGGCCGTCTTTAAGGGGAGAAACAGGCTTCGACTCAAACCGTCCAAGACCGAGTGGCTGTGGCTTCCAGCGTCACGTTACAACCAGTTGGTTCCATCACTGGCCATTGGGGGCGAATCACTGGCCCCCACAGAGAGGGCTCGCAACTTGGGTGTCCTCCTGGACTCTCGGCTGTCGTTAGACGATCACATGACAGCCGTGGCCAGGGGGGCTTTTTATCAAGTTCACTTGATTCGCCAGTTGCGTCCCTTTCTGGATTGTGACGCTCTTCGCACGGTCACTCACGCCCTCGTCACTTCCCGCCTGGACTACTGCAATGCTCTCTACATGGGGCTGCCCTTGAGGTCCACCCGGAGGCTCCAGTTAGTACAGAATGCGGCCGCGCGGGGGATTTTGCGAGCCTCTAGGTGCTCCCGTGTGACACCTCTCCTGCACGAGCTGCACTGGCTGCCTGTGGCTTTCCGGGTGCGCTTCAAGGTGCTGGTAACCACCTTCAAAGCGCTCCATGGCACAGGGCCTGGCTACTTGCAAGACCGCCTCCTGCTACCAGATACCTCCCACCGACCAGTTCGCTCCCACAGATTAGGCCTCCTCAGGGTGCCATTGGCCAAACAATGCCGCCTGGCGACCCCCAGGGGGAGAGCCTTCTCTGTGGCAGCCCCTGCCCTCTGGAAAGACCTACCCCCCGACCTACATACGATCACCGACCTGCGCCTCTTCCGTCGGGCTCTGAAAACGCACTTATTCCGTGCAGCCGGCCTGGTTCAGTAGCTTTTAATTGGTTATTTTAAATTGGTTTTATTCAATTTGAATTTTTAGAACGGGCCCTAATTTAATTTAATATTATTTTAAAGTGTGTTATTTATTGATGTTTTTATATGTTTTTATTGATGCCTGTTCTCCGCCCTGAGTCCCGCAAGGGAGAAGGGCGGTATACAAATTTAATAAACCGTAACCGTAACCGTGTAACATGGGAGCACCTAGATACCCCCATGATAATCCGCGCGGCCGCATTCTGGACCAGCTGAAGCCTCCAGGTGCTCTTCAAGGGCAGCCCCATATAGAGAGCGTTACAGTAGTCCAGGCAAGAAAGGAATTTTCGTACATGCACATGAAAATTTAATCTGAAGCCTCCACAGGAAGCTTCCATAAATTGTACATAGATACATACAAAGGTAGTGTTCGACTTACGACCGTTCGAAGGTCATAAGCAACCGTTCCAAGGTATAACCCATGTTTTTTTTAAAAAAGGGAGGGTAAAACCGACAGGCTGCAATTCTGGGTTTACCTCTTTGTGACACTTTTCCACAACCTCATGGCTGACGCTGCCCCAAACCGTCAAATGTTCTCGTTTGTAAGAGCTCACCAGCTCGGAAACCTAAGGTCAATAGAGAAATGAAACAGATTACCATATTTTGGGGAGTATAAGACGCTCAGAAGTATAAGACGTTTCTAGATTTCGGGGAGGAAAACAAGGGTAAAATATCTGCCTCTGCCTCCCAGCAATTTGCCTCCTTGCAACAAACAGCACAGACAATATACACTGTTTGTAGTGTTATATTTCAAACTATACTTGTAGAGATGCTGTTAAAATTGATGTGGCTTTCTGGAAGTATAGTTATTCTCTGCTATTTAGGTTTAGGTTTTATTCAAATTTGTATACCGCCCTATCTCCCTTACGGCTGGGGTCCCCAACCCCCGGGCCGCGGACTGGTGCCGGTCCATGACTTGGTAGGAACCGGGCTGCAGGGCCGGAGAGGAGGGGGCAGCCCCCTGGGCAGAGCGCGAGGGAGAGCGCAGGCGCGGCTGTTCGCGCCGTTGGAGTGCGGCTCTTCCTCCACCCTCGTCGACGGTGGGACTCCTGGGCGCCGCCGCAACAGCCCTCCCTACCGACCGCCGATTCCCCCACACACACACATGGAGCCTTCTCAGCTCCTGGAAGGAGCCTGAGTGAGCGAACGAGCGACCCAGCGTGCCGGGCGGGGCAGGCTAAGGTGAGTGAGCGCGGCGGGCCGGGCTGAGGAGGCTCCGCGGGGGCGGGGCGGGGACGATGACTGACAGATAGAGAGAGGCACAGACACAGAGAGAGGGAGGGAGGGGGAAATCAGAGAGTGACAGACACACACACACACAGAGACAGAGGGAGGGAGGGAGAGAGAGAGACACAGAATGAGTGATTAAGTGCGTGAATGCGCGACAGACACACACACACACACATAGAGTGACAGATGGGTGGACTAAGGAGAGAGACAGAGATAGAGAGAAAAATAGAAAGAAAGAAAAAGAAAGTGTGAGAGAGAGAGAAAGAAAGAGAGAAAGAGAAAGACAGACAGAGAGAAAGAGAGAAAGAAAGAGAGACAGAAAGGAAAGAAAGAGGGAGAAAAAGAGAGAGAATGAAAAAGAGACAGAAAGAGAAAGAGAAAGAAAGAGAAAGAAAGAATTAAAGAGAAAGAGGGAAAGAAAGAGAGAGAAAGAGAAATAAAGAGAGAGAAATAAAGAGAAAGAGGGAAAGAAAATGAAAGAAAAAGTGAGAGAGAAAGAGGGAAAGAAAGAGAAAGAGAGAAAGAAAGAAAGAGAAAGAAAGAGAGAGAGAAAGAGGGAAAGAAAGAGAAAGAGACAGAGAAAGAAAGAAAGAAAGAAAGAAAGAAAGAAAGAAAGAAAGAAAGAAAGAAAGAAAGAAAGAAAGAAAGAAAGAAAGAACTTATGACTACAATGGAGCCCAAAAGTTTGGTTGTTAACCAAGACCATTGTTAAGTGAGTTTCACATTTTCCAAGTTGGCCACGCCCTCCCAGTCACATGACTGCTGAGCCACTCAGCCGGTCCGCAGAATTTGGAAAAGATAATTAAACAACAAATAAGTGAACACCTAGAAGCAAACAAAGTAATAGCCAAAAGCCAACATGGGTTTGTCAAAAACAGATCATGCCAGACGAATCTAACTGCATTCTTTGACAAAGTGACAAAATCAGTGGACCAGAGGAATGCTGTTGATATAATTTACCTGGACTTCAGTAAGGCATTTGATAAAGTAGACCATAACCTACTATTAGATAAAGTAGAAAATTGTGGGTTAGACAGCACCAACAGCAAATGGATTCGCAACTGGCTGACCAACCGCACTCAACGTGTAGTCCTCAATGGAACTGCATCTACATGGAAGGAAGTATGCAGTGGAGTCCCCCAAGGCTCTGTTTTAGGCCCAGTACTCTTTAACATCTTCATCAACGATTTGGATGAGGGGATAAATGGGGAACTCATCAAATTTGCAGACGACACCAAGCTGGCAGGAATAGCCAACACTCCAGAAGATAGGCTTAAGATACAGAAGGATCTAGACAAACTTGAACATTGGGCACTGTCTAATAAAATGAAATTCAATTGTGAAAAAAGTAAGGTCCTACATATAGGCAAGAAAAACCAGATGCACAAGTACAGTATAGGTGGTACCTTGCTCAATACTAGCAACTGTGAGAGGGATCTAGGAATCCTAGTGGACAACCATTTAAATATGAGCCAGCAGTGTGCAGCAGCTGCCAAAAAAGCCAACACAGTTCTAGGCTGCATAAACAGAGGGATAGAATCTAGATCACGTGAAGTGTTAATGCCACTGTATAGTGCCTTGGTAAGGCCACACTTGGAATACTGCATACAGTGCAGTATACAATAGCAGAGTTGGAAGGGACCTTGTAGGTCTTCTAGTCCAACCCCCTGCGTGGGCAGGAACCTTATACCATTTCAGACAAATGGCTATCTAACATCTTTTTAAAGACTTCCAGGGTTGGGGCCTTCACAACTTCTGGAGGCAAGCTGTTCCAGAGGTTAATTGTTCTCACTGGCAGGAAATTTCTCCTTAGTTCTAAGTTGCTTCTCTCCTTGATTAGTTTCCACCCATTGCTTCTTGTCCTGTCCCCAAGTGCCTTGGAGAATAGTTTGACTCCCTCTTCTTTGTGAAAATGCATGGTGTGAGGAGTAGGCGGCTAGAGTTGGGTAGGCAAAAATATAATCCCATGATGACAAATGGTCATTGTGGCTTTAAGGATGTTGGAAGGTTAGAGACTGTAATTAGAGTATGTAATTATCTCCACTGTAAGAGGAAGCCAGCAGAACTCTGCTAATTGCTCTCTTTGCTGATACCTCTACTGATTTGCTATCTGCTCGTGTGCTGTGACTGACTGTTTGAAGAAGGAAGTATTGCTAATTATTGACTGTAAGCAAACTGCTATTTGTTAAGGACTTTGTTTGACTCACTTTACTATCACTGCTCGTGAAGCAGTAGTTGAGTTTTACAACACCAGTCAAGCTAATTTATTTTTACTAACAGTGTCTGGTTTGCTATTTGTGTGTTTTACGAGCAACGATTCTCTAGCTGCTTCTTCTCCTGCGCAACTTTTCTGTCTCCCAACGGAGATACCCCCCAAACAAAGTACACACTTTACACAAAAATAACACAAAGGCTGCACAACTGACTCACCCACAATGTAAAAGCAGCTGGACCTCACACAAAATCTCCCCTGCAACAAGCAGGAACCTCACAGACCATCAGGCACGGCTGATTGTCGCACAGCTGGCCATTGGAACTTTTTTTACTACCGGTTCGGGAGAATGTCCAAGTCCAAAAATGCCAGGGAATTTCTAGAAACCTGGCACTCCGACGAATCGGCCATCGA
Source organism: Rhabdophis nuchalis (assembly GCA_039707465.1). Taxonomy (NCBI): domain Eukaryota; kingdom Metazoa; phylum Chordata; class Lepidosauria; order Squamata; family Natricidae; genus Rhabdophis; species Rhabdophis nuchalis. Next base: position 403,433,346 of record CM077643.1, read on the forward strand.
TAGACACATGGGCATTAACAACATGGGTAGACTATGGTTTATGGTTTAGTTAATTTATATACCGCACCCTTTCCCAAAAGGGACTCGGTGTCATGGCTGTTTCCATCATAAATCCAGAAAGAACACACTTAAACTGATTTGAAAAGCTTAAGGTTACTTTTACTGAAAAATGATGAGACTCCAGTGTAAGTCAAGCAAGGAATGAAACATTTAGGCGCATAACATACGTAACAAAGCATAACCCCACCCTTAATCCCAGTGACCCCAGCAGATTGTCCAATTCGAAGCCGGGCACAACATCAGGTGCAGTTCCTTCCCAGGGTCATCATCAGAATGGAATGCAGGCCAGTAGCTGATAAGAACTGTAGCCGTCTCTCTCCCCCTCCTGCTCCTTTACAATAATACAATACAATACAATAGCAGAGTTGGAAGGGACCTTGTAGGTCTTCTAGTCCAACCCCCTGCATGGGCAGGAATCTTATACCATTTCAGACAAATGGCTGTCTAACATCTTTTTAAAGACTTCCAGGGTTGGGACATTCACAACTGCTGGAGGCAAGCTGTTCCAGAGGTTAATTGTTCTTGCTGTCAGGAAATTTCTCCTTAATTCTAAGTTGCTTCTCTCCTTGGTTAGTTTCCACCCATTGCTTCTTGTCCTGCCCCCAGGTGCCTTGGAGAAAGGTTTGACTCCCTCTTCTTTGTGGCACCCTCTGAGATATCGGAACACTGCTATCATGTCTCCCCTGGTCCTTCTCTTCATCAAACTAGACATACCCAGCTCCTGCAGCCGTTCTTCATATGTCTTAGTCTCCAGTCCTCTAATCATCTTGGTTGCTCTTCTCTGCACTCTTTCCAGAGTCTCCACGTCTTTTCTACATCGTGGCGACCAAAACTGTATGCAGTATTCCAAGTGTGGCCTTACCAAGGCACTATACAGTGGCATTAACACTTCACGTGATCTAGATTCTATCCCTCTGTTGATGCAGCCTAGAACTGTGTTGGCTTTTTTGGCAGCTGCTGCACACGGCTGGCTCATATTTAAATGGTTGTCCACTAGGATTCCAAGATCCCTCTCACAGTTGCTACTATTGAGCAAGGTACCACCTATACTGTACTTGTGCATTTGGTTTTTCTTGCCTTTAGTAGCTTAGCAACCCAAGCCCCCCCCCCCCCCCTTTCACTATGTCAGTCGATGCAGGCAAAAGCAGAGACTGACACTCGGGGCGGTGCACAGGCAATTTAAAAACATATATAAACAACAATATACAAAATATAAAACCAAATTAAATTAATATCCCTGTGCTAAAAATTTAAATATATTAAAACAATATCCCTAAAACCAATTTAAAACAATTTAACTGCAGACTGTGGGCTAGGTGATGTAAGTTAGGCCAGGCCGGCCTGTTGGAAAAAATAAGTTTTAACGTTCTGGCGGAAGGCACGGAGATCCGTGATCGTTCTCAGTTCGGGGGGTAAGTCGTTCCAGAGACTTGCGAAAGAAGCCATCCACCAGCCCAAAAGAGAATCAAAAAAGACTCCAGCACCAAGAACCAGCACCCAGATCAGCCGAGATTAACTAGATCAGTGTTTCTCAACCTTGGCGACTTTAAGTCCTGTGGACTACAACTACCAGAATCCCCCAGCCTGGCTGGGGGATTCTGCGAGTTGAAGTCCACAGGACTTAAAGTCGCCAAGGTTGAGAAACACTGAACTAGATTAAGGTTAACTTCAGACCAACAATCACGTAAACAAGTAAAGTGTAAACCATACCCCAATCAAGAAACTACCAAAGAAGCAAACTGGCCAATCGAAGAATCTCTTAAGATCACCCCCACCAACACTTGATAGGCAAGCCACTAGAATATTAACTGAGAGCCAACAGCATATTCCTTACTAGCACGGATGATGTTACCTAGTTGGGTCATGAAACGTCAGCCAGAAAAAAAGCAAGCTCAGAGAGAAATCAAGGAACACCTCTCTAGTCCTGTATCCCATATCTTCTATATGTAAATAAAAATGTAACTGAGTTTGTTCAAAACCGGTAATCTCCGAAAGTACTGCACCGATCGCTTCCAAATTTTCACACAACGTTCCTTTCCAATATGGCACCAATGATATATATAGATTGTGTAGAGGTCACACCTGGGCCAGGTACACGCAATGGAAATGTAAAAAATGATAAAAAAGGTAGGTAGATGGATACAAAGAGGGAAGTGGGCCACAGGTATTATGTCATCCTTTATGACATAAAATACTCTGTCCATAAGATTCAAGGAGAAATACAGTAGGTAGGTAGGCAGGCAGCTATAGGGATAGAGAGAGGGAGGGAGAAATGCGGTAGGTAGTTAGGTAGACGGCTAGCGAGAGGGAAAAACACAGTAGGTAGTTAGGTAGCGGGATAGAGAGGGAAAGGGAGAAATACGGTAGGTAGGTAGGTAGAGGGATAGAGAGGGAGAGGGAGAAATACAGTAGGTTGGTAGTCAGGCAGCTGTAGGGATAGAGAGAGGGAGGGAGAAATGCAGTAGGTAGTTAGGTAGAGGGATAGAGAGGGAGAGGGAGAAATATGGTAGGTAGGTAGGGAGAGGGACAGAGAGGGAGAGGGAGAAATACAGTAGGTAGGTAGGTAAGTAGGTAGGTAGGTAGAGGGATAGAGAGGGAGAGATACAGTAGGTAGGTAGGTAGGTAAGTAGGTAGGTAGGTAGGTAGGTAGAGGGATAGAGAGGGAGAGGGAGAAATACAGTATGTAGGTAGGTAGGCAGGTAGGTAGAGGGATAGAGAGGGAGAGGGAGAAATACAGTAGGTATGTAGGTAGGTAGATAGGTAGAGGGATAGAGAGAGAGGGAGAAATATAGTAGGTAGGGAGGTAGGGAGGTAGAGGGAGAAATACAGTAGGTAGGTAGGTTGGGGGTTATACGGTGGTTGTGTGTACGTGTTTGTGTGTGCAGGTGTAGATCTACACACAGATTGGTTGGCCATTTAACCAGACTGGGCCACAGCAACACATGGCTGGGAACGGCTAGTAGAGAATAAAACTCCCTTTTTATTACTCTGTAATCCCTTAATTCAAGATAAGAGTTGGAGCAAGTGGATGGCGCCGAGCATTCATTGGCCGGGTGCCCTTTCCGACGCCACACAGAGTTCTCCTGCTTGAAGACCACTCAGGAACCTGGGCACTGCTGTCCTCGCTTGAAAGCCCACTGTTGGCCCAACCAGAAGCAAGGGGGACCTGAAGTGGAAGGAGGTGGCATGAGTAGAGAGGGACTCACCTTTTTAATCAGCTGGTCGTTGTTCACTTTGATGTCAACGTTGACCGGCGTGTGGGGGAAGGCTTCAAAGACCTCTTTAAGGAGAGGGATGCGCTTGTCTTCGCCTTCGCACTGGCAGTCTGATGGGCACAAGCAGAATTGGATTGCCGCTGAGGACACGGGGCCAGTTATTGGCAGCCGCCACGGGGTGGCTGGCACCCAGCCTCCCACAAAAGAAATAACGCTGGATTTCTCGCTCCCCAAAAACAGAGGGGAGGAGGAACCCTTGGACCAGGCTCCAAGAGCCGTTCCAATCTCACTGGGACAGGGCTTCCGGGAGAAGAACCCTGGGACGGTCTCGCCTTCGGAACATGGGATGTGACAATCCGCATGCTCCGTTTTGGGCCTAGTATGCCTCTCTGCAGCCTCCTGGGACCAAAAATGGGCTCTGGGGGAGAGGGGCCACCACATACCCCTGCGTCCCGTTTTGGGCCTAGTAGGCCTCCCTGCAGCCTCCTGGGGCCAAAAGTGGGTCTGGGGGGCACCACACACCCTGCGCCCCGTTTTGGGCCTAGTAGGCCTCTGCATCCTCCTGAGATGAAAAATGGGGGAACTGCACACACATCCCTGCATCCCGTTTTGGGCCTAGTAGGCCTCCCTGCAGCCTCCTGGGACCAAAAGTGGGTCTGGGGGGCACCACACACCCGTGCGCCCCGTTTTGGGCCTAGTAGGCCTCTCTGCAGCCTCCTGAGATGAAAAACGAGGGGAACTGCACACACACTGCTGCACCCCGTTTTGGGCCTAGTAGGCCTCCCTGCAGCCTCCTGGAGCCAAAAGTGGGTCTTGGGGGGCACCACACACACCTGCGCCGTTTTGGGGCTAGTAGGTCTCTCTGCAGCCTCCTGAGATGAAAAACGGGGGGAACTTTATTTTATTTTTTATTTTTTATTTTATTAAATTTATACCCCGCCCTTCTCCAAACGGACCCAGGGCGGCGCACAGGGATGTTAAAACACATATAAAACATATAAAATTTTAAAAAACTTATTCTAATAGACCCTGCGCTAAAAACCGAATTTAAAAAACCCAAATTTAAAACTATCTAAGAGTCAGTAATGGGGGTTATGCTAGGCCGGCTAGATGGAATAGGTGTGTCTTCAGACACTTGCGGAAGAGGCGGAGGTCAGAGATGGTGCGGAGTTCAGGGGGTAGGTCGTTCCAAAGGGAAGGGCCCGCCACAGAGAAGGCTCTTCCCCTGGGTGTCGCCAGTCGGCATTGTCCAGCCGACGGCACCCTGAGGAGGCCCTCTCTGTGGGAGCGTATCGGTCTGAGGGATGTATGGGGCAGGAGGCGGTCTCGCATATAACTAGGCCCCGAGCCATGGAGCGCTTTAAAGATGGTCGTTAAAACCTTGAAGCGCACCCGAAAGACCACAGGGAGCCAGTGCAGCTCGCGCAGGATAGGTGTTATGTGGGAGTGTCTAGGCGCTCCCGTAATCACCCGCGCGGCTGCGTTCTGGACTAGCTGCAGCTTTCGGGTGCACCTCAAGGGGAGCCCCATGTAGCCCCATAACAACTGCACACACACCCCTGCGCCCCGTTTCCCTGCAGCCTCCTGGGGCCAAAAGTGGGTCATGAGGGACACCACACACCCCTGCGCCCCGTTTTGGGCCTAGTAGGCCTCTCTGCAGCCTCTTGAGATGAAAAACAGGGGGAACTGCACGCATACCCCTGCGCCCCGTTTTGGGCCTTGTAGGCCTTCCTGCAGCCTGCTGGGACCAAAAATGGGCCATGGGGGAGAAGAGGGCATCACAAACCCCCACACCCCATTTGGGGCCTAGCAGACCTCCCTGCAGCCTGCTGGGCAAGAGAGAGGGGAGGAAGGGAAAGAGCTAAGAGAGGAGTGGGGGAGAGGTAAGGAAAGAAGGAAGGGGGAGGAGAGGAGGAAAGAAGAACGTAGAGAAGGGAAGGCGGGAGAAAAGAAAGGGAAAACAAGATGGTGTTAAAACAGGCAGATGGGATGGTAAACAGCAACCCAAACTGTGTTTGATAACCTTTTAAACGGAATAACAAATGTACACGAATGACAAATGTAAAGAAGAATAACTATGTGAATATATACCTATAATTATATGCAAGAGAATAAAACATGAAAAAACTTTTCAAAATAAAAACAGCCCCCGGATCTGTAGGTGGCTGATGAGGAAGAGGAGGAACAGCTGGATCCAGTGCCTGACGCGTGGATGCACAGGAGGCAGAGGAGAGGAGAGCAGTGGAAATCTACAGGCCGGTCCACGGGAAGGAAGAGCCACCGCTGCTAGCGAAGCCTCACCCTAGCTCTGGGGTTTAGGCAGGGGGCGGAGACGAATAGATGTGGCAAACAACTACCATATTTTTCGGAGTATAAGACGCACCTTTTTCCCCTCAAAAAAGAGGTTGAAAATCTGGATGTGTCTTACACACTGAATACAGCATTTCTTTGCCTCCCGAAACCTCGCCCCCTTCCCCAAAATGGCTGTGCAGAGCCTGTAGGAGGCTTCCAGAGTGTTCCTGGGGGTTGGGGAGGGCAGAAATGAGAGAAAAATGGGCTGATTTTTGCTCAATTTTGCCTACCCCCAGCCCCCAGGAACACTCTGAAAGCCTCCTAAAGGCTATTCATGCCCTTTTTGGGGGGGGGGGGGGACGACGACAAAGTTTTTGGTTATTTTTGAGACTCCCAACCAGCAGGAGCACTCTACAAGCCTCCTAAAGGCTATTCATGCCCTTTTTTGGAAAAGAAGCAGGCCCGTTTTTGCAAAAAACAGCCCGTTTTTGGGAGGCACGCAGAGTGCAAAACCTTTTTAAAAAATATTTGCCTCTTCAAAATTTTCTCGGTGCGTCTTATACGCCAAAAAATATGGTATTCATCTCCCTGCTGGACAGACTTGCTAGCCTGCTGTGCGTGAGAGAGAGAGAGAGAGAGAGAGAGAGAGAGAGAGAGAGAGAGAGAGAGAGAGAGAGAGAGAGAGAGAGAGAGAGGGAGAGAGATGCTGCTGGTGCTCCTGATAAAGGGAATATTTATTTTACTATAGAGGGATTTGCCGTATTTGGGAGCCGGGTCAGAACAGCAAGGAAGAGCTATTTTGGTCTTAGCTGCTTTGTAAATGTGAAGTTATGCAGAGCGGCAGACCCTGGAATTGCCCTTGAGGAATGCTGACGGACAGAAGAGAGCACATTCTGCAAAGATTCAGATCTTCCAATGATTTACCTTTCTGGAAAGTGACCTCCAGCTTGCAGAGATACGGAGGGAGTTCCTTTTAAAAGAAGAAAATGTCAGCTTAAATACAGAGAGGTTCAGAGACCGAAAATCAGAATATTAACCTTAATCCAAGGCTGCTTTGCTTTCATCCCCCCTGGCGTTCACAAGAAACCTCTCTAGGCTAGTGTGTACACAGGCAATCTTTGCATTTGACCACAAATGGGATAGGAACTTCTGTCGCCAAGCAAGGGGGGTTGTTAGAGTCATACCAATCTTATGACTTCCCCCCCCCCCCCAATGGTTGTTAAGTGAATCACACGATTCTTGTTACACGAGCCTGGCTTAGCCCATCGACGTTTCTTGTTGGAAGCCAGCCCCGGAGGTCGCAAAATGTGATCACGTGACACACACACACACACCGGGACGTTGCAACTGTCACGAATACCATCCAGTTCAGAGGTCAGCAACCTGCGGCTCTGGAGCCGCATGTGGCTCTGGAGCCGCATGCGGCTCTTTCATCTGTCTGCTGTGGCTTCCTTTTGCACTATTGATAGGGCTTTCGATTAGGACAGGTAGAGGAAAAAGGATGCTGCGCTAGGAGGAGACTATGGTTGGAGAACTGGACTTCCGGTCAGCAGAGAAAAAAGGACGCCGCTTTAGGAGGAGACTCTATAGTGGGAGAACTGGACTTCCAGTCAGCAGAGGAAAAAGGACGCCGCTCTAGGAGGAGACTCTATGGTGGGAGAACTGGACTTCCGGTCAGCAGAGGAAAAAGGACGCCGCTCTAGGAGGAGACTCTACGGTGGGAGAACTGGACTTCCGGTCAGCAGAGGAAAAAGGACGCAGCTCTAGGAGGAGACTCTATGGTGTTGGGTGGGTGGAGGAACCATAGAGTCAGCTTCAGAATTGAATGGGGGGCTTCCGATTAGGACCTTTGTGGACCTTTGCGTATTTAAGGTTGCTGACCCCTGATCCAGTTTTTCAGGGCAATTGTAAGTTTGAACAGTCACTAAACGAACTGTTGTTAAGGTGAACACTACTTGTACATGGCAGCAGCCAAGCGTCCAAATTTTGATCACGTGACCACGAGGATGCTGGCTGGGTTTTTTTTTTGCCACATCCTTTTTTTTCCAACCACAGTTGTTAAGTGAATCACTGCAATTGTTAAATTAGGAACGTGGTCGTTCAGTGAATCTGGCTTCCCCATTGTTTTGGCTTGTCAGAAGGTCACCAAAAGAGGATCACATGAGCCCAGGACATCCCAACCGTCATAACTATGAGCCAGTTGCCATGTGCCCTAATTCTGATTGCGGGACAAGGGGGAAGCTGGAATAGTGCAAAAACTAGTCATAAGTCAGTTTTTTCAGGGCCGTTATAACTTTGAACGGACCCTAAACAAAGGGTTGTAAGTCACGAACTAGCTATATTCTGAAATTCTGTTCAAATTAATTACCCATTAATTGTAATCCTGAATGGATTCATCCGGCTTCAAACAGAATAGAATTTAGAATAGAATAAAATAGAATAAGAAATTAGAATAGAATAGAATAAAATAGAATAAGAAATCAGGATAGAATAGAATAAAATTAGAAAAAAATAGAATAGAACAGGGATTAGAATAAGAATAGAATAGGAATTAGAATAAGGTCAGAATAGAATAGAATAGAATAGAATAAAAAAGGAAAGGATAGAATAGAACAGAATTAGAATAGAATAGAAATTAAAATAGAATAAGAGAATAAGAAATCGGAATAGAATAGAATAGGAAAAATAGAATAGAAATGTGAATAGAATAGAATAGGAATTAGAATAAGAAATCAGAATAGAATAAAATTAGAAAAGAAATTAGAATAGAATAGAATAGAATAAAATAGAACAGAATAACAAATTAAGATAGAATAGAATTAGAATAGAATAGCAATTAGAATAAGAAATCAGAATAGAATAGGAGAAATAGAATAGAAATCAGAATAGAGTAGAATACAATAGAATAGAACAGAAACAGAATAATAACTTTATTGTCACTTTGAATGTACACCAATTGGCATACAGAATACATTAAATATGAAATTTCATTTCATGCGATTCTGAAAGGGTCACCACTTTCAATATACACTACATAATATAACAGAATAAATAAATACAGAATTATGCACCGGACATTTAAAGCCAGGCTTTGGGGTCCTGAGAGTTTTGCAAGGCCCTGGATAACCACCTCGGTTTTGGCAGAAAAAGGAAGAGAAGGCTGCTTACATGAACTTACTGAGTATTTGAGGTCTGATATACTGACGTCCACCCCGGTCGACCGTTTCAGATTCTCGTCGTGCGAAACCACCACTTGTTCATCCTTGGTCAAATGGCAGTCAAGTTCCAGCATATCGGTCCCCACGTTGACTGCGCTGAAAGAGAGAACAATCTTGAGTTTGTCCTTTAAGAAAGGATGAGAGGAGTTCATGGAGAACAAGGGTATCCATGGCTATCATGATGGATGCCTAAGGACACCCTCCGGGTTGGAGAGAGAGGCAGGATGTCTCTCAATGCCATTTGCAGGGAATCCTAAGCAGGTGAAGACATCTGCTTGGGAAGACCCTGAAGCAAATGGGGAGCCACTGTGGGAGACAGAAGGCTGGACTGGATGGGCTGTGGCCTGTTCCAGCAAGGCTGTTCTTATGTTCTAATCAAGTTCAGACAGATCACGCACACGTATACAGGAGGAGTGAAGAGAAAAAGAGAATCACGGAGTTGGAAAGGGACCCTGGAGGTCTTCTAGTCCAACCCCCTGCTCAAGCAGACAAATGGTTGTCCAGTCTCTTCTTTAAAACCTCCAGTGTTGGAGCACCCATAACTTCTCTGATGTTAAATTACCAAGGCCTGGCTTTTCGGTGCACGTTTGGAAGAGGATCACCATGTTATCAGGTGATGCTCCAAAGATCTAGGGATCGTAGCTAGGTGATCGGCTGGTCAGAGTTCTGAGCAATTGTAGAGAGTAAAAAGATTCCCTTGATGGAAATATGTCATTTAGGATGGGTGGGCTTCGATTCCCATAATTCCCCAGCCAGCATGCTTTAAGATGGGTGGGGTTCCACTCCCAGAATCCCCCAGCCAGCATGCTTTAAGAGGGGTGGTCTTCCACTCCCAGAATCCCCCAGCCAGAATGCTTTAAGAGGGGAGGACTTCCACTCCCATAATTCCCCAGCCAGCTTGCTTTAAGAGGGGTGGTCTTCCACTCCCATAATTCCCCAGCCAGCATGCTTTAAGAGGGGTGGGCTTCCACTCCCATAATTCCCCAGCCAGAATGCTTTAAGAGGGGAGGACTTCCACTCCCAGAATTCCCCAGCCAGCATGCTTTAAGAGGGGTGGTCTTCCACTCCCAGAATTCCTCAGCCAGCATGCTTTAAGAGGAGTGGGCTTCCACTTCTAGAATTCCCCAGCCAGCATGCTTTAAGAGGGGTGGGCTTCCACTCCCAGAATTCCCCAGCCAGCATGCTTTAAGAGGGGTGGGTTTCCACTCCCAGAATTCCTCAGCCAGCATGCTTTAAGAGGAGTGGGCTTCCACTTCTAGAATTCCCCAGCCAGCATGCTTTAAGAGGGGTGGGTTTCCACTCCCAGAATTCCTCAGCCAGCAAGCTTTAAGAGGGGTGGGCTTCCACTTCTAGAATTCCTCAGCCAGCATGCTTTAAGAGGGGTGGGCTTCCACTCCCAGAATTCCCCAGCCAGCAAGCTTTAAGAGGGGTGGGCTTCCACTTCTAGAATTCCTCAGCCAGCATGCTTTAAGAGGGGTGGGCTTCCACTCCCAGAATTCCCCAGCCAGCATGCTTTAAGAGGGGTGGACTTCCACTTCTAGAATTCCTCAGCCAGCAGGCTTTAAGAGGGGTGGGCTTCCACTCCCAGAATTCCCCAGCCAGCATGCTTTAAGAGGGGTGGGCTTCCACTCCCAGAATTCCCCAGCCAGCAAGCTTTAAGAGGGGTGGGCTTCCACTTCTAGAATTCCTCAGCCAGCAGGCTTTAAGAGGGGTGGGCTTCCACTCCCAGAATTCCCCAGCCAGCAAGCTTTAAGAGGGGTGGGCTTCCACTTCTAGAATTCCCCAGCCAGCATGCTTTAAGAGGGGTGGGCTTCCACTCCCAGAATTCCCCAGCCAGCATGCTTTAAGAGGGGTGGACTTCCACTTCTAGAATTCCTCAGCCAGCAGGCTTTAAGAGGGGTGGGCTTCCACTCCCAGAATTCCCCAGCCAGCAAGCTTTAAGAGGGGTGGGCTTCCACTTCTAGAATTCCTCAGCCAGCATGCTTTAAGAGGGGTGGGCTTCCACTCCCAGAATTCCCCAGCCAGCATGCTTTAAGAGGGGTGGACTTCCACTTCTAGAATTCCTCAGCCAGCATGCTTTAAGAGGGGTGGGCTTCCACTCCCAGAATTCCCCAGCCAGCATGCTTTAAGAGGGGTGGACTTCCACTTCTAGAATTCCTCAGCCAGCATGCTTTAAGAGGGGTGGGCTTCCACTCCCAGAATTCCCCAGCCAGCATGCTTTAAGAGGGGTGGGCTTCCACTCCCAGAATTCCCCAGCCAGCCTGCCTTTAAGAGGGGTGGGCTTCCACTCCCAGAATGCTTTTTCAAGAGGCAACTGCACTTCCTTATTATTCTTTTGAAGGCATTTCACTTCTCCTTCAAGAAGCTTCTTCAGCTCTGACCGGATGGTGGGGAAGGGAAGGATTTATGCTCCTTGCAGACAGAACTGGTCATTTGCATCCTTTTTAGAGAGCTATTGAGGCCACTTGGAGGTTTATCTGTGTCCTCAGGGACACCTGAGGGGTGCTAATGGTTCCTGTAGTCTGCATTTTTTCCCCTTTCTCTGGAAATCCATTCTCTGGAAATCCAAGGGATGAAGACCCTTGGAATGGTGTGGGAGTAGGAACAAGTTTCCGGAGTACAGGAAACATTTGCACCACTCCGGTGATGCTGAGGACACAGATAAACCTCCAGGTGGCCTCAATAGCTCTCTAAAAGGATGCAAATGACCACCTGTCTGCAAGGAGCATAAACCCTTCCCTTCCCCACCCTCCAGTCAGAGCTGAAGAAGCTTCTTGGAGGAGAAGTGACAGGTCTTCAAAAGGAAAAAATAACCAAGAAAGTCCAGTTGCCTCCTGAAAAAGCACCTGTGGGGCAACCATGACCTGGATGATGGAGAATCTCTACGGCAGTGTTTCTCAACCTTGGCAACTTGAAGATGTCCGGACTTCAATTCCCAGAATTCCCCAGCCAGCGAATGCTGGCTGGGGAATTCTGGGAGTTGAAGTCCGGACATCTTCAAGTTGCCAAGGTTGAGAAAGACTGCTCTAGAGACTTCTTCCAAGGAGAAGCTGAAGATCTCAAAGTGGGGGAACTGGTCGCGCTCAGCCCAAAGAGGATCGCTCTGTAAACAAATGCTGAAGGCCGAGAGAATAACCCAAAGTCCAGCAGCTCAAGGCAGGAAGAAAAGTTTGATCCAAGTTATCTTTTCCAGATAACCCTGATAACAATTTGGCGGATAACAGCTAATCCTCAATTTGCAACCACAGATTAACCGAGGAATAGAATAGAATAACAGAGTTGGAAGGGACCTTGGAGGTCTTCTAGTCCAACCCCCTAAGCCCTACAGCAGGGGTCCCCAACCTTTTTTGCACCAGGGACCGGTTTCATTTTAAAGAAAATTCTGCGGACCGGCTGAGTGGCTCAGCAGTCATGTGACTGGGTGGGCGTGGCCAACTTGGAAAATGTGAAACTCACTTAACAATGGTCTTGGTTAACAACCAAATTTTGGGCTCAATTGTGGTCATAAGTTCTTTCTTTCTTTCTTTCTTTCTTTCTTTCTTTCTTTTTCTTTCTCTGTCTCTTTCTTTCCCTCTCTCTCTCTCTTTCTTTCTTTCTCTTTATTTCTTTCTTTCTCTCTCTCTTTCTTTCTTTCTCTTTCTTTCCCTCTTTCTCTTTCTCTCTCTTTTTCTTTCTTTCTCTTTCTCTTTCTCTTTATTTCCCTCTTTCTTTCTCTTTCTTTCTCTCTCTTTCTTTCTCTTTCTCTTTCTGTCTCTTTTTCTTTCTTTCTCTCTGTCTGTCTTTCTTTCTCTCTCTCTCTCTCTTTCTCTCTCTCTCTCCTTCGTCCGCCCATCTGTCACTCTATGTGTGTGGCCGTCTGTTTGTCTCGCATTCACGCACTTAATCACTCATTCTGTGTCTCTCTCTTTCCCTCCCTCCCTCCCTCTCTCTCTCTCTCTCTGTCTGTCACTCTCTGATTCCCCCCTCCCTCCCTGTCCCTCTCTGTGTCTGTGCCTCTCTCTGACTGTCTGTCGTCCCCCCTGCCGCAGCAGCCCTCCCTACGGGCCGCCGATTCCCTTCCTCCTTCCCCCCGCGGAGCCTCCTCAGCCCGGCCCGCTGCGCTCACTCGCCTTAGCCTGCCCCGCCTGCCCAGCCGCCGTGCTTGGTCACTCGTTCGCTCGCTCAGGCTCCTTCCAGGAGCTGAGAAGCCTCCGTGTGTGGGGTGGGGGGGTGGGAGAAAGGATCGGCAGCCCCTGGAAGACAAGTGGCCAGCATGCCGGCTTTGGAGGCTCTGCGGGGGGAAGGAGGAAGAGAATCGGCGGCCCGTAGGGACGGCTGCTGCGGTGGCGCCCAGGAGTCCCACTGTCGACAAGGGTGGAGGAAGAGCCGCACTCCAATAGCGTGAACAGCCGCGCCTGCGCTCTCACGCGCGCTCTGCCCAGGAGGCTGCCCCCTCCTCCCTCCTCCTCCTCTCCGGCTCGGTTCCTACCAAGCCACGGACCGGCACCGGTCCGCGGCCCGGGGGTGCTGTAGGGCAGGGGACCCCTGCCCTACAGCACTTCAGGCAAATGGCTATCCAACATCTTCTTAAAGATTTCCCCTAATCATAAAACAGGTCAAAATCCTTCTAGATGAATTTTGTTCAGCAAAAATGTATTTTTGCTTAATTTTTTTTAGGGGGGGGGAGGGCTGTGTTAAGCTTAGCAACATAAATGGGGCTCCGTAAGTCGAGGGCGATTTGTGTATTCCCTTCACCCCTCCTGTGGTGCGGCCTTTTAAGGGGATCGACCCCACAAAATGTGGCTCCCTTTCTAAAAAATGGGTCTTTTAACGGCCTTAGAAGGCATGTAGTTGAGCCTACATTTTGCTGCCATGGTGATCCGAAGCTTTCAATAGCCCCATTCAGGCCGAAAAGGATTGTCAACGCCAAGAGCTGGAAAAATAAGATCGTACTTTCGGCGGTTAATACCCAGCACAAGAATTAAAGGAAAAGTGGTGGTGGGGGGTATCAATCCCTTGTTATAATCTCAGCTCCTTTACAAAGAAAAATTGGAGGTGGTGTTTTTCCCCCCCTCCCCCCTGATTTACCACTGCAAATGGTATTCGGATTAAGAGTTTGATCGGAGAAAGGGGTGTTTTTAACAGGGATATTGAGCCTGGATCTTAACGTTACAATCTCAACTTTGACGATGTTCTCGACGGCCTTGCAGAAATTCGAAATGGGGGTTTACCCGCTGAGCGTGTAGGTTGCCAACTGAATTGTCACGCAAAGCAATTATGCGCCACCCCCCCCCCGGAGGAAATTCTAAGCCGAATCCTGCTACACAAAGACTCGTTTTATAGACTTTGAGGGAGAGATTTCTTTTGCACTTGCACTCCGAGTTCTGCATGAACAAAGGAACAGACTCGAAATGCACAGGTACAGTACAGGTGGTACCTTTCTCAATAGTAGTAACTGTGAGAGGGATCTTGGAGTCCTAGTAGACAATCACTTAAATAGGAGCCAGCAGCCGTGGGCAGCAGCTGCCAAAAAAGCCAACCCAGTTCTAGGCTGCATCAACAGAGGGAGAATCAAGATCACGTGAAGTGTTACTACCAATTTATAAGGCCTTGGGGAGGCCACACTTGGAATATTTGCATCCAGTTTTGGTCGCCACGATGTAGAAAAGATGTGGAGACTCTAGAAAGGGTGTAGAGAAGAGCAACAAAGAGGATTAGGAGACTGGAGGCTAAAACATATGAAGAATAGTTGCAGGAACTGGGTATGTCTAGTTTAATGAAAAGAAGGACTAGGGGAGACATGATAGCAGTCTTCCAATATCTCAGGGACTGCCACAAAGAAGAGGGAGTCAAGCTATTCTCCAAGGCAACTGAGGGTAGAACAAGAAGCAATGGGTGGAAACTAATCAAGGAGAGAAGCAACTCAGGAGAAATTTCCTGACAGTTAGAACAATGAATCAGTGGAACAGCTTCCCTCCAGAAGTTGTCAATGCCCCAACAGTGGAAGTCTTTCAGAAGATGTTGGATAGCCATTTGCCTGAAACGGTATAGGGTTTCCTGCCTAAGCAGGGGGTTAGACTAGAAGACCTCCAAGGCCCCTTCTAACCCTATTCGGATTGGTTGATTGACTATCTGTAGAGAATCTGAAGAGTAAAACTCTGGTTTGTAGACGGTGAAGGCACCGTCTCCTTTGTGTTCAATTGCCAATAGATATATTTTACAAGGCCATGTTGAAAAAAATGATAATACAGAATTATTTGGACTCCAAGGTCCCTTCCAACTCTGGTATTCTGTTAATGACAACCGGCCGGTCTGGTGAGTCAAAAGTTGGAACAGGAGGAACAAGCTTTGACAGCTTCTGACCTGGATTCTAAGAATACAATGAACCCTCGGATGTTATACAGGTAGTTCTCAACTTACAACTCCTTGTTTTCCAAAGCTGGAGGGGCAGGAGAAGAAACAACAGATGGCAGCTTAATCCAGAAGAGAAGCAACCTGGAATTAAGGAGAAACCTCCTAACAGTGAGGACAATGAACCAGTGGAACAGCTTGCCACCAGAAGTTGTGGGGGCTTCATCACTGCAGCTTTTCAAGAAGAAAACGGATAGTCATTTGTCTGCAATGACATAAGGCAGTGATGGTGTTAGGAGTAGTCTCCTAGAGTTGGGTAGGCAATATATAATACCATAATGATATATGGTCATTGTAGCTTTAAGGATGTTGGGATGTTAGAGTGCAATTAGTAAGTGCAATTATCTCTAACTATAAGAGGAAGCCAGGAGAGCGCATCTCTCTCTCTCTCTCTGCTGGACTTGCTGTTTGATAACTGAATTGCTCGTGTGCTGTGAATTACTGAAGAAGAACAAGGAAGATTGTGTTTGCTGACTGTAAGCAATATCTGATATTTGTTGAGACTTTGTTTTTGACTCGATTTAACATCACTGCTTGTTGAGCAGTAGTTTAGTTTAGTAGTTTTTACAACCTCAGTAAAAGCTATTCTATTTTACTTAAACAGTGTCTGGTATACTAATTGTGTGAATATTAGCAACATTCTTCTACCTGTATTACTCCACTGCACATCCTTTGCTGTCTCCCAACGGAGATATCACCTAACAGATGGCAAATCTTTTCGGCACCGAGTGCCCAAACTGGAATGCAGGTGCATTCGCGTGCATGTGCGCCGGAGTGCCGGAAACCCAAAGACCTGCTGGCCGGCATGCGCATGCCAGTTTTTTAGCTGCTTTGGCCATTTTGGGGGCTGTTTTTCGGGCCGTTTTTGATCCAAAAACCAGCCTGAAAACAGACTGAAAAATGGCCCCAAAACAGCTGAAAATCAGCCTGACGTTGAGCTATTTTCTGATGCCTGTAAAGACCAACTGGCTGGTGCAGAAGGGGCTGTGCATGCCACCTCTGGCACACATGCCATAGCTTCGCCATCACGAGTATAGGGTCTCCTGCTTCAGCAAGGGGGCTGGACTGGAAGACCGGGTTGCCTCACTGATAGTCCTTGACTTAAAACGTTTTGTTTAGTAACTTTTCAAAGTAACAATGGCACTGAAAGAAAGGGAGTTATTCTCACACTTACGACCGATGCAGCATCCCCAAGGTCATGTGATCAAAATTCAGACGCTTGGCAACAGATTTGTTTAATGACGGTTGCAGCGTCCGGGTGGGGATGGGGGGGGAGTCACGCGATCCCCTTTTGCGACCTTCTGACAAGCGAAGCCAATGGGGAAGCCAGATTCCCTTAACAACCGTGTTACTGACTGAACACCTGCAGCGATTCCCTTCACAACCGCAACAAGGGAAGTCGTAAAACGGGCCAAAATCCACTTAACAAATGTCTCGCTTAGCAATGACAAAAAAAATTGGGCTCCGACGTATTCAAGGACTCCTCATATCTGGATTGAATCTCTCCTGCAGTATATGAGCCAGGAAGTCTGGCACAAGGATCTGTTTGTTTCTCGTATTCATCAAAGAACCATTTTCTTCAACCGATGAATTCTGGGCGATGCACCATCCAATATTCCAGTGGAACAGAAGTTGCCTCCAGAAGTTGTGAATGCCCCAACACTGCAAGTCTTCAAGAAGATGTTGGATAGCCATTTGTCTGAAACTGTATAGGGTTTCCCGCCTGGGCAGGGGGTTGGACTAGAAGACCTCCAAGGTCCCTTCCAACTCTGCAATTGTATTGCATTGCATTCAAACATAAAAATGAAAGTTTGAATTGAAAAAGGGATGGGACATTTTAAGTGGAGCAAAGTGCTCCCGAGGACAAAGTCTGCCCTGGATGCTTGGAAGGGCCTACGAACAGCACGCTCGCCTTCTATTTACACAAGCGTTACTCACTGTGCCAACACCTGTGGCACCCAGCACAAGTGTCACTCACGGGGCCTCCTCCTTAAATAATTGCAGATGAGTTTGAAAAACAAAGGGAGAGAATCAAGATCCCGTGAAGGGTTAATACCACTTTATAAGGTCACCCTTGAAATACGGCATCCAGTTTTGGTCGCCACGATGTAGAAAAGATGTGGAGACTCTGGAAAGAGTGCAGAGAAGAGCAACACAGAGGATTAAGGGACTGGAGGCTCAAACATATGAAAAATGGTTGCAGGAACTGGGGGTGTCTAGTTTAATGAAAAGAAGGACCAGGGGAGACAGGATACCAGCCTTCCAATATCTCAGGGGAGGGAGGGAGAGGGGGAGGGAGGGAGAGGGGGAGGGTGGGAGAGAGGGACAGAGAGAGGGAGGGAAGGAGAGACAGGGGGAGAGGGAGAGAGAAGGGGGAGGGAGAGAGGGGGAAGGGATGGGGGAAGGAGAGAGGGAGGGAGAGAGAGGGGGGAGGGAGAGAGAGAGAGGGAGGGAGAGATAGAGGGGAAGGGAGGGAGAGAGGGGGAGGGAGAGAGAGGGAGAGGGTGGGCGAGGGGGAGGGTGGAAGAGAGGGACAGAGAGAGGGAGAGAAGGAGAGACGGGGAGAGAGAGAGGGAGAGGGAGGGAGAGACCACACCTAGGGGCACCAAGGTCCTCTTCCTCCTCCTTCTTCCCCACTCCTTTTTAGCACTGATGATGTTACCTAGTTGGGTCATGAAACATCTGCAAGAAAACAACCAAGCTCAGAGAGCACCAAGGACCCCACAGTTCAGTCCTGAGCTCAAACATTCTGTTCTAGCAGCAGCAGCAGCAACACACACACACACACACAGCACCTAAACAAGAAAGCTGTAAGATGCAGTTACTTAAAGAACACAGTGTATTTCTGCTCGGCTTCCCCAGTTTAAATCTGGGGATTATCCCTGGAGCGCTCCTATTCTTACAAAATATCACAACTGCACAAAACCAAGGGGAAGTTGTGATTAGGGACTCCCGAACAACGGAAACCCAGCCAAGAAGAGCTCAGATGCACCAAGAGGGGAGGGTGAAAGCAATTTTGCCTCTGAAAGAAAATCTCTCTTGTCTCCTGAGCTGCTCTATATGTGGAGGTGTTGTTCTGAAGTCAGTGATCCTGGGCAAGTTGCAACTTGCCCGCTGCTTTCCTCTTGCCATAAACAGGAAAACACCTTTCCACCACCGGATAAAAATGGCCTCCACCACCAAGGAGGGCATGGAAGAGGGGAGTGGGAACAAAGGAAGGAAACACAAGGGAAGGCAACTGTGGCCATGGAGGGGGAAAAAATCTCCCTGGAGGAAGAGCTGATAGAGTAGAATACAGAATAGAATAGAATAGAATAGAATAGAATACACAATAGAATAGAATATAGAATAAAATAGAATAGAACATAAAATAGAATAGAATACAGAATTGAATAGAATACAGAATAGAATAGAATACAAAATAAAATAGAATAGAATACAGAATAGAAGAGAATATAGAATAAAATAGAATAGAACATAAAATAGAATAGAATAGAATACAGAATAAAATAGAATACAGAATAAAATAGAATACAGAATAGAATAGAATACAGAATAGAAGAGAATATAGAATAAAATAGAATAGAACATAAAATAGGATAGAATAGAATACAGAATAGAATATAGAATAAAATAGAATACAGAATAGAATAGAATACAGAATAAAATAGAATAGAATACAGAATAAATTGGAATACAGAATAGAATACAGAATAGAATACAGAATACAATAGAATAGAATACAGAATACAATAGAATATAGAATAAAATAGAATAGAACATAAAATACAATAGAATAGAATACAGAATAGAATATAGAATAAAATAGAATAGATTACAGAATAAAATAGAATACAGAATAGAATATAGAATAAAATAGAATAGAATATAGAATAGAATAGAATACAGAATAGAATAGAATATAGAATAAAATAGAATAGGATACAGAATAAAATAGAATACAGAATAGAATGAATAGAATAGTATACAGAATAGAATGAATAGAATAGAATACAGAATAGAATAGAACAGAATACAGAATAAAATAGAATAAATACAGAATAGAATAGAAGAGAATAGAATAGAATAGAATACAGAATAAAATAGAATAGAATACAGAATAGATTGGAATACAGAATAGAATACAGAATAGAATAGAATTTATTTATTTATTTATTTATTTAAATTTATATCCCGCCCTTCTCCACAAAGGACCCAGGGCGGCGCACAGGAAATTTAAAAACATACAAAATACAATAAATATAATTTAAAAAACTATTAAATAAACCTATCCTGCGCTAAAACCAAAATTTAAAAACCCAATTTAAAACTACCTATAAGAATAAAATAGAATAGAACATAAAATAGAATAGAATACAGAATAGAATATAGAATAAAATAGAATAGAATACAAAATAGAATAGAATATAGAATAAAATAGAATAGAACATAAAATAGAATAGAACATAAAATAGAATAGAATAGAATACAGAATAGAATATAGAATAAAATAGAATAGAATGCAGAATAAAATAGAATACAGAATAGAATAGAATATAGAATAAAATAGAATAGAATATAGAATAGAATAGAATAGAATAGAACAGGGGTAGTCAACCTTTTTATACTTACCGCCCACTTTTGTATCTCTGTTAGTAGTAAAATTTCCTCACCGCCCACCGGTTCCACGGGAATGGTGATTTATAAAGTAGGGAAGTCAATTAAATTTTAAAAAAAGGAAAGTGCTTCTGTATCGGACAAAACCCCTACCGCCCACCATGAAAGCTGGAACGCCCACTAGGGGGCAGTAGGGACCAGGTTGACCACCACTGTATTACAGAATAAAATAGAATAGAATACAGAATAAAATAGAATAGAATAAGAATAGAAATATAGAAGAGAAGATAATACAGAATAAAATAGAAGAGAAGAGGTGAAAGGGATCTTGGAGGTCTTCTAGTCCAACCCCCTGCTCAGGCAGGAAACCCTATATCAGGGATGGCGCACCTTCTTTGGCACCAAGTGCTCAAACAGGAACGCATGTACATGTGCATGCGCCGGGGCACCAGAAACCCAAAGACCACCTGGCCAGTGTGCATGCACACACACACATGCCTGTTTTTGGGGTGTTTTGGGGGCCATTTCCAGGACATTTATTTGGGAAAATGGCACAGAGAACAACCTGGAAAAGGCCTGGGAAACACCCCGAACAACAGCCTGAAAATGGCCCAAAAACGGCCTGTTTTTGAGCCGTTTCCTGGCGTTCAGGCGCCCGTGAAACCAGAAGAGCAACTGGTCCTCTACCATTTAATATAATAATACAATAGCCGAGTTGGAAGGGACCCTGGAGGTCTTCTAGTCCAACCCCCTGCCCAGGCAGGAAGCCCTATACCGCTTCAGACATATGGCTATCCAACATCTTAGCCATTTGTCTGAAATAATAATAATAATAATAATAATAATAATAATAATAATAATAATAATAATAATAATAATAATAATAATAATAATAATAATAACAATAACAATAATAATTTATTTTATATACCGCGTCCTCTCCCCAGGGGGACTCGGAGCGGTGCACAGGGAAAACATTAAAACACATAAAATATATACATAAATAAATACAATAAGTAAATACAGATTAAATCTAATTGTCCCTGCACTAAAATCCCCATTTTTAAAATTAACATTCCCTAACCCCTGAGGTAGAGACTAACCTAGGCCGGCCAAGCAGAAAAAGTGTGTTTTTAATTTCTGACGGAAGGAGCGGAGGTCCGTGGTTGTTCTAATGTCGGGGGGAAGGTCGTTCCAGAGGGCTGGACCCGCCACAGAGAAGGCCCTTCCCCTGGGTGTCGCCCGCTGACAAAGTCTAGTGGACGGCACCCGGAGAAGTCCCTCTCTGTGGGAGCGAATCGGCCGGGAGGATGTATGGGGCAGGATCCGATCCCGCAGATAGCTAGGTCCCGAGCCATGGAGCGCTTTGAAGATGAGAACTAGCACCTTGAAGCGCACCCGAAAGACGACAGGTAGCCAGTGCAGCTCGCGCAAGAGAGGTGTTACATGGGTATACCTTGCGGTACCCATTATTGCTCGCGCGGCTGCATTCTGGACCAGCTGAAGTCTTCGGGTGCACCTCAAGGGGAGCCCCATGAAATGGTGTATAGGGTTTCCTGCCTAAGCAGGGGGTTGGACTAGAAGACCTCCAAGGTCCCTTCCAACTCTGCTATTGTATTATTGTATTAAATGGTTAAATTAGATTTCAGACAAATCGTTGTCTAATCTCTTCTTAAAAACTTCCCGCGATGGAGCAGCCACACTGGTTGTTCCACTGGTTAAATTGTCCTACTGATTAAGAGTCTTCGACCTATGACTGCCATTGAGCCCAACATTTCCATTGCCAAGCCAAGACGGTGGTTACCTGGGCTTTGCTCGTGTTATGACTTTTGTGCCACGGCTGTTAAGCGAATCACTGCACCTGTGAAGCTAGTTGCTAGTTGGGCAGGCCTCCTGCACCAACCCGGAAGCCAAAACGGAGTGCGGGGACACTGTGCGAGGCCCCGAAATGCCCCCCCCCCCGTGCATGCATCCCACCCGTGGCGCATACAATACAATACAATAGCAGAGTTGGAAGGGACCTTGTAGGTCTTCTAGTCCAACCCCCTGCGTGGGCAGGAACCTTATACCATTTCAGACAAATGGCTATCTAACATCTTTTTAAAGACTTCCAGGGTTGGGGCATTCACAACTTCTGGAGGCAAGCTGTTCCAGAGGTTAATTGTTCTCACTGTCAGGAAATTTCTCCTTAGTTCTAAGTTGCTTCTCTCCTTGATTAGTTTCCACCCATTGCTTCTTGTCCTGCCCCCAGTTTGACTCCCTCTTCTTTGTGGCACCCTCTGAGATATCGGAACACTGCTATCATGTCTCCCCTGGTCCTTCTCTTCATCAAACTAGACATACCCAGTTCCTGCAACCGTTCTTCATATGTTTTAGTCTCCAGTCCCCTAATCATCTTGGTTGCTCTTCTCTGCACTCTTTCCCGAGTCTCCACGTCTTTTCTACATCGTGGCGACCAAAACTGTATGCAGTATTCCAAGTGTGGCCTTACCAAGGCATTATACAGTGGCATTAACACTTCACGTGATCTAGATTCTATCCCTCTGTTTATGCAGCCTAGAACTGTGTTGGCTATTTTGGCAGCTGCTGCACACTGCTGGCTCATATTTAAATGGTTGTCCACTAGGATTCCAAGATCCCTCTCACAGTTGCTACTATTGAGCATGTCCCCTGAATGTGCCCCGTCAACCTGCAGCAGAGGCCTGAAGATCAGCTGGCTGGCGGGAGCCCATGCCTGGTGGAGCTGGGCTGGGGTGACGGCTGGCATGCCCGTAGACAGGGCTCTGAGTGCCACCTGTGTGGCATGGCATGCTTGCCATAGGTTCGCCATCACAGTGCTAAGCACATCGACAGTGGTGAAAAGGTCAGGCTTTATACTCACTGACGAAATGCCGCCATGGTGTTCTCCAGATTCTCTCCCGCACCTGTAGAACGAAAGAAACCGGTGAAAGCAGGTAACCACGGCTTTGCTTTTACAGATAGTCCTCGATTTTCGACCATTCCTTTACTGATCGTTTGAAGTTACAACGGCACAGGGGGAAAAAAGTGACCCGTGATCGTTTTTCACACCGCTGTAACCTCCCCGGGGCCCTACCGTTTTCCTGCCTGACGCAGGACTAGAACTCGCCGTCTCCTGGTGATTGATTCCAAGCCACCCCGTTGCTTTCCTGCGTAAGGCGGGACTGTACAATAATACAATACAATACAATAGCAGAGTTGGAAGGGACCTTGGAGGTCATCTAGTCCAACCCCCTGCCTAGGCAGGAAGCCCTATACCGTTTCAGACAAATGGCTATCCAACATCTTGAAGACTTCCAGTGTTGGGGCATTCACAACTTCTGGAGGCAACTTCTGTTCCACTGATTCATTGTTCTCACTGTCGGGAAATTTCTCCTCGGTTCTAAGTTGCTTCTCTCCTTGATTAGTTTCCACCCATTGCTTCTTGTTCTGCCCTCAGGTGCCTTGGAGAATAGCTTGACTCCCTCTTCTTTGGGGCAACTCCTGAGATATTGGAAGAGTGCTTTCATGTCTCCCCTGGTCCTTCTTTTTATTAAACTAGACATACCCAGTTCCTGCATCCGTTCTTCCTATGTTTTAGTCTCCAGTCCCCTAATCCTCTTTGTTTTCTGCCCTCTTTCTAGAATCTCCACATCCTTTTTTCCATCGTGGCGACCAAAACTGGATGCAAATATTCCCAGTGTGGCCTTCCCAAGGCCTTGTAAAGTGGTATTAACCCTTCATGTGATCTTGATTCTGTCCCTCTGTTGATGCAGCCTAGAACTGTGTTGGCTTTTTTGGCAGCTGCTGCCCACGGCTGGCTCCTATTTCAATGGTTGTCCACTAGGACTCCAAGATCCCCGAGAGAGGTACCACCTGTACTGTACTGTACTGTACTTTTGAGTTTGTCCCTTTGTTCACGCAGAACTCGGAGTGCAAGTACAAATGCAAAAGAAATCTCTCCCTCAAGAGATTTCAAGACCATAAAACGAGTCTTTGTGTAGCAGGATTCGGCTTATTGGCTTAGAATTTCCTTGCTCTTCTCTGCACTCTTTCTAGAGTCTCCACATCTTTTCTACATCGTGGCAACCAAAACTGGAGGCCGTATTCCCAGTGTGGCCTTATCAAAGCCTTATAAAGTGGCATTAACCCTTCATGGGATCTTGATTCTATCCTTCTGTTGATGCAGCCTAGAACTGTGTTGGCTTTTTTGGCAGCTGCTGCAATGAAGTATGTAGATTAAAAATAATAAGTTGATATATACAATTTAGAATTAGAAAATAATGGAAGTTCTGTTCTGTGCTCTAATCACTTGCGTTAAATCGGGGCAGACGTTAGTTCTGCCAATGTGAGTATGCCTGTAGGGCAGGGGTCCCCAACCTTTGCAACTTTTGATGGGTGGAGAATTCTGGGAGCTGAAGTCCTTCAGACTTAAAGTTGCAAAGGTTGGGGACCCCTGCTGTAGGGGATGTTTGGGGGAAGGGTTGTATGAATGTATAAAGAGGAGGAGGGGTTCCCTGACTTTCCCACGCCCTGTTTTGGGCCTAGTAGGCCTCCTTGCAGTCTCATGGGAGCAAAAATGGACGGTGGGGTGGGGTGGGGCTGAGATGCACCCCCATGTGCCCCCCCCCGCATGCACACGCGCTCCCTGGGCATGTGTGGTCTCCCAGGCATGCATGTGCGTCTCCCACATGTTCGGCAGAGACCCGAAAATCAGCTGGCTGGTGGGAGGCGCGTACGCATGCGTGGTGGAGCTGAGCTGGGGGGAGGGCTCACATGCCCGCTGAGGGCTCTGCATGCTACCTGTGGCACACGTGCCATAGATTCGCCATCACGGACCTATGTTATGCCATGGGTTTGTGAAGTGGTTGTTTTGTTTCCCCAATGTACAGATCTGCCTATGGCTCACTGCATTGTGCTGCATATACCACATTGCTCCGTTTTGTCTGGGTGTTAAGTTAGAAGCTTCTTAGATGAGAAGAGCAGAGAAGAGCAAGAAAGATGATTAAGGGACTGGAGACTAAAACATATGACGAACGGTTGCAGGAACTAGGGATGTCTAGTTTAATGAAAAGAAGGACCAGGGGAGACAGGATAGCAGTCTTCCAATATCTCAGGGGTTGCCCCAAAGAAGAGGGAGTCAAGCTATTCTCCAAGGCACATGAAGGTAGAACAAGAAGCAATGGGTGGAAACTAATCAAGGAGAGAAGCAACTTAGAACTGAGGAGAAATTTCCTGAGTTAGAACAATTAGTCAGTGGAACAGAAGTTGCCTCCAGAAGTTGTGAAGTCTTTAAGAGGATGTTGGATAGTCAAATGTTTGTAATGGTATAGGGTTTCCTGCCTAGGCAGGGGGTTGGAGTAGAAGACCTCCAAGGTCCCTTCCAACTCTGCTATTGTATTGTATTGTATTGTATTGTATTGTATTGTATTGTATTGTATTGTATTGTATTGTATTGTATTGTATTGTATAAATAGTCCATACATTGTATGTGAACTAAAGTACCCCAACCCTGGAAGTCTTTAAAAAGATGTTAGATAGCCATTTGTTTGAAATGGTATAAGGTTCCTGCCCACGCAGGGGGCTGGACTAGAAGACCTACAAGGTCCCTTCCAACTCTGCTATTGTATTGTATTGTATTACCCTGTTTCCCCGAAAATAAGACCTCACCAGACAATAAGCCCAATTGGGCTTTTGAGCGCATGCACTAAAATAAGCCGTGCCCACAAAACAAGCCCTTCCCAAAAATATTGGGAAGGGCTAGGTGGTATAGGTGGTACCTTGCTTAATAGTAGCAACTGTGAGAGGGATCTTGGAGTCCTAGTGGACAACCATTTAAATATGAGCCAGCCGTGTGCAGCAGCTGCCAAAAAAGCCAACACAGTTCTAGGCTGCATAAACAGAGGGATAGAATCTACATCACGTGAAGTGTTAATGCCACTGTATAGTGCCTTGGTAAGGCCACACTTGGAATACTGCATACAGTTTTGGTCGCCACGATGTAGAAAAGACGTGGAGACTCTGGAAAGAGTGCAGAGAAGAGCAACCAAGATGATTAGGGGACTGGAGACTAAAACATATGAAGAACGGCTGCAGGAACTGGGTATGTCTAGTTTGATGAAGAGAAGGACTAGGGGAGACATTATAGCAGTGTTCCGATATCTCAGAGGGTGCCACAAAGAAGAGGGAGCCAAACTATTCTCCAAGGCACCTGGGGGCAGGACAAGAAGCAATGGGTGGAAACTAATCAAGGAGAGAAGCAACTTAGAACTAAGGAGAAATTTCCTGACAGTGAGAACAATTAACCTCTGGAACAGAAGTTGCCTCCAGAAGTTGTGAATGCCCCAACCCTGGAAGTCTTTAAGAAGATGTTGGATAGCCATTTGTCTGAAATGGTATAGGGTTCCTGCCCACGCAGGGGGTTGGACTAGAAGACCTACAAGGTCCCTTCCAACTCTGATATTGTATTGTATTGTATTGTATTGTATTGTATTGTATTGTATTGTATATTGCCACACAGCAGCAGCCATAAGGTGACCGCGCTCACTGCCTCCTGCACCTCAAATGTAATAAGACCTCCCCAAAAATAAGGCCAAGTGCTTATTTTGGGGGTCAAAAGAAAATAAGACCCTGTCTTTAAGAAGAAGCCAAATATCTTCAAAGAAATAAAACCCAGAAAGTCCAGTTGCCTCCTGAAAAAGCACCTTTAATTTAATTTAATTTATTTAGATTTATAGAACCGCCCTTCTCCATCGAAATGGACTCAGGGCGGTGCACAGGAAATTAAAATCAATAAATAACAATAAATACAGAAGAATTAAGAATAAATTAAACTAAAAGCCTGTGCTAAAAATCCCAATTAAAATTCTAAAATACGTTTACTCATTGGCTAAGCTAGGCCGGCTTGATGGAACAGATAAGTCTTAAGTGAGCGGCAAAAGAGGGGAAGGTCTGTGATGGTCCGAAGTTCGGGGGGTAGGTCGTTCCAGAGGGATGGCCCTGCCACAGAGAAGGCCCTTGCCCTGGGCACCGCCAGCCGGCATCGGACGGAGGGAGGTGTGCGGCAGGAGACGGTCCCGCAAATAACTAGGCCCCGTGTGTGGCATGGTTTGAGGCAACCATGACCTGGACGATGGAGAATCTCCACGGACATTTAGCATCCTGTGCGGGATGGGAGAAGCCACACTGTCTCCTTCACCTGGGGAAGACCAATCTGGGATTATAATTTCTGCACCCACCTCACGCTTCAGGCAGAGATATAGATAATCCTTGATTTACAACTATTTATCTACCTAAGCAGGAATGCAGATAATCCTCTACTTAAAACCACGCATTTAGCAGTTGTTCAAAATTACGTCCAGGATGTGAGGGGGGGGGGGTTTCTGTAAATATATTCACCAGCCCTCTTTTAGACTCTTTTTGACCATTAGCAACAGAGATTCAGGTGCCAACTTGGGTCGTAAGTCGAGGATTTCCGGGCCGTACAAATAATAGATGACTGGATTCTAACTGAGGCTTGTAAACCGAGAACCAAGGTGACGCAAGCTATAGAAACCAGAATTGAATGCTGCGCACCAGGGAACATCGGAGGAGGGTTGCATTCAATCAGCAGCAGTGGCAGACCAACCGACGGATATCGGGGAGAAATACTCTAGCACAGCGATGGCGAGACTTTTTCTTACGGCGTGCCAGGATTGTGTGTCCGCGCTACTACGTGTATTTGAATTTATTTGCATGCCCTATCTCCCTTGCGTTACTCAGGGCAGTGCACAGGCAATAATAAAATACTGTAGACAATAAATACAATAAAAATAAATTAAAAATAAATTAAACTAAGAAACCTGTGCTAAAATTACAATAGAAACCCCTACTAAAACCAAGAATAAAACTATTTAAAAACTATCCCAGGCCCGCCGCATAGAATAAGTGTGTTTTCAATGCCCGGCGGAAGAGGCGCAGCTCCGTGATTTTACGCAGGTCAGGGGGTAGGTCGTTCCAGAGGGCGGGGGCTGCCACAGAGAAGGCTCTCCCCCGGGGAGTGACCAGCTGGCATTGTCCGGCAGACAGCACCCTAAGGAGGCCCTCCCTGTGAGAGCGGACAGGTCGGTGGGAGGTATGTGGTTGGAAGCGGTCCCGCAAATAACAAGGTCCCGTGCCATGGAGCGCTTTAAAGGTGGTTACTTGCACCTTGAAGCGCACCCGGAAAGCCACAGGCAGCCAGTGCAGCTCGCGCAGGAGAGGTGTTACATGGGAGCATCTCGAGGCCCCCAGAATCCCCCGCGCGGCCGCATTCTGGACTAGCTGGAGCTTTCGGATGCATCTCAAGGGAAGCCCCATGTAGAGAGCGTTGCAATAGTCCAGGCGGGAGGTGACGCCGTGCGTAAAGCGTCACGATCTAGAAAGAAACTGGCGTATCAGGTAGACCTGATAAAAAGCCCCCCTGGCCACGGCCGTCATATGGTCGTCCAAAGACAGCCGAGAGTCCAGGAGGATGCCCAAGTTGCATGCCTTCACCAGTTCAATCCTCCCCACCCGCCTGCACATGCGCGCACGACCCCTCCCCAGGCGCTTTCCTGAAGCCTGGGGAGGGCGAAGCTGGAAACGGATCGTTCCCAAACTTCCGGGTGGCCCTTTGGGGCTGTTTTTCGCCCTCCCCGGGGTTCAGGAAAGCCTCCGGAGGCTGAGGAGGGCAAAAAACAGGCCAACCGGAAGTTTGGGGTCGTTCTCCGAATGCCATCACTCTGCTGAACAACTAATTCCCTCACCACTGTCAAGCCATTCACTAAGGCTGCATTGCTATTACTATAAGTCTCCTTATCGTTCCTCTCACCCATCTCCTCCCACTTATGACTGCAGGACTGTCACTTTGTGGCTTGTATCCTTATGATTTAGATTGATTGTTTCCTGATTGCTTATTTGTACCTTATGACTATCATTAAGTGCTGGGCCTTATGATTCTTGACGAATGCATTTTCGTCTTTTTATGTACACTGAGAGCACCTGCACCAAAGACAAATTCCTTGTGTGTCCAATCACACTTGGCCAATAAAGAATTCTATTCTATTCTGTTTTCTAGTTTATTCCTATTCTATTCTGTTCTCTATTCTATTCTATTCTATATTTTATTCTTATTCTATTCTATTCTCTATTCTATTGTTTTATATTTTATTCCTATTCTATTCTATTCTCTACTCTATTCTACTCTATATTCTATTCTATTTTATATTTTATTCCTATTCTATTCTCTATTTTATTCCTATTCTATTCTCTATTCTATATTTTATTCTTATTCTATTCTATTCTCTATTCTATTCAACTCTATATTCTATTCTATTCTATATTCTATTCCTATTCTATTCCTATTCTATTCTGTTTTCTATTCTATTCTACTCTACTCTATATTCTATTCTATTCTGTTTTATATTCTATTCCTATTCTATTCTATTCTCTATTCTATTCTGTTTTCTATTCCATTCTATTCTATTCTCTATTCTATTCTACTCTACTCTATATTCTATTCTATTCTGTTTTATATTTTATTCCTATTTTATTCTCTATTCTATTCTATTCTCTTCTATATTCTGTTCTATTCTATTCTGTTTTCTATTCCATTCTGTTATATTATATACCAATTTCATTGTAATTTTATTACAATCGTATTACAATGACAATAAAGATTATTATTATTATTATTATTATTATTATTATTATTATTATTATTATTATTATTATTATTATTATTATTATTATTATTATATTTCCTGAGGAGAAATTTCCTGACAGTAAGAACAATCAATCAGTGGAACAAAAGTTGCCTCCAGAAGTTGTGAATGCCTCAACACTGGAAGTCTTTCAGAAGACGTTGGATAGCTATTTGTCTGAAACTGTATAGGGCTTCCTGCCTAGGCAGGGGGTTGGACTAGAAGACCTCCAAGGTCCCTTCCCACTCTGCTATTGTATTGTATTCTCTATTCTACTCTCTATTCTATTCTCTTTTGTTGTTTTCTATTCAATTCTCTTCTATTTTATATTCTATTGTATATTCTATTCTATTCTCTTCTGTTTTCTATTCCATTCTCTTCTTTTTTATATTCTCTTCTATATTCTCTTCCATTCTCTTGCTTTGTTTGTTTATGTTCATACTTATACCTGTTACCTTGTTCATGCTAGGCAAACAAAGAAAGAAATAAAATCTGATGTCCGTTCAAGGTCACCACTTCCTGTGGCGGACCTCAAATCGTGTGTGTGCGCGCATGTCCAGGCACACCTCGCAGGCCTTGGGAAGCTCGTGCTGCGCCCCTGAGAAAGTAGGGGCTCTTCCCCGAAGACAGGAGCAGAATGGCTCTGGCAAAGGATGCAGACTGTGTATCTGGAGCCCTTTTCCCTTTGTTTAAAAGGGTTGTTTACGAGCCTAATAGATTAGAACTCTTTGGGGAAAGAGGCCTGACTTTAACACACTGCTGTACGGAGGGAATGCAATTACCCAGCCGAGCAATGAATCAAAACTGGAAAAATAGAGGTGTACCATTAGGGAGAAGATCTTGGGGACAATGCAGAAAAGATGGATTTTATGCGCCGTCCGTTTTATTGTTTTGCAAAAATTCCAAGCTGCAATTTATTTTTTAACATTTTACTTTTAGTATTAAGGGTGGTCTGGTAAAGCAGGGGCGCCATTGGGAAGAAAGAAGGAAAGTTGTACGCTGTAGTTTTAGAAGAGAGGGCCGTGTTTTTAAAGAAGAGCCTCCAAGATTCATAACCAGAGAGTCACAATCCGACTAAAATATCGGCTTAAGAGAACAAAGGGTGAGACTTGGAATAATAAAACCACCACGTGGGCTCCTGGGAGTATATTCGCGCCAGTCCGGCTTCCGACCCGGGCACAGTACCGAGACGGCATTGGTCGCATTGGTCGATGATCTCTGGAGGGCACGAGATAGAGGATTTTCCTCTATCCTAGTCCTATTAGACCTCTCAGTGGCTTTTGATACCATCGACCATGGTATCCTATTGCGCCGACTGGGGGGGTTGGGGCTGAGAGGCACCGTTCTACGGTGGTTCTCGTCCTACCTCTCTGGTCGGTCACAATATGTGTTGACGGGGGGGAAGAAGTCGACTTCTAGATCCCTCTTATGTGGGGTCCCTCAGGGGTCGGTCCTCTCGCCCCTGCTGTTCAACATATATATGAAGCTGCTGGGTGAGATCATCCGTGGTTTCGGGGTGGGATATCATCTGTACGCTGATGATACCCAGCTGTACATATCCACCCCGGACCACCCCAATGATGCCGTCGAGGTTATGTCCCGGTGCTTGGAGGCTGTACGGATCTGGATGGGTAGTAACAAACTCAGGCTCAACCCGTCCAAGACTGAGTGGCTGTGGCTTCCGGCACCCCGTTTCAGCCAGATTATTCCAACTCTGGCCATTGGGGGCGAAACACCAGTCCCTGTGGAGAAGGCACGCAATCTAGGTGTCCTCCTGGACTCCCGGCTGACTATGGAAGACCAGGTGGCGGCCGTGGCCAGGGGGGCATTTCATCAGGTACGCCTGATGCGCCAATTGCGTCCCTTACTGGATCGGGGAGCCTTACGCACAGTCACTCAAGCACTCGTCACATCTCGACTTGACTATTGCAATGCTCTCTACATGGGGCTTCCCTTGACGTGCACCCGAAGACTATAGTTAGTCCAGAACGCGGCCGCACGGATAATTACGGGAGCGCCTAAACACTCCCATATAACACCTGTCCTACGCGAGCTCCACTGGCTTCCTGTGGTCTTTCGGGTGCGCTTCAAGGTCCTAACGACCATCTTCAAAACGCTCCATGGCTCGGGACCTAGCTATCTGCAAGACCGTCTCCTGCCCCATACATCCCTGGGACCGACACGCTCCCACAGAGAGGGCCTCCTCAGGGTGCCGTCGGTCGGGCAATGTCGACTGGCGGCGCCCAGGGGGAGGGCCTTCTCTGTGGCAGGGCCGGCCCTTTGGAACGACCTGCCTCCTGAAATCCGCACCATTCCTGACCTCCGCCTCTTCCGCAAATGTCTTAAGACTCACTTCTTTCAACTAGCCGGCCTTGCGTAACCCCAGCACCGCCAATTATAAACGAGGGTTTTAAAAACGGTTACAACACAGGCATCTAATATCTATGTATTTGTATTTTGTATTTATTGATTTAATTCTATGTTCGCCGCCCCGATCCCTTGTTGTGAGATGGGAGCGGGTTATAAATATGAAAAATAAATAAATAAATAATAAATATTGGAACACTGCTATCATGTCACCCCCTCATCCTTCTTTTCACAAGACTTTGATAGATAGATAGATAGATAGATAGATAGATAGATAGATAGATAGATAGATAGATAGATAGATAGATAGATAGACGGGGAGGGAGGGAAGAAGAAAAGAGAGAGAAAGAAAGGGAGGGAAGGAAGGTAGGATGGAAGGAACAAAGGAAGGAGAAAGGAAGGAAGGATTAGCGCATGTGAGAGAAAGGGAGAGAAGAAAGACAGGAAGAGAGGAAGGGAGGGAAGGAACGGAGAAAGAAAGGAAGAAAGAAAGAGTGCATGAGGGAGGGAAAGAAGAAAAGAGAGAGAGAGGAAGGGAGGGAAGGAAGGAAGGAGAAATAAAGGAAGGAAGAAAGATGATAGCTAAGATAAAGATAGATAGAAGGAAGGAAGGAAGGAAGGAAAGAAGGAGGAAAGGGGGAGGGAGGGAAGAAGAAAAAAGAGAAAGGGAGGGAAGGAAGGTAGGATGGAAGGAAAGAAGGAGAAAGGAAGGAAGGATTAGCGCATGAGAGAGAAAGGGAGAGAAGAAGAAAGAGAGGCAAGGAAAGGAAGGAAGGAAGGAAGGATTTGCGCATGAGAGAGAAAGGGAGAGAAGAAGAAAGAGAGGCAAGGAACGAAGAAAGGAAGGAAGAAAGAGCACATGAGAGAGGGAGGGAGAGAAGAAAAGAGGGAGAGGGGAAGGGAGGGAAGGAAGGAGAAAGGAAGGAAGGAAGAAAGATGATAGCTAAGATATAGATAGCAGAAAGAAAGAAAGAAAGAAAAAGAAAGAAAGAAAGAAAGAAAGAAAGAAAGAAAGAAAGAAAGAAAGAAAGGGGGAGGGAAGGAAGGAAGAAGAAAAGAGAGAGAAAGAAAGGGAGGGAGGGAGAGAGGAAGGAAGAAAGAAGGAAAAAAAGAAGAAAACAGGGTTTGCAGAGGCAGCAGTAGGCTCTGGCAATCCCTGCAGCCTGAAACAGCTGATGGTCGGGAGGCCGACAATCAGCTGCTTGTGCTAATCAGGCTGTGCTGAATCAGAAACAGGCTGTTTGCTGCAAGGAGGTAAGTCAATAACTATAAATGCTTGTAGAATGTTCAAATACTTAGGCTTATTTCAAAAAAAAAAAAAAGCTTTATTATTGTTCCAGACAACTTAACAAACCAAAGAAGCTTTTTGATCACCAATCTCTGTTTTTAAAGACTTCCATTGACGGAGAACCGAGTATTTCATGTGGCGGGCTGTTCCGCCGGCTGAGGGCTTGTAAAATCAGCACCAGCCTAAAACTCTTCCCTTTCTGCTTACGTTTCTGGTCCCCTCCCTCTGTTTGCTTGACCCCAGAGGCCATTTTGTTGTTCTTCTTCTTCAAACAACCGAGGCTGAGTTGTGTGGCCGATTGTCCTATCTTGTTGACTCCACTGAGGCCATAGCAAACGGAAGCTCCTTTGAGGTCGAGGAAGGATGGGGGATCTCTCGGCCCCGAAACTAATCCACCCCCCTGAGTTACCAAAGGTCGCTGGACAGCCAGTTTTATTTTGTTTTCAAAGTTTTCTATTATTTTTTTCTCTCTATAGAATTATAGGTATACATACACACAGTTGTTATTCTTTTTTACATTTGTCGTTCTTACACATTTGTCATTCCATCTACAGGATTGTAACCTATCATTTGGGTTGCCTTCTTCAACATCCCATCCTCCTGTTTTAATACCACCTTTTCTCCCTCCCTCCCTTCTCTACTTTCTTCCTTCCTCTCCTTCCCTTCTTCCCTTAACTTTCTCGTACTCCTCTCTTCCTACGCTCTCTCCTTCTCCCTTCCATCTTCTTCTCCTCACCTCTGTCTTCCTTCCCTCCTCTTCCTCTCCTCTCCGCCTCTCTTCCTTTCTTTTTCTATTGTTGTAGGTCCTTTCTTTTCTCCCTCCCTCCCTCCCTTCCTTTCTCCTTTCCTTTCTTCCCTTACCTCTCTCCTACTCCTCTCTTCCTCTTCCCCTTCCTACGCTCTCTCCTTCTCCCTTCCATCTTCCTCTCCTCACCTCTGTCTTCCTTCCCTCCTCTTCCTCTCCTCTCCTCCTCTCCTCCGGCCTGTCGTAGTTTTTAAATTGATTTTAGTAGGGGTTTTTAATTTGGCAGGCCAATTTATTTAATTATATCTTAACATTTGATCTTAGCTTTTATATTACTCATTTTTACTGTTGGCTGTACAGGAAAGGGAGATAGGGCGGTATATAAATGCAATAAATCTTAATCTTCCTTTCTTTTTCTATTGTTGCAGGTGTCCCTTCCAGCTCTTAATTTTTATTTTCTTGGGGTGGTATTTCCCGGTGTCCCAAAAATAGTTGAATATCGTCCCCTTTCCTTCTCAAATGTATCCTGATTAGGTTTTTTCCTCCTTTGTATCTTACTTGGAATATATATATTTATATATTATTATTTTCTTGCCTCTTTCCCCCCCTCTTTTCTACTTAATCAGGGTTCCATAGCTTCTCCTTACTTCCTTTTCTGTATGTCTTTCTCTAACAAGGGTCCTAACAAGGAGAAGGGCGGGGTATAAATTTAATAAAATAAAAATAAATAAATAAATAACCATTCCGAGGGCACCGATTCCTCTTTATGCTTTATTTTCAAAATCAATCTGTTCGTTTTATCCGTTCGTTTTATTATCTCTTCAGAAAGCCAGTTTTATTTATGGGGTTATACAATACAATAGCAGAGTTGTAAGGGACCTTGTAGGTCTTCTAGTCCAACCCCCTGTGTGGGCAGGAACCTTATACCATTTCAGACAAATGGCTATCTAACATCTTTTTAAAGACTTCCAGGGTTGGGGCATTCACAACTTCTGGAGGCAAGCTATTCCAGAGGTTAATTGTTCTAACTGCCAGGAAATTTCTCCTTAGTTCTAAGTTGCTTCTCTCCTTGATTAGTTTCCACCCATTGCTTCTTGTCCTGCCCCCAGGTGCCTTGGAGAATAGTTTGACTCCCTCTTCTTTGTGGCACCCTCTGAGATATCGGAACACTGCTATCATGTCTCTCCTGGTCCTTCTCTTCATCAAGCTAGACATACCCAGCTCCTGCAGCCGTTCTTCATATGTCTTAGTCTCCAGTCCCCTAATCATCTTAGTTGCTCTTCTCTGCACTCTTTCCCGAGTCTCCACGTCTTTTCTACATCGTGGCGACCAAAACTGTATGCAGTATTCCAAGTGTGGCCTTACCAAGGCACCATACAGTGGCATTAACACTTCACGTGATCTAGATTCTATCCCTCTGTTTATGCAGCCTAGAACTGTGTTGGCTTTTTTGGCAGCTGCTGCACACAGCTGGCTCCTATTTAAATGGTTGTCCACTAGGACTCCAAGATCCCTCTCACAGTTGCTACTATTGAGCAAGGTACCACCTATACTGTACTTGTGCATTTGGTTTTTCTTGCCTATATGTAGGACCTTACTTTTTTCACAATTGAATTTCATTTTATTAGATAGTGCCCAATGTTCAAGTTTGTCTAGATCCTTCTGTATCTTAAGCCTATCTTCTGGAGTGTTGGCTATTCCTGCCAGCTTGGTGTCGTCTGCAAATTTGATGAGTTCCCCATTTATCCCCTCATCCAAATCATTGATGAAGATGTTGAAGAGTCCTGGGCCTAAAACAGAGCCTTGGGGGACTCCATTGCATACTTCCTTCCATGTAGATGCAGTTCCATTGAGGACTACTTTATCTAATAGTAGGTTATGGTCTACTTTATCAAATGCCTTACTGAAGTCCAGGTAAATTATATCGACAGCATTCCTCTGGTCCACTGATTTTGTCACTTTGTCAAAGAATGCAATTAGATTCGTCTGGCATGATCTGTTTTTGACAAACCTATGTTGGCTTGTTCATTGCCTCTCTCTGGTGGGCAGAAAACCTTTGATTCTCTTCCCCAAATGTCAGTTGCTATCCAGAGTTTGCCTTTCAAGGAAATTAAAGCTCTCCTAAGTAAGGGAAAAGGTGTGTGTGTGTTTGTGTGTGAAACTTTGCAATCTGCATTCAAAGAGATTACAGAGACTCCTCGATTTACGGCTGCAAAAGAGCCCAACATTTATGTGGCTAAACAAGACACTCCCTAAGTGAGTTTTGGCCCATTTTACCACCTTCCTCGCCACAGTTGTGAACCCAACAACTGCAATTGTTAAGTATTGTTACGTGAATCTGGCTTCCCTCATTGACGTTGATCATTAGAAGATCACACAAGGCGATCCACACGACCTGGGACACTGCAACCGTCATAAATGCGAGCCACTTGCCTTAACAGGATAAAATAACAGATTTGGAAGGGACCTTGGAGGCCTTCTATTTAATCCAATCCCATGCCTAGGCAGGAAAACCCTATATCATTTGTCCAACATCCTCTTAAAGACTTGCAGTGTTGGGGCATTCACAACTTCTGGAGGCAACTTCTGATCCACTGATTAATTGTTCTCACTGTCAGGAAATTTCTCCTCAGTTCTAAGTTGCTTCTCTCCTTCATTAGTTTCCACCCATTGCTTCTTGTTCTGCCCTCAGGTGCTTTGGAGAATAGCTTGACTCCCACTTCTTTGTGGTAACACCTGAGATACTGGAAGACTGTTATTCTGTCTCCCCTGGTCCTTCTTTTCACAATACTTTCATAAGTAGGTAGCTAGGTAGGTAGGTAGATAGGCAGGCAGACAGGCATGAAGGAAGGAAGGGAGAGGGAGGGAGGGAAGAAGAAAGGAGAGAGAAAGAGAGGAAGGGAAGGAAGGGAAGGAAGGAAGGAGAAAGGAAGGAAGGGCATGAGAGAGGGAGGGAGAGAAGAAGAAAAGAAAGAAAGAGAGGAAGGGAGGGAAGGAAGGAGAAAGAAAGAAAGATGATAGCTAAGATAAAGATAGAAAGATAGAGAGAAAGAAAGAGAAAGAAAGGGGGGAGGGAGGGAAGAAGAAAAGAGAGAGAAAGAGAGGAAGGGAAGGAAGGAAGAGCACATGAGAGAGGGAGGGAGAGAAGAAGAGAGAGAAAGAGGAAGGGAGGGAAGGAAGGAGAAAGAGAAAGAAAGAAAGAAAGAAAGAAAGAAAGAAAGAAAGAAAGAAAGAAAGAAGATAGCTAAGATATAGACAATTCAATTCAATTTAATTTATTAAATTTATAAACCGCCCCACTCTCCCCAAAGGGACTCGGGGCAGAAAGAAGGAAAGAAAGAAAGAAAGAAAGAAAGAAAGAAAGAAAGAAAGAAAGAAAGAAAGAAAGAGGGGGAAGAGAAGAAGAAAAGAGAGAGAAAGAGAGGAAGGAAGGAAGGAAGGGCATGAGAGAAGGAAGGGGAGAAGAAAAAGAGAGAGAAAGAGAGGAAGGGAGGGAAGGAAGGAAGAAAGGAAAGAAGGAAGGAAGGGCGTGAGAGAAGGAAGGGGAGAAGAAAAAAAGAGAGAGAAAGAGAGGAAGGGAGGGAAGGAAGGAGAAAGAAAGAAAGAAAGAAAGAAAGAAAGAAAGAAAGAAAGAAAGAAAGAAAGAAAGAGGATAGCTAAGATAAAGACAGGAAGAAAGAAAAGGAAAGGGGGGAGGGAGGGAGAGAAAACGAAAGAGAAAGAGAGGAAGGGAAGGAAGGAAGGAGAAAGAAAGCTAAGATAAAGACAGAAAGAAAGAAAGAAAGAAAGAAAGAAAGAAAGAAAGAAAGAAAGAAAGAAAGAAAGAAAGAAAGAAAGAAAGAAAGGGGGAGGGAGGGAAGAAGAAAAGGGAGAGAAAACAAGGGAGGGAAGAAAGAAAAAAAAAGAGAGAACAAACAAATACAAGAATAAAAAGCTCCCTCATTTTGCAAAACTGGACTAAACCGAGGTTGCCATCTTTTTCAAGGACTGGCTGCCGATGGCTCCCCCAAAAGACAAACAGCTTGATTGACAAGCTTGGGAGTGTGGAAAGAGGAAGGAAAAGAGATGCAGGAAGACATAAAACAAGGAAGACAACTTTCAAGGGAGGTTTAAAAAAAACCAACCAACCAACCACTCCAGCTAAAAACATCCGGGAACAGATCTCTGCAACCAGGACAGGGGATGGGAAAGCCCAAAGGCTCCGGGACAATCGGGCGAAAGCCGCCGGAGCTACCAGTGGAAGAGGGGGAAGAGGGAGAAAAGAAGAATTTCAAGGAAGTAGAGCTGCTTTTAGGGACCAAGGGAAGGGCGCAGCTAAGTTTCTACGCCATAAAACAGATGACAGTCACACCGCAATTACCTGCTGTAGGATGACAGCAATATATGTCACTTACATTGGCCGATTGACAAGACGTGCAGCAAATTGTTCTCCCTACTCATTAACATCTCAGGTTGCTGTTTGCTTAGGGAGGGGGAGTCCAGATACAAAGAGGAAGGCAATAATAATAAGGGGGAAGGCAAGGACGTAGTATAGAACAGACGTCAAGGTTAACATTGAATTTCAAGGAGAGAAAGAGAGATACGAGGCTGTAGATGATATATAGATACAGTATATAGATCTATAGATAGGTAGATGGATGGATAGATAGATATGAATGGAGAGAGAGAGAGAGAGAGAGAGAGAGAGAGAGAGAGAGAGGATAGACAGACGAAAGATACATATGAATGGAGGGAGAGAGATGTTACTTTAGACAGATGGATGGATGGATATGAATGGGGGGGGGGAGAGAGGACAGACAGACAAAAGATACATATAAATGGAGGGAGATGTTACTTTAGATAGATAGATGATAGATGATAGATAGATAAATAGATAGATAGATAAATAGATAGATAGATAGATAGATAGATAGATAGATAGATAGATAGATAGATAGATATGAATGGAGAGGGGGGGAGGGAGGCAGAGGACAGACAGACAAAAGATACATATAAATGGAGGGAGATGTTACTTTAGATAGATAGATAGATAGATAGATAGGTAGGTAGGTAGGTAGGTAGGTAGGTAGGTAGGTAGGTAGGTAGGTAGGTAGGTATGAATGGAGAGGGGGGGAGGGAGAGAGAGGACAGACGGACAGACAAAAGATACATATAAATGGAGGGAGATGTTACTTTAGATAGATGATAGATAGATAGATAGATAGATAGATAGATAGATAGATAGATAGATAGATAGATAGATAGATAGATAGATATGAATGGAGAGGGGGGGAGGGAGAGGACAGACAGACAAAAGATACATATGAATGGAGGGAGAGATGTTACTTTAGACAGACAGACAGATAGACAGACAGACAGACAGACAGATAGATAGAGATGATACACAGACAGATGGGGTAAAGATACATATGAATGGGGGAGTGGGAGAGAGGGAGGGATGGAGGGAGGGAGGGAGGGAGAGAGAGAGAGAGAGAGAGAGAGAGAGAGAGAGAGCGCTGCTTTGCCAAAATCACACCTGCTTTTTTTAGCCTCCTATCTATCTGAAAGGGAGACTCTTAACCTCCAAGTCACTTGCTCTGCCCTGTGGAAAATCAACACCCAAAATCCTCCTGGTTTTCCTCTCCTCCCCACCTAACCCCCTCTTTCCCCCCCCCTTCCTTTTCCAGCTAGCTAACCTCTAGCAAGCAACCTGGAGATTTGAAAGGCAAAGTAGGGAGCGATTTTAGTTATTCTCCTCTGGGAGAAATGGGAGGATTTGACAAGCCACTCAACAATG
The DNA here is from genome assembly GCA_039707465.1 of Rhabdophis nuchalis. Taxonomy (NCBI): domain Eukaryota; kingdom Metazoa; phylum Chordata; class Lepidosauria; order Squamata; family Natricidae; genus Rhabdophis; species Rhabdophis nuchalis. The sequence continues at coordinate 403,473,012 of CM077643.1, forward strand.
TGCGGAGCCTTAAGAGCTTCGGAGGGAGGGTGAGTGGGAAGGGCTAGGCACGTTGTTTTTTTTCCCCCCCTTCCTCCTGCAGGGAACACAAAAGCTTTGGGAGTCCTTTCAAGGAAAGCAGATGGATAAAGGACCCTCCATCAGAGGCACCAAGCCTTCTGTTGTATCTCGGCTGGCAGGTGCACCAAAAAACACAAATATTTTTCGTCATCCAATCCACAAAAATATGTATTTATTTTATTTATTAATCGTATTTATAAGCCGCGCCCATCTCACCACACAGGGACTCGGGGCGGCGCACAAGGAATATGAAATATAAATATACATATAAGCATTCTTAAAACTGAATTAAATTAAGCCCACCCTGCGCTAAAACCCATATTAAAACCCCTGAATTAAAACTTTGGTCAACTAAAAGCAGTACAGTGTCGAGTAAAATCATGCCAGGCCGCTATAAATACAATACAATACAATAGCAGAGTTGGAAGGGACCTTGGAGGTCTTCTAGTCCAACCCCCTGTGTGGGCAGGAACCTTATACCATTTCAGACAAATGGCTATCTAACATCTTCTTAAAGACTTCCAGGGTTGGGGCATTCACAACTTCTGGAGGCAAGCTGTTCCAGAGGTTAATTGTTCTCACTGTGAGGAAATTTCTCCTCAGTTCTAAGTTGCTTCTGTCCTTGATTAGTTTCCACCCATTGCTTCTTGTTCTGCCCCCAGGTGCCTTGGAGAATAGTTTGACTACCTCTTCTTTGAAGAAAATTCCTTTTGCGTTTCCTCCACAAATTCTATTCTCTGCAAAAAGATTCTTTCTCTCTTTAGATTCGGGATAATATTTTCCCACTCGGGCAGGCCCATCGGCCACGCTATATTATTCTCTTCAGGGCCCAAACTAGAGATAAGCATACCGATCAATAAGAAGCAGAATAAAAATAAAACAGAAACGTCTTTATTGTTATTCTTATTTTTTTTACAGCTACGTCCCAGTCATTATTTCCCCTTTATCTGCAGGCCTCCGAATCTCACGGTCGCTTTTTCTTGCATTCGCTCATCTCGCAGCCACCCATCCGTTCGGGATGCTTAAGAAAATATGTATATATATTTTTCCCTCGTCTCAGATCGCTTTCGTTCAGAATTTTGCAAAAATTTCTCCCCCCACCCCCACAACTCCTCTTTGGTTCGTCCTGTGATTATCTTTCGCTGGAAACATAGCAGTATCCACTTTCAACAAGCGAGGTGGTATCAATTCACACTTACAGGCATTTAATTTGTATTTAAACCTACACCCTGACTTCTCTGCGTGGATTCCCCAAAAGTGCAAATCAGATCACCTACATTCAGATATAGTAGATCTTTCCTTTTTTCGGCTTAGTTTCCCAAACGCACAGTATCTTTTCTTTCCTTCCTTCCCTTTTCCATCTTCCTGTCTTTCCTTCCTCCCTGCCTACCTCCATTTTCCTTCCTCTCTCTCCTTTCCTCCTCCTGCTGCTCTCTCCTCTACCTTCCATCTCTCCCTCCGTTCCTTCCTCCTGTCTTCTTTCCTTTCCTTCCCGTTTTCCTCCTTCTCTCCCTTCCTCTCCTGCATTCCGTCCCTCCCTTCGTTTTCCTCCTGTCTTTCCCTTGCTCCTTCCTCTTTCCTCCTTCTCTTCGTTTTCCTTCCTCTCTTCTTCCTTCCATCCCTCTGTTTTCTTTCCTGCTTTCCTTTCCTTCCTTTTATTTACTTTCCCCCTCCCTATTTTCCTTCTCCCTCCCTCCCTTACCTGCTCTCTCCTTCCTTCTGTCCCTCCCTCTGTCTTTCCTTCGCTCCCTTCTTTCCTCCCTCGTTCCGCTTTCCTTCCTCTCTCTCCTTCTTCTGCTCTCTTTTCTCCCTCCCTCCCTCTTTAATTCATTCCCCCACGTAGTCCCCTCACAGCAACTCCCCATCTTCCTTGTACCAAGGTCATACAGAAAAAAGGGCCTGTAGACCTTGATTGCCATTGCCCCTCATGCCTCCAGTCAATCAAAGCTTTCAACCAGCACTTGTAGTAAGCCAAAGAAGACAATTATCAGTGTGATTTGTAGACCTATCGTATATGCAGCATCCTCTGCGCATAATAAAGGCACAACCATGAATAGTTGTGGCACATTTTGGCCACAGATACAATCAACACCCAGGTTTTATCCCAAGCATGCATCTCACTGGGCTGTGCAAGCTGTTCAAAAACTGTTCAATATACTTACTTCAATATATTGTTGCTTGCATATTGTCCATTTAGAGGTACATGCAGTGTATCCATGCTACTAATGATCATTAAAAATCAGATTTTGGGGAGGGCAGGCACAGGATCTCATAATATTTATCATATTCTCTACAGACACCCCACCCGATAGAAACGATCTCTTCTTGTCCAAATTCCACTCTTCCTCAAAAAAAAAAAAAGAAATCGCAGAATCAATGAGGGACTGGGGCCAATGAGTCAGGCGGCATATTATAAATGTGATAAACAAACGTAGGCTGTTCCCCAGATTACAGACCTGCTGACTTTTTTTTTTTTGCCCAACAGCATGTCTCCCTTCATGACCGTCTCCCTTAATGACCTATTTCCTAAACATCCTCCTGATTTATATTCCCCTGGCTTCGCTCCTTTGCACAAATAATGTCTTTTCACAGACTGAAAGCTCACATCCTGCCCGCTCGACTCACGCCCCCAATCAGGCACTGAATATCGGATTATTGTGGTCTGCCAAAGCCAAAAATCCCATCCTGTTTTAAAAAAAGATCAGTTATTTGTCAAATTTATATGCTGCCCGTCTCATTGTGACCAGAAGGGATCGTTTTGATCTGGTGGGGCTGTCTATAGAGAAAACGATAAACACTATGAAATCCCATGCCTCCTCCACCTGCAAAAAAACGGATTTTTAATCGTCTGGTTTATAGTAGCATGCATTGAGAAACTCTGAATTCTGCCCTTTAAAAATAATCCAAATATGATCCAACCAATATTGACAAACCATCCAAATCCTCATCCAACTGCAATTTTTTTTTAAATGATCCCAATCCTATTTAAAAACTATTGAAATGCAAAGCGTAAAATAGATACAAATATGCTCAAAAACATTTATTTCTTTTAATGGACCAAGCATGTTTAAAAAAAAAAAAAAAAAGCCTAGTATTTAATCATCCTAATAACAGCCAGAGGTTCTTGGGAGGGACTCGATAGGTGGATTTAAAACAAAGGGGAAAAAAGCCAAATCCAGTCTAAAGATCCGGAGATCTTGCAGGCTGTTCAATGAACCACAATAATAATAGTAATAATATATTTTAGGAAAATACTTGGTTGATACCTAGGACACTGGCAACAACCGTATCAACCACTAGCACCAGTCAATGGTATTTGACACATTTTTAACTGTTCAGGGGACTGAATTTCATGTTTAATGAATAAAGATAATAAAGATAATAATAATAATAATTCATATATTTATTGGGAGAATTTATATGGCCGCCCATTTACTTGCAGGAGGCTAAATCATCCAATCCGATTTTTATTCATTTAAAAAAAAAACACGGAATTGAAGCTTGGACATTCAAGATGCCCAAATCCTATGCAGAGGATGGATGGGGGAGAAAAAGGACGCCCCAAAATGAAGGAGGATGCCCACCTCCTCGTCCCACCCACCCCAAAAAAGACGCTCCGCGCAGCCGTTGCTCTCACCTCCGCGATGGGAGATGTGCCGGCACCGGAACCGGTGGCGTTTGCGCCGGTGGAGCAAGCCGGGGAATTTCAACAGCAGAGCCGAGGTGAGGAGATAGCCGGCCAGCGTGGAGAGGAGGTAGAAAAGGGTCGACATGGCCGCGCCGACAGCAACCGACAGGCAGTGAGGGAGACAGCGACCAACCGGGACGCCTCTCCCGGCCCTTCTGAGCCGGCAAGCCGAGGAGACGCGACACCACGCGGCGCCCCGCCCACTCCGGCCGCCGTCGCCGCCAATCGCGGCCGGGCAGGAGGGAGCGCGAGCGCACCCGAGGAGGCGATTGGTCGGCGAGAGAAAGAGAGAGAGAGAGCGAGAGCGAGCGACGCTGCGGGGTGGGGGGGCGGAAGAGAGAGAGAGAGAGGTGGGCGGCCGTGGCCTGCAGCCAGAAAGAAAAGACACGGGGGGGGGGGGGGGAGGGAGGATGCGCTCGTCAATTAGCAGATGACGTCAGAGCGCTTGCCCAAGCGGAGATCGGAAGTAACGGTTGCTGAGCGGCGGACGCGACGGGGGACTGCCCCTCTCTCCCGCCATTAAAAATACCTTTGTGGTCGTTGTTGTTATCCATTCCCAGGGGGAAACTGTGGAAATCTGGCCCACGGGAGCAGTGCATGAACTCAGGAATAAAATTACTTTTCCTTATGTTGTTATTTGCTGGGGAAGGGTTCCTTTTTTTTCAACTGGGAAATGGTGCCTTCAGACAGGGGTCTCCAACCTTTGCAACTTGAAGTCTGAAGGACTTCAGCTCCCAGACTTCTCCAGTCAATTTGCTCTCCCAGAATTCTGGGAGAATTTGCTGGCTGGAGAATTCTGGGAGCTGAAGTCCTTCAGACTTCAAGTTGCAAAGGTTGGAGACCCCTGTCTTAAGAGGTTGGATGCCTGGTTGGCAACATCTAATCCTCTCTGCAAGTCCTTTAGATTTAGATTTATTAAATTTTTAGACCGCCCTTCTTCCTTGCGGGACTCAGGGCGGTGTACAGGCAATAATAAGAACAATAAGGTAGAGCATAAAATCCAACAAAATACAATTAAAAATATATTAAATGGATTGGCCTGATCTAAATCCGGTTAAAAAACCCTTACTAAAACCAATTTAAAAATTAAAGCAATTTAAAAAACTACGCCAGGCCGGCCGCACGAAACAAATAGGTCTTAAAGGCCCGACGAAACTGGTTCAGGGGTAGGTCATTCCAGAGGGCAGGAGCTGCCACAGAGAAGGCTCTCCCCCTGGGGCTCGCCAGCTGGCATTGCCTGGCCGACGGCACCCTGAGGAGGCCCTCCCTGTGGGAGCGGACTGGTCGGTGGGAGGTATTTGGTAGCAGGAGGCAGTCTTGCAGATAGCCAGGTCCCTTGCCATGGAGCGCTTTGAAGATGGTTACTAATACCTTGAACCTTTAGTCTGTAATAACAACAACAACATACATTTTAAAAAGATCCGTAGTTGATACCTAGGATGCTGGCAGCAACCCTCATCAACCATCCGTGCCAATCAATGATATTTGTGATACATTTTTAAACGTTCAGGACACTGAGTTCCATGTTTAATGAATAAATGTTTACAATAATAATAACAACAGTAAAATAGAGAAAGAAGTGGAAAAGACAACAAAATATAAAGACCTGCAGATAGAAATAGAATGACTGTGGCAAAAAGAAATACCCCCAAAGGTAGTTCCAATAGTTACAGGCACTTTAGGTGTGATCCCCAAACAGATGCACCACTTGTACACCATTGGAATTAATAAAAATCCACCATTAGTCAATTGCAAAAGGCAGCATTGCTTGGAATACCGTCTATCTGCAAGGATAACTTTAAAGAACAACATCTGACTATCCCAAATCCTTGGGAAGCCCTCTAGAAGTGGCTAAAAATCCAGTCTAAATATCCGGCTGACTGTGATGAATCATAGCATCTCTAATTGTATAATTTTATTGTTTACTTTATGATTTGATGATGTGCAAGAAGGTTTTTCAAGAAGAAATTAGACAGTCATTTGTCTGAAACGGTATACCATCTGCTTGAGCAAGCAGTTGGACTTGAAGACCTCCAAGCTCCCTTCCAACTCTGTTATTCTGTATTTTCATTGTACACCTTGCAGAATCATGCTTTGTGAGAAGGACGGCATAGAAGTACGATAAATAAATTAAAACAATGAGGTGAAAATAGCACACTTAATACTCAAGCTGCAACCAAAGGTATTTTACAGATTTTCAGGCAACTTACCTCACCAAGGTCAAACATCTGGTCTGGCAGGAAAAGTGCATCAATATGATCTATATTATTAATCCCTTGGTTAAGGGTTAGGGTTTAGTCGTCTTCACAATCATATTTCAGAGGTTTAGGTTTAATCTCATTTAGACCAGTGGTTCTCAACCTTCCCAATGCCACGACCCTTTAATGCAGTTCCTCATGTTGTGGTGACCCCCAACCATAAAATTGTTTTCTAAGACCATCGGAAATATGTGTTTTCTGATGGTCTTAGGTGACCCCTGTGAAAGGCTCGTTCGACCCCCCCTCCCAAAGGAGTCACGACCCACAGGTTGAGAACCGCTGATTTAGACCATTATTGGGGCCTGCCCATCATAGACATGACTTGTGACAGCTCTTAAAAGTGCCTGTGACTAACCTGATTTTATAATCTAACCCAGTGGTAGTCAACCTGGTCCCTACTGCCCACTAGTGGGCGTTCCACCTTTCATGGTGGGCGTTAGAGGTTTTGTCCAATACTGAAGCACTTTCCTTTTTTTAATTTCATTGACTTCCCTACTTTATAAATCACCATTACTGTGGAACTGGTGGGCGGTTAGAAAATTTTACTACTAATAGAGATACAAAAGTGGGCGGTAGGTATAAAAAGGTTGACTACCCCCGATCTAACCTGTTCTGTGGAATATCTTAAATGGCCACTGTATAAATATTATGGGATAGTTTGAAATAAATAATAATATAAAAGTGACTGACACCTACAGTAAGTTAGGAGAGAGAGCAGGTTATAAATTAAAATTATTATTATTATTATTACTTTGAGAAGCCACCCACTTTTGATCTGATTTTCAGCCTGGAATCCTAAATAATTCTGCTGAATGAGCACCCGTTTGGAGATCCCCACCCCACCCCCAAGTACTGATTAGTTGTGTTTGGCAGTATAGATAGTCCTCGACTTACAACAGCTCATTTAATGACCGTTCAAAGTTACAACAGCACTGAACCAAGATGCTCATGACTGTTTTCCAGTTACCACCTTTGCAGCATCCCCATAGTCACATGATAAAAATTCAGATGCCTGGCATCTGGTTTGTATTTATACAATAGCAGAGTTGGAAGGGACCTTGGAGGCCATCTAGTCCAACTCCCTGCCTAGGCAGGAAGCCCTATACCGTTTCAGACAAATGGCTTTCCAACATCTTCTTAAAGTCCCAGGCGCCTCCTGGTGGCCAACCAGACTCTCTACGTCCTGCACTGCCTCTGAAACTTGCCCAACGTCTTCCTCATCCTCCAGGGCAGACTCATAGGGCTCTTCCTTAGAAGAGTCTGTCAGCAGTTCATCTGGAGCCGGCTGGGCTACAACGGGCACTTAGGTGCTCCCATGTTACACCCCTCCTAGGCAGCTTGCACTGGTTGCCGGTTGCCTTCCAGGTGCGATTCAAGGTGTTAATTATGATCTTTAAAGCGCTCCATGGCTTAGGCCCAGGGTTCTTGCGAGACCACCTACTGCCACCGGTAGCCTCCCACAGTACGATCCCACAGAGTCGGCCTCCTCAGGGTGCCGTTGGCCAGGCAGTGTCGGCTGGTGACCCCCAGGGAGAGCACCTTCTCTGTGGGAGCGCCTTCCCTTTGGAATGAGCTGCTCCCGGAGCTCCGCATAATTCCCGACCTCCCGTCGCACCCTAAAAAGCTGGCTTTTCCAGCAAGCTGGCCTGGCCTGAAATGAATAAATTATTAATTTAAATTGTCAACTTTAACTTAATTTTAAATTTAAATTGTCAGTTGTCGATTGGGTTATTGGATTTCTTATTTAATCTTTCTTATTTAATTTTTGTAATAACTGTTTTTATGTTTATTTATTTATTTATTTTAATCACATTTATATCCTGCCCTTCTCCACAAAGGACCCAGGGCAGCGCACAGGAATTTATAAACATACAAAACAATACAATAAATACAGAATTTAAAAATATATTAAATTAAATTATAATCCTATGCTAAAATCAAATTAAAATCCCCAATTTAAAACTATCTAAATAGTCCCCACGGGAGGTTAGGCTAGGCCGGCTTGCTGAAAAAGATGTGTCTTTAGCCACTGGCGGAAGAGGCGGAGGTCCGTGATGGTACGCAATTCAGGGGGTAGGTCGTTCCAAAGGGCAGGGCCTGCCACAGAGAAGGCTCTTCCCCTGGGTGTCGCCAGACAGCATTGCCCGGCTGACGGCACCCTGAGAAGGCCAACTCTGTGGGAGCGGATCGGCCGAAGGGATGTATGGGGCAGGAGACGGTCTCGCATATAAGTAGGCCCCGAGCCATGGAGCGCTTTAAAGATGGTTGTCAAAACCTTGAAGCGCACCCGACAGACCACAGGAAGCCAGTGCAGCTCACGCAGTATCGGTGTTATGTGGGAGCATCTAGTAGCTCCCGTAATCACCCGCGCGGCTGCATTCTGGACTAACTGTAGCTTTCGAGTGCACCTCAAGGGAAGCCCCATGTAGAGAGCATTACAGTAGTCGAGTCGGGATGTCACGAGAGCTTGAGTGACTGTGCAAAGGGCAGCCCGGTCCATTAAGGGGCGCAATTGGCGCATCAGGCGTACCTGATGAAATCCCCCCTGGCCACGGCTGCCACATGGTCCTCCATAGACAGCCGAGAGTCCAGGAGGACACCCAAATTGCGCACCCTCTCCACTTGGGCCAGTGTTTTACCCCCAATGGCCAGAGTTGGAGTAATCTGGCTGAACCGGGGTGCCGGAAACCACAGCCACTCAGTCTTGGACGGGTTGAGCTTGAGTTTGTTATTACCCATCCAAAGGACTCAGGGCGGGTTGTACACCGCCCTGAGTCCTTTGAGAGAAGGGCACCATATAAGTCCAATCAAACCAAACCAAACCAAACCAAAAGGATGGAAATGACCAGCTGTCTGCAAGGAGTATAAATCCTTCCATTCCCCACCATCCAGTCAGAGCTGAAGAAGCTTCTTTTGATGAGAAGTGAATTGTCTTCAAAACAAGTCTAGTTGCCTTTTGAAAAAAAGCACCTTCAGGACAACCATGACAACCATTCTACATTTAGGCAACAAAAATGAAATGCACAGGTACAGTATAGGTGGTACCTTGCTCAATAGCAGTAACTGTGAGAGGGACCTTGGAGTCCTAGTAGACGACCATTGAAATAGGAGCCAGCCGTGTGCAGCAGCTGCCAAAAAAGCCAACACAGTTCTAGGCTGCATCAACAGAGGGATAGAATCAAGATCACGCAAAGTGTTAATACCACTTTATAATGCCTTGGGAAGACCACACTTGGAATGCGGCATTCAGTTTTGGTCACCATGATGTAGAAAAGATGTGGAGACTCTAGAAAGAGTCTCAGGGGTTGCCACAAAGAAGAGGGAGTCAAGCTGTTCTCCAAAGCACCTGAGGGTAGAACAAGAAGCAATGGGTGGAAACTAATCAAGGAGAGAAGCAACTTAGAACTGAGGAGAAATTTCCTGACAGTGAGAACAATGAATCAGTGGAACAGAAGTTGCCTCCAGAAGTTGTGAATGCTCCAACACTGGAAGTCTTCAAGAAGATGTTGGATAGCCATTTGTCTGAAATGGTATAGGGCTTCCTGCCTAGGCAGGGAGTTGGACTAGATGACCTCCAAGGTCCCTTCCAACTTTGCTATTGTATTGTATGACTTGGATGACTGAGAAACTCCATAGACATTGAACTTAGGTGTTTCTCACCCATGGCAACTTGGACTTCAACTCCCAGAATTCCCCAGCCATCAAGTTTTGTTTGGAAATAAAGCGGAACAGTTGTGATGAACAATGGAGGAACAAATGTTTTATTGTAATTTTTTTCTTCCTTCATTACGATCAACAGAGCTTGGCAACTTTGCTGTACTGCTGACATACCCACGATTATATCCCGACTTTGCACTTAACACATCATATCAATACTGAAACACTTTTCCGCCCTATACGGTGGCTCTGCCCAATTAAACCAGTGATTGCTGCAAGCACACCAGCTATATGCAATCAAAATCCATCATTTCAGTTCCAGCTGGGTGAAGAGGCAAAGAATTATTACCGTATTTTTCAGAGCATAAGACACTCCGAAGTATAAGACGCACCTAGCTTTTAAGGAGGAAAACAAGAAAAAAAATTGCATCTGCCTCTGCCTCCCAGCAATTGGCCTCCTTGCAGCAATCAGCCTGTTTCAGTTTCAGTACAGCCTGACTAGCACAAGCAGCTGATTGTCGGTTGGCTCTCCCAACCATCAGCTGTTTCAGGCTGCAGGGATTGCTATCGCCTATTACCGCCTCCTCGCACCCCATTTTTGGCCTCTACGCCCCATTTTCAGCCTCCAAGCAACAAATTTTCCGTCCATTCTGAATGGCAGGGATCGGAATGGGTGAAAAATGAGGCACATGGAGGTGAACAACAGGGTGCACAGGCAAAAAATGGGAGGCCGAAAATGGGGTGTGCAGAGGCAGCAATAGCAATCCCTGCAGCCTGAAACAGCTGATGATCGGGAGACCGATTCAACCTATAATCAGCTGCTTGTGCTAATCAGGCTGCACTGAAACTGAAACAGGCTCTTTGCTGTTTACTGCAAGGAGGCAAATTGCCAGAAGGAAGAAGCCAAGAGGGCGGGGGGGCTAAATTCGGTGTATAAGATGCACCCAAATTTTCACCCCCTTTTATACTCTGAAAAATACAGTATATATATATATATATATATATATATATATATATATATAAAATAATAATAGTAAACCCAAGAATTGCAGAACCAGTTCTGATCGCAAAGTCTATTGTATAACAGCCTTTAGGATCCCTCGAAGAACCTTGTAATTCATCAACTGCTGGTTCTCCTTTGGCGGGAAGCAGGCACCGCGTTCCGTGACGTAGGCGTAGGGAAAGCGAAGGACCCACAGCCCATCGGGGGGCAGAGTTATCTCTTGCTTCTCTGGGTAAAATATAGGGCAAGGAGGCGGCCCTGGCTGCACCTGGATGAAAGGAGAAAGAAGCAACTTTCATTTTCGGTTCTGCATAAAACACATTAAATGCAAATTAGTTTAGTATCTAGAGACCTGCATCCAGTTTCCGTCACCACACTATAAATAAGATGTTGATACTCTAGAAAAAATGCAGAGAAAAGCAACCAGGATGATTAGGGGACTGGAGACTAAGACATACTGTCAGAGTTTGTTGCAGCAATCACATCCAGAAAGCACACACAGGTAACGGATTCAGTAGGATTCATTAACTTCTCTTTAAATATAACACATAAAAATAGATCCAGGAAACTATAGACCCATCAGCCTGACCTCAATACCAGGGAAGATTCTGGAAAAGATAATTAAGCAACAAATAAGCGAATACCTAGAAGCAAACAAAGTAATAGCCAAAAGCCAACATGGGTGACTTCCTTCCGGTTGGCCGGAGGCAACGGTCGAGCCTTGGTGCTCGTCTGCCGCTTGGTTGCCTCTGCGGCTCCCCCAAGGGGCAGGGAGTTCTTTTAAAGGACTCCTGCTGTACGGGCGGCTTGCGGGGAATCCCCCCACCCCGACGGCGGGCGGGGGGGTGGCCCCTGCTTCGACCTAGGTGCAGAGGAACGAGTCGTGGGGGGGCGTCGTCCCCTTTGCCGATGGAGAGCCGGAACAGCTATCGCGTTTAAAGAAGGACTGAAATGCCGGGGCTGAAGGCAACACCGAAGCTCCTGGCTGCAAGGTGGATCGTGGGTGACTCTATTTTAATGCTCTCAACTTTAAGCTTGAAAGAAGAAGGAGGGGGAGTTTGTAAAAAAAAACCTCGGAATGGGAAAAAAAAGCGGGCGTTTAGAAATGTTCCCCAGGCTTGGGGAAGCGGAGAAATCAACATCCGATTCTTTCTAAACCATAAGTGAAAGTCTTTCCTGCACGATCTTAGGATACTTTTTATCGAAGTCTGGCTACAATTGAATTGATTTTCACTCTCAGCGGCTTACAGTGGAGCGGGGGAAGATGGCGTTTCTTTCTTCCCAGGTGATATATTTTTCTGGAAAATGGCTGGCACTCCCTTACGTTTGGGACTGTTCTTCTCTCTTTATTAACGGAAGAAAGTAATTGACTAATTGGACCTTTTCCTGTTGTGCTTTCTCTGTTTTTTTAATCTACTGTTTTTTAAGAATTTGTTTTCTCTCTGGACTGTGCCTAACTGGATTTATGAGTTCACACTGGCTTTTGTTCTCTCCTTGCTTCGCGGACTGCCTCTCCAACAGACGCCATATTAGCGACAAAGACTTAAAACTTTCACTCGTGCTTTAAAAATACAGCTACATCAACTTAAGACTATTTTAATGTTACCTAAAGAAACAGAGATGGAAGCCACATGGTTATCATTAATGGAGGAAACTCTTCAAAACATTTTGAAAGACTAAAACATATGAAGAACGGCTGCAGGAGCTGGGTATGTCTAGTTTGATGAAGAGAAGGACCAGGGGAGACATGATAACAGTCTTCCGATATCTCAGAGGGTGCCACAAAGAAGAGGGAGTCAAACTATTCTCCAAGGCACCTGGGGGCAGGACAAGAAGCAATGGGTGGAAACTAATCAAGGAGAGAAGCAACAGAACTAAGGAGAAATTTCCTGACAGTTAGAACAATTAACCTCTGGAACAGCTTGCCTCCAGAAGTTGTGAAGGCCCCAACCCTGGAAGTCTTTAAAAAGATGTTAGATAGCCATTTGTCTGAAATGGTATAAGGTTCCTGCCCACGCAGGGGGTTGGACTAGAAGACCTACAAGGTCCCTTCCAACTCTGCTATTGTATTGTATTGTATTGTAACTTAAGGAATTCCAGAAAGATAATGACAGATCAAAATCAGAACTTTTGGAGACACAGAAAGTGCTAATGGAAAATGAACAAAGAATTGATGGTTTGGAGGGAGGGTTGCCTGTGACAAGGGTAGAGCTTAAAAATTCTAGAAATAACTCAGTATATGCCAGGATAAATGAAGTACCCAGAGAGATACGCATTAAATGTGTGAGAGGGCCAACAGGGGAAGGGACCTTGAGAGCGCAGAGAGACGGTTCCTTAATTTATCAACAGAATGTGGTTGCCACCTTGAAACAGATCCCGAAAAAGATTATAGAGATAGGGGGGAATTGTTTCTTCTTATTTAAACGATTATTTAAAAAGGGGGTGTGTTTCTGGTGGGTGATGTTCGAGGCGTTATGGGAGAGGGGAAGAGTAAAAATTAAAATAACTGCAGAGGAGGATGCCTTTCTTAAGAAAAAAATACTCCCCTATCCTGGAGGATGAAAATGGGGGAACGGAGGGGGCCTCGGCTCCGCCCGCTGGAGGTCAGGAAGAGGATGATACGATTGCCATAAGACTTAGATTCCATAAGTGACTTTTTTCTGTAATAGTATAAATTTTATTTGGATGTTTATAAATGATTGATTGCATAGATTTTAAATTGAAATATTTGTATCTCTTTCCACTTTGTAGAAAAATGAAAAATTTATTGTATTCTCTATTTCTTTTTATGAAGCCTCGGAGGGTGTCAACATCTCCGACATAGAGGTTCTCAATATGTCTTTGTAAACTCCTTATAATCCCTTATCCTTTTTTCTTTATAAAAACTTGTAAAACCCAATAAAACTTTTTCAAAACGAAAAGCCAACATGGGTTTGTCAAAAACAGATCATGCCAGGCTAATCTAATTGCATTCTTTGACAAAGTGACAAAATTAGTAGACCAGAGGAATGCTGTCGATATAATTTACTTGGACTTCAGTAAGGCATTTGATAAAGTAGACCATAACCTACTATTAGATAAAGTAGAAAAATGTGGGTTAGACAGCATCACCACCAGATGGATTCGCAACTGGCTGACCAACCGCACTCAACGTGTAGTCCTCAATGGAACTGCATCTACATGGAAGGAAGTATGCAGTGGAGTCCCCCAAGGCTCTGTTTTAGGCCCAGGACTCTTCAACATCTTCATCAATGATTTGGATGAGGAGATAAATGGGGAACTCATCAAATTTGCAGACGACACCAAGCTGGCAGGAATAGCCAACACTCCAGAAGATAGGCTTAAGATACAGAAGGATCTTGACAAACTTGAACATTGGGCACTATCTTTTAAATTCTTAGGAGTGCTTATTAGCCAAGATCTCACCTGGAAAAACAACACGTCTCTGGTGATTGGAAAAGCTCAACAGAGACTTCATTTCCTTAGAGTCCTGCGGAAAAATCAGGTGGAACAACGGCTGATGACCTCTTTCTATCGGTCCATCATAGAAAGTGTCCTCACATATTGTATCACAGTGTGGTATGCTGGTTTAACAGTTGCGGAGAGGAAGGCACTACAGAGAGTGATCAATTCGGCACAAGAAACCATCGGTTGCCCTCTGACATCACTGGATAACATCGCCAGATCTCGCTGCTTTAGCAGAGCAAGGAAGATTCTCAAAGATGATTCACACCCTGGTTGGTATCTCTTTGCCCTTCTACCATCAGGCAGAAGATATCAAAGTATAGCCAGCCGAACGAACAGGTTTAAAGGTAGCTTCTATCCATGGGCTGTGAGACTTTTAAATTCAACCGCAATCACTCCATGCACATGCTAGTTTTTTCTTTTTTCTTTTCTCTCTTTTTTGTTTCTGTTATAATTTTGCACCAGTGAAGTTAAAACCAATTTCATTGTAATTTTTACAATGACAATAAAGATTATTATTATTATTATTATTATTATTATTATTATTATTATTATTATTATTATTATTATTATTATTATTATTATTATTATTATTATTATTAATCTAACAAAATGAAATTCAATTGTGAAAAAAGTAAGGTTCTACATTTAGGCAAGAAAAACAAAATGCACAGGTACAGTATAGGTGGTACCTTGCTCAATAGTAGCAACTGTGAGAGGGATCTTGGAGTCCTAGTAGACAACCATTGAAATAGGAGCCAGCAGTGTGCAGCAGCTGCCAAAAAAGCCAACACAGTTCTAGGCTGCATAAACAGAGGGATAGAATCAAGATCACGTGATGTGTTAATGCCACTGTATAGTGCCTTGGTAAGGCCACACTTGGAATACTGCATACAGTTTTGGTCGCCACGATGTAGAAAAGACGTGGAGACTCTGGAAAGAGTGCAGAGAAGAGCAACAAAGAGGATTAGGGGACTGGAGGCTAAAACATATGAAGAACGGTTGCAGGAACTGGGAATGTCTAGAAGAGGGAATCAAACTATTCTCCAAGGCACCTGGGGGCAGGACAAGAAGCAACGGGTGGAAACTAATCAAGGAGAGAAGCAACTTAGAACTAAGGAGAAATTTCCTGACAGTAAGAACAATTAACCTCTGGAACAGCTTGCCTCCAAAAGTTGTGAATGCCCCAACCCTGGAAGTCTTTAAAAAGATGTTAGATAGCCATTTGTCTGAAATGGTATAAGGTTCCTGCCCACGCAGGGGGTTGGACTAGAAGACCTACAAGGTCCCTTCCAACTCTGCTATTGTATTGTATTGTATTGTATTAGTTTGATGAAGGGAAGGACCAGGGGAGACATGATGGCAGTGTTCCGATATCTCAGGGGCTGCCACAAAGAAGAGGGAGTCAAACTATTCTCCAAGGCACCTGAGGGCAGGACAAGAAGCAACGGGTGGAAACTAATCAAGGAGAGAAGCAACTTAGAACTAAGGAGAAATTTCCTGACAGTTAGAACAATTAATCAGTGGAACAGAAGTTGCCTCCAGAAGTTGTGAATGCCGCAACCCTGGAAGTCTTTAAGAGGATGTTGGATAGCCATTTGTCTGAAATGGTATAAGGTTCCTGCCCATGCACGGGGTTGGACTAGAAGACCTACAAGGTCCCTTCCAACTCTGCTGTTGTATTATGTATTACATGAAGTAAATATACAATACCAAAAGCAGGCTTTCCAATGTGGTAGTAAATAGAAACAAACACAGACCGAGGAGAGCAGCAGTTTCACTTCAGAGCAGCAGACCAGTTTAGAGCTGCAGAGCTAAGCCACGCCCAGGCTCCAAACTGTTTCAGCTCCCATTGGTTGACCTTGTTACTAAGCCCTATTCCAGTTCATGAATGCTACACTGACGGTTGCTGGAACTAGGCATGGTTAGTCTAGTGAAGAGAAGGATCAGGGGTGACAGGATAGCAGTCTTCCAATATTTGAAAGGCTGCCACGGAGAGGAGGGAGGGTCAAGCTATTCTCCAAAGCACCTGAAGGCCAATCAAGGAATAATGGATGGAAACTGAATAAGGAGAGATTCAACCTGGAAATAAGGAGAAATTTTCTGACAGTGAGAGCAATCAGCCCAAGGAACAGAAGTTGCCTTCAGAAGTTGTGGGAGCTGCATCCCTGGAGGCTTTCAAGAAGAGACTGGACTGGCATCTGTCAGAAATGGTGTAGGGTCTGCTAGAACAGGGGTTCCACTAGATCAGGGGTCTCCAACCTTTGCAACTTTAAGTCTGAAGAACTTCAGCTCCCAGACTTCTCCAGCCAGCAAAGCTGGCTGGAGAAGTCTGGGAGCTGAAGTCCTTCAGACTTAAAGTTGCAAAGGTTGGAGACCTCTGCACTAGATGACCTACAAGGCCCCTTCCAACTCTGTTAATCTGTATCTAGTTACATTTATGACAGCGTTTTTGGGCCAATCACCAGGAGACTGCTGGGTCTAGTCCCGCCTCAGCCATGAAAGTCAACTGGGTGATTTTGGACCAATCACCAGGAGACAGTGAATTCTAGTTCTAACATAACTACGAAAGCCGAATAAATAACTTTGGGGTAATCACCAGGAGACGGCGAGTTCTAGCCTCACCTTAAGTATGGAAGCCAGCTGGGTGACTTTGGACCAGACAGTCTCTCTTAGCCCAACCCACTTCACAGAATTATCATTACAGGGAAACTAGGCAGCGTAGGAGGGTAAAGGTGGGAGAAATACTCAGATTGAACAGCTAAGAAGCAGATGAGGAAAGAGATAAAGATCTTAAGAGAGGAATATGGGAGACAAGTCAAAAAGAAAGAAGCATAGCTATTAATACAATACAATAGCAGAGTTGGAAGGGACCTTATAGGTCTTCTAGTCCAACCCCCTGCGTGGGCAGGAACCTTATACCATTTCAGACAAATGGCTATCTAACATCTTTTTAAAGACTTCCAGGGTTGGGGCATTCACAACTTCTGGAGGCAAGCTGTTCCAGAGGTTAATTGTTCTAACTGTCAGGAAATTTCTCCTCAGTTCTAAGTTGCTTCTCTCCTTGATTAGTTTCCACCCATTGCTTCTTGTCCTGCCCCCAGGTGCCTTGGAGAATAGCTTGACTCCCTCTTCTTTGTGGCACCCTCTGAGATATCAGAACACTGCTATCATGTCTCCCCTGGTCCTTCTCTTCATCAAACTACACATACCCAGCTCCTACAACCGTTCTTCATATGTTTTAGTCTCCAGTCCCCTAATCATCTTGGTTGCTCTTCTCTGCACTCTTTCCAGAGTCTCCACCTCTTTTCTACATCGTGGCGACCAAAACTGTATGCAGTATTCCAAGTGTGGCCTTACCAAGGCACTATACAGTGGCATTAACACTTTACGTGATCTAGATTCTATCCCTCTGTTTATGCAGCCTAGAACTGGGTTGGCTTTTTTGGCAGCTGCTGCACACTGCTGGCTCATATTAAAAGTATTGAAGCGGGCAAGAGATGATGGATAGATGATTTTAAGTTTTTGGTATTGTTTTGATTTGCTTTGCTTTTTCCTCTCTCTCTTTCTCTTTGTTTGTAGGTAGGTGACATGATTAGAAGTTAGATAGGATAGAAAGAAAATGTTTTTTTAAACAAACAACATGATTAAAAGTGGGAATAAGAGATAGAAATAAGAGAAAAGAGGAATATTAGTGTAAACACTTTTATATAATAAGAGCAATAATAAGACAAAACATGGAATAACGACAGACTGCAACTGTATAGAAATATGTATTATTTGAAATATATAAGTTGGTTGAAAGTATTAACTATGACTAATGCTATTAGTTTTTTGTATTAGAATGTATCTCACACAGGCGCTACACTGTTCGCCCAGTGATATGTTTTTAAAAAATAAATAAAAAACTGAAAAAAGAATTATTGTTGCAGCAAAATAGGAGGAGGAAGACATGACGGTTACGTTTGCCACCTTCGGTTATTTGCAGAAACAATAAAGATGGGATACAAATACTTAAATTAAATGTAAAAAGCTAGCTAGATACCGTATCTTTCGGACTATAAGATGCACCAGAGTATAAGACACACCATGATTTTGAAGAGGTAAATTTAAAAAAAAAGGTTTTACACTCTGCAGGCCACCCAAACCCTCTGCACACCTCGTATTTTTGCAACAAAAAAAAAAAGGGGCGGGGATACAGAGCTTTGGGAGGCTGGTAGACTGCTACTGTGGGCTTGGAGGAGGGGTAAAAATGGCCCGTTTTTTGCTCATTTTTGCCTTCTCCTCCCAAACCCTCTGCACATCCATTTTTGCAAAGGGGGCGGGGGGTTTCAGTCGGCCAAAAATGTTATATTCAATACAATACAATACAATAGCAGAGTTGGAAGGGACCTTGTAGGTCTTCTAGTCCAACCCCCTGCCTAGGCAGGAGCCTTATACCATTTCAGACAAATGGCTATCTAACATCTTCTTAAAGACTTCCAGTGTTGGGGCATTCACAACTTCTGGAGGCAAGCTGTTCCAGAGGTTAATTGTTCTAACTGTCAGGAAATTTCTCCTTAGTTCTAAGTTGCTTCTCTCCTTGATTAGTTTCCACCCATTGCTTCTTGTCCTGTCCTCAGGGGCTTTGGAGAATAGACTCCCTCTTTTTTGTGGCAGCCCCTGAGATATTGGAAGACTGCTATCATGTCCCCCCTGGTCCTTCCTGCAACCGTTCCTCATATGTTTTAGTCTCCAGTCCCCTCATCCTCTTAGTTGCTCTTCTCTGCACTCTTTCTAGAGTCTCCACATTTTTTCTACATCGTGGCGACCAAAACTGAATGCCGTATTCCAAGTGTGGCCTTCCCAAGGCATTACAAAAGTGATATTAACCCTTCACGGGATCTTGATTCTCTCCCTCTGTTGTATTGTATTGAATATAACATTTTTGGCCTACTGAAACCCCCTGCCCCCTTTGCAAAAATGGATGTGCAGAGGGTTTGGGAGGAGAGGGCAAAAATGAGCAAAAAACAGGCCATTTTTACCCCCCCTCCAAGCCCACAGTAGCAGTCTACCAGCCTCCCAAAGCTCTGCATCCCCGCCCCTTTTTTTTTTGTTGCAAAAATATTCAGTGTATAAGACGCACCCAGATTTTCACTCTCTTTTTGGGGGGGGGGGGAAAGATGCGTCTTATACTGATAAAATACGGTAAATCAATGCATTTAGAACCCACTCAACCCTCAATGGTTCTACATGCCCCTCTTCTTACCTGGGGGGTGAGTATTATTTGCAGGGGAGCGTCAGGGACCACCACAAAGAGCCTGATCAGCTGGGCATAGTGCGGCTTCAGTCCCCTCCCAGGGTTGGACGAGAGGATGTAAAGGGGCATGTCGGAATTGAGAGCTTTGACGGCCGATTCTTTAGGCCCTCCGCCCATCACTTTCATGATCTTCTCTGGTCCCGAACACATGAACCTTCTCCCTCGGGCGTCTTCGTATTCGTAACCCACAAACGCCCGCGCCACGTCGTCCCGCCGCCTTCCTCGTCCCATGACCACGGCGCTCCGTTTCCCCGGAATGGCCTTGTTAGGGGCGGGCCAAGAATTGGTATCCAGCTCGCTCTCTTCGTCCGTCCGCGTCCGGATGACGATGTCCCAGGGCATTAAGTAGTTGGTGCCCAGAATGAAACCCTGCTGATCCAAGCCGGCGTGGAAATTGTAGGCTTTGGCGGGGCCGAGCTTCACCAGAGACCAGCTGGAGAAGGTGGGGAGGAGACCCTTGGGGCAATTGGAGTGAAGCATCCCGGGCAGGTATTCCACCGTGGAAGGCTGCCGATCCACCAAGCTGGCTCTCTTTTCCCCCTTCGCTTCGGACGCTGTGCCGTGAGCGTCTGTGTTGTTGCCGCCGCCCTGTGGATCGGCGGGGTAGGTCCCTAAACTATCTGTGGACTGATCCAGGCTGAGGGCTAAGCTGAGGCTGGTGCTGTCCCCCTGAGTTTGGGGCTCCTTCTCCTTCAGCTTCTCCGCTTCCCCTTCGGGAGGGCTGGGGGAGGCCTCGTTCTTAGCCGGGGCTGGATCTGGCGTACTAGGCTGAAAAACAGGGAAGTTGATATGCTCCAACTTGCCGCAACATTTCTCTTCCAGCAGCTGCAACGGGAAGGAAAAGAGAGGGGTCGCATGAAGGAGGAGGCAGGTTTATTACAATACAATACAATACAATAGCAGAGTTGGAAGGGACCTTGGAGGTCTTCTAGTCCAACCCCCTCCCTAGGCAGGAAGCCCTATACCATTTCAGACAAATGGCTATCCAACATCTTCTTAAAGATTTCCAGTGTTGGGGCATTCACAACTTCTGGAGGCAAGTAGTTGCACTGACTAATTGTTCTAACTGTCAGGAAATTCCTCCTCAGTTCTAAGTTGCTTCTCTCCTTGATTAGTTTCCACCCATTGCTTCTTGTTCTACCTTCATGTGCCTAGGAGAATAGCTTGACTCCCTTTTCTTTGGGGCAACTCTTTTGATATTGGAAGACTGCTATCATGTCTCCCCTAGTCCTTCTTTTCATTAAACTAGACATCCCCAGTTCCTGCAACCGTTCTTCATGTTTGAGCCCCCAGCCCCCTAATCCTCTTTCTTGCTCTTCTCTGCACTCTTTCTAGAGTCTCCACATCTTTTCTACATCGTGGTGACCAAAACTGGATGCAAATATTCCCAGTGTAGCCTTCCCAAGGCCTTATAAAGTGGTATTAACCCTTCAGGTGATCTTGATTCTCTCCCTCTGTTGATGCAGCCTAGAACTGGGTTGGCTTTTTTGGCAGCTGCTGCCCACGGCTGGCTCCTATTTCAAACATACTAAGATCGTGATGGGGAAGCTATGGCAAACGTGCTACAGGTGGCATGCGGAGCCAATTGTTTAGGGCGCACAAGGCATTGCCCTATCAGCTCCAGCGTGCATGCTCCCGGTGACTCAGGCCTTCATTTTCGCCCGTTTTTCGCCCTCCGGAGGTTTCCCAATCTGTGCAGATCGGAAGTTCACAAACGGACTTCCGGTTTGCGCGTTGGGCCGTTTTTCGCCCTCCGGAGGCTTCAGGGAAGACTTTTGAAGCCTCCGGAGGACCTCTGGGGAGGGGCAGGGGGGCATTTTCACCCTCCCCATTGCCTCTGGAGTCTGGGGAGGGCGTAATACAAGTCAACTGCATGCCAAAAGCGTTGGGGAGGGCAGGGGTTGTGCGCAGATGTGCGTGGGGTGCTGCTGGTGTTGCCCATGTAGAATTATGGGTGTGGACACCCCCCCCCCCTGCGTTCTCCCTGCTTTTGGTACCCGATTGGGAAAAAGATGAACCCATCACTGTACTAGGACTACACTCGCAACCCTGGAAGGGGCAAGACTAACTGCAATTAATGCAATTTGGGGCTCCCCATGTGACTCCTCCAGCAAATAAATTTGGGGGCACAATAGTGGCACGTCAAGTCCTCGATTTATGACCACAATTGGGACCAGACTGTATGAGGCTTAGCAAGGCGGTTGCTAAATCACCAGGAGTCGGTGAGTCCTAATCTCAGTTTAGGCATGAAAGACGGCAGAGTGTGTTTGACCCAATCACCAGGAGTCAGTGAGTTCTAGTCTCAGTTTAAGCATGAAAGCCAGCTGGGTCAGTTTGGCCCAATCACTAGGAGTCAGTGAGTTCTAGTCTCAGTTTAAGCATGAAAGCCAGCAGGGTGTGTTTGACCCAATCAGTAGGAATCAGTGAGTTCTAGTCTCAGTTTAGGCATGAAAGCCAGCAGGGTCAGTTTGACCCAATCACTAGGAGTTGGTGAGTTCTAGTCTCAGTTTAGGCATGAAAGCCAGCTGGGTCAGTTTGGTCCAATCACTAGGAGTTGGTGAGTTCTAGTCTCAGTTTAAGCATGAAAGCCAGCAGGGTCAGTTTGGCCCAATCACTAGGAGTTGGTGAGTTCTAGTCTCAGTTTAAGCATGAAAGCCAGCAGGGTCAGTTTGACCCAATCACTAGGAGTTGGTGAGTTCTAGTCTCAATCTAAGCATGAAAGCCAGCAGGGTGTGTTTGGCCCAATCAATAGGAGTCGGTGAGTTCTAGTCTCAGTTTAAGCATGAAAGCCAGCAGGGTGTGTTTGACACAATCAATAGGAGTTGGTGAGTTCTAGTCTCAGTTTAAGCATGAAAGCCAGCAGGGTGTATTTGACCCAATCACTAGGAGTTGGCTGGGTGATTCTGCACCAAATATCAGGAGATGGTGAGCTCCTGTCTCTCAACCCAATTCACTTCACAGGGTTGTTGTTATGGGGCAGGGGTCTGCAAAGTCGGCTCTTTTAAGACTGGTGGACTTTAACTCCCAGAATTCCCCAGCCAGCATAGCATAGCTGGCTGGGGAACTCTGGGAGTTGAAGTCCACCAGTCTTAAAAGAGCCGACTTTGCAGACCCCTGTTATGGGGGGAAAGGAAGGTGTGTTGGATACATTCAATGCCTTGAGATTTGTAAGAACAATAAAGGTGGGATACGAATAAGTAAGTTAAAAGTAATGAACAGGAGAAGGATATTGGTGGTTTGGGATTCTTGGTAGATTTAATCCACCCATGATAACAATTAACATGGCTTAAATTGTTGTGTGAATATGACCTTGAGCATCGGGGACCTATGAAACACGAGTATTCTTACAAACTTTGCATTCCAAAACTGGAGTATTCATGCTTTTTTACATAAGGATATAATTATCGAAATGTTATGTGTACTTTCAGAGTTAAGGGGGAATAAAATTTAGGAATAACAGATTCCCCTTTCCCTCGCACTACGTCACATTGTTTTCTGAAAAAGAAAGAGGACTAGAAACCTGAAGGGAAATGCAACGCTCTGTGTTTCCAGCTTGGAAAACCTACTGGGCCAACAAACTCCCCCAACCCAGAAGAAAATACATGCATAGATATAGAACTGAGACGACCACAGTATGTATTCTGAAAAACAAAGAGGACTAGAAACCTGAAGGGAAATGCTTGGAAAACCTACTGGGCCAACAAACTCTCCCAACCAGGAAGAAAACACATGCATAGATACAGAACCGAGAGAGATGACCACCGTGTGTTTCTCTTGGCCAGTTACAAATCTCTATTTTTTTTTGAGAGAGAAATAGATTACCTGATAGAAATCATAATTTGCAGCTTTGATGTCAAAGGGATCCTCTCGGGGGGCTTGTTTTCTCCCGCAGTTGCAGGCACCGGTCGATCGGGCCCGGCTGTTATGATATAACACGGGTGGATTCCGATCCGGTTCTGTTTTTTCCCCTACATAGAAAGTGGCAGAAAGAGTAAAAATCGGTCAGCTTCATTATTTTGCAACCCTTTGGCTGGATGCTTTTGCTTCTTAGATTGAACAATGAAATATTACCATGTTTTTGTGGCCAGATAAAACACTGTCACATTTCCATTTGTTCAGCCGCCACAAAGCTACAACAGTGCGGTAGTTTAGCTACTAGTGAAATTGGTGGTTTACCACCATCCATAACATAAGACAAAAGAGAATTTCCTGGATCCGATCAGTCCTTTTTAACGCTTTACAAAATTTCTCACACTACATGACTAGACGGTTGATCACAGTCTGATTCCTGAATATTAGATTATTGGAGTCAGTTCGGTCTACTGGCTTGGGCACTAGGCTAGAAACCAGGAGACTCGGAGTTCCAGTCCTGCCTTAGGCACAAGAGCCGGCTGGGTGACTTTGGGCCAATCACCAGGAGACTGGGAGTTCTAGTCCTGCCTTAAGCACAAAACCCCGCTGGGTGACTTTGGACCAATCACCAGGAGACTGGGAGTTCTAGTCCTGCTTTAGGAGAAAAGCCAGCTGGGTGACTTTGGACCAATCACCAGGAGACTGGGAGTTCTAGTCTTGCTTTAGGAGAAAAGCCAGCTGGGTGACTTTGGGCCAATCACCAGGAGACAGCGAGTTCTAGTCCTGCCTTAGGCACAAAACCCCGCTGGGTGACTTTGGACCAATCACCAGGAGACTGGGAGTTCTAGTCCTGCTTTAGGAGAAAAGCCAGCTGGGTGACTTTGGGCCAATCACCAGGAGACTGGGAGTTCTAGTCCTGCTTTAAGAGAAAAGCCAGCTGGGTGACTTTGGGCCAATCACCAGGAGACTGTGAGTTCTAGTCCTGCCTTAAGCACAAAACCCCGCTGGGTGACTTTGGACCAATCACCAGGAGACTGGGAGTTCTAGTCCTGCTTTAGGAGAAAAGCCAGCTGGGTGACTTTGGGCCAATCACCAGGAGACTGGGAGTTCTAGTCCTGCTTTAAGAGAAAAGCCAGCTGGGTGACTTTGGGCCAATCACCAGGAGACTGGGAGTTCTAGTCCTGCCTTAAGCACAAAACCCCGCTGGGTGACTTTGGACCAATCACCAGGAGACTGGGAGTTCTAGTCTTGCTTTAGGAGAAAAGCCAGCTGGGTGACTTTGGGCCAATCACCAGGAGACTGGGAGTTCTAGTCCTGCCTTAAGCACAAAACCCCGCCGGGTGACTTTGGGCCAATCACCAGGAGACTGGGAGTTCTAGTCTTGCTTTAGGAGAAAAGCCAGCTGGGTGACTTTGGGCCAATCACCAGGAGACTGGGAATTCTAGTCCTGCCTTAGGCACAAAAGCCGGCTGGGTGACTTTGGGCCAATCACCAGGAGATTGGGAGTTCTAGTCCTGCCTTAGGCACAAAAGCCGGCTGGGTGACTTTGGGCCAATCACCAGGAGACTGGGAGTTCTAGTCCTGCCTTAGGCACAAAAGCCGGCTGGGTGACTTTGGGCCAATCACCAGGAGACTGGGAGTTCTAGTCCTGCCTTAGGCACAAAAGCCGGCTGGGTGACTTTGGGCCAATCACCAGGAGACTGTTGCTAAGTGAAATATTTATTAAGTGAATTTTGCTCCATTTTACCACCTTTCTTGCCACAGTTATTAAGTGAATCCCTGCAGCTGATAAGTTAGTAACATGGTTGTTAAGTGAATCCCGGGTGACTTTGCTTGTCAGAAGGTCACAAAAAGGGGATCCCGTGACACAGCAATGGTCATAAGTATGAACCAGTTGCCAAGCATCTGAATTTTGATCACATGACCATGGGAATGCTACAAAGGTGGTAACTGTGAAAAATGGCCAGTCAATCAATATTTTCAGTGCCCTTGCAACTTTGAACGGTCACTAAATGAGCTGTTGTAACTCGAGGACGGCTCCTAAAGGCGGGATAGAAAAGATCTAAATAAATAAAGTATTTATGCTTTTTTTAAAAAACATAAATGATATAATTACTGAAATGTTATGCTTACTGTCAAGAGTTAATGAGGAATAAAATTTGGGAATAAGAGATTCCCCTTTCCATCAAACTTGTATTGTATTCTGGAAAACAAAGAGGACTAGAAACCTGAAGGGAAATGCAAAGCTCCCTGTTTCCAGCTTGGAAAACCTATGGGTCCAACAAACTCCCCCAACCCAGAAGAAAATACATGCATAGATACAGAACTGAGAGAGATGACCACAGTATGTATTCTGGAAAAGAAAGAGGACTAGAAACCTGAAGGGAAATGCAAAGTTCTCTGTTTCCACAGAGCAACCAACTCCATCAACCTAGAACAGTGTTTCTCAACCTTGTCAACTTGAAGATGTCTGGACTTCAACTCCCAGAATTCCCCAGCCAGCGAATGCTGGCTGGGGAATTCTGGGAGTTGAAGTCCAGACATCTTCAAGTTGAGAAATCCTGACCTAGAAGAAAAACACATGCATAGATATGAGAACTTACAGAGATGACCACAATGTGCTTGCCTGGAGTTCCCAAGCTCCTTTCATGTTTATCTACTTCAAAGGGCCTGAACTCACCCGATTTGGGCAGCAAATGGAATTTATGCATGCAATGCTGGTCCGTCAGACTCCGCTCTTCGCACAGCTGGTGCCCGTTGCTCCAAAACTTGTAGCAGTCCTCGTGCAACTGCAGGGCGTACTTGTGGAAAGCCGGGCCCCGGGCGTGCTGGCTGTAGACCCTCAAGGCCTGAGCCAGCTGGCTCTTGTGAATGGTCATGGTGTAGTTATGGGGCAGGTTGGACTGATAGGCGCTGTGAGCCATGGGCAGGGCCTTCTGGCAGCGGTTCTCGGAGAACTTGGTGTCGATGTCCAAGTAGCCTTCCAGAACTTTGATGCTGCCCATGATTTTGGAGGTCAGCTCCCCGCCGGGGGACGATTCGTTCTCCTTGCCTTCGATCGCCACCTCGTAGAGTTTCAGGGCCGTGGCGACCCACTTCTGGTAGGTGGGCAGCTCGAAGTGGGACGGCTGGGGGTTCCTGCCCACGCTGTCGTCGAAGCCCTTTTTGCAAAGGACCAACTCCACATGCTGGAACAAGAATTCCTTCAAGGTGCAATCCACCAGCTGTCCCGAGCTCGAACTGCTGCTCCCGCAGGCGCCGCCGCTGCTCTCGGCGTGGAACGACAACTGCTGCCTCCCGTGCCGCATCATTTGGTACCGTCGCGGCCCGGCCAACCCGGAGCCCAGCGATGGATCGGGCTCCCGAGCCGTACAGTTGTTTTTCAGCTGCTCCAGCAAGACGGCGATGGGGTCTTCGCCTTCCTGGGCCCCGCCGGCCACAATGTAGACAAACGCTTGGTTGGCCGGCACGGTGAAAAGGCAGTTGATGCTCTGATTGGTCAGCACCCGGCTCTTGCGGAAGATGCGGTAGATCTGGTCCTCCAAGGCGTGCTGGAGACGGCGCTTGGGGGAGTGCTTCTTGGGGGCCGGCTTCTCCAGCGGGCCCCCTAGATCTTGCCCCCGGCCCGGCGGAGGCTCCACCTTCAGGGCCCGGTTGAGCTGGAAAAGGAAAAGCAAGCGAGGCGGGCACGGGCGGCAAAAGAGCTTCCAGTCTTTGCCAACCGGGCAGTCCTTGATGGCGGCTTTGAGGGTGGGCAGGACCTTCTGGCGCAAGCCGTCCAGCGCCCGGAAAACCCGGTCGTAGGTGATGTCAAAGGAGGCGGTGGGATGGACCATCAGCAGGATGTGGCAGACGGAGAAGAGGTAGAGCAGGTTGAGGCAGTGCATCTTCTCCTGGTGCTTCCAGAACTCGTGGGCTTCGGCATGGGGCAGCGAGGAGCCCGCCGGCACCCCGAAGCCGGCCGTAGCGGCCCGGGCCGAACCGCCCATGGCTTCCAAGTCCTTGCAAGCTTGCAAGAGCTGGTGGCTGTCGCTGATGGCGGTGAGGACCAGGTAGAGGACCTTGCTCTCCTGGCTGTAGAAAGCCTGCAGGTGGTTGTAGTCGCCCTGGCAAGGGCTGGCAGAGGAGGAAGAAGAGGAGGAGGAGGAGGAAGAGGAGGAGGAGGAGGAAGAAGAGGAGGAAGGCCGAGGGGGGGACTCAGCCACGGGGTCCGGGCTTGGCCCCCCGGCCGGAGACCCCGCTCCGCCTTCCCGCTGGAAGAGAGGGAAGACCTGCCGGTCGCACACCGTGTTGACCAGCGCCGCCTTCTCCGAGCCCAGCTGCAGCGGCGTCTTGCCGAAGATGCCCACCACGCAGACTTCCTCCTCTTCCCCCGGGGCTGCAACCCCGCCTGTCGGAGCCGGGGCTGCCGGCGGCGCAACAGCAGGCGGCGCAGCGGCCGGAGCCGGAGCCGGGGCCGAAACCACCGGCGTCGCCGCCGCCGCCGCCGCCCCGGCTAAAAGCAGCTCGTGCAGGCTCACCGGCCCCTGCACGCTCGCGCCGCCCACCATCCTCCTCGGCCGCCGCTTTCTCGCCCCGCGACGGGCAGCCCCGGGCTTACAGCCGCGCTTACAAGCCCGCGCCCGGGGAAGAGAAGGGCGCTCAAGAGCGCAGGCGCGGGGGGAGGGGGGTCGAATATCCGCCGAGGCGTCGTTTCAGCCAATCCGAGCTCGCCTGCCGAGAGAAACGGGATACTTCGCGTTCGAAGGAACGGTAGATGGAAGAAAAGGGAAGAGCGGCGCAGAAGGGGACTTCCGGGTTGCCTTTTATTTATTTATATAATTTATTTTATTTCGATTTGTAAATCGCGCCTATCTCCATCGAAATGGACTCAGGGCGGTGTACAGATAAATCTACCGTAATAAATAATAACATATACAATAAGAGAATTAAAATTAATTAACTTGTACTAAAATTCCCATTAACCTATTAACCATTTACTAGTTTGGTTGGAGTTTTGCCGTATATGAGGTCTAAAATTCTAGATTTGCAAACTATGGGCGGTAGATTGAAGAAAAACTGTAGAGCGGTGAAGTCAGGTTGTGGAAGAGACTTCCGGATTAGATTTTTTTAAAAAAATATTTTTTTAAAATTGCAAATAATTAATATTAATAATAATTAATAATAATTAATAATATTGATACTATTAATAATAATTAATAATATTGATACTATTAATACTATTAATAATATTAATAATTAATAATATTAATAATTAATAATATTGATAATAATTAATAATAATCTTTATGGTCATTGTACTAAAATTACAATGAAATTGGTTTTAACATACAGAAACATAAAAAAGAGAGAAAAGAAAAAAGAAAAAACTAGCCTGTGCATGGAGTGATTGCGGTTGAATTTAAGTCTCACAGCCCAAGGATAGAAGCCATCTTTAAACCTGTTAGTTCGGCTGGCTATACTTTGATATCTTCTGCCTGATGGTTGAAGTGCAAAGAGATACCAACCAGGGTGTGAATCATCTATGAGAATCTTCCTTGCTCTGCTAAAGCAGCGAGATCTGGCGATGTTATCAAATGTTATCAAATGCAAAAAAAGGAAAAAAATAACTAGTATTACATTGCACCCCCCTTATATTTCTTTGCATATAACAATGAAAGACAGAAGAACTAAAGAAATATATATCATCTGTCTATCCCTATCCATCCATCCATCATCTTCTCTATTATCCCCGTCCATCCATCCATCTATCCATCTATTCGTATCTATCTCCATCCATCTTATCTATTTAGTTGTCTATCTATCTATCTATCTATCTATCTATCTATCTATCTATCTATCTATCTATCTATCTATCTATCTATCTATCTATCTATCTATCTATCTATCATCTTCTTTCTCTCTCTCTCTCTCTCTCTTTTTCTTTGCATCCATTCATTTATATCTATCATTATCATCTTATCCATTCATTCATTCATCCATCCCTCTCTCTCTCTAGTTTGATCAAGGAACAATCAAGAACATTCCCGACACTGATTGTGAAAGCCACCTGTATATAAACAGAAAGCAAATCCCTCGTCTAGCACTGATCATGTTACTTAGTTGGGTCTTGAAACGTCTTCAAGAAAACAACCTGGCTCAGAGAACACCAAATCCTACAAATTATCTTGCATCATGCAGAATTGCTGTTTATTTTATTTATTTATTTGATTTGATTTGATTTTTATACCGCACCTATCTCCCTGAAGGGACTCAGGGCGGTGCACAGAAAATTAAAAGCGGAAATACAAACATATAAATAAAACGGACGTATAATAAATAAGACTACAACAATAAAATCTAATTAAATTTAAAGTGCCCTGTGCTAAAAATTCCCTAGAACATTATCAACACATTAAAATCCATTAAGACAATTTGAAACTCAGTCTGTGAAAGTGGTCTCGGCGATTAGGCTAGGCCAGCTAGATGGAAAAGATGAGTCTTCAAACGTTGGTGGAACAGGCGGAGGTCTGTGGTGGTCCGGAGTTTGGGGGGTAGGTCGTTCCAGAGGGCTGGGCCCGCCACCGAGAAGGCCCTTCCCCTGGGGGTCGCCAACCGGCATTGCCCGGCGGACAGCACCCGGAGAAGCCCCTCTCTATGGGAGCGGATCGGCCGAAGGGATGTATGAGGTAGGAGACGGTCTCGCAGATAACTAGGCCCCGTGCCATGGAGCGTTTTAAAGATCGTTATCAACACCTTGAAGCGCACCTGAAAGGCCACAGGCAGCCAGTGCAGCTCGCGCAGGAGAGGTGTTACATGAGAATGCCGCGAGGCTCCCAAAATCCCCCACGCGGCTGCATTCTGCACTAGCTGTAGTCTTCGGGTGCACCTCAGGGGGAGCCCCATGTAGAGAGCATTGCAGTAGTCTAGACGGGATGTCACGAGTGCTTGAGTGACTGTGCGAAGGGCATCCCGGTCAAGAAAGGGGCACAACTGGCGTTCTCCAACCATGGCAATTTACAGATGTAGCAGGGGCCCATTTCCCAGAATCTCCCATCTTCCATTGCTGAAGATCCTCAACGTTGAGCATTCTGAACTTCCCAAGGTGAGGAACATGGGACTTCAAGCTGGGTGAGAAAACCAGCCTTCTCTATACCATGGACAGTAATTCCCAGCTTATCTCACCAATCCTGCTCAAGACCTCTGGATTTCTGGGAGTTGAAACCCACAGATCTTAAGAGTTGCCAAGGTTTGATACCTCTGGTGTAGAAGAATTGTTAGGAAATGCTTTTCCTTTTCTCTCTTTTTTTAAAAGATAAAAGTTCCCCTTGCACATATGTGCTAGTCGTTCCCGACTCTAGGGGGCAGTGCTCATCTCCGTGTCAAAGCTGAAGAGCTAGCGCTGTCCGAAGACGCCTCCATGGTCATGTGGCTGGGATGACTAAACACCAAAGATGCACAGAACGCTGTTCCCTTCTCACCAAAGGTGGTCCCTATGTTTCTACTTGCATTTTTACGTGAAATGCAAACTGCTAGGTTGGCAGAAGCTGGGACAAGTCACGGGAGCTCACTCCGTTATGCGGTGTTAGGGATTCAACCCGCCAAACTGCTGACATTTCTGATCGACAAGCTCAGCGTCTCTAGCCACTGAGTCCCTCCCTCTTTTTTTTAAAGCATAGCAATTAATTCAGGGGCCCCCAACCTTTGCAACTTTAAGTTTGAAGGACTTCAGCTCCCAGACTTCTCTGAGAATTCTGGGAGCTGAAGTCTTTCAGACTTAAAGTTGCAAAGGTTGGGGACCACTGAATTAAAGTACTGAAGCGGGCAAGAGACAATGAATAGATGATTTCTTTTTTGCTGTAGTTCTGATTTGTTTTTCCTTTTCTCTCTCTTTTCTTTTTTTTTAGGTGGATGACATGATTAGAATTTGAATAGGATGGAAAGAAAAAAAGTTTTAAATAAAGGATGACAGGACTAAAGCTAGAATAAGTGATAGCAAATAAGAGAAGAGGGAATATAAGTGTTTACATGTTTATGTAATAAAATAAAAGCAACAAGAGAAAACATGGAGTAATTGAATATATGGCAACTTAATATACCGTATTTTTCAGAGTATAAGACGCACCAAAGTTTTGAAGAGGCTAATTAAAATAAAAGGTTTTTGCACTCTGCAGACCTCCCAAAAACAGCCCGTTTTTCACAAAAACGGTCCCGTTATTTTTCAAAAAAAGGGCATGAATAGCCTTTAGGACAGCGGTTCTCAACCTTCCCAATGCCGCAACCCTTTAATACAGTTCTTCATGTTGCGGTGACACCCCCCCCCCCAACCATAAAATTGATGTCTCAATTCCTAAAACCATAGAAAATGTGTTTTCTGATGGTCTTAGGTGACCCCTGTGAAGGGATCGTTCAACCCCCCCAAAAGGGTCACAACCTACAGATTGAAAATCGCTGCTTTAGGAAGCTTGTAGAGTGCTCCTGGGGCCTGGGGGCAAAATTGAGCAAAAAATGCCCTGTTGTTCATTCATTTCTGCCCTCCCCAGCCACTCTGGAAGCCTCCTAAAGGCTATGCACAGCCATTTTGGTGAAGGGAGCGGGGTTTCGGGAGACAAAAAAATGCTGTATTCAGATGCACCCAGATTTTCAGCCTCTATTCTGAGGGGAAAAGGTGTGTCTTATACTCTGAAAAATACGATAAAAGTTTATTATTATTATTATTATTATTAGAAAAAACATAAGTTGATTAAATGTAATAATTATGATTAACTTTATCAATACAATACAATAGCAGAGTTGGAAGGGACCTTGGAGGTCTTCTAGTCCAACACCCTGCCTAGGCAGGAACCTTATACCATTTCAGACAAATGGCTATCTAACATCGTCTTAAAGACTTCCAGTGTTGGGGCATTCACAACTTCTGGAGGCAACTTCTGTTCCACTGATTCATTGTTCTCACTGTCAGGAAATTCCTCCCAATTCCTAAGTTGCTTCTCTCCTGGATTAGTTTCCACCTATTGCTTCTTGTTCTACCCTCTGGTGCCTTGGAAAATAGTTTGACTCCCTCTTTTTTGTGGCAACACCTGAGATATCGGAAGACTGCTATCATGTCTCCCCTAGTCCTTCTTTTCATTAAACTAGACATGCCCAGTTCCTGCAACCGTTCTTCATATGTTTTAGCCTCCAGTCTCCTCGTGCTCTTTGTTGCTCTTCTCTGCACTCTTTCTAGAGTCTCCACATTTTTCTGCATCGTGGCGACCAAAACTGAATGCAGTATTCCAAGTGTGGCCTTACCAAGGCATTATAAAGTGGTATTAACACTTCACATGATCTTGATTCTATCCCTCTATTTATGCAGCCTAGAACTGTGTTGGCTTTTTTGGCAGCTGCTGCTCACGGCTGGCTCCTATCTAAATGGTTGTCCACTAGGACTCCAAGATCCCTTTCACAGTTACTACCATTGAGCAAGGTTTTACTTATATTAGAATCTATGACATCAAGGTACCATACTGTTCACAAATTGATTTGATATATTTTTAATTAATAAAAAACATAGATTTTATTCTTTTCTGCTATCAGCTTTGCCTACAGTATTTTTGGCCCAAAATTGAACAGATGCATGAAATAGATCTTACAACATAAAGCGCAGTCGGTCTATCACAACACCTGCAATGTGAGTCCTACAAACACCTTCTCCGTGGAACAATCCATTGTGTAACCATGCTAGTGCAACGTGACCTATCTTAAGGGCTCATTCAAGGTCAAATTATCCTCTTACTTGTTCACAAACTTTCTCCAAGACTGGAAGTAGAAGCATTTGACATTCACTGAGACCCCAATAACAAGAAGAGCAATCTTGAATTCAAGGTACTCCTACATTGGTCCTTCATTGCTGAAATGCCACATACCATATTTTTAGTAGTATAAGAAGTACAGTGGTACCTCGGTTCACGAACGTTTTTGTTCACGAACAACTCGGTTGACGAAAAGAAAAGTTCATCAAAATATGCTCCGGTTCACGAACTACGCTTCGGTTCACGAACAGGAGCCGTGGCCATTTTAATGCTATTTCCTGGCTGTCACATGGTTGTGACTTCATGTAGGAAGATCGTGGAGATAAGGAGACACAGAAAAAAGTACACTGTGAGTACTTTCAGTGACTTTTTTTTATTTTTGTTATGCTTTTAGCACATACAGTATTTGTTTCATATTTTTTGTGCTTCAAAAACCAAAAAAAAGATCAGAACAGATTAACCGGATTTACATTAAACCCTATGGGAAACTGTGCCTCGGTTCACGACCAATTCGGTTCGCGACCAGTCAGTTCACGAATTAAGTTCGTGAACCGAGGTACCACTGTATAAGAGTATAATATGCACCTTAATTTTTATGGAGGAAAATAAGAAAAAAGAAAAGAAATTCTGCCTCTGCCTACCAGCATCCATTGGTACTGTTTGCAAGCCTCCAAAAACTCTGTTTGAGGATGGGCAGAGGCCGAAGGATGGGGGGCTGGCGGGGCTAAATTTGGTGTATAAATAGACCCAAATTTTCACCCTCTTTTAGGAGGTAAAAAAAAGTGTGTCTTGTACTCTAAAAATACGGTATTTATTTCTCTTCCCTCCACCTTCTAACTTACAAAAGCTTTCCCCTCTTGTGTATAAAAGGCATACAAATTCCTGTGTGTGCGCACAGCTTCGTTACAAACATAACGAGCCGAGAATAAATAGAATTCTTCCAAGCCCTGGGAAAACAGTGCTATTTCATCCCATCCCAAAACACCTTCTTTTAAAAAACATGTATATATTGAGAGAGGATGTGTAAACTTTGTGAAAGTGCGGCTCAAAAGTTAGGTAAAATCGCAAAGCTTTTAAAGTCGATGCAGCTTCGTTAAAGGAGGTTTTGAATGCCCAAGTGGGATGAGAAGGTAACGCCTGGATATGTTTTTAGGAGCTTTTCAGCAATGCGTTGCTACATAATTTTCCTTTTTTAAAAAGCAGGAGGGAAGGAGGGAGGGAGGGAGGGAAAGAAGCACATTCCAGCATGCGAAAAGCTTGGCCAAGAAAATCCGTCTTTCTCCGTCCATATCGTCCGAAAAGCAGCGATGTATCCATCGTAGAGGTTTCTGGAGACCACCAGGTGATCTAATAGCTCTGTTCTTCAAAGCCGCTTCCAGTAGGTAAGCAGGAAGGAGATGGACTCTTTGGGTGAGCCAGCTGTAAAAATAAATGAATGAATAAAACAGCTTCCAATTGGGTTCTTTACAATACAATACAATACAATAGCAGAGTTGGAAGGGACCTTGTAGG
Source organism: Rhabdophis nuchalis (assembly GCA_039707465.1). NCBI lineage: Eukaryota > Metazoa > Chordata > Lepidosauria > Squamata > Natricidae > Rhabdophis > Rhabdophis nuchalis. The sequence continues at coordinate 403,507,576 of CM077643.1, forward strand.
TCTTCTAGTCCAACCCCCTGCGTGGGCAGGAACCCTATACCATTTCAGACAAATGGCTATCTAACATCTTTTTAAAGACTTCCAGGGTTGGGGCATTCACAACTTCTGGAGGCAAGCTGTTCCAGAGGTTAATTGTTCTGTCAGGAAATTTCTCCTCAGTTGTAAGTTGCTTCTCTCCTTGATTAGTTTCCACCCATTGCTTCTTGTCCTGCCCCCAGGTGCCTTGGAGAATAGTTTGACTCCCTCTTCTTTGTGGCACCCTCTGAGATATCGGAACACTGCTATCATGTCTCCCCTGGTCCTTCTCTTCATCAGACTAGACATACCCAGTTCCTGCAACCGTTCTTCATATGTTTTAGCCTCCAGTCCTCTAATCATCTTGGTTGCTCTTCTCTGCACTCTTTCCAGAGTCTCCACGTCTTTTTTACATCGTGGCGACTTTATTTACTGTATTTTTCGGAGTATAAGACGCACCAAGCTTTTAAGAGGCAATTTAAAAAAAAATGTTTTACACTCTGCAAACGGCCTGTTTTGTGTCAAAAAAAAAAAGAGCATGGATAGCCTTTAGGAGGCTTATAGAGTGCTCCTGGGGGCTGGGGGAGTCACAATTGAGCAAAATATGGCCCGTGTTTTGCTCATTTTACCCCTCCCCAGCCCCCAGGAGCTCTCTGAAAGCCTCCTAAAGGCTCTGCGCGGCCATTTTGGTGAAGGGGGCGGGGTTTCGGGAGGCCAAAAATGCTGTATTCAGTGTATAAGATGCACCCAGATTCTCAGCCTCATTTTTGAGGGGGAAAAGGTGCGTCTTATTCTCTGAAAATACGGCATTTGTATCCCGCATTGTTATTTTTACAAATAACTCTAGGTCTAGGCCAGGAGTCGGCAACCTTAAACACTCAAAAGAGCCATTTGGACTCTTTTCCCCACAGAAAAGAAAACACCGGGAGCCACACAGGAAATTTCTCCTGCATTCTAAGTTGCTTCTCTCCTTGATTAGTTTCCACCCATTGCTTCTTGCCCTGCCCTCAGGTGCCTTGGAGAATCGTTTGACTCCCTCTTCTTTGGGGCAATCCCTGAGATATTGGGAGACTGCTATCCTGTCTCCCCTGGTCCTTCTTTTCATTAAACTAGACATACCCAGTTCCTGCAACCGTTCTTCATATGTTTTAGCCTCCAGTCCCCTAATCCTCTTTGTTGCTCTTCTCTGCACTCTTTCTAGAGTCTCCACATCTTTTCTACATTGTGGCGACCAAAACTGGATGCCGGATTCCAAGTGTGGCCTTCCCAAGGCCTTGTAAAGTGGTATTAACCCTTCAGGTGATCCTGATTCTATCCCTCTGTTTGTTTTCTCTTAAAAGATCACCCAGCTGAAGATAGAGAATAACCCCTTCGCCAAAGGCTTTAGAGGGAGCGACGACACTGACCTCCGCGTGGCAAGATTGCAAAGGTGGGATGAAATGTTTGTTAGGAGTAGACTCCTATAGTTGGGTAGACAATATATACTCATTGTAGCTTTAAGGCTTATTGGGATGTTCGAGTGCAATTAGGAATTGCAATTATCTCTAACTATAAGAGGAAGCCAGGAGAGCGCAATTCTCTCTGCTGGATTTGCTGTGTTTGATAACTGTTTGCGTGAACTGCGATTGCTGAAGAAGGAGACGGAAGATTGTGTAAGACAGTGGTGGGTTTCAAATTTTTTAGAACCTACTCTGTAGGTGTGGCCTATTTTGTGGCCGTGGCTTGGCAGTCATGTGACAGTGTGAGAGTGGCCACCTTTTAAAATGTGGTGAAACTCATTTAACAATGCTCTTGCTTAGCAACCAAAATTTTGGACTCATTTGTGATGATAAATTCTTTCTTTCTTTCTTTCTTTCTTTCTTTCTTTCTTTCTTTCTTTCTTTCTTTCTTTCTTTCTTTCTCTTTCTTTCCTTTCCTTCCTTCCTTCCTTCCTTCCCGTTGGGTCACTGGCAGCGGCGGGCCAAATTTACTTCCAGGTATGCCGGTGGAATCCCCTCTCACCGGTTCTCTAAATTTCACCAACCGGCTCTCGCGAATAGGTGCGAGCCTGCAGAAACCCACCACTGGTGTAAGATATTTGATATTGTTGAGACTTTGTTGTTTGACTCAATTTGACATCACTGCTTGTTGAGCAGTAGCTTAGCTTGCTAATTTTTACAACCTAAGTAAAAGCTATTTTATTTAAACTGGATGCTGTATTCCAAGTGTGGCCTTACCAAGGCCTTGTAAAGTGGTATTAACCCTTCACCTGATCTTGAGTCTCTCCCTCTGTTTATTAACTTCATAACTGTGGAATGGGGCAACACTCACTTAACAAATGTCTCATTTAGCAAAGGAGATTTTGGGCTCAAATGAGGGCTTTTGATGAAGACATTTTTCAAATTTCCAATTTCCCCAGGAAATCAACATAAGCAGGCAGAGTAATAGAACTTTTGAGGTGGCCTTGCCTGGAATTTGCGCCGCAGTGCCTGGGTCATGAGTGGGGTCAATCCCGTGCCAGTCTCCATGTTTTCTTTGTTATTCATTGGGGTTCCTCCTGGACTCCTGGTTAAAAAGAAAAAGAATAATGACACATTACGGGTAGTCCTTGGCCTATGACAAGCTCATTTAGTGACCGTTCAAAGAGACAACAGTGCTGGGGGGAAATGGACGTTCTGACAGTTTTCTCACACTTATGACCGTTGCAGCATCCCTATGGTCACTTGATCAAAATTCGGACGCTTCGTAGTTATGACAGTTATAGGGTCACGCAATCCCCCTTGGCGACAAGCGAAGTCCATGGGAAAGCCGGAGACACTGAATGAAGGGGTTGCTAATTGAACAACTGCAGTGATCCACTTAACAACTGTGGCAAGAAAACTTGTAAAATGGGGCCAAAATTCACCGGACAAATTCCTCACATAGCGACATAAATTCTCGCCTGACTTGTGGTTGTAAGTTGAGGACGGCCTGTAACAGAGTCGGAAGGGACCTTGGAAGTCTTCTAGTGCTCAAGCAGGTGACCTTAAACCACTTCAGACATAACTCCAATTAATGATTCATCTTAATAATTCATATTAATGTTATCAATACAATAATACAATATAATACAATAGCAGAGTTGGAAGGGACCTTGGAGGTCATCTAGTCCAACCCCCTGCCTGGGCAGGAAACCCTATACCGTTTCAGACAAATGGCTCTCCAACATCTTCTTAAAGACTTCCAGGGTTGGGGCATTCACAACTTCTGTTCCACTGGTTAATTGTTCTCACTGTCAGGAAATTTCTCCTCAGTTCTAAGTTGCTTCTCTCCTTGATTAGTTTCCACCCATTGCTTCTTGTCCTGCCCTCAGGTGCTTTGGAGAATAGCTTGGCTCCCTCTTCTTTGGGGCAACCCCTGAGAGATTGGAAGGCTGCTATCCTGTCTCCCCTTTGGTGAACTTCTGACCAGCAAAGTTAACAAGGGGAAGCCAGATTCACTTAACAACGCCGTGACTAATTTATCAACCGCAGTGATTCAATTTAAAGCCGTGGTAAGAAATGTCGCAAAACGGGGCAGAGCTCGCTTAACAGATACCTCGCTTTGCGACAGAAAGGTTGGGCTTGATTGTGGTCGTAACTCGAGGACTACCTGTATAGACCTTTGGGGTCATTTCCCACTGGATGTCGCTATGCCAATTGAGTGCCCCTGCAATCCCCAAACTTGATTGATCGAGAGTGTGGAAGATTTACCTTTTAATAGCTACTTTTTTCAAGTGTTTCCGGAAATCTAAACCGTCTCGGTTGGGGGTACTAAAGGAGGAAGCCAAAAAGGACAGATAACAAGATTAGAAAATCGCTCAGTACAGAATAAAAATTAAAAGTACAATTACTATATATGTATACATTTCTCTCTCTCTTTTTTTAAAAAAGGAAGAAGATAATATGCTAAAATTAAATATGTACATCGAAAAGAAATTATAAATGCCATGAACATAAAATGGAGCTTTCTCAGAGGCTGAAATACACCACGTAAATGAGATGAAGAGTGTGGAAGTAGAGGAGAGAGGGAAAGGAAGAAGAGAGGGATAGGAGAGAGGGAGGAGGAAGAGAGAAAGGAGGAGTGGAAAGGGGAGAGAGGGGAAGGAGAGAGGAAGGGGAAGTAGAGAAGGATGACAGAGGGAAGAAAGGAGGGAGGGAGGAGGAAGAGAGAGGGAGAACAAAGCGATGGATAAGGTACAAATAGGGTGTATGGAGACTAGAAGAGTCAATAATTGTTTTTTGGGAGCTGATGGTAAGATGAATTGATGTAAACAATCAATAATACAATACAATGTTGGCTATGTAATAGTATACAATACAATACAATAGCAGAGTTGGAAGGGACCTTGGAGGTCATCTAGTCCAACCCCCTGCCTAGGCAGGAACCTTACACCGTTCCAGACAAATGGCTATCCAACATCTTCTTAAAGACTTCCAGGGTTGGGGCATTCACAACTTCTGGAGGCAACTTCTGTTCCACTGATTAATTGTTCTCACTGTCAGGAAATTTCTCCTCGGTTCTAAGTTGCTTCCCTCCTTGATTAGTTTCCACCCATTGCTTCTTGTCCTACCCTCAGGTGCCTTGGTGAATACATGGGGTTATATGTTATGAAAATGAAAAAAATAAAAAACTTTATACAAAAAAAAAAGACTAGAAAATCGCTCAGTCGTGAATAAAAATTGACCAAAACGACTAATTGCTCTCGAACTTAAAAGTATTGACCACAATATAAAATACAATGGCGACAGGGACAATTAATATCACTATAATTGTTTGTACAACTGTTATTACATTATTGCAGAGCTTAGAACCGATAGGAAGTCATTGGAGAAGGCAGAACTACAAAGGCTAAACATATATACAGAATATGGAATAACTATTTTGTATATTGTTATGTTTGCCTCTTTTTTTTTCATTTCCCCCCTGGGGTTTAAAGGTAAAAATACAATACAATAGCAGAGTTGGAAGGGACCTTGGAGGTCTTCTAGTCCAACCCCCTGCGTGGGCAGGAACCTTATACCATTTCAGACAAATGGCTACCCAACATCTTCTTAAAGACTTGCAGTGTCGGGGCATTCACAACTTCTGGAGGCAACTTCTGTTCCAGAGGTTAATTGTTCTAACTGTCAGGAAATTTCTCCTTAGTTCTAAGTTGCTTCTCTCCTTGGTTAGTTTCCACCCATTGCTCCTTGTCCTGCCCCCAGGTGCCTTGGAGAATAGTTTGACTCCCTCTTCTTTGGGGCACCCTCTGAGATATCGGAACACTGCTATCCTGTCTCCCCTGGTCCTTCTCTTCATCAAACTAGACATACCCAGCTCCTGAAACCGTTCTTCATATGTTTTAGTCTCCAGTCCCCAAATGTTTGTATTAAACATTTGTATTAAAATGTTTAATACAAACTATTTTAAAAAGAAAAAAAGAAAAGAAAAGCTTAAAGCCAGAAAAGAAATAATCGCTCAGCGGCCCAAATTAAAACATCAAGTTGTCTCCTAAAATTTGACACAAGGGCAAAATGTCTTCTTACTGGAGAAAATTTGTAACGCGAGGAAGCGGCTGGGGGGCTTTGGGCTGGAGGCGGATGCTCTGAAGATCGCGGAGTGTAACCAATGCCTTGCGTCCCGTGGATGGGGAGGTTTCCTGAAACAGGAAGTGGAAATAATATGGCACCCTCACATTTCAGAATAATAGAATAACAGAGAACAACAGAATTGGAAAGGACCCTGGAGGTCTTCTAGTCCAGCAGGAGGCCCTATACCAGGGTTGTCAAACTCAATTTCACTGAGGGCTGTGTGTCAGGCCTGAAGCCATATTCCTCTTGGATCTCTGGCCTGCCACACTTTCTATTATTTTATTATGCATTTTCTATTGTGTGGAAATGGGAGGCGGGATTGTACCGAGTTAGATGAGATGTAGCCGTAACAACATTCTTTCTAGAAAGCCAAGGTCATCCTTTGTCTCTGCACCTGACCGGAACTGGATGGGTGGAAGATGCCAGCATGGCAGTGGGAGACTGGACCATGGGACCAGATAAGATTCCCTTAACGACTGTGGAACTGACTTAACAACCGCAGTGGTTCCCTTAACAAGGAAGGTCATTAAAATGGAGCAAAATTCACTTAACAACCGTCTCACTTAGCCATAGTTATTACCTTCTTCATCGCAGCTTCACCTTTGGTCTTCTTCAATTTCACGTTCAGAAGGTCCTGGGTGGTTATTTGTAGGGGGACGTCTGTTTTTAATGGGGCAGCCTAAATTTGAGGAGAATAAATGGAAAAGTCAAATCAGAATGCATGGATCGCACAGCCATGAAAACAAAACATTTATTAAGGGTTTGCTTGGAGCTGTTTGATTGTGTTCTGAGCTAGGCTTCTCCCAAACCATCAAGCAGACTCCTTGCCCCGACAAAAATTTCCCTTTTTATTATTTGACTGGGAACTCAGCTCATTCACATCCAGCAAAATCTTTCAAGGGAGGATTTACAGTCACAGACCTTATCTGGCTTGGGAGGATTTACAGTCACAGACCTAATCTGGCTTGGAGAGCTGCCAGGCCAATCTCTGCAGAACCTGGCCAGGAGTCTTGGAGAGTCACAAACCAATGAAGCGAACTAATTGTCTCCTGCAAACTCCACTCCCCTGTCGCTCCTCTTTTATTCCCTCTGCGAGGGGTCATTCATCGTCCACCTGTGACCTTACTCCCAAGTCGACCCCTGTTCTTTAGCTGTTCCCTTTGTCTGGCCACTCTGCGCATGCGCACACTGGGAACAGGCTCCAGCTGTTCTTCTGCCCCACTGATGTCTGACTCTGAAGGCAGCCGATAACTGTCGGATGGCCGTGGCCCCCTCTCTGCCTCCGACACAGAGCCCTCGTCCGAGCCTTCCCCAGACTCCAGGACTGGCCCAGGTTCCTCCCCAACCTCCTCACTGCCTGAATCTGCTGGCCAAAAGTCACCCAGTCAACTTGCATGCCTAAAGGAGAACTAGAACTCCCCGACTCCTGGTTTCTAGCCTTAGTGCCTTTACCACTGAAGCCCCCCCCCCCCCCCGTGGTTGTAACGCAGGTGGGCTGCAATGGTGGGTTCCAAATCCTGGTGCAACCGATACAGTGCAACGTGGCCCGGCGTCCAAAACATGAACGTGTGCAGCGCAAGCATGCGCCCTTACCTCCTGTGACGCTCCACAACGCCTCTGTGGCGCCACAGCTGCTCAACGGAGCGTTGCGAAGGGGACGTACGCTCCATGTACATGTGCACCGAAGAGCTCAAATACAGGTAAGGAGGGCGGGCAGGCAGGCCCTCCGGAGCACCATACCGGAACGGTATCTGGTGCTCCTGGCAGGCACCAGTACGCCTGTACCGGGGTGTACCGCCTGCAAACCCACCACTGGGCTTTCAAACACCCTTATTTTGTTGGCCTGACCACATGGGCACTGCGACAGTTGTAACTTTGGGGATCAGTTTGCAAGCACCATTTTTTCTGTGCTACATTAACTCGGAACGGTTGCGGAAGGAGCGGTCGGAAAGTGAGGACTGCCTGTCCTTTGCATCTCTCATGAATCAGTGGTAGTCAACCTGGTCCCGACCGCCCACTAGTGGGCATTCCAGTTTTCATGGTGGGCAGTGGGGTTTTTGTCCGATATTGAAGCATTTTCCTTTTTTTAATTTAACTGACTTCCCTACTTTATAAATCACCATGACTGTGGAACAGGTGGGCGGTTAGAAATTTTTTTACTACTAACAGAGATACAAAAGTGGGCGGTAGGTATAAAAAGGTTGACTACCTCTGAACTAAATCATAGCCCGCTGGGATTTGGTGCAGGTTAGCCTTTCCAAGGGCCGCAAGGTCTTTCATTTAGAAAAGAAATTCCAAAATCTATCTCTGGTAGGCTTTAACTTCCGTCTTACCTTCGAGTCACTCCGTCTTTTGAATACGAGGGGTGCTGGCGGAGGAGGCGGAGGCGGCAGTGGGGGTGGCGGTGGGGGAGGCAGCGGAGTGGAAATCTCTGGGTTTTGTGAAGACAAAAGTGCGGGTTGTGTGACGCCAAGGTGTCTATGCACAGGAGATGCTGATAATAGGTTTGGAGAGAACTGGTGAGGCTGGTTTCCAGCAGGAGCTGCAGCTCCTCTGTTCTGCTTGAGAAAGAAAGAAGAAAAACAGATTTATTTAATACACTTATTAGGACTGGTAGTCCTTGACTTACAGAATACAATACAATACAATACAATACAATACAATACAATACAATATCAGAGTTGGAAGAGACCTTGGAGGTCTTCTAGTCCAACCCCCTGCGTGGGCAGGAACCTTATACCATTTCAGACAAATGGCTATCTAACGTCTTCTTGAAGACTTCTAGGGTTGGGGCATTCATAACTTCTGGAGGCAAGCTGTTCCAGAGGTTAATTGTTCTCACTGTTAGGAAATTTCTCCTCAGTTCTAAGTTGCTTCTCTCCTTGATTAGTTTCCACCCATTGCTTCTTGTCCTGCCCTCAGGTGCCTTGGAGAATAGTTTGACTCCCTCTTCTTTGTGGCACCCTCTGAGATATCGGAACACTGCTATCATGTCTCCCCTGGTCCTTCTCTTCATCAAACTAGACATACCCAGTTCCTGCAACCGTTCTTCATATGTTTTAGCCTCCAGTCCCCTAATCATCTTGGTTGCTCTTCTCTGCACTCTTTCCAGAGTCTCCACGTCTTTTCTACATCGTGGTGACCAAAACTGTATGCAGTATTCCAAGTGTGGCCTTCCCAAGGCACTATACAGTGGCAGTGACTAGAACTCACCATCTCCTGGTGATTGGCCCAAAATCACCCAACTGGCTTTCATGCCTAAAGTGGGAGTAGAACTCACCATCTCCTGGTGATTGGCCCAAGGTCACCCAGTCAGCTTTCATGGCTAAGGCAGGACTAGAACTCACCATCTCCTGGTGATTGGCCCAAAGTCACCCAGCTGGCTTTCATGGCTAAAGCAGGACTAGAACTCACCATCTCCTGGTGATTGGCCCAAAGTCACGCATCTAGCTTTCATCCTAAGGCAGGACTAGAACTCACCATCTCCTGGTTATTGGCCCAAAGTCACCCAGCTGGCTTTCATGGCTAAGGCGGGACTAGAACTCACCATCTCCTGGTGATTGGCCCAAAGTCACCCAACTGGCTTTCATGGCTAAGGCGGGACTAGAACTCACCATCTCCTGGTGATTGGCTCAAAGTCATCTAGCTGGCTTTCTCGTGTAAGGTGGGACTAGAACTCACAGTCTCCTGGCGATTGGCCCAAAGTCACCCAGCTGGCCTTCATGGCTAAGATGGGAGTAGAATTCACTGTCTCCTGGTTTCTGATCTGGTGCCTTAAATAGCAGACTCGATTTTGTTTGGTTAATGACCCTGGCAGGGTCGAGGGCTGATGTTCCACCGCTATGGCGGCCATGAGGTTAGAAAAGAAGATTGTGGAGCTGTTTGTGCAGAAGTAAAACGCTACAGCACAACAGCGGTAGGCAGAAACGGTGCATTGCTATTGTGAAGGACCCTTTATCCTCCCAAAGGGCTTCCGGCAGTTTACCGAAAGAGCAAATATTTCTTGTTATAAAATAGAGTGTTTGGTTATATGATATATAAAGGACAATAAATGAATCTAATGCAGGGGTTCCCAAACTTGGCAACTTTAAGACTTGTGGACTTCAACTCCCAGAATTTGAAGCTGGAGAATTCTGGCTGGAGAATTCTGGGAGTTGAAGTCCACAAGTCTTAAAGTTGCCAAATTTGGGAACCCCTGATCTAATGTATAACAGTGGATGATCTGAACGTTATGTATAATTTTAAGTAGTGAGTATTTGATACTGGAAAGATTTTTTTTGTATGTTAAATCTCTGGAACAGCTTGCCTCCAGAAGTTGTGAATGCCCCAACCCTGGAAGTCTTTAAAAAGATGTTAGATAGCCATTTTTCTGAAATGGTATAAGGTTCCTGCCCACGCAGGGGGTTGGACTAGAAGACCTACAAGGTCCCTTCCAACTCTGCTATTGTATTGTATTGTAAATGGGTTAATGGATGCAAAGAATAATTAATACATACATGAATTGAAATATTTAATAACTACGTGGGGCAACAATGGAAAATTGGTACTGGAATTGAATATGTTGTATACTCCATGGGAACATTAATGGTAATCTGAGCGCATGATGCTCAATAATAGCAATGTATTTAGTTATGTTTGATGGATAACTTGTGATTCTAACTCTAATTGTAAAAACTGATGCCCAAAAGCTTGTAACATGCTTGATGTAATCGAGGAGAGCACTTTATATATGTTGTTTTAAAAATAAAAAAATTATTATTAAAAAAAACATCGAAGTCAAATGATATTTTAAAAAGGGAGGAGGGAAGAAGGGGAAAACAGAAAAGAAAATATGAAAGATACAAGTATATATTCAAGAGCGAGATATAAAGGGAAAGGAAAAACATAGGATAGATTAGCGAAGGGAAGGGAATGAGGAAGGATACTAAACTCTATTTGGGTTTGCGGAAATACCGTCCCAAGGAAACATAAACTGAGATTTGAAAGAGACACCTAAAACAACAGGAAAAGAAAGGGAGAAAGGAGGAGAGGAAGAGAGGAAGAGGAGGAAGGAAGGAAGGTATGGAGAGGAGGGTGGAAGGGGGAGGAAGAGAAGGAGAGAGCGTAGGAAGGGGAAGAGGAAGAGCAGGAGTAGGAGAAAGGGGAGGGAAGAAGGAAGGGGAAGGAGAGGAGGGTGGAAGGGAGAGGAAGAGAAGGACAGAGGGTAGGAAGGGGAAGAGCAGGATTAGGAGAAATGGAAGGGAAGGGGAAGGAGAGGAGGAAGGAAGGGAGAGAAATAGAAGAAGAGAGGGTAGGAATGGGAAGAGGAGGAGAAAGGGGAGGGAAGAAGAAAAGGAAAAGGAGAGGAGGAAGGAAGGGAGAGGAAAAGAAGGAGAGAGGGTAGGAAGGGGAAGAGGAAGAGTAGGAGAAAGGTAAGGGAAGAAGGAAGGGAAAGGAGAGGAGGAAGGAAGTAGAGAAAGAGAGGGAGGGAGAAAAGAAAGGGAAAACAAGATGGTGTTACAACAGGCGAAAGGGATGGTAAATAAAGCAACCCAAACTGTATATTATAACCTATTAAATGGAATAACAAATGTATAAGAATGACAAATGTAAAGAAGAATAACAATTATGTGAATGTAGACTTCAAATGGTATGTAAGAAAATTGGGGGGAAGCAAGATATCAACATGGTATCTGGCACACGATGCACTGGGGGTAGTCCTCGACTTATGACTGATCACTTAGCAGCTGTCTGAAATTATGGCAGACTCCCATGAAAGCTACTTACAACCATTCTAAAGTTATGACCAAGCCACACACTCACACAGTGATATCACCACATTTGGGGCTCTTGGCAACTGACCCGCAGTTACGACCATTTGCAGCGCCCCATGGGACTGCAAATTCTCATTTTCCCCACCAGAAATCATCTTGGAGTGCTGATCCCATGGATGAAATGCGCTAGGGCAGGGGTCGGGAACCTTTTTCGCTGAGACAGCCAGGAACGCCACATATTTTAAAATGTAATTCCGTGAGAGCCGTACAATATGTTTAAAACTAAATACAAGTAAACGTTTGCATTTTATGTAAGACCAACACTTTTAAAGTACAATAAGTCCCTTAATCCTTTTTCTTTCTTTCTCTTTTTCTGTGTGTGTCTCTCTCCTCCCTTCCTCTCTGTCACTCTGTGTGTGTGTGTGTGTGTGTGTCTGTCTTTCTGTCTCTCACTCACTGTGTGTGTCTGTGTGTTTGTGTCTGTCTGTCTCTCTCACTCACTTAATCACTCACTCTGTGTATGTGTCTCTCTCTGTTTCTCTCTCTCTCTCTCTCTGTGTTTCTGTCAGTCTCTCTCTGATTCCCTCCCTCCCTCTCTCTGTTTGTCAGTCTCTCTCTGATTCCCTCCCTCTCTCTGTGTGTGTTTCTGTCAGTCTCTCTCTGATTCCCTCCCTCCCTCTCTCTGTCTTTCTGTCTGTCTGTCTCTCATTCAATCGCTCACTCTGTGTGTGTGTCTCTCTCTCTCTGTGTTTCTGTCAGTCTCTCTCTGATTCCCTCCCTCCCTCCCTCTGTGTTTCTGTCAGTCTCTCTCTGATTCCCTCCCTCCCTCTCTCTCTCTCTGTCTTTCTGTCTGTCTCTCATTCAATCGCTCACTCTGTGTGTGTCTCTCTCTCTCTCTGTGTTTCTGTCAGTCTCTCTCTGATTCCCTCCCTCCCTCCCTCTGTGTTTCTGTCAGTCTCTCTCTGATTCCCTCCCTCTCTGTGTGTGTTTCTGTCAGTCTCTCTCTGATTCCCTCCCTCTTTCTGTGTGTTTCTGTCAGTCTCTCTCTGATTCCCTCCCTCCCTCTCTCTGTCTGTCTTTCTGTCTGTCTGTCTCTCATTCAATCACTCACTCTGTGTGTGCGTGTCTCTCTCTCTGTTTCTGTCAGTCTCTCTGATTCCCTCCCTCCCTCTCTGTTTCTTTCAGTCTCTCTCTGATTCCCTCCCTCTCTCTGTGTGTGTTTCTGTCAGTCTCTCTCTGATTCCCTCCCTCCCTCTCTCTCTCTCTGTCTGTCTTTCTGTCTCTCATTCAATCACTCACTCTGTGTGTGTCTCTCTCTCTGTGTGATTCTGTCAGTCTCTCTCTGATTCCCTCCCTCCCTCTCTCTCTGTGTTTCTGTCAGTTTCTCTCTGATTCCCTCCCTCTCTCTGTGTGTGTTTCTGTCAGTCTCTCTCTGATTCCCTCCCTCCCTCTGTGTCTGTCTGTCTTTCTGTCTGTCTCTCATTCAATCATTCACTCTGTGTTTGTCTCTCTCTCTGTGTGTGTTTCTGTCAGTCTCTCTCTGATTCCCTCCCTCTCTCACTGTGTCTGTCTGTCTTTCTGTCTGTCTCTCATTCAATCACTCACTCTGTGTGTGTATGTGCATCTCTCTGTGTTTCTGTCAGTCTCTGATTCCCTCCCCCCTACTCTCTCTGTGCCTGTCTCGTCTTCCGGCCGCAGCCCCACTCCGTGGAAAAGATTGCCGCCCTCGCGCCACACAATTACAGCCCGGAGCAGGACCACAGCCCCTTTCCCAACTGGTCCTTCCTTGCTCGGAGGGCTTCGGAGGGAAGCTTCTACAGCAGGCCAGGCGAGTGAGAACAACTTCCCGCCGTTACGAACTCTCCGAGGCTGTAATTGTATGGGCTGTGCGCGCGCACCTATGTTTTCCATGGCGCGGAGCACCGGCTGTGGAAAACATAGGCGCGTACGCACAGCCCATACAATTATAGCCTCGGAGACTTTGTAACGGCGGGAAGTTGTTCTCACTCGCCTGGGCTTCCACAGAAGCTTCCCTCTGAGCAAGGAAGGACCAGTTGGGAGAGGGGCTGTGGTCCTGCTCCGGGCTGTAATTGTGCGGCGCATGGGTGGCTATGTTATTTATATAGATTTGTCTGCGAGCCAGATGCAGCCATCAAAAGAGCCATATCTGGCTCGCGACCCATAGGTTCCCGACCTCTGCGCTAGAGTGAACTGAAAGTTTGCTTCACACAACATCGCATTTCCTGGTCTTTGGAATTATAAAGACAAGCGACGCAATTGGACGGGGTTGGAGTAGCTACAACGGTAGTAAGGGGTAACCAACCTGGAGAGTTGACTGCAGCTCGGCGACATCCCTTTTCAGGTTTTCGACTTCAGTCCTGAGCTCCTTCAGCTCCTCCAGGTACGTGTGCGAAGGAAATGCTGCATTTACAAAGACGTGAAAAATCTGGAAAAGAGAAATAGCGTAGCAATTTAGACTTGTATACCGCTTCACAGTGCTCTTACAGCCCTCTCTAAGCGGTTTACTGAGTCCGCCTCTTGCCCCCAACAATTTGGGTCCTCATTTTACCCTCCTGGGAAGGATGGAAGGCTGAGTCAACCTTGAGCTGATGAGAATCGAACTGTTGAACTGCAGGCAGAATTAGGCTGCAGTACTGCATTCTAACCACTGCGTCACCATGCTTCATTATCGCATTGAAACACAATTAGAGGAGAGATAAAAGAAACGGTGCAGATTCAAGTATCATTTCATTTTGGCTAGTAGTGGATAAGATGATGGCTTAAAAGTCAGGTGACCGTGAGTTCTAGTCTTGCCTTAGGCATGAAAGCCGACTGGGAGACTTTGGGCCAATCAGCAGGAGATGGTAAATTCTAGTCCCACCTTAGGCATGAAAGCTGACTAGGTGACTTTGGGTCAATCACCAGGAGATGGTGAGTTCCAGTCCCGCCTTAGGCATGAAAACCCACTGGGTGACTTGGAGGCAATCACCAGGAGATGGTGAGTTCTAGTCCCACCTTAGGCATGAAAGCCAACTGGGTGACTTTGGATCAATCACCAGGAGATGGTGAGTTCTAGTCCCGCCTTAGGCATGATAGTTGGCGGGGTGACTTTGGGTCAATCACCAGGAGATGGTGAGTTCTAGTCCCGCCTTAGGCATGATATAATTTTATGCAAATTAGTCGACATAATTTTAGCAAATTAGTAAATGAATATTAGAATTTTATTAATGGGAATATTTTTAGCACAGGTTACTTAATTTAATTCATTTTAAAATTGTTACTGTATTTATTGTTTTTTGTTGGTATGATTTTTAATTTCCTGTGCACCGCCCTGAGTCCATCTCGATGGAGATAGGAGCGGTATATAAATCAAATAAATTGAAATTGAATGATAGTTGGCGGGGTGACTTTGGGTCAATCACCAGGAGATGGTGAGTTCCGGTCTCACCTTAGCCATGAAAAGCCAGCTGGGTGATTTTGGGCCAATTCCTCTCCCTCAGCCTAGCCTACCTCAGAAGGCTGTTGTTTTGAAGAAAAAGAGGAGAAATATTATGTACCGTGTTACTGATAGAAGGGAATATTTTCATTATAGGTATGTATAATCTTTATTGTCATTATACTTAAATACAATGAAATTGGTTTTACCTCACAGTATTATTATAACACCCCACAGCATGTCTGCTGCCTTGAGTTACCGATAAATTAATAAAGGCAGGATAACCACTTCATAAATAAACAAACAAAATAAATCCAGGTTTGCATTTTAAATCCTGCAAGAACTAAGTTTATTCAAAGGAAATCTGATTGCCGTTAATTCCCTGATGACATCTTGGGTCAGGGGAAAGTCCAAAAAAGCCGACATCCATTGACTGAAATCAAGCCTCCCCAGTAATCTTGCTTGTCAGAAAGTCATAAAAGGGGATTGCCTGATCCCGGAACCCTGCAACCGTCATAAATACAAGCCTCCTAATTTTGATCTTGTGACCATGGGGAAGCTGCAATCGTTATAACAGTGGAAAACGGTCATATGTGTTCTGACTTAGGTTTCCCAAGAGCCTGAAGCCAACTCCTGGTCCCGACAAAAATCCCTTTTATTAATTGACTACGAATTCTGCACATTCACATCCAGCCAAGTCTTTCAAGGGGGGATTTACGGTCACAGACCTCATCTGGCTTGGGAGGATTTACGGTCACAGACCTTATCTGGCTTGGAGAGCTGCCAGACTGATGTCTCCAAAACTTGGCAAGGAGTCTAGGAGAGTCATGGATCAATTGAGTGAACTCATTGTCTCCTGCAAACTCCACTCCCCTTTCGCTCCTCTTTAATTTCCTCTGGGAGGGGCTATTCATCATCCACCTGTGGCCTTACTCCCAAGTCGACCCTTGTTCTTTAGCTGCTCCCTTCCTCTGGCAATTCTGTGCATGCGCACACTGGGAACAGGCTCCAGATGTTTTTCTGCCTTACTGATGTCTGACTCCGAAAGCAGCTAATGACTGGCATATGGCCCTGGCCCCCTCTCTGCCTCCGACACAGAGCCCTCATCAAAGCCTTCCCCAGACTCCAGGACTGGCCCAGGTTCCTCCCCAACCTCCTCACTGTCTGAATCTGCTGCCAGTTCGGCTGGCCGCTGGTGGGCCACAACACGACGTCACTTTTTCAGTGCCAAGCGATCACTAAAGGGTAGGGCAGCCTCGACAGAAAGCAAACTTACTTGTGCAACGTGCCTCTGGCACCACCAACACCAACTAACCGCGCCAGCCAGGATATGCTTGAGGGTTTCTAATATGTCTCCAAAAGCTGAAAGCCAGGAAGAGAAGGGACGTCTTTGACTCTGGGGGATAACCGGAGACCCGCTGAAAATACAACAGCCAAGTATAAACTAACATTTTCTTTGCAAAAACCATGACTGCCATTTTGTGATTTTCCACCAAACCATCTTCCAATGGGCAAAGTTGGTTTGGCTTAATGCCGCGACAATAAAGCTTGTAAAATGAATGACTTATTTAATGACTGCATCGCTTAGAGATGGACATTTTGGTCCCAGTTGTTGTGTTAAGTCAAGGACTAGGTATGCTGTTTGTATAAAATGTGAAGGATGTGTGCTTATGTTTTATATTTATAGTTATAATGTACACTGATGACGGATTTAATTTTGTTGTACAAGGTGCAACGACAATAAACTAAACTAGAGGGACACCGTGGCTCAGTGGCTAAGACTCTGAGCTTGCCAATCAGAAAGGTTGGCAGGTCAGCGGTTCGAATCCCTAGCGCTGCGTAACGGAGGGAGCTCCCGTGACTTGTCCCAGCTTCTGCCAACCTAGCAGTTCGAAAGCACGTAAAAAAATACAAGTAGAAAAATAGGAGCCACCTTTGGTGGGAAGGGAACAGCGTTCCATGCGCCTTTGGCATTTAGTCATGCCGGCCACATGACCACGGAGACGTCTTCGGACAGCGCTGGCTCTTTGGCTTTGAAACGGAGATGAGTACCGCCCACTAGAGTCGGGAATGACTAGTGTATGTGTGAGGAGAACTTTTACCTTCCCTTTACCTTACTAAACTAAACTAAACTAAACTAAAACAACCAAATATTAACAAGCTATAATCAAGAAACACAACAACCAAAATCCTCGACTTAATACAATACAATACAATAGCAGAGTTGGAAGGGACCTTGTAGGTCTTCTACTCCAACCCCCTGCGTGGGCAGGAACTTTATACCATTTCAGACAAATGGCTATCTAACATCTTCTGAAAGACTTGCAGTGTTGGGGCATTCACAACTTCTGGAGGCAAGCTGTTCCAGAGGTTAATTGTTCTAACTGTCAGGAAATTTCTCCTTAGTTCTAAGTTGCTTCTCTCCTTGATTAGTTTCCACCCGTTGCTTCTTGTCCTGCCCCCAGGTGCCTTGGAGAATAGTTTGACTCCCTCTTCTTTGTGGCACCCTCTGAGATATCGGAAGACTGCTATCCTGTCTCCCCTGGTCCTTCTCTTCATCAAACTAGACATACCCAGCTCCTGCAACCGTTCTTCATATGTTTTAGCCTCCATTCCCCTAAATCATCTTGGTTGCTCTTCTCTGCACTCTTTCCAGAGTCTCCACGTCTTTTCTACATCGTGGCGACCAATCATTTAGTTCATTTAGTGACTGTTCAAAGTTGCAACAATACTGAAAAAATGTGACTTAATTATAACTATTTGTTACAGTTACGATCTTTACAGCATCTCCATGATTATGTGACCCAAAAATCAGATGCTTGGCAACTGGTTCGTATTTATTGCTGGGGTCTTAACATGTTCCCCTTTTGCAAACTTCTGATGAGCAAAATCAATGGGAAAGCCCGATTCACGTAACAGCTGTGTAAAGATATTTATTTATTTATTTATTTCAATTTGTAAATCGCACCTATCTCCATCGAAATGGACTCAGGGCGATGTACAGATAAATCTACCATAATAAATAATAACATATACAATAAAAGAATTAAAATTAATTAAATATGTCATGAAATGGGGCAAAACTCAGTTAACAAATGTCTCATTTAACAACAGACATCTTGGACTCAACTGTGGCTGTAAGTCGAGGACTGCCTGTATTAACATTTTTCCAGAAAGTTAATAAACTCCGGCTCCTCTTTTTTCCTAGTTGTGTATACAGAGTAATGCTTTGCATCACAACTATCTTGATCCCTTAAGGATAATATTCTATATTCTTAATATATATATATATATATATGTATATATATATATATATATGTGTGTGTGTGTGTGTGTGTGTGTTACGTTTTTGAGCTGATCAATAAATAAATCAGGGAGACTAGGATAGATCTATTTCAAGCTTTTTAGCTCTCATCAGCTAATCATACCCTTACTGGGATTTGAACCGGGGCTGTATTACATGCTAGGCAGGAGCCTTAGCCATTAGGCCACAAGGTTCTCTTCCTGATCAGCTGAGACAGGAGGATAAGTATATACTTAATAATAATAATAATAATAAATTTTTATTTCTAACCCGCTCTCTCTCCCCAAAGGGACTCGAGGCGGGGCACAGGAGAATTAAAAAACAATAAACACAGAGTACAAAATTTAAAAAACACAATTAAACATATCCTGTGCTAAAAACATCTATAAAAACTAAAAACTGTCCCTAAAACCCCTTAACACCATAACTAATTAAAATTACCCTAGGCCAGCCAAACGGAAGAAATGAGTTTTTAAAAGCTGTCGGAAGGAGCGAAAGTCAGTGGTCGTTCTGATTTCGGGGGGAAGGTCGTTCCAGAGGGTCAGTCCCGCCACAGAGAAGGCCCTTCCCCTGGACGTCACCCGCTGGCACAGCCTAGTGGACGGCACCCGGAGAAGTCCCTCTCTGTGGGAGCGAATTGGTCGCAGGGATGTATGAGGCAGAATGCGATCCCGCAGATAGCTAGGTCCCGTGCCATGGAGCGCTTTAAAGATGGTAACTAACACCTTGTATCACAACACCCTGTTAGGCCCCAGTTAAGGGAGCAAGCATACTGCTGTCATTTTCTGCCTTTCGGCTCATCACCAGAGATCATCTAGACAGAAAGCCATGAGTTCCGTTGTGTAATTTTTTAAAATGTGTATTAAGTTTTTTGAGCTGATCAATAAATAAATCAGGGAGACTAGGATAGATTCAAATCCCAGTAAGGATATGGCTAGCTGATGAGAGCTAAAAAGCTCAAAATAGATCTATCCTAGTCTCCCTGATTTATTTATTGATCAGCTCAAAAAACCTAACACACATATAAAAAAAAAATTACACAACGGAACTCATGGCTTTCTGTCTAGATGGTCTCTGGTGATGAGCCGAAAGGCAGAAAAGGAAAAGCAGTATGCTTCCTCCCTTAATTGGGGCTTAACAGGGTGTTGTGACACAAGTATATATATAGCATGTAATACAGCCCCGGTTCGAATCCCAGTAAGGGTATGGCTAGCTGATGAGAGCTAAAAAGCTCGAAATAGATCTATCCTAGTCTCCCTGATTTATTTATTGATCAGCTCAAAAATGTAACACATATACATATATATATAATTTCATTTAACTATCAAGGTGCTTCAAGAATAATGCAGATAATCTTCGACGTATTTGAGCTTAATTCTTGCTGAGGAAGAATTAAGTGAGTTTCCTCATCTTACCACCTTTCTTGTCACTGTTGCTAACTTATCAACTGCAGCGATTCACTTAAAACAACGGAGGGAAAAGAAGTCGTAAAATGGGGCAAAGTTCACTTAACACATGCCTCGCTTTAGAACAGAAATTTTGGGCTGAGTTGCGGTCGTAAGTCGAGCTCTACCTCTGCGGGGGTTTAACAAAAAAAAATGTTGGAAATGGCAAAACGTTACTCAGAAAAGCTAGAGCAAAATCAGAAACACTTACGTTGGAGGCAAAGGTTTTGAAGGAAGTCTGGATGAAGATGCAAACACAATGTTTCTTTTCCCCTTTGACGAAGGTTTCGTTCTGGATCTCCATTTTTGGCAGCGTCGCTTAATTCTGGCCATTTTCTGCAATTTCAGGCTAAACTATAATCTTGTTCGGGTGTCATTAGCCTGAATTGTTTGAGAAGGGCAACACATACCGGGAAATTACCTACAATAAAATCAGATACTTTTAATGCTGTGTCTGACATGTCTTTAGAATTTAAAGGGAAGGAGAGAGAGAGAGAGAGGAGAGAGAGAGAAGAGAGGAGAGAGAGAGAGAGAGAAAGAGAGAGAGACTCCCATCCTTCAGAGGTGGGTAAAATGAGGAGCCAGATTGTTGGGGGAAAGAGGCTGACTTTAATCCGCTTAGAGGGCTGTAAAGCAATATAAAGGGGTAGATAAATCTAAGTGCTATTGCTTGCGAAGGCAGGCAGGCAGGCATTGTGCTACAGTGCTTATAATGCAGCATTGCAGGCTAAACTCTGCCAATAGCCAGGAAGTTCGATCCTGATTTGCTCAAGGTTGACTCAGCCTCCCATCTTTCAAAGATGGGTAAAATGAGGAGCCAGATTGTTGGGGGGGCAAGAGGCTGACTCTGTAAACTGCTTAGAGCGCAATGTAAAGCACGGTGAAGCGGTATATAAGTCTAAGGGCTATTGCTACTAAGGCGGTTGTTAAAGGAATCTTGCTACCCCACGGACTTTGCTTGCTCAGAAGGTCGCAAAAAGCAATAAAAATGATCGCGTTTATAAATATGAAACCAGTTGCCAAGCATTTTAAAGCATTATCACATGATGTGCAAAAATTGTGATTTTGAAAAAACGGTCAAAAAGTCACTTTTTTTCAGTGCTGTGGTAAACGTTGAACGGTCACTAAACGAACTGTTGCAAGTCGAGGACTACCTGTAAACCGCTGCCCAGGTTCACGGTTGACTCATCGCGTGGACCAATGACTGGATTCCCACGACGCACTGAATCCGTTGTTCCCGTGTCTTGCGAACGTGCCCCCGTGAGCCACGATTTTATGGCAGAGAGGGTTTCGTGTCCAGGTCAGGCTTCCTCGGGGACGATCCCGGTCAAACCACCCGGGTTAATCAGATGCGAGTAGCCACGTCTGAACGCGCCAGCAGCATCGCCACGCCAAACAATTCAAATTCCGCCGGAGCCAATCACAGCACAGCAAGTGAGAGCCAACGTTCCATCCGCCTCAAACTTCAAAAGGCACGAACATTCCTCTGATTGACCGGCCTTTCAGCGAATCGCCTTTTCCCGTTTTCCAACGCGAACCAATCAGAATAAATATCGGCGAGAAAGGGGGGGTCAACGAAAGGGGGAGGCAGAGCGAAAGAAGCCGGGCCCGCCTTTGAAAATTAAAAGCTACGCCAAGGGCCAATGAAGCGCCGCATGCTGACGCCCACCAACCAATCCGGTCTCCTGGTTCAGTTTTCTCCCCCCTCGCTTCGCTATTCACCAACCAATAGGAAAGAGCGTCAGCTTCCAAGCCACACAATCGGAGCTGTCGTTTCATCTTGGGGCGTTAAACCAGGCGTTGTCCAATAGGTGTACGGACGCCCTCGGAAGAAGCCAATGAGGAAAGGGATGGAATGACAACCGACCAATAGGGAGCGCCGTCTCTTCCGTTCAGCAAAGAAAAGGGGGCGGGCCCGCAAGGGGAGGGGAGAATGCCACAGCCTGAGGAATGTCAACTATTCAACATGGAGACGGCGGTTACTACGCTCGAGACCATGGTAAGTCTCGGGACCGCTGGCCGGGCCGCCGCCTCGCAGAACGGAGCCCCCGTTCCCCTTGGAGGACCGAAGTGGCCTCCCGAAGAGCGGCCTAAACGAACGGAAGGAACAAAAGGGGTGGAAAAGCCGCGGAGGAGGGAAGGAATGTAAGGAAACCTCCCCCCTCCCCCCTCCCCGCCGGATTGAACCATTCCTCACGCCTGAAAGGGGGGGAGCCCTAGAATTAGATCTGGACGCGCCCATTATTCACCCCGAAAGAGGGGGGTTCGCGGGCTTGCTGCGTTCCTTTCTGCCGTCTCGCTCGAGGGGGGCGTGGCCCGGGTAGGCGTGGCTTCTTGGGCTGGTCCATTTCTTTCCCCCCGCTCGATTCCCGCGGGGGGCGTGACCAATACTGCGTGTGGGCGTGGCTTGTGTGCTGGGTTGGTTTTACTGGTATGGGTCGCCCCTCTTTTCCTGCCTCCCCCCGCCCCCCAAGCGATTATGGGATCTTTGGAGGGCTGCGGAAAAATATATGCTTGGTTGCATTGAAGGAAAAATGTTATGCAGAGATAGTCCATTGGACTGGATGGTAAATGGCATTGAAAAGAGGGGAAAAAATAGCTTTTCCGTGCCTATAGATAGTCCTCAACTTAATGACAGTTCATGTCATTTAACGACCTCGTAATCCCTTACGGGCTGGAGTCTGGGCAACTGAATGGAGCTTGTCACTGTATTTACTGGCCGGATGCTCTTCCTATCACCAGGCTGGAGTTTTGTTCAGCAGATATATATTCTCATGGTGCCCAGAGAGAGAAATACCTGCCTCTACCTAGGATCGAACTCATGTCCTCCCGATTGTGAGGCGAGAGTGCCACCACACTAATGACAGTTTGTTTAGTTATCATTTTTGTTTAATGATCCCATAATCCCTTGCGGGGGGTGGAGTCTGGGCAACTGAATGGAGCTAGCAGAATGTTTGCTGGCCGGATGCCCTTCCTGTCCCCAGGGTGGAGTTTTGTTGAGTTCAGCAGGTATATATTCTCATGGTGCGCAGAGAGAGAGAAGTCTCTGCCTCTACCTAGGATCGAACTGACAGCCTCAGATTGTGAGGCAAAGCTCCACCTCTGGGCTACCGCAACCACACTAATGACGTTCGTTTAGTCATCATCATCTTAGTTTAACGATCCCATAATCCCTTATAGGGGTGGCGTCTGGGCAACAGAATGGAGCTAACAGAGTGTTTACTGGCCCGATGCCTTTCCTATCCCCAGTACGGAGTTTTGTTCAGCAGATATAGAATAGAATAGAATAGAATTTTTTTATTGGCCAAGTATGATTGAACACACAAGGAATTTGTCTTTGGTGCATATATTATCTATCTCTAAATATTTCAATGAGATATATTCTCATTGTGCCCAGAGAGAGAAATATCTGCCTCTACCTAGGATCGAACTCACAGCCTCCTGATTGTGAGGAGAGACCTCCAACTCTAGGCCACCCATCTACTCTAGTGATAGTTCGTTTAGTGACCGTTCAAAATGACACTCGCATGAAAAAGCCATTTTTCAAACTTATGGCATCCCCAGGGTCAAAATTCAGCCGCATGATATGACTGACTCATATTTATGACGGCTGCAATGTTTGGGATCCCCTTTTTTGCCGCCTCTTGACAGTCAAAGGGGAAGCCAGATTCACTCAACAACCGTGTTGCTAACTGAACCACTGGCAAGAAAGATCGTGAAATGGGACAAAACTCGGTTAATGGCTGTTTCGCTAAGCAACAGACATTTTGGGCTCAAATGGTGGTCGTAAGTCAAGGATCGCCTGTATTGAAGTCCCGGTGCAAATTATTGAATGGTTTTGTCATCTGAAAGGTCATTTGGGGGCTTCCTTTACCCTGTTAAAACAGGGGCAGGTGGCTAAGACGCTGAGCTGGTCACTCAGAAAGGTTGGCAGTTCGGCGGTTCGAATCCCTAGCGCTGCGTAACGGAGTGAGCTCCCGTGACTTGTCCCAGCTTCTGCCAACCTAGGAGTTCGAAAGCACCTAAAAATGCAAGTAGAAAAACAGGAGCCACCTTTGGTGGGAAGGGAACAGCGTTCCGTGCGCCTTCGGCATTGAGTCACGCCGGCCACATGACCACGGAGACGTCTTCGGATAGCGCTGGCTCTTCGGCTTTGAAACGGAGATGAGCACTGCCCTCCCTAGAGTCAGGAACGACTAGCACATATGTGCGAGGGGAACCTTTACCTTTACCCTGTTGCCTTCGGAGGGGTTGGGTGCCCTCAAAATCTCATCCTCTGCCCATACAAAATGTTACCTGTGGTTGATTCCTCTTGCAAGGAGGAAGAGCACCAGGTAGAGAGAGTACATTTCTACCTATAACAGAACCGAAAATAAGTTCAAGGTGTTGCATGGCACCCTGTATTCAGTGCCATTTTCAGCCATGAACCTCTCCCCCACCTCATCCCAGTTGGCACTGCGCAATTATTATGAGGCTAAACGGCAAGATTCAAATTGCTTTAGTGGTTAAGGCACCAGGCTAGAAACTAGGAGAGAGTGAGCACCTTAGCCATGGCAGCTGGGTGACTTTGGGCCAATGACCAGGAGAGTGGGAGTTCTAGTCTTGCCTTAGGGATGAAAGCTAGCTGGGTGACTTTGGGCCAATGACCAGGAGATGGTGAGTTCTAGTCCTGCCTTAAGCATGAAAGCTAGCTGGGTGACTTTGGGCCAATCACCAGGAGCCTGGGAGTTCTAGGCCTGCCTTAGGCATGAAAGCTAGCTGGGTCACTTTGGGCCAATGACCAGGAGATGTTGAGTTCTAGTCCCGCCTTAAGCATGAAAGCTAGCTGGGTGACTTTGGGCCAATCACCAGGAGCCTGGGAGTTCTCGTCCTGCCTTAGGCATGAAAGCTAGCTGGGTCAGTTTGGGCCAATGACCAGGAGATGTTGAGTTCTAGTCCCGCCTTAAGCATGAAAGCTAGCTGGGTGACTTTGGGCCAATGACCAGGAGATGGTGAGTTCTAGTCCCGCCTTAAGCATGAAAGTCAGCAGGAGGGCTTTTGGGCAGTCAGCAGGAGACTGTGAGTTCTAGTTTTGCCTTAGGCATAAGAACTGCCCGAGGAGGCCCATCACCAGGCGATGGTGAGTTCTAGTTCTATTTTAGGCATAAAAGCTGGCTGGGTGATTGGAGGCCACGCCCTCTCTCTCAGCTCAACCCACCTCACAGGGTTACTGTTGTGGAGGGGAAAAGCAAGAGGGACTACAGGTAGCCCTCGCTTTACGATCACCATCGAGCCCAACATTTTGGTTGTTGCGGGAGACATTTGTTAACGTGGCTCTTTGCCCCATTTTACGACTTTTCGTGCCCCAGCTCTTAAGGGAATCACTGCAGCTGAGAAGTTGGTAACTACGGTTGTTAAGTGAACCTGGCTTCCCTGTGGACTTGGCTTGTCAGAAGGTTGCAAAAGGGCAATCCCGTATCGCAGAGGATTAAATGTGAGCCAGTTTCCCAGCATCTGATTTTGATCATGGGGATGCTGCAAAGCACATGAGCGATGCGGTGACCTCAAGGTGGCGCCCTCGCCTCACAACCAGGATCCTAGGTAGAGACAGATATTTCTCTCTCTCTGGGCACCATGAGAATGTATCATGCTGGTAAAAACTCCGCCCTGGGGACAGGAAGGGCACCCGGCCATTAAACACTCTGCTAGCTCCATTCAGTGGCCCCGACTCCACCCCGCAAGGGATTATGGGGGTCGTTAAACGAAGCTGCTGCTGCTGCAAAGGACGTAACTGTGTAAAACGGTCATAAGTCGCCTTTTTCCGTGCCGTCGCAACTTCGAACTGTCGCTAAACGAATGGTTGCAAGTCGAGGACTGCCCGTAAGTGAAGAAATCTGGAACATCTCAAACCCCAAATCGGAGTTTGATTTTTAGTTTCTGTGCTCATTATTGAGCCTCTTCTGTTGCTTGCAATTCTTTTTCGTCCAAGTTTTATTTATTTATTCATTTATTTATTCATTGTTTATTTACAATATAATACAATAGCAGAGTTGGAAGGGACCTTGGAGGTCATCTAGTTTAACTCCCTGCATAGGCAGGAAGCCCTGTACCGTTTCAGACAAATGGCTATCCAACATCTTCTTGAAGACTTGCAGTGTTGAAGCATTCACAACTTCTGGAGGCAACTTCTGTTCCACTGATTAATTGTTCTCACTGTTAGGAAATTTCTCCTCAGTTCTAAATTGCTTCTCTCCTTGATTAGTTTCCACCCATTGCTTCTTATTCTACCCTCAGGTGCTTTGGAGAATAATTTGACTCCCTCTTCTTTGTGGCAACCCCTTGAGATATTGGAACACAGCTATCATGCCTCCCCTAGCCCTTCTTTTTATTAAACTAGACATCCCCCGTTCCTGCAACCGTTCTTCATATGTTTTAGTCTCCAGTCCCCTAATCCTCTTTATTGCTCTTCTCTGCACTCTTTCTAGAGTCTCCACATCTTTTCTACATTGTGGTGATCAAAACTGGATGCCGTATTCCAAGTGTGGCCTTACCAAGGCATTATAAAGTGGTATTAACACTTCACGTGATCTTGATTCTATCCCTCTGTTTATGCAGCCTAGAACTGTGTTGGCTTTTTTGGCAGCTGCTGCACACTGCTGGCTCATATTTAAATGGTTGTCTACTAGGACTCCAAGATCCCTTTCACAGTTACTGCTATTGAGCAAGGTACCACCTATACTGTACCTGTGCATTTCATTTTTGTTGCCTAAATGTAGAACCTTATTCATTTCGCCATTGAATTTCATTTTATTAGATAGTGCCCATCAAGATAGTTACATCAAGATAGTGCCCAATTTAGTCATTACTTATTTATTCAACTTCCATGTCCCCCCATCTTTCTTGCCTCCAGAAGTGTTGAATGCCCCAACACTGCAAGTCTTTAAGAGGATGTTGGATAGCCATTTGTCTGAAATGGTATAGGGCTTCCTGCCTAGGCAGGGGGTTGGACTAGAAGACCTCCAAGGTGTCTTCCAACTCTGCTATTGTATTATTATTGTATTTGTTAGGATAATTATCCTGATGTTGGGTTGACAATAAATATATAAGCCAGGATTATTAAAGGGTATATGTATCTTTAAAGACTATGTGGAATCTGATTGGCTGTGCTTCCCAGCTCAATCATAACAGGCAGCTGGAAACACAGTTCATCCCTTTTGCTTTCCTTTGCTTCTTGATTGCCACTGAGGAAGGAGCTGAACCTGAAGACGGAAGAAGAATCATTGTTTTGATTGACTGTAAGATAACTGTGTTTTGGTGAAGGACTGTTTATTGTTGGAGGAGTTAGTATCACTGGTTGGAAGAAGTATTTTAGTTACATCAAGAGTAAAGACTATTTTTTCTACTATCAGTGTTGTAGAGTTTTTGTGTGGTTTAAGCAACGTATCTCTTGCTGTGCGGTGTATTGCACTATTCCGCCTGTTTATTTTCCAACGGGGGTATTTTTTTTACCCCTAACAGTATTAAATGACACGGGGTGGCTTGATGGGTATTCCAAGGTTTTCCTAATCTTCCCCCCCCCCCTCCCTAACCCACACTTTTCCCCTCAACAGGAATGGCCTCTTAATAATAATAATAATAATAAATTTAATTTATAGACCGCTCCCTCTCCCCAAAGGGACTCGGGGCGGTGCACAGGGGAATTAAAAAACATACAAACATAAATACATCATAAATATATAAAAATCAAATTAAACAAAGTATCCCTGCGCTAAAAACCCAAAATGCTAAAAACGAAACCCCTTAAAAACCAATTAAAACAATAAACAGATGACTAACCTAGGCCGGCCAAGCAGAAAAAGTGCGTTTTTAATTTTTGACGGAAGGAGCGGAGGTCCGTAGTTGTTCTAATTTCGGGGGGAAGGTCGTTCCAGAGGGTCGGGCCCGCCACAGAGAAGGCCCTTCCCCTGGGCGCCGCCCGCTGGCATAGCCTAGTGGACGGCATCCGGAGAAGTCCCTCTCTGTGGGAGCGAATCGGTCGCAGGGATGTATGGGGCAGGATACGATCCCGCAAATAGCTAGGTTTGTATTGTATTGTTATTGAGTTTGTATTGTATTGTTATGAAGAACGGTTGCAGGAATTGGGCATGGCTAGTCCAGAACAGTGCCCCCCCCCCCAAAAAAAACCTTTTGGGCCCCAGGAACCGGTTCCATGGAGAGAGGTTTTTCTGTGGCCCGGAGGCAAGGGTGGGATTCAGCTGGTTTGGACCGTGAACACAGGGGTTGGGCACCTCTGCTATAAAACATATTTCAGGTGGTCCTCGACTTATGGAAGTTCATTTAGCCACCGTTCGAACTTGCGCCGCTGAAAAAAATGACTCACGACCGTTTTTTCACACAACCATTGCAGCAACCCCATGGTCAGGGGTGGGATTTGTTGAGGATATCTCCTTTAGGAGACAGAGAGTTGTGCAATGGAATTTTCAGCAAGAGATATGTTGCTAGATGCTCACACTAATAGTCACAGACACTGATAGTAAAAACAAGTAGACTTTACTTGTGGTGGAAAATAAACTACTTCTTCACAAACAGTGATAGTTAGTCTTGAATCAAAATACAGTCTATTGTTCAAGCCACGATCCTCCTCCTTTTTTTAAAAATTAGCATAAGGTTTAATGAAAATATGAATCAAATTATTTGTCTTTGATAGCTAAAATTATTTGCTGTGGGTATTTATATTAATACATTTGTGCATATGCAGGCATATTCACTATGCAATACCTAATAGCTTACAGTAGATGCGTTAAATAGCATATTCAAAACTGTTCTACAATCTCCAAAGTCCTCAATTTATATATCAGCAATAGATCTAGCCATATCTATTAGCTTATGTTTTTAAAATGTTTTTAATAAATTTTATTTACAAGCATATAAAATACATATAAAATACACTCTCACTCCACGATCCTCCTTGCTCTGCTGACCTAAACCCACATATAGGTCTCCATTCAAAGAGCAGCATCTAACAGTGATTCCGGCTCCCTCTTATGGCTGAGTGAGGAAGCAGCAGCCAATTACATTTCACTGTAGCATTTAAAGTTACAGATACCATTTCAATCATGGCATATATATATATATATATATATATATATATATATATATGTAGGTCTTTGGTTGTTCGGGTTTTCTCCCGCGTAGAATTGGAAGTATCTTCACGACGTTTCGATGAAATCTCATTCATCATCTTCAGGCTGGTGCTTCCGGCTTGGTGCTCCTGAAGATGATGAATGAGATTTCATCGAAACGTCGTGAAGATACTTCCAATTCTACGCGGGAGAAAACCCGAACAACCAAAGACCTACATACAAACACCCGCGAAAACCTCAGAAAACACACACACACACACACACGCACGCACACACACACACACACACACACACACACACACATATATATATATATATATTTGCCAACCCAACACTAGGATTATAGTCGTAATAGGATTCAGCCGGTTTGCAAACCGGATGCTAATTTTACATCTGATTTACTGAACCGGTCATGGCAAGGACTGGCTGGCCCCACCCACCCCTCCCGTCCCCAGAATCTCCACGTAGCCTGTTTTGAATGCCAGGTAAGTGCAGGGCCTTTCATGGAGGCTCTGGGTGGCTGAAAAACAGGCCTCCCGGAAGTCTGGAAGCGGGCCCGTTGCTGGCCTCCGGAGACCATTTTCGCCCTCCCGGAGGCTCAAGAAAAACCTCCAGAGCAGGGGTGGAGAACCAATGGCTCGCGAGCCAGATATGGCTTTTTTGATGGCTGCATCTGGCTCGCAGACAAATCTATATAAATAACATAGCCACGCGCGCGCACCGCACAATTACAGCCTGGAGCAGGACCACAGCCCCTCTCCCAACTGGTCCTTCCTTGCTCGGAGGGAAGCTTCTGTGGAAGCCCAGGCAAGTGAGAACAACTTCCCGCCGTTACAAAGTCTTGAGGCTATAATTGTATGGGCTGTGCACACGCGCCTATGTTTTCCACGGCTGGTGCTCCATGCCGTGGAAAACATAGGTGTGCACGCACAGCCCATAGAGCCCATACTGTCTCGTCTTCCGGCTGCGGCCGGAAGACGAGACAGGCACAGAGAGAGGTGGAGAGGTAGGGAATCAGAGAGAGACTGACAGAAACAGAGAGAGAGAGACACACACACACACACACACACAGAGTAAGTGATTAAGTGAGTGAGTGACAGACAGACAGACAGACACAAACACATACACACACAGAGTGAGTGATTAAGTGAGTGACAAAGACAGAGAGAGAGAGAGAGAGAGAAAGGGAATCAGAGAGAGACTGACAAACAGAGAGAGACAGAAACAGACACACACACACACACAGAGTGAGTGATTAAGTGAGTGAGTGACAGACAGACAGACACAAACACACACACAGTGAGTGATTAAGTGAGTGAGAGACAGAAAGACAGACAGACACAGAGAGATGGGGGGAGAGAGGGAGGGAATCAGAGAGACTGACAGAAATGCAGAGAGAGAGAGACAGAAACACAGAGAGAGAGAGACACACACAGTGAGTGAGTGAGAGACAGGTAGACACAAAAACACATACACATACAGAATGAATGATTAAGTGAGTGAGAGACAAAAAGGCAGACAGACACAGAGAGAGAGAGGGAGAGAGAGGGAGGGCATCAGAGAGAGATTGACAGAAACACAGAGAGAGAGAGACACATACACACACAGAGTGATTAAGTGATTAATTGAGTGAGAGACAGAAAGACAGACAGACACACACACAGAGCGACAGAGAGGAAGGGAGGAGAGAGACACACACAGAAAAAGAGAGAAAGAGAAAGAAAGAAAGAGGATTAAGAGACTTGTACTTTAAAAGTGTTGGTTTTACATAAAATGCAAACATTTACTTGTATTTAGTTTTAAACATATTGTATGGCTCTCATGGAATTACATTTTAAAATATGTGGTGTTCCTGGCTCTCTCAGCCAAAAAGGTTCCCGAACCCTGCTCCAGAGCCTCGGGAGGGTGAAAATGCCTCTCCCTCAGAGTGTTGCAGGAGGCCAAGTTGCCCATGCCCACCCAGCAACTGGGCAGAGAGTCGGTTGTGGAAATGTTTGAATCCCGCCCCTGCCCGGAGGGGTTATAGTTTTGCGTGCTGCCTGCATCTTGTGGATGGGGCTTCGCTTGTTTGCGTGGCCCGGTTTCTGGCTTGCCGTGGCCCGCTGCTGGTCCACGGCTCCTAACCCCCTGGTTGGGGGTGGGTGGGGGGTGACACGATAGCAGCCTTCCAATATTTGAGGGGCTGCTACAAAGAACAGGGGGTCGACCTATCCTTCAACGAACCAGAAGCAACGGATGGAAACTAATCCAGGAGAGAAGCCACTTGGAATGAAGGAGAAACTTCCTAACCTGGAGGACGATGATTAACCAGAGGAACAGCTTGCCACAAGAAGTTGTGAATGCTCCAGCCCCGGAGCTTTTTAAAGAAGAGATTGGACAGCTGTGCGCCCGAAGTGTTATGCGGTCTCCTGCCTGAGCAGGGGGTTGGACTAGAGGACCTCCAAAGGTCCCTTCCAACTCTTGTCATTCCTGTTATTCCGCCTTGCTGATTTCCCGGATGGTAAGAGTTGCCCGTCCACTGCCCTTTTTATGTTGTACTACTAGTGAGCATGCACAAAAAGCAGTGCAATGTTAAAAGGGCATTGGCCGGTAATGCTCAGTCAGCTAACAAAAAG
The DNA here is from genome assembly GCA_039707465.1 of Rhabdophis nuchalis. Taxonomy (NCBI): domain Eukaryota; kingdom Metazoa; phylum Chordata; class Lepidosauria; order Squamata; family Natricidae; genus Rhabdophis; species Rhabdophis nuchalis. The sequence continues at coordinate 403,538,836 of CM077643.1, forward strand.
ACAACATGAAGGGAAATCCTATTATTGTAAAGATTGGAGAGACTGTGCAATGCCTTTAAAACAGTAATGGAGAATCCCATCTTCCCCTCTGGATATCTCTTCTCTTTCTATGTAAATAAAAATGTAACTATGAGTTGGTTCAAAACCGCTAATCTCCGAAAGTCCTGCACCGATCGCTTCCAAATTTTCACACAACGTTCCTTTCAAGTACGGCACCAATGATATATATATATTGTGTAGATGTCACACCTGGGCGAGGTACACGCAACGGAAATGTAATTTTTTTTTAAAAAGGTAGGTAGATGGATACAGAGAGAGCAGTGGGCCACAGGTATTACGTCATCCTTTATGACATAAAATACTCTGTCCATAAGATTCAAGGAGAAATACAGTAGGTAGGTAGAGGGATAGAGAGAGTGAGAAATACGGTAGGAAGGTAGAGGGATAGAGAGAGAGAGGGAGAAATACAGTAGGTAGGTAGGTAGAGGGATAGAGAGAGGGAGAAATACAGTAGGTAGGTAGATACGTAGAGGGAGAGGGAGAAATACAGTAGGTAGGTAGGTACGTAGAGGGAGAGAGGGAGAAATACAGTAGGTAGGTAGGTAGAAGGATAGAGAGAGGGAGAAATACAGTAGGTAGGTAGGTAGGTAGATACGTAGAGGGAGAGAGGGAGAAATACAGTAGGTAGGTAGGTAGAGGGATAGAGAGAGGGAGAAATACAGTAGGTAGGTAGGTTGGGGGTTATAAGGTGGTTGTGTGTACGTGTTTGGGTGTGCAGGTGTAGATCTACACACAGATTAGTTGGCCATTTAACCAGACTGGGCCACAGCAACGCATGACCGGGAACAGCTAGTGGATATATATATATAGTTTTGCCTAAAACATGAGTGCGCTTTGGCCTACGGTACAAGTCCACCAATAGCCCTTAGACTTATATGCCACTTCACAGTGCTTTACAGCCCTCTCTAAGCTGTGTTACAGAGTCAGCATCTTGCCCCCCAACAAGTCTTTTGCGTCTGACTGGGCAGAGTTAGGCTGCAATACTGCATTCTAACCCCTGCGCTTCCAGAGAGGGAGGCAAGAATGAAGGAAGGAGAAGGAAGGGAGGAGAGAGAAGGGAGGAAGGAAGGGGAGAGACGGAAGGAAGGAGAGAGAAGGGAGGAAAGAGAAAGGAAGGGGGAGAAGAAAGGAAGGAGAAAAGGAAAGGGAAGGGGAGAATAGGAAGGGAGAGAGAAGAAAGGAAGGAAGGGGGAGAAGAAAGGAAGGAGAGAAGGAAGGAAGGAGAGAGAAGGGAGGAAAGAAAGGAAGGGGGAGAAAAAAGGAAGGAGAAGAGGAAAGAGGAAGGGGAGAATAGGAAGGTAGGGGAGAGAAGGAAGGAAAGAGTAGGAAAGAAGGAGAGAATGGAGGAAAGAGAAGAAAGGAAGCAAGGGGAAGAAGAAAGGAAGGAGAAGAGGAAAGAGAAGGAAGGGGAGAATAGGAAGGAAAGAGAAGGAAGAAAGGGAGGGGAGAGAAGGGAGGAAGGAGAGAGAAGGAAGGAAGGAAGGGGGAGAAGGAAGGGAGGAGAAGAGGAAAGAAGGAAAAAGGGGAGAGTAGCAAGGAAGGAAAGAAGGGAGGAAAGAGTAGGAAGGAAGGAGAAGACAGGAAAGAGTAGGAAGGAAGGAGAGGGAAGGGAAGGAAGGAAAATAGCAATAGCACCTATATACCGTTTCACACAGTCATGAAATAACTGCAAGGAAACAACCCAGCTGCAGAGAACACCAAGGACCCCACAGTCCTCCTCTTCCTTCTCCACTCTTCAAATCCCACTCCCTTCAAGCACTGATGATGTTCCCTAGTTGGGTCATGCAACGTCTGCAAGAAGAGAAGAACGCTCAGAGAGCACCAAGGACCCCCACCCGGGGTGTTTTAAAGAAGAGACCGGACAATCATCCGTCCAGAGTGGTGTACGGTCTCCTCCTTGACCTCCAAAAGATTCCCCCAGGATTTTTCCTGCTGACAGGAGCTCTGACTTCATTGCACTACTGTACTTGCCAGCTAGCAGTGCAATAGTATTGTCAAAGCACTTGCAAGCAGAACCCGCAACGGCAGTGGTGGTGGTGGTGGTAGTATCGCTCCACGTCTCTCCCGCCCTGCGTGGCTGGATAGGGAGCCATGCGGGCTCTCCAAAGGACCCGGGCTCTCACGGGCCTTGGTTGATAAAAGAGGTCCACTTCCACTGGTCAAAGAATCCAAAGGAAAGAAGGCTCTGGTCCGTTTTGCTGAAGGGGCAGCTGGGAGAAGGAAGCTGCGTCAGCTGGTTCCTGAAACTGCCTGCTGGGGAGCTCCAGAGGGTCTCTCTTCTGTGGTTTCCCTGGTGGTTGGGCCCAATGGGGGATTCCTGCAATGACCCTGCGGTTTTTCTCTTTCTTTCTTTCTTTCTTTCTTTCTTTCTTTCTTTCTTTCTTTCTTTCTTTCTTTCTTTCTTTCTTTCTTTCTTACTTCATTCTTCCTTTTTCTTTCCTTCCTTCCATGCTTCCTTCTTTCTGTCCTTCCTTCCTTCTCTTTCTTTCCTTCCTTCTTTCTTTCTTCTTTCCTTTCTTCCATGCTTGCTTCTTTCTTTCCTTCCTTCTTTTCCTTCCTTCCTTCCATGCTTGCTTCTTTCTTTCTTTCCTTCCTTCATTCTTCCTTTTTCTTTCCTTCCTTCCATGCTTCTTTCTTTCTTTCCTTCCTTCCTTCCTTCCTTCCTTCCTTCCTTCCTTCCTTCCTTCCTTCCATGCTTGCTTCTTTCTTTCTTTCTTTCCTTCCTTCATCCTTCCTTTTTCTTTCCTTCCTTCTTTCTTTCTTCTTTCTTTTCTTCCATGCTTCTTTCCTTCCTTCCTTCCTTCATTCTCTTTCCTTCCTTCCTTCCTTCCTTCTTTCTTTCCTTTCATGCTTGCTTCCTTCTTTCTTTCCTTCCTTCCTTCCTTCCTTCTTTCTTCTTTCCTTTCTTCCATGCTTATTTCCTTCCTTCCTTCCTTCATTCTCTTTCCTTCCATCTTTCCTTCCTTCTTTCTTTCCTTCCATGCTTCCTTCCATGCTTCCTTCCTTCCTTCCTTCCTTCCTTCCTTCCTTCCTTCCTTCCTTCCTTCCTTCCTTCCTGTTTGATTTGTATCCTGTCTTTGTTTTATAAATGTACAGCTGGATGCCCATGCTTCGCTAAGAAAATATGTGATCAGGCTTGATACATGGACACTTAAAGCTTGAAGATTAATGTAAAATGTGTAACTCTTTAGCATCAGAGCATGCTAATATAAGGCAAATGACAGTTGGAACAACGGTCCTTTCAGGTGGGGAGGGGGGGGTTTCAGGTGGGGAGGGGGGGTTTCAGGTGGGGAGGGGGAGTAGAATGTCTAAATTAAATTTACAAATTAAATTATTATTATTATAAACTTCCAGTTCGGAGCCACGTCCTGGCCAGGCCCACTCCCAGTTTAGCAAAGGGGTAGCATCAGAACGTGTTAATATAAGGCAATTGGCATTGGGAACAGAGTTCTTTTCAGGTGAGGAGGGGGAGTAGAATGTCTAAACTTCCAACCCGCAAGCCGGATGAGTCACACGCTGGCTATGCCCACTCCCGGTTTAGTGAAGGAGTAGCATCACAGCATGTTAACATAAGGCAACTGGCAGTTGGAGCAGAGTTCTTTTTAGACAGGGAGGGGGAGTAGAATACCTTAGCACACATGCACATGTGTGCACAACCTCTCACATACTCCCCACCCCCACCCCCACGTGTGCCACACTACTTGCCTCCAAGCTGAACTTGGTATTTCCTCCAGGGGGCTGGAGGAGGCCATTTTCACAGTCCTCAGGCTCCAGGAAAGCCTCCCGAAACGAACTTCTGGTAAGTGTTTTTGCCCTCCCCTGGCTCCGGAGGCTTTCGTGAAGCCTGGGGAGGGCGAAAATGGCCTCCCCCGGCCCTCTGGAAGGCCAAAAATCAACTGGCTGGCACATCCATCTGCGCTGGAGCTGATGGCTTGGGTGCCAGCAGATAGGGCTATGTGTGCCACAGGTTCGCCATCACAGCCTTAGCATAACAGCGTGTTGATTACTGTATAAGAAATACTAATGATCTGATGGTCATTTCGAAAAATCCTTTCTTAGCCAGCATCTATTATTATTATTATTATTTTTTATTATTTATTTGATTTATAGACCGCACCCTCTCCCCGGAGGGACTCGGGGCGGTGCACAGGACATTAAAAGCATATTATAAATACAACAGTACAATATTTAAAATCGAATTAAATAATTTACCCTGCGCTAAAATTTTAAAATCTAGAAGGCAAGAGGAACGAACATACGTGCCAAATTTCAAATTTGTAGGCTTTGCGGTCCTGGAGATTTCGTGATGAGTGAGTGGTATTTAGCTTTTATTGATAGATAGATGGATGGATTGATGGATGGATGGATATGTTACATATACATATACACATACACGTGTTATTTTATAAGTAACTCAAGGCAGTGAACATACATAATATGTTCCTTCCTCATATTTTTCTGCACAACAACCCTGTGAGGTGCATTGCTAGAAGAACTGGCTGAAGTCGCCCAGCCGGTTTTCATGCCCAAAACGGGACTAGAACTCACCGTCTTCTGGTTTCTAGCCTGGTGCCTTAACCACTACGCCAATGAGCTGAAAGGACAGTTTAGTTTAGTTTAGTTTATTTGACTTATATCCCGCACCTATCTCCCACGAAGGGACCCAGGGCGACGCACAGGAAATTAATATAAAATACAAATATACAAAATACATAATAAATATCCTAAAACCAAAATTAAACTAGAAAACCCTGTGCTAAAATATTATTTAAAATCTCTCTGATTAAAACTTTGGTAATCTAAAACTCAGTCATTTATAGGATGGTTCACGCTAGGCCGGTTTGATGGGAAAAGTGCATCTTTAGGCGCTTGTGGAAAAGGCGGAGGTGTGAGGTGGTACGGAGTTCGGGAGGCAGGTCGTTCCAGAGGGTTGGGCCCATCACAGAGAAGGCCCTTCCCCTGGGGGTCGCCAACCGGCATTGCCTGACAGACGGCACCCGGAGAAGACCCGGATCGGTCAAAGGGATGTGTGGGGCAGTAGACGGTCTCCCATATAACTAGTTCCCGTGCCATGGAGCGCTTTGAAGATGGTAATCAGCACCTTGAAGCGCACCCGAAAGGCCACAGGTAATCAGTGCAGCTCGCGCAGGAGAGGTGTTATATGGGACTGCCTTGAGGCTCCCATAACAGAATTGGTGTCTCTTGAAAAGGCTCAGTTCCCACCTTCTGTTGTCTAATCCTAATCCCTAATCCAGGGGTGTCCAAACTTGGGAACTTTAAGACTTGTGGACTTCAACTCCCAGAATTCCCCAGCCAGCATGGGAACTGTAAGACTTGTGGACTCCAACTCCCAGAATTCTGGGAGTTGAAGTCCACAAGTCTTAAAGTTCCCAGGTTTGGACACTCCTGCCCTAATCCATTGGTATATTAAATCTGTCTGTCTGCAAAACACAGCTGAAATCACAGTGGCTTTATATACGGGTAGTCCTCGACTTACGACCACAGTCGAGCCCGACATTTCTGGTGCTAAGCGGGAGATTTGGTTAAGTGGGATTTGCCCTTTTCGTTGCCACGGTGCTTCAGTGTCTCACAGCCGTTGTTAAATTAGTGCCACGGTTCTTAAGCGAATCTGGCTTCCCCATCCATTGACTTCGCTCGTCAGAAGGTTGCAAAAAGAGGGGATTGCGCGATCCCAGAAAATGACGAGGGTCATAAATGTGAGTCGGTTCCCAAGGGCCTGGACTTCTCGCTCTGTAATGGGCTTTAGATTTAGGTTTATTGGTTTTTTATACCGCCCTACTCCCGAAGGACTCAGGGCGGTGTAGAGCCAGAATAAAAACAAATATATAAAAGTTTAAAAAAGTTTTTAAAAGAGATATTAAACAATTTGGCCTAAAAATGAAAAAACCCAACCAACCCTGATTAAAATTAATAAACATTTGTAATTTAAAAATCATGTTTTATGCCAGCCCGGCTTGTTGGGAAAAAAAAGGTTTTGAGAGCACGGCGGAAGGTGCGTAAGTCAGGGATAGTTCTTAATTCCGGGGGCCATTCGTTCCAGAGGACAGGGGCTCCCACGGAGAAGGCTCTTCCCCTGGGTGTCACCAGTTGACATTGTCCAGCCGACGGCGCCAGGAGAAGACCCTCTCTATGGCAGCGTACGGGCCGGTGGGAGGCTCTTGGTGGCAGAAGGCGATCTCGTAAGTACCCAGGTCCTAAGCCATGGAGCGCTTTAAAGATAGTAACCAACACCTTGAATCCCACCCGGAAAACCACCGGAAGCCAGTGTAGCTCACGCAGGAGGGGTGTTACATGGGAACGTCACGTCGCCCCCATAATAACCCGTGCGGCTGCATTCTGGACCAGTTGGAGCCTCCGGGCGCTCTTCAAGGGGTGTGATCCTTTTCTTCCTGTTTTAGTTCCAGAAGGCCGAATCCGATCTGGATTTCATCCAGACAACGTTGGAGTTTGAAATGATGAGACGGCTCCCTAACGGACTCGACCAAGAGGTACCGTCCTTAGGCTTACGCCCGAAAGCATTGCTGACATGACATCCTCTGAGAAATATGTTCACGAGAAACGGGCCGTTTTTGGGAGGTTTGCAGAGTGCAAATTTTTTTGGGGGGGCTCTATAAAACCTTGGTTTTATATCCTTATATCCAGTGCGTCTTATACGCCGAAAAATACGGTACATTTAAGGTTTGTCTTAACTAACGTATATTGAGGGGGGCTGTGTGGAGAGGGTTTCCTCTTTTAAATTCTTAGGAGTGCTTATTAGCCAAGATCTCACCTGGAAAAACAACACGTCTCTGGTGATTGGAAAAGCCCAACAGAGACTTCATTTCCTTAGAGTCCTGCGGAAAAATCAGGTGGAACAATGACTGATGACCTCTTTCTATCAGTCCACCATAGAAAGTGTCCTCACATATTGCATCACAGTGTGGTGTGCTGGTTTAACAGTTGCGGAGAGGAAGGCACTACAGAGAGGGATCAATTCGGCACAAGAAACCATCGGTTGCCCTCTGACATCACTGGATAACATCGCCAGATCTCGCTGCTTTAGCAGAGTAAGGAAGATTCTCATAGAATAGATGATTCACACCCAGGTTGGTATCTCTTTGCACTTCGACCATCAGGCAGGAGATATCAAAGTATAGCCAGCCGAACAAACAGGTTTAAAGATGGCTTCTATCCTTGGGCTGTGAGGCTTTTAAATTATATATATATATTTATTCAATTTATACCCCGCCCTTCTCCAAACGGACCTAGGGCGGCGCACAGGAAAATTAAAATACATACAAAACATCATATAAAATTTAAAAAACTAATTCAATAGAACCTGTGCTAAAACCAGATTAAAATCCCCAAATTTAAAAACTATCTAAAAGTCAGTATAGGGGGCTACGCTAGGCCGGCTAGATGGAACAAATGTGTCTTAAGACACTTGCGGAAGAGGCGGAGGTCAGAGATGGTGCGAGGTTCAGGGGGTAAGTCGTTCCAAAGGGCTGGACCTGCCACAGAGAAGGCTCTCCCCCTGGGTGTCGCCAGTCGGCATTCAACCACAATCACTCCGTGCACATGCTAGTTTTTTCTTTTTTCTTTTCTCTCTTTTTTTTTTGTTTCTGTTATAATTTTGCACCAGTGAAGTTAAAACCAATTCCATTGTAATTTTAGTACAATGACAATAAAGATTATTATTATTATTAACTAGCCTATCTTTACCCTCAGAAGACAGTTCAGTAAGTTCTTTAAGACTATAACCCAAAGATCTAATAATTTTCCAGTGGCTAACTATATGGAAGTACTTATTAACATACAAGTTACTGATTAACATTTTGGAGATGGGAGCAGATAATTTTTCTTGATCCAACCAACACAACGGAGGTTTGCAAAAAATATTTGGATCCAAACAAGCTTTCTGCGCTCTGCAGTTACAGTCAGAATAGATTTGAGAGTCTGCATCCATAATTCTAATTGTAGTTGTTATTAGTTGCGAAGTCGTGTCCGACCCATCGCGACCCCATGGACAACATTCCTCCAGGCCTTCCTGTCATCTCCCATTCTCTGGAGTCCCTTGAAGCTCACGCCAACTGCTTTGGTGACTCCATCCAGCCCCCTCCTTCTCTGCCGTCTCCTTCTTCTTCTTCTGCCCTCCATCGTTCCCAGCATGAAGCTCTTCTCCAGGGAGTCCTTCCTCCTTCTCATCAGGTGGCCAAAGTCTTTTGAGTTTCCTCTTCAGGATCTGGCCTTTTAAGGAGCAGTCAGGGTGGATCTCCTCTAGGACTGACTGGTTGGATGGCCTTGCAGTCCAAGGGACTCAATGCAGGAGTCTTCTCCAGCACCAGAGTTCAAAGGCCCTCAGCCTTTCTTCACATGACCACCAAGCCCCGTCTACCCAGCTGGTCATTAGGGCAGAGAACTGGTTGTTAAATTATTCAAATCCCACCACTGCACTTAAGTATGAGGTAAGGTCCACGAAACTCCAATTTGTGATTGAAACTGTGAAAATGTGTAACTGAAACAAGTGAATCAGGTAGAGCAGGGGTCTGCAAAGTCGGCTCTTTTAAGACTGGTGGACTTCAACTCCTAGAATTCCCCAGCCAGCCTGGCTGGCTGGGGATTTCTGGGAGTTGAAGTCCACCAGTCTTAAAAAGAGCCGACTTTGCAGACCCCTGAGGTAGAGCATTAAGACTTTGACCACTCTGATAAAAATCATATTTTTTACAGTCAAGTTTAGAACGATTTACATTGAGTTTAAAGCAGTTGGTAGGCACATGCATTATTGAGATTATAAGAAAAAATGTCATTTACAGGTAAAACATTCCTGTCTAATTTTGTATGCAATACCTAGGTCTGACCACAAGGGGCACAGTTCTTTTTTTTTTCTCATTCAAGGTTTTATGTTTTTTAATACAAATTATACATATTATAGGAATCAAGAGTTGTCCAGGTCTTTTCTTTTACCTCCTCTCATTTACATAGTCCTTTTTATGCCATAGTTTTGCTTTCGCTTTCAGCCAAATTATTCACTTCCATTATTTTTTTCTTAATACATAAACAATACCTTCAATTGCCCCTTCAAAGTTGCACCAAATTTTCATTTCTTATTTTCTCCATTGGTCTATTTTGTCAAAAAACAGCATACTAATTCAATTTAAGCGTAGAGAGCATTTCTTTCAATTTTTTTCTACCATTAACAATATACTATCATTTCAGATAGATAAACAGATTAACAGAGTTGGAAGGGACCTTGCAAGTCATCTAGTCCAACCCCCTTGCCCAAGCAGGAGACCCTACATTTGCCTCTACCTAGGATTGAACTCACAACCTCCTGATTGGGAGGCGAGAGCTCTACCTCTAGGCCACAGCAGCAGATATTTCTTAATTTGTTACATAACAATAACAATCGTACTACTCTTCTCTTTAGAATGCAACTCTTTCTTCCTCTTTCAACCATTTTAAGTTTAAGTTTTATTTCATTTATATACCGCTCCTTCTCCATCAAGATGGACTCAGGGCAGTAGTCCCGTATAGACTACTGTAATGCGCTCTACATGGGGCTTCCCTTGAGGTGCACCCGAAGACTGCAGCTAGTCCAAAACGCAGCCGCGCGGGTGATTATGGGAGCCACTAGATGCTCCCACATAACACCGATCCTGCGCGAGCTGCATTGGCTTCCTGTGGCCTTTCGAGTGCGCTTCAAGGTTTTGACAACTATCTTTAAAGCGCTCCATGGCTCGGGGCCTAGTTATATGCGAGACCGCCTCCTGCCCCATACATCCCTTAGACCGATACGCTCCCACAGAGAGGGCCTCCTCAGGGTGCCGTCGGCCGGACAATGCCGACTGGCGACACCCAGGGGGAGAGCCTTCTCTGTGGCGGGGCCAGCCCTCTGGAATGACCTACCCCCTGAATTACGTACCATCACCGACCTCCGCCTCTTCCGCCAATGTCTTAAGACATATTTGTTTCAACAAGCCGGCCTAGCCTAACCTCCCATGGGGACTTTTAGATAGTTTTAAACTGGGTTTTTGAAATTTGGTTTTAGCGCAGGATAGGTTTATTTAATAGTTTTTTAAATTATATTTATTGTATTTTGTATGTTTTAAATTTCCTGTGCGCCGCCCTGGGTCCTCTGTGGAGAAGGGCGGGATATAAATTTAAATAAATAAATAAATAAATAAATTATGGGAGCTCCTAGATGCTCCCATGTAACACCGCTCTTGCGCGAGCTGCACTGGCTGCCTGTGGTCTTTCGGGTGCGTTTCAAGGTGCTATCATCTTCAAAGCGCTCCATGGCACGGGACCTAGTTATCTTCGGGATCGCATCCTGCCCCATACATCCCTTCGGCCGATTCGCTCCCACAGAGAGGGACTTCTCCGGGTGCCGTCCACTAGACTAGGCAATGCCAGCGGGCAATGCCCAGGGGAAGGCCCTTCTCCGGAGGGCCCAACTCTCTGGAATGACTTACCCCCCGAACTGAGAATGATCATGGATCTCCGCTCCTTCCGCCAGAACCTTAAAACTTATTTTTTCCAACAGGCCGGCCTGGCCTAACTTACATCCCCTAGCCCAGAGGTCCCCAACCTTTGCAACTTTAAGTCTGAAGGACTTCAGCTCCTAGAATTTTCCAGCCACCTTTGCTGGCTGGAGAAGTCTGGGAGCGGAAGTCCTTCAGACTTAAAGTTGCAAAGGTTGGGGACCTCTGCCCTAGCCCACAGTCTGCGGCAAAAATGTTTTAAATTGGTTTTAGGGATATTGTTTTAATATATTTAAATTTTTAGCGCAGGGACATTAATTTAATTTGGTTTTATATTTTGTATATTGTTGTTTATATATGTTTTTTAAATTGCCTGTGCACCGCCCCGAGTCCCTTTTGGGAAAAGGTGCGGTATATAAATTAAATAAACCATAAACCATTAAAAATCAGCAATAAATAACAATAAATACAAAAGTAATATCTAAAATGCAATTAAACTTAGAACCTGTGCTAAAATATTCCCATTAAAATTCTAAAATCCAATTTACTTATTGGCTAAGATTGTGTCGCGTCTGAGCTCTAGCTCTAAGCTAAATCCCAGTTTTAATTCTTTTCCTCCTTCTCCCCCTTCCCCTAACTTCTTCTTTTTCTTCTCCCTGTTTTTCTGCTTATTGTATTGTACTGTACTGTATTGTGCAAATGAGGTACAGGATGATAAGGTGAACAAAAGAAGAATCGAAACTAAAATCCAGATAGAAGATTTCACTGGGATTTATTTACAGTCACAAAGGAAAAATAGACCAAGCGGGAGATGTCCCAAAAAAAAAGAAACCACCAAGTAGTAAGGAAAGGAAGAGAACAGAGAAAATCCTGGGGAAAGTTACTAGAATAGTAAAAGTACATGCCGTATTTTTCGGACTATAAGATGCACCGGAGTATAAGACGCATAAGATGATTTTTTTGAAGAGGTAAATTAAAAAAATAGGTTTTTGCACTCTGCAGGCCTCCCAAACCCTCTGCACACCTCGTTTTTTGCCCCCCCCCAAAAGGAATGCAGAGCTTTGGGGGGCTCTTAGAGTGCTCCTGCGGGCAGGGGGGGGGAAACAAGCAAAAAGGGACCTTTTTGCAAAAAAACCGGCCCGTTTTTTCGCTCATTTCTGCCCTCCCCAGCCTCCAGGAGCACTTTGCATGCCTCCTAAATTGCCATTTTGCAGAGGGCGGGGTGTTGCTAGGCCAAAAATGCTGTATTCTGTGTATAAGAACACATCCAGATTTTTACCCTCTTTTTTAAGGAAAAAAGGTGCGGCTCATACTCCCAAAAATACGGTACTCTGAAGAAAAGGGATGCCATTCTAAGTTGAGGGCAGAACTTTTGAGGGCAGGACAAGAAGCAATGGGTGGAAACTCATCAAGGAGAGAAGCAACTTAGAACTGAGGAGAAATTTCCTGACAGTGAAAACAATCAGTGGAACTGCTTGCCTCCAGAAGTTGTCAGTGGAACTGCTTGCCTCCAGAAGACGTCCAACACTGTGTTTAATTTATTTTTAGTATATTTTTAGTATAGTTATTGTATCGGATGTTTTATTGTTGCTTTTACTATCGCCTGTTCACCGCCCTGAGTCCCGTAAGGCAGGGGTCTCCAACCTTTGCAACTTTAAGTCTGAAGGACTTCAGCTCCCAGATTTCTCCAGCCAGCTTTGCTGGCTGGAGAATTCTGGGAGCTGAAGTCCTTCAGACTTAAAGTTGCAAAGGTTGGAGACCCCTGCCATAAGAGAGAAAGGGCGGTATATCAATCCGAATAAACTAAACTAAACTAAACTGGAAGTCTTTAAGAAGATGTTGGACAGCCATTTGTCTGAAATGGTATAGGGCTTCCTGCCTAGGCAGGGGGTTGGACTAGATGACCTCCAAGGTCCCTTCCAACTCTGCTATTGTATTGTATTGTATTATGTTATCCACTTTACAGGTTTGTTGATGATGTGCTCGATGCTTTTGGTCTTGTCTTTCCTTATTCTGCTCCGGGCTTCTTGCTTTGGAAACAGGAAAATCCTCTGCTCCTGATCCAGCAGCTGTCGGTCGTGAAATCGCGTTACAAAGACTTGTGCGAACAGCTGGAGAAGATTTCCGTGGAGCGGCGTGAGTCCATGCGTGCTATCAGGGCCACTCTGGCTAAAACAGTCAAGTTGGTCCAGGAAATACAGCAGCACACCGGGACAGAGGTATAACGCTCTGGTCAACCTTGGCCCTTCTCTTTTTTTTTTGTTTCTTTCGAATATTTGCAACTCTATTCTATTGGGCGAGCCCCCGAAAAATTTTCCAGCCTGCCTCAGGCCAGCATGGTTGATCATCAACCAGAGGTTTAGTGAGTTAGAACCACATCTCAAGGAATGCCAGTAGAATATTTGTAGCTCGGGGTTGACCTGTATCACCCTCTCTTGAGGGAGCTGCGTTGGTTGCCGGTTTGCCAAATTCCAGGTGCAATTCAAGGTGCTGGTTGTCACTTTTAAAGCCCTTCATGGTGTTGTGGCCTCTTGGCCGATGGCCCCTCCAGCAGCTGAAACGGAGGAGGAGGAGGCATGGGAGTCAGTGTCAGCATAAGAGCAACCTGGGAGCTCCCAGGGGTGGGGGAGGGAAGAGGGAATGGAGCTAGCAGAGAGAGAGAGAGAGAGAGAGAGAGAGAGAGAGAGAGAGAGAGAGAGAGAGAGAGAAGAGGCGGAGCCTGGGTCGGTCGTCAGCCCTCAGATGTAGAGTCAACAGCCCCCAGGTCTGGAGGGGGCTGATGAGGAAGAGGAGGAACAGCTGGGTCCAGTGCCTGACGCACGGATGCACAGAAGGCAGAGAGGAGAGGAGAGCAGTGGAAATCTATGGGCCGGTCCCTGGGATGGAAGACTCACCGCTGCTAGTGAGGCCCCACCCTAGCTCTGGGGATAAAAAGGCAGGGGGCAGAGATGAATAGGTGTGGCAGCAAGCTGGCCTGGCCTGGGGGAAAAAAAATATTAATTTTAATTGTTAATTGTTAATTTATTTTAAATTTAACTGTACGTTGTTAATTTATTGTTATTGGATTCTCTATTTAATCTTTTTTTTAAACTTTTGTATTATGTATTTTTACGTTGTACGCCGCCCTGATGAGTCCTTCGGTAGAAGGGCGGCATATACGTCCAATTAACAGTAAACGGTAAACAGACAACTATTAATCTTCCGGACTTGTTAGCCTGCAAGAGAAACTTTTTGCTGGGGCATTCCTAATAAAGGAATATTTTGAGTCCACTTCAGAAGGTTTGTCATGTTTGGGGAGCTGGGTCAGAAAACATGGTTTGGATTATCTAAGGAACCGTCTCTTGCTGGTCGCATCTACCCGATCCATCAGAGCAGGGAGGCAAGGAATGTTCAGGGTCCCATACACTTGAGGAAGGGAGCTAGAAGAAGGGCCTTCCCCGTGGTGGCTCCCTCTCTCTGGAACATCATTCTCCCAGAGATTAGAATTGCCTCCACTCTAATAGGCACAAAAGGCGACTGGCTGACTTTGGGCCAGTCCCTCTCTCTCTTACCCCAACCCAGGGGTTGTCAACCTTTTAATACCTACCGCCCACTTTTGTATCTCTGTTAGTAGTAAAACTTTCTAACCGCCCACCGGTTCCACAGGAATGGTGATTTATAAAGTAGGGAAGTCAATTAAATTTTTAAAAAAGGAAATTGCTTCAGTATCGGACAAAACCCCTACCGCCCACCATGAAAGCTGGAATGCCCACTAGTGGGCGGTAGGGACCAGATTGACTACCACTGAGATAGATGGATGGATGGATGGACAAACAGACAGACACAGACAATAATAGGTAGGTAGGTAAGTAAGTAGGTAGGTAGTCAACCTTTTTATACCTACCGCTCACTTTTGTATCTCTGTTAATAGTAAAATTTTCTAACTGCCCACCGGTTCCACAGTCATGGTGATTTATAAAGTAGGGAAATCAATTAAATAAAAAAAAGGAAAGTGCTTCAGTATCGGACAAAACTCTTACCATCCACCATGAAAGGTGGAACACCCACTAGTGGGCAGTAGGGAGCAGGTTGACTATCACTGAGATAGATGGATGGATGGATGGATGGATGGATGGATGGATGGATGGATGGATGGATGGATGGATGGACGGACGGACGGACGGACACAGACAATGATAGGTAGGTAGGTAGTCAACCTTTTTATACCTACTGCCCACTTTTGTATCTCTAGTAACATTTTCTAACCGCCCACCGGTTCCACAGGAATGGTGATTTATAAAGTAGGGAAGTCCCTTAAATTTAAAAAAAGGAAAGTGCTTCAGTATCGGACAAAACCCCTCCCGCCTACCATGAAAGCTGGAACGCCCACTAGTGGGTGGTAGGGACCAGGTTGACTACCACTGCCCCAACCCATCTCACACGGTTCTTATGCTGGGGAAAATCGGAGGAAGGAGGGGCATCCTGTATATTTGCTCCCTGGAGTCATTTAGAAAAACGATAAAAGCATTTAAATATAAACAAACAAGTGAAATCAACATCCATTCTCTTCCACCCCATCCTAGGTCTCTCCTCTCTCTGAAGAAGAACAGCTTGCGATGCAGCACTTAATGTACCAGACTCCTGAAGCGATAGAAAGTTTGACAGAAGAGGTAATTCTCACCGTAAAGATCTGGGTTTTTATGTCAGGTCCTGAATCGCTATGGGTAAAATGCTGGCCTTTTGATAGAGCCTTGTAGCATATGTGTAAGTAAGACGTGGTTTTTTTCTCTCTTTCCTAGAAACAGGGGTATCAATCAAACAGGGGTATCAATCAAATGCAAGGCCCATGGTCTGTTTCGGGCCTCCAGAGGGCCTCCGGAGCCCGGAGGAGGCAATTTTCGCCCTCCCGGAGGCTTAAACAAATCCTCCGGAGTCTGGGCAGGGTGAAATCCCCCCACCCACCCCGCCATAAGGTGGTCGAGTAGGTCATGCCCACCCATGGCCATGCCCACCCAGCAAAGGGGCTGAAGTAGGAATGTCAGGACACAGATAAGCAGAAGCTGCAAAGCCCAAAGCCCTCAGACTGACAGAGACCCTCCTTTATACTCTCGGTTACCTATACATTCCTGTTATCCTACATTTGTCCAAATATGGGGTCGAGGGGGAATCGAAAACATACCATTTGAGACAGTGTGCTTAGATCAACAAGATAAGCAGTTGGAGAGGCTATTTGTGGTTAATACAGAGATGGATTAAGGAAGTTACACCAGAATGTCGTGGGAGCAGAACAAAGCAACAGGATACATCTGTCTGGGTCACCAAGACCTCTCTGGCAAATACAGCAGTATAATATTGAGCATAGCTTGCAATCTTATTTCTTGACCAAAGATTACTTGACCAAAGTTTGTGGCCTAGGCCAGCCTGAGACCTATGCAGCTTCTGCTGCTTCCTCAGGGCAGAGAACCGTTTGCTAAAACATTTCAATCCCACCCCTGCCCATGGTTCCATGATCCAAATTCAAACGCTTGGGTACTGACTCATGTTTTTTTTATATATATATATATATATTTATTTATTCTTATAAAAATAAAATCATACAAACATAATTTTAAACATATTGCCGTCACAGCGCGAGAAAGCGATAACATTTAAATAACCAAACTTAACATTACCATCCTAATAATAGGCCTAATATTTATCACCAACATTTACACTATATACAGCCCATCTAGTTAACCTACCTACTTCATCAATTCTTATTCGTCCTTTAATTTCTGATTGATATTATTTACCAATATCTGATTTAAACATATATTATTGCTTCAGTTGTTATTATTCGGTCGTTCCCATATCCAGTTATACCACCTCTTCCACGAGTTATAGAATTCTGAGTCCTTTTTTCCTTTAATTAATTTTGTTAATCTATCCGATTCTGCGCACTCATTAATTTTGTTTATTACTGCCCTATCCATCGGAATTTGATCACTCTTCCATTCCTGGGCAAATGCCAATCTTGCCGCAATAATTATGTGCAACACCAAAAACCATATCTCCATGTTGATATCTGGGGGTTTAAGTCCTAACAGGAAGGTTTCAGGTTTCAAATCTAATCGATGTTGGGTGATTTCTATTAACCATTGCCTGATTTTTTCCCAGTATTTAATCGCCATTGGGCAGGTCCACCACTGATGGAAATAGGTCCCCTCTCTCTGGCCACATTTCCAGCAATTAGGCATGGTCCCAGGGAACATTCTGGCAAGTCTTGCCAGGGGTAGATGCCACCGATATATCATTTTATATGTATTTTCCTTATACGAGGCTGCCATTGTCACTTGGTGGTGGTACTGACTCATGTTTATGATGGTTGCAGCCTCCCAGGGTCACGCGACCCCCTCTTTTTGCGACCCTCCGACAAGCAAATTCCATGGGGAAGCCAGATTTCACTCAACAACCGTGCGACTGAGTTAACAGCTGCAGGGATTCCCTTAACAGCGGTGGCAAGAAAGGTCATAAAACGGGGCAAAAAGTCACTTTGGGCTCAATTGTGGTCGTAAGTCAAGGACTACCTGTATTTCTTGCCCGTAATGTCAGGGTTCCAAGTAACACCCCTAACGAAAGAAGACTCCAAGACTTGAGTTTCCTCAAAACTCCATTTTATTACAGATGTCCTATTGGTACCTCTGGGAAAACCCGAATCTATACAATAATACAATAGCAGAGTTGGAAGGGACCTTGGAGGTCTTCTAGTCCAACCCCCTGCCCAGGCCAGAAGCCCTATACCAGGCATGTCCAAAGTCCGGCCCGCGGGCCATTTGCGGCCCGGGGGTCGGTTTAATACGGCCCTCCAACAGCCCTCACTGCTCGGTGTAAATGTGGCTCTCCCTTCCTCCCTCTGTCTCTGGGGCTGTGTGGCTGGGAGGGAGGTGGACGGAGGTTATGGACGCCTCCTCCTGCAGCGGGCGAGGGAGCAGGCGGGGTGAGCACCCAAGGCTACCGTCATCTTAAGCACCACCGAGGCTGTCGCCCGGCAGGGGCATCAGGCAGGGAAGCCGGTCGCGCCTCCATCGCTGCACGTTCTGGGGCTGCGAAGCTGGGAGGGAGGTGAACGTGTGGCCCCAGAACGTCCGCTTGGCGCGTTCACCTCCCTCCCAGCCACGCAGCCCCAGAACGTGCAGCTCCCGCTGCACAAGGTCGCCCGGCAGGGGTGTCAGGCAGGGATGACGGACGCGCGGCCTCAGAACGTAAGCCATGGTGCCTGCCGGAGGGAGCTGCGATGGAGACGCGACCAGCTTCCCTGCCTGACGCCCCTGCCGGGCGACAGCCTCCATGGTGCTTAAGATGACGGTAGCCTTGGGTGCTCACCTCGCCTGCTCCCTTGCCCACTGCGAGTGGCGAGGGAGTGACTGACAGACACAGAGAGAGACAGAAGGGGAGGGAGGGAAAGACAGAGAGACAGACAGAGACAGAGAGAAAGAGAGGGAGGGAGAGAGACGGAGAGAGACACAGATAGAGAATGAATCGGAATCGGATTGAATCGGAGACAGACGGGGAAAGAGGGAGAGACAGACATACAGAGAGAGGGAGGGAGGGAGAGAATCAGAGAGAGTGACACACACAGAGACAGGGAGAGACAGAGAGAGGGAGGGAGGGAGAGATAGATAGAGACTGATTAAGTGAGTGAGAGACAGACAGACACACACACACACACAGAGTGACAGAGAGAAAGAGAAAGAGAGAAAGAAAGAAAAAGAGAAAGAAAGAAAGAGAGAGAGAGAGAGACAGAGAGACAGAAAGAAAGAGAAAAGAGAAAGAGGGAGAGAAAAAGAGAAAGAAAGAGCGAGAGAGAGAGAGAAAGAAAGAGAGACAGAAAGAAAGAGAAAGAGAGAGAGAGAAAGAAAGAGAGAGAAATGGAGAGAGAGAGGAAGAAAGAGAGAAAGAGAGAGAGAGTGAGAGAAAGGGAGACAGAAAGAAAGAGAAAAAGAGAGAGAGAAAGAAAGAGAGAAAGAGCGAGAGAAATGGAGAGAGAGAGAGAGAGGAAGAAAGAGAGAGAGAGAGAGAGAAAGAAAGAGAGACAGAAAGAAAAAGAGAGAGAGAGAAAGAAAGAGAGAAAGAGCGAGAGAAATGGAGAGAGAGAGAGGAAGAAAGAGAGAAAGAGAGAAAGAGGTAGGTAAGTTTTTTTAAAATTTATTTTCAATACATTGTGAAAACTCAACTGTCAGTTGATCTTAATGTTATGAAATGAAAAGTATGTCATTTGCAATTAACTTGGCATAAAATAATTTATTTGCATTTAATTGTAATGGTTCAAAGAATGTTCGGAAAAATGTTCGGCCCTCCACCATGTTCACTTCATCCAATCTGGCCCTCTTTGAAAAAAGTTTGGACACCACTGCCCTATACCGTTTCAGACAAATGGCTATCCAACATCTTCTTAAAGACTTCCAGTGTTGGAGCATTCACAACTTCTGGAGGCAACTTCTGTTCCACTGGTTCATTGTTCTCACTGTCAGGAAATTCCTCCTCAGTTCTAAGTTGCTTCTCTCCTGGATTAGTTTCCACCCATTGCTTCTTTTTCTGCCCCCAGGTGCCTTGGAGAATAGTTTGACTCTCTCTTCTTTGTGGAAGCCCCTGAGATATTGGAAGACTGCTATCATATCTCCCCTGCTCATTTTCATTAAACTAGATATACCCAGTTCCTGCAACCGTTCGTCATATGTTTTATCCTCCAGTCCCCTAATCCTCTTTCTTGCTCTTCTCTGCACTCTTTCTAGAGTCTCCACATCTTTTCTACATTGTGGCGACCAAAACTGAATGCCGTATTCGAAGTGTGGCCTTCCTAAGGCCTTGTAAAGTGGTATTAACCCTTCACGGGATCTTGATTCTCTCCCTCTGTTAATGCAGCCTAGAACTGTGTTGGCTTTTTTGGCAGCTGCTGCACACGGCTGGCTCCTATTTAAATGGTTGTCCACTAGGACTCCAAGATCCCTTGGAGGGCTGCCTGCACTTTTCTTTTTGTGAGAAAAGTTTTAAGTTTATGCTTAAAACAGTCTCTGTTCTTTTCCTACAGAATTGTCCAAAAGAACATTAAATCCAAGGATACCTTGCTGAACATTTCAGAAAGTAGCTTCCCGGCAGGAGATGACGAATGAGGCCACATACCTTTTCATATTTATATGTATTTACCTGTTGGGAGATTGTTTCTGTGTTTGGCACCTTAGGTTCCCAGACATCGTAAGATCACCGGTGTGTAACAGGTGCTGTTTCTGAATGATGTGCTGGCGTCGATATTGTATCTTTATGAAGATGTGAAACAATTGGCCAGTTTAAATGATACGAGTGCTTTTGCCCAAGGGGCAGGTTTTTTTTTATTGTTGTGGTTTTTTGTCTGTATTATTGGTATAAGCAACCCTGCGCTTCTAGTTATTTACACGTGACTCAGGTTAGCTGTCAGTAATTATAATTAATTTCTGATCTAGCTGAACATTCCGGAAAAATAAAATGAAATAGAACAAAATAAAATTAAGGTGTGTGATTTTATTTTCCTTAGCCAAAGGCTGGCTATACAGAACCAAGAAACAAGATGGTGAGGAACCAACAAAAATCTATGGTGAGGCCCCACCTGGAGTATTGTGTGCAGTTCTGGTCACCATACCTTCAGAAGGATATGATGGAAATGGAAAAGGTGCAGAGGAGGGCAACCAGAAGGATTAGGGGGCTGGAACACCTTCCTTACCATCTGAGGCTGCAACGGCTGGGCCTCTTCACTCTAGAACGACGGCGCCTGAGAGGTGACCTGATTGAAGTCTATAAAATCATGCACGGTGTGGACAAAGTAGAAAAGGAAAAACCGTTTTCCCTATCGCACAACACTAGAACTAGGGGGCCCTCCATGAAACTTTTGGAAGCTAGACCTCCAACAAATAAGAGGAAGTACTTTTTCACCCAGAGGATCACTGGTCTATGGAACTCCCTGCCAGAAGAAGGGGTGACAGCTGTCAGCCTCGACACCTTCAAGAAAGGATGAGAGGAGTTCATGGAGAACAAGGGTATCCATGGCTATCATGATGGATGCCTAAGGACACCCTCCGGGATGGAGAGATAGGCAGGATATTTCTCAATGCCATTTGCAGGGAATCATAAGCAGGTGAAGACATCTGCTTGGGAAGACCCTGAACTAAATGGGGAGCCACTGTGGGAGACAGAAGGCTGGACTGGATGGGCTGTGGCCTGTTCCAGCAAGGCTATTCTTATGGTCTTATGACAACAATCCAAAATTCCTCCATAGTTCTAGGTTGTGTCGTGCCCCTGAAGTCCTGGAATCTGAATGCGAGGGGGAAGACAAACAGCTGACAGAGAGCGGGCTCCGTTGGCTTGTGGAGGAAACTGGGGAAGGGCAAAGTCAGGCTGGGCAGAGTAGGGGAGAGGTGGTACAAGGAAGAGGGGGTTCAGATGAAGACCAAGGCCCACCCCTTCCTCATCCTAGGACACACCAGGAAGAACAGAAAAGAGAGTAATGTGGGTTGCGTGGCTTACGAAGGAGGAGAGGGCCCTGATTCCCTTCACAAGGCACACCTGGGGATGGAGTTTAAAGGAGAGGCAAATGGGAGGGGTTGTTGGGAACAAACACTTGAGTTTATCTGGTGTTAATTGCTTATCTGAGTTCCTGGCATCCTCCCAACTAGTTTGATTTACTGCTGTGTTACTTCACTTCTGGAACTCCCTTATCTTGCTTGCCCTGCTGGATTAATTACCTTCTCTTCCTCGTTGGATTTATAGTTGGATGTTTTCTGCTTACAACATTTGGACTTGAGTATTTTCAGCCAAAGGCTTGTTACAGGTTTGTGGGAGAGCTTTTCTCCAGACCGGAGAGTTGAAAGGGACAGTTGGGGGCACAGTTGGGGTTAATAAAGGGACTTGTACCGGTTATCTGCGGGATCGCATCCTGCCCCATACATCCCTGCGGCTGATTCGCTCCCACAGAGAGGGACTTCTCCGGGTGCCGTCCACCAGGCTATGCCAGCAGGCGACGCCCAGGGGAAGGGCCTTCTCTGTGGCGGGCCCGACCCTCTGGAACGACCTTCCCCCCGAAATTAGAACAACTACGGACCTCCGCTCCTTCCGTCAAAAATTAAAAACACACTTCTGCTTGGCCGGCCTAGAGTAATTAACTGTTTTAAGGGATTTTTAGGGTTTAGTTTTAGTTTTATATAGGATTTTAGCGCAGGGCTAGTTTAATTCGTTTTAATATTGTAATTGTTTGTGATTTTTAATTGAATTTTTAATTTCCCTGTGCCCTGCCTCGAGTCCCTTCGGGGAGAGAGAGCGGGTTATAAATTAAATCTTCTTCTTCTTCTTCTCCTTCTCCTTCTTCTTCTCTGGCTATGTTGCCTTTTTGCCACGCCCCGGGTCATCACAGGTTGCTTCTCGCCTCGATTCATTTCCATCCGTTGCTTCATAATTCGTAAAGGTACAACCTGATTCCCTCTTCAGGTTTTGATAATATGAAGTTGGGCTATCCTGTAGCTGTTTCACAACTCTGTTCCTGAACACCAAAACATTCTGGCAGTGTCGTTGCAATTCAGCCGCTTCAAACCCCCTTCTCTGAAGTGGGCGCCAATAAACTTAACCCGTGAACGTTTGAGATGACTGTAAGAGGTGTCAAACATTCTGGCTTCAAATAAAATGCGCCGACCCAAAAACAAATGGCTGCTAATTGTGGAATCGGGACATCTCTGTGGGTTTTAAAAGGGAAATTAAGTTGTTTGTTTGTTTGTTGTGGTGTTGTTCTTCTCCTCATCCTCTTCTTCCTCTTCTCCCCCTCCTCCTCCCCTTCCCCTTCCCCTTCTCTGTGGCGGGCCCGACCCTCTGGAACGACCTGCCCCCCGATATTAGAACAACTACGGACCTCCGCTCCTTCCGTCAAAACTTAAAAACGCACTTTAAGGATTAAAAAAGTTACTGTTTAAATGCGGTTTATAAAAATAATGACATGGAACGTGAAGGGTACAGGCAATCATATAAAAATAAAAGATTGGAGCTTAAAATTAAAAGGGACTCTCCTGACATATTATTTTTAAAATAATAATAATAATAATAAATTTTTATTTGTAGCCCGCTCTCTCTCCCCAGAGGGACTCGAGGCGGGGCACAGGAAAATTAAAAAACAATAAACACAAACAGAATACATAATTTAAAATCACAATTAAACAAATCCTGCGCTAAAAACATCTATAAAAACTAAAAACTGTCCCTAAAACCCCTTAACACTACAAATAATTAAAATTACCCTAAAACCCCACGACAGGGAGGCTATCCCAAGCCGGCCAGACGGAAAAAGTAGGTTTTCAATTTGAGACGGAAGGAGCGGAGGTCCGTGGTCGTCCTAATATCGGGGGGAAGGTCGTTCCAGAGGGCCGGGCCCGCCACAGAGAGAGTCCTTCCCCTGGGTGTCGCCCGCTGACACAGTCTAGTGGACGGCACCCGGAGAAGCCCCGCTCTGTGGGAGCGAATCGGCCGTGAGGATGTATGGGGCAGGATCCGATCCTGCAGATAGCTAGGTCCCGAGCCATGGAGCGCTTTAAAGATGATAATTAACACCTTGAAGGAAACATGTGGTATCAAAAAACTTTGATGAGTTTTTTGCAGGAAACTCATCAAAAATCTGAGGATTTTAATAGAATGAATATTAAAGGTATGCAGATCTATGAAAAATCTTTTGGGACTTCTAAAGCTAGAGGAGTTGCGATATTGATATCAAATAGGGTATACTTTGAGAAAAAACAAGTAATTAGAGACGAAGAAGGAAGATATTTAATAATTATAGGGAATATTAATGAGCAAAAAGTGACATTGGTTAACTTATATCTACCAAATGAAAAACAAAAGGGATTTCTTGATAAAATTACTAAGATTTTGGAAATAGAAAGTGTAGGGAAAGTAATTGTGGCGGGGGATTTTAATTTAATTAGGGATAGAATTGATAGTAATAACCCTACCCGCTTTAGACAAACAAATAAAGGGGAAATTTTAAACAAATGGATGTTTCGAAATAGTGTGGTAGATGTTTGGAGGGAGTTGAAAGGTTCTGAAAGGGTGTATACCTTTTGTTCTAAGGTATATAATACTTATTCAAGAATTGATTATATTTTTGTTTCTAAAGATTTGTTGAATAATGTAGATAAAGTAGATGTGGGAATTTTTAAGGATTCTGACCATGCAGAAGTTACGATGGAAATAGATTTTAACTTTGAGAAAAAGGAAAGAGGTTGGAAATATGATGAAAAACTGTATAAAAAGGAAGAGGATAAAATATGGATATTCAAAAAATGGGAAGAAAGTTGGGGATTGAATGATAATGGAGAGGTTAAATTTGAAATTGTTTGGGATACGATGAAAGCAATATTTAGGGGAGAAAGTATTAAATTGTCAAGTAGAAAATATAGGGAATATAAAACTAAAATAGAACAGGATACAAGACAAATTAAGATATTGGAGAACCAATTCTCACTTACGAAAGATAAAAAATGTTTGGAGGAATTGAACTTATTAAAAACTAAATTGATAGAAGAAGATATTGAATTAGTTAAAAAAAATTTAAGGTATTTAAATAGGGACTTTTTCGAATTTAGTAATAAAAATTCTAGGTTATTGGCAAAGATGGCGAAAAATAAAACTCAAAAGAGAGAAATTGGTTCTCTGATAGATGAAAAAGGTACAAGGTGTTATAAGAGATTGGAGAAATGTGAAGTAGCTAGGAATTTTTTTCAAAAATTATATTTAAAGAAATCAATCGATTTAGAAAAATTGAAGAATCATCTTGGAAAATATGCTATAAAAATAGATCCAACATATAAAGATTTGATGGAAAAAGATATAACACAGGAGGAGATGAACGAAATAATACAAGAGTTAAAACTAGGGAAGACCCCAGGAGAAGATGGATTACCTGCCGAATTTTACAAAGAATTTAAAGAACTAATAACACCAAGACTGCAAAAACTATTTAATGGAATTTTACATGGTGGAGAAGTCCCGATGTCATGGAATAAGACAGTAATATCTATAATTCCTAAACCTGATAAAGATCTTGAGAGGATCGAGTCCTACCGACCCATTTCTTTAATCAACCAGGATGCAAAAATATTTACAGCTATTATAAGTAATAGATTAAATAGCTTTATAGATAAATATATAAGTTATAATCAAGTAGGTTTTGTTAAAGGTAGATATATGAGTGATATAATTAGAAGAGTATTGAACATTATAGATGTAGCTGAAAATAATGGTGATGAAATAGGTATAATATCGTTAGATATTTTTAAAGCCTTTGATTCTGTACAATGGGATACTATTAAGGTAATTATTGAGGCATTAGGCTTTGGTAATAAATTTATACATGTTATTTCAAAATTGTATCAAAAAAGTAGTGCAAAGGTAAAGGTGAATGGAACAATGACGGGAGAGATTAAATTGGAAGCAGGTACGAGACAGGGATGTCCCTTGTCCCCAACATTATTCTTGTTAGTTATGGAGGTTTTGATTAAATTGATAGAAGAAGATGAAGGATTGGAAGGGTACAAGGGATATAAGATAAATTTGTATGCGGATGATACCTTGATTATTTTGAAAGATATAGAGAAAGATTTAAAGAGGATAAATAAACATTTGATAGAATTTGAAGAAATGACAGGTTTAAAGGTAAATTGGTCAAAATCTGAACTACTAATGAATAAAGATGGTAAGGAGCGGGAAAATATGCAAGAACAATTTGGGATAAGAGTTAAGAATACATTGAAATATTTGGGGATAATACTTTCACTTAAAGTTAGAGAATTGAAAAAAATTAATTATGAGGTGATGTTGAAGGAAGTAGAGAGAAAGATAGATAAGTATAAAGAGATAAAGCTGTCTTGGTTTGGTTGAATTGCAATGTGTAAAATGATGTTGTTACCAAAGTTCAATTTTTTGTTTGAGATGCTACCACTAAATTTGATAGAGAAAGATATAGAAGAATATCAGAAGAAATTGGGTAAATTCTGTAATGGTGGGAAAAAACCAAGAATAATGAAGAAAATGTGGTATCAAAATCAAAAAGAGGGTGGATTGGGAATTCCCAATCTACTTAATTATTATCGGGCGTATAATATTCGAACCGTGATAAAAATACTCAAAAGGTGGAGATGGTCATTGGGGTGATCTGGAGCTAAAAGATATTAAGAGATTTGGGTCTATATGGTTTCTAGATAGAGCAAAAACAAAGGCAATTAATAGTTATTGGTTAAAGGGGCTGAGTAAAATTTGGAATAAATTTGTTAAAAAATTGATCCCGGATATAGCTTTCTTGGGGAAGACAACTGAAAGTTGGCCGATTAAAACTAATATAAGTCGGGATAAAGTAATTGAGGATGAAAATATAGGAAATATAGTAAATTGGTTAAGAGCTCTAGGAATTGAGAGTAGAAAAAAAAAAGTAATTCAAAGATTGGAGTTGAATTGGTTCGAAAAAATACAGGTAGAAAAATGGACTATGAAAGTAAAGGGAATATGTAAAATAGATAGAAGTAAAACTAAATTTGAAAGTTTAGTATCTCAAATTATTAAAGATGAAATTGGGTTAAAAGGACTCGTTAGTAAGATATATAAGATTATAAATTTTGATGGAAATCCACAAATGGTAATGAAAAGGAATTGGGAGGAAGACCTTAAGATTAAAATATTGGATTTGGATTGGAATGAGAACTGGAAGAGTCGAATCATGAGGACTTTGTCTATAAGGATTAAAGAGCATAATTTCAAGGTTGTTTGGAAATGGTATTGGACCCCATTAAGATTATCATTGATAGATAAAAAAATGAGCGATAAATGTTGGAGATGTAATATGGAAGTGGGAACTTATGAACATATGTGGTATAAATGTGTGAAAATTAAAAAGTTTTGGCAGCAATTAGAAAAAACGATGGGTGAAATGATGAAAAGAATAATAATATTGAGATCAGAAAATATATTGTTATTGATAATTAATGAATCTGAGCTAACAAAACATGAGAAAGAATTGATTAGAATTATGATTATAATGGGTAGGATTGTAATAGCAAGATATTGGAAAATAGAGGTAAATATTAAAATAGAAGAATGGTTCTGTGAAATGTGGAAATTAGCCTTAAATGATAAAATGACGTGTGATATTAAATTCAGAGAGGGGGTTTATAAAAAAGACATTTTCTGGAAGACTTGGAACCCATTTGTGGACTACGCACTTGGAACTTTGGATGCCTTGACGCCTGTACCTAGAGAACGTGGATTTTGGAGATCTTAAAGATAACAGAAGACACTTGAAACCAACTCTTCCTTTTGTCTTGTATAGCACTGGGTGAAATATTGTAAAATATTATAAAAACTTCAATTAAAAAAACAACAAAAAAACCGCACTTTTTCTGCTTGGCTGGCCTAGGTTAGTCATCTGTTTACTGTTTTAATCGGGTTTTTCAGGGGTTTAGTTTTTAGTATTTTGGGTTTTTGGCGCAGGGATAAATTGTTTAATCTGATTTTATATATATTTATGTTACTATGTTTGTATGTTTTAATTCCCCTGTGCACCACTCCGAGTCCCTTCGGGGAGAGGGAGCGGTCTACAAATTAAATTTATTATTATTATTATTATTATTATTATTATTATTATTATTATTATTATTATTATTATTATTATTATTATTATTATTATTATTATTATTATTATTATTATTATTATTATTAATACATATTTATTTATTTATTTATTTATTTATTTATTTTATATATATGTCACCCTCTCTCCCGTAGGGACTCAGGCTGGTGCACAGGAATAATAAAAGGTATATCTAAATACAATAGATAAATTTAAAATTAAAATTAAATTAAGTAAACTTAAACTTGAATTAAAATAAATAATTAAGAAACCCTATTAAATGATGATAAAAACAAACTATGCCAGGCCGGCCACATGAAAAAAGTAAGTTTTCAATGCTCGACGGAAGAGGCGAAGGTCCGTGGTAGTCCGAAGATCAGGGGGCAGTTCGTTCCAGAGGGCTGGGCCCACTACAGAGAATGCCCTTCCCCTGGGAGCTGCCAGCCGGCATTGTCCAGCGGACGGCACCCTGAGGAGGCCCTCCCCCTGGGAGCGGATAGGTCGGATGGGGTTATGTGGGAGGAGGCGGTTCTGCAAGTAACCAGGACCCATGCCATGGAGCGCTTTGAAGATGGTTACCAAAACCTTGACGCGCACCCGGAAAGCCACAGGCAGCCAGTGCAGCTCGTGCAAGAGAGGTGCTCCCAAGATCCCCTGTGCGGCCGCGTTCTGCACTAATATAAAAATGACTCTGTGTGTGTATGTTCCAGTCAGTGGTGGGTTTCTGCAGGCTCGTACCTACTCGCGAGAGCCGGTTGGTGAAATTTAGAGAACCGGTGAGAGGGGGTTCCACCAGCGTACCTGGAAGTAAATCTGGCCCACTGCTGCCAGTGACCCAACGGGAAGGAAAGGAAAGGAAGGAAGGAAAGGAGGAAGGAAGGAAGACAAAGAAAGAAAGAAAGAAAAAAAGAAAAAAAGAAAGAAAGAAAGAAAGAAAGAAAGAAAGAAAGAAAGAAAGAATTTATCACGAGTCCAAAATTTTGGTTGCTAAGCAAGAGCGTTGTTAAATGAGTTTCACCACATTTTAAAAGGTGGCCACTCCCACCCTGTCACATGACTGCCAAGCCACGCCCACAAAATAGGCCACACCTACAGAGTAGGTTCTAAAAAATTTGAAACCCACCACTGATGTGTATGTTCCAGCATAACATTGGAACGCCTCAAGCAGTTTCAACCAAACCTGCTACATAGATGACTTACTCTCTGGGGAAACAATACAGTGTGTGTGTGTGTGTGTGTGTGTGTGTGTTCTGTTAAGATACAGCCTGTTGTGCCTTAAAATGGCTTCTGTACTGCTTTAAAATGGCTTCTACTTTACAGTGCAGTGCAGTTGCCATGGTACTCCACAGTACTCCACAAGGGCGCTCCCTCTGGTAAGGGGGGAAATCCAACATTAGAACTTACATTTGGTTCGGACATTTCCCCCCTATAAATAAATTACCTGGGCAATACCAGGTTATTGGCTAGTTGGTAATAAAAACTCCCAAGACCCAAATTGGGATATTTAATAATGGGCCTAGAGATGTTTTCCCTCAAAAGATTTGAACAGCTGGTAAAAATACCTCCTTTCATCTGAAAAACATAAATAAAGAGCAGCTGCAGCAGAAACCAGGCTAGACTTCATAATAGCATACCTGGATACATCAAATTATATATCCAGTGCATATAATTATTGCTTGCATTCTACTGAAGCTCTTCTTATTTTTAAGATGTAAAATATGTAAATATACTCCGGTTTTGTTACAGTCGATTGTGCAATGTTATCTAATCCAGGGGTCTCCAACCTTTGCAACTTTAAGTCTGAAGGACTTCAGCTCCCAGAAGTCTGGGAGCTGAAGTCCTTCAGACTTAAAGTTGCAAAGGTTGGAGACCCCTGAGCTAATAGATACCTAGAGATCTTTCCTTCTTCAACCAGTCAATTCTACTGTAAGAAGAGTTGCATATTTAAGATCCAAGTCATGATGGGGCCAGCCTTTTGGCTTGCCTGGGCCGCATGGAGTGAAGAGACATCCATCCATGGTGGCGCAGTGGTTGGAGTACAGTACTGCAGGTTACTTCTGCTGACTGCCGGCTGACCGCAATTTGGCAGTTCGAATCTCACCAGGCTCAAGGTTGACTCAGCCTTCCATCCTTCTGAGGTGGGTAAAAGATTGTTGGAGGGGCAATAGGCTGACACTGCAAACTGCTTAGAGAGGGCGGTAAAGCACTGAAGCGGTATATACCGTATTTTTCGGAGTGTAAGACGCACCTTCCCCCCGCCCAAAAAAAGAGGGTGAAAATCTGGGTGCATCTTATACACTGAATACAGCATTTTTGGCCTCCCAAAACCCTGCCCCCTTTGCAAAAATGGACTTGCAGAAGTTTTGGGAGGTTTGCAAAGTGCTCCTGTGGGTTGGGGAGGGCAAAAATGAGGAAACAATGGCCTGTTTTTGCTTATTTTTGCCCTCCACAGCCCCCCAGAGCAATTTTCAAGCCTCCCAAAACCTCTGCATGTTCATTTTTGCAAAGCGTGGGGGGGGGGGGGGTTGGTTGAGGAGGCCAAAAATGCTGTATTCAGTGTATAAGATGCACCCAGATTTCCCCCACAAAAAAGTGCATCTTATACTCGGAAAAATATGGTAGTTACTGCTCTGAGATAGAAGCTGTTTTTCAGCCTATTTGTCCTTGTTTTTATTGTCCTGTACCGTCTGCCAGATGGTAATCATTAAAAAAAAAAATGAAGTGCCCAGGATGAGATGGATCATTAAGAACGTTTTGAACTTTCTTAAGGCAGCGGGAGCTATCAAACACTTCCAAGGAGGGGAGAGGGCAACCCATGATCCTCTGGGCAATGACGTTAACCCCTCTGGAACGCCGTCCTATCTGCCACTGTGCAATGGGCATATCTTAGTTAGAAGGATTTGTTCATAAGGTAAAAGTAAAGGTTCCCCTCGTACATCTGTGCTAGTCATTCCCATCTCTAGGGGGTGGTGCTCATCTCCGTTTCAAAGCTGAAGAGCCAGCGCTGTCCGAAGACGTCTCCATGGTCATGTGGCCGGCATAACTAAACACTAAAGGTGCATGCAACTCTGTTCCCTTCCCACCAAAGTATTTTTCTACTTGCATTTTTTACGTGCTTTCGAACTGCTAGGTTGGCAGAAGCTGGGAGGAGTAACAGGAGCTCACTCCATTACGCGGCGTTAGGGATTCGAACTGCCGATCTTTCTGATCGACAAGATCAGCGTCTTAGCCACTGAGCCACCGCATCCCTTGATATGTTCATAGCTTCCTCTTCTGTCCGTGGCCTCGGAATAAACAAGAACCCAAACTTGGCTGTTTGCCACTGTTAATAATCAAGATAAGCAGTCCCTTGGCTGAGAGCCCAGAAACTCACGGCACAGGCTTGGCTTCGCAGGAAACTTTCACACAAGCCTTCAAACTCACAGGAAACTAAACGGGCACAGGCTTCAACTCACACAGACATTCATGACTTCTTCACTGAACGGTTGTTTCCTGTAAATGTCCCCTCCCATTGCCTCACCTATAAGCTCTCTGGGAGGGGCCAATCAACAACCACCTGCTGCCTAATCACCTTCTGTGACTGTGCCTCCAGAGTTGCTGCCTCCACCTCTCAGCTCTTCGCATTCTAGCATCAGGGACACACTGACTCTGGTCTTCCCCACTGCTCCATGACTCAGGCACCTCCTGGTGGCCAACCAGCCTCTCTGGTCCCTGCTCTGACTCTGAACCCCCCCAGGGTCTTCCTCAACCTCCAGGGAAGACTCATATTGTTCCTCACTATCGGAGCCCATCATCAGCTCAGCCGGTCCCTGCTGGGCCACAACAGCTTCCCATATTTTCTTCAGTATTTTGTATTATTCAGCCTTTCTGATGGGGACCGTATGTTCCCACACGGAAAACAAGGGCCTTCTTTGTGTTGTCAGCATAATGTCTCTGCACTTTTTGTTATTTTGTCTATATTAGTCAGCGTCTTTAAGGAGCAGATGTCTCTCTGTTTCATGGCTGCAGCCAGCATCGCTTTCTAGGGCTGATCTGTTGCAGCTCCTCCACCTACTTGCTCTGAGTTTATTTTATTTATTGTTTTATACCGAATAAGAAGAATTGGGTGGGCCTTTGGAGGTCTTCTAGTCCAACTCTTTGCTCAAGCAGGAAAAGACTCTGTTGACAGATTGACAGGATCTTGGCTTGTTCGCTTTCTAATCGTGAGCGGAGACCAGAGTTTGAACGAGATTCTTTTAAGCCTTCATCATTTATAAGCACCAGTGCGATACAGACGGTTCTCAACTTACAACCGTTCATTTAGTAATACAATAGCAGAGTTGGAAGGGACCTTGTAGGCCTTCTAGTCCAACCCACTGCCTAGGCAGGAAGCCCTATACCATTTCAGACAAATGGCTATCCAACATCCTCTTAAAGACTTCCAGGGTTGGGGCATTCACAACTTCTGGAAAATGGACCCAAAAATGTCCTGAAAACTGCCCAAAATCAGCTTGCAAATGGCCCCCAAAATGACCGGAAAATGCCCTCAAAACAGCCTGGTTTTGGGGCCATTTTTCAGGGTTTTTTCCTAGCTGTTATCCGGTGCTCCAGTGCCCACAAAGACCAGCTGGTGATGGCACGAGTGCCCACAGAGAGATTCACCATCACAGCACTAGATCAACGGGAGAAGGTATGGAGAGCGGTGGGACTTGAATAACTTAACAACCAGTTCTCTGGCTGGGTAGGCATAGGGGGTTGCTCATGTGACTGGGTGGATGATGTCACTCATCACAACCAGTCCCGCCTCCCGGTCACTCGCCTCAAAGGCAGAGGTAGGATTCAGCCAGTTGGGGCTCATCCCACCACTGGCTGGCCCCGCCCCTGCCCGTTTTCAGGTCGTTTTCGTGGCTGTTTTCAGGCCGTTTTTAGCCCGAAAACGGCCCAAAACAGTTGGAAAATGGCCCAGGAAAAAGGCCCAAAACCGACCGGAGGTGTGGCCAGCCAGTGGTGGGATTTGCTGCTCCGCTGAACTGTACAGAATCTTAACTACCACTTTGACTGAACCCACACGTATGAAAGGACTAAAATTTACCTTAAATTCTAGGTTGAAAGAAAACTTTTAAACAATGATGTATCGCTGGTACTTACCGTATTTTCGAAGTATAAGACGCACCGAGATTTTGAAGAGGCAAATTTTAAAATAAAGTTTTTGCGCTCTGCAGACCTCCCAAAAACAGCCCATTTTTCACAAAAAAGGACCCAGTTTTTGTCAAAAGAAGGGCATGCATGGTCTTCAGGAGGCTTATAGAGTGGTCCTGTGGGCTGAGGGTGGTGGAAAACAAACAAAAAACGACCTGTTTTTCACTCATTTCTGCCCTCACCAGCCCCTAGGAGCACTCTGGAAACTTCCTAAAGGCTTTGCACAGCCATTTTGGCAAAGAGGGCGTGGTTTCGGGAGACTAAAAACGCTGTATTCAGTATATAAGACACACCCAGATTTACACCCTCTTTTTGGTTGGAAAAGGTGCGTCTTATACTCAGAAAAATATGGTAACTCCAGATCGACTAGAACTCCAAATAGAATAACAGAGTTAGAAGAGACCTTGGAGGCCAATGAATCCACTGATTCATTGTTCTAACTGTCAGAAAATTCCTCCTCAGTTCTAAGTTGCTTCTCTCCTTGATTAGTTTCCACCCATTGCTTCTTTTCTGCCCTCAGGTGCCTTGGAGAATAGCTTGACTCCCTCTTCTTTGGGGCAGCCCCTGAGATATTGGAACACTGCTATCATGTCTCCCCTGGTCCTTCTTTTCATTAAACTAGACATCCCCAGTTCCTGCGACCGTTCCTCATATGTTTTAGCCTCCAGTTCCCTAATCCTCTTTCTTGCTCTTCTCTGCACTCTTTCTAGAGCCTCCACATCTATTTTACATCGTGGCGACCAAAACTGGATGCCGTGCTCCAAAATGTATAAAGGGATATCTAATTAGTGCTGGAAATGTCGTCAAAACCCAGGTTCATTTTATCATATGGGGTGGGCCCTACAAGTATGTGAAAACATGCTGGATAAATATAATAATGCAAAAATATTTTCTCTACATGGGGCTTCCCTTGAGGTGCATCCGGAGGCTCCAGCTAGTTCAGAATGCAGCCGCGCGGGGGATTATGGGAGTCTCAAGACACTCCCATGTAACACCTCTCCTACGCGAGCTGCGCTGGCTGCCTGTGGCCTTCCGGGTGCGCTTCAAGGTGCTAGTAACCATCTTTAAAGCGCTCCATGGCTTGGGACCTAGGTACTTGCAGGACCTCCTCCTACCACATACTTCCCTTTGACCTGTCCGCTCGCACAGGGTGGGCCTCCTCAGGGTACCGTCGGCCGGACAATGCCGGCTGGCGACCCCCAGGGGGAGGGCCTTCTCTGTGGCAGCCCCCGCCCTCTGGAACGACCTGCCCCCCCGACCGTCGTACAACTACAGACATACGCCTTTTCCGTCGGGCATTTGTTTCAAGTGGCCGGCCTGGCATAGTTTTTAAATTGATTTTGGCATAGTTTTTAAAATTGATTTTAGTGATAGTTTTTAATTAGAATTTTAGCACGGGTTCGCTTAATTTAATTTACTTTTAACATTTTATTATATTTATGGTATTGTGTTTTACTGTTCCCTGTGCACCGCCCTGAGTCCCAAAATTGGGAGATAGGGCGGTATATAAATATGAACAAATAAATAAATAAGATACAAATATTAATGAAACTTGAAGCTTCTCTTTTAGTAAGGGTGGACAAGTCAACTGAAAAATAATTTGGGGTGCTTATTCATGGTGAGGGCAGCTTTCCAAGCACTGGAGAAAAATAGATATGCCAACAGTTGAAGGATGGATTTTGCAATTGATTGAAGCCAACAAGCTCAGAGGGCCCCAAGGACTCCCATCAAGTTAATACCCTTCCACGGACCAATTCTTCCAAGATCCTTGGCTGACCTTCACAATGCCTGCCCACATGCGGTAATAATATCTCCACAAAAGCACCATTGTTCGTGGAGGTTTTTGTCGGTGCAGTGTACATCTCCTTCCGTGACAAATTCCTTGTGTCTCCGATCACGGTTGGCCAATAAAGTATTCTGTTCTATTCTGTTCCATTCTTATTGCTATTCTATTCTTATTTCTGTTTATATTCTTATTTCTATTCTATTGTTATTCTATTCTTATTGTTATTCTTAATTCTATTCTCTTTATTCTTATTGCTATTCTATTCTTAATTCTAATTCCATTCCATTCTTATTGCTATTCTATTATTGCTATTCTTAATTCTGTTATTCTTATTGCTATTCTATTCAATTCTTTTCTAATTCTATGTTTATTTCATTGTTATTGCTATTCTATTCTTAATTCTAATTCTATTCTATTCCATTCTATTCTTATTGCTATTCTATTCTTAATTCTAATTTTATTCCATTCTATTCTTATTGCTTATTCTTATTGCTATTCTTAATTCTAATTTTATTCTATTCCATTCTATTCTTATTGCTATTCTTGTTATTCTTATTGCTATTCTATTCTAATTCTGTTTCTATTTCATTGTTATTGCTATTCTATTCTTAATTCTAATTCTATTCTATTCCATTATATTCTTATTGCTATTCTATTCTTATTGCTAGTCTTAATTCTATTTTATTTTTATTGCTATTCTATTCTGTTTCTATTTCATTGTTATTGCTATTCTATTCTTAATTCTAATTCTATTCCATTCCATTCTTATTGCTATTCTTAATTCTATTTTATTCTTATTGTTATTCTGTTCTATTCTATTTCATTCCATTCTTATTGCTATTCCATTCATAATTCTATTACTATTCGTATTGCTATTGCATTCTTATATCTACTCTTAATTCATTAATTCTATTCTATTCTATTCTATTCTATTCTATTCTAATTGCAATTTCGTTCCATTCCATTCTATTCATGTAGTATTCAAATAAATATACATTTCTGGTGCTGTTTGGGTAAACAGCCATAATGGTAAACTTTTAAAACCAAGTTCTGTCATGTTAAATGTATTGAGGAAAAATAAAGCTAAATATATGATGTTACAATAATACAATAGCAGAGGTGGAAGGGACCTTGGAGGTCTTCTAGTCCAACCCCCTGCGTGGGCAGGAAACCTTATACCATTTCAGACAAATGGCTATCCAACCTCTTCTTAAAGACTTGCAGCGTTGGGGCATTCACAACTTCTGGAGGCAACTTCTGTTCCACTGATTCATTGTTCTCACTGTCAGGAAATTTCTCCTTCTAGGTTGCTTCTCTCCTTGATTAGTTTCCACCCATTGTTTCTTGTTCTGCCCTCAGGTGCCCTGGAGTTACAGTCAAGAGCGTCCAGGGTCCCCCCACTCCCTTATAATTGAAAGTGCAAAAGCTACTTTTCTTTCTTCCTGTTTAATGCACAGTGTAAGGAAATTAATTACGGGAGCTTATTGGCAGGAAAGTAGAGAAAGGAATCTCAGTAGGGCACCTTCAACTTTTAGACCAATGACAGCATTCATTAACGGACTGTGAGAAGGTTTAAAATTTTTTTTTACAAATATGTAAAATACACACACACAAAACTTAGATGTACACCACATTTACACAATACAATACGAACAGGAGCTTCCTGTTCTTTCTAATAGCAATTGTCAATCGATGCTGCTCACCTTATATTATTTCCCCTTCTATTATATTTCTATTAGATTTCACCATTCTAAACCCTCTTATTTTACTCATAACTCCTGTTTTTAAGTTTTGCTGTATCCCTTCATTAGTTCTTGTTTCTTTCCTCCATCCACCTATACCATTTATCCCATATCTGGTAGAATTCCGATCCTTCTTTTCCCTGGATTTCTTTAGGTAATTTGCCCATTTCAGCACAGTCCATAAAAACCTTTCTTATTATTTCATCTTCGCTTGGAGTGAATTTGTTTTTCCATTTCTGGGCAAAGGCAATCCTTGCCGCCGTAATTATATGTAGTAATAAATACTGGATTTCTTTTTTGTATTTCTCAGATATTATTCCTAATTAAAAACCGCCTTCTGCCCCATACATCCCTTCGTCTGATCCGCTCCCACAGAGAGGGCCTTCTCCGGGTACCGTCAGCCGGGCAATGCCGGTTGGCGACACACAGGGGAAGGGCCTTCTCTGTGGCGGGCCCAACCCTCTGGAACGACCTACCCCCCGACCTTCGCACTACCTCGGACCTCCGCCTCTTCCGCCAACGTCTTAAGACGTACCTATTCCAACAAGCCGGCCTAGCGTAGCCCCCCGTTTCTGACTCTATTTATAAATTTTAATTTTTTAGGGTTTTAAAGGGTTTTTAGCACGGGTTTTAATTTAATTTAATATGTTTTTAATAGTATATATTGTTTTGTAATGGTTTTTTAATAATGCCTGCGCGCTACCCTGAGTCCTAATAAGGAGAAGGGCGGGGTATAAATTCTAAATAAATAAATAAAAAAAAAATAAACTTCAGGTTTCCATTCTATTTTAACTCCTGTTATTGTGAGAAGTTTTATATCAAAATATATTTTATTCTTTAGACTGTTTCCATCCTCCCTTAAAATGTTAACAGAATCCGCGCTGGACTGAGAATCAGGTCCTCCACTAGATAACTGACAGCCACTAAATGAATCAAGTAAAAAAATAGCAAACGGGAAAAATCTTCTACTGAAAATGTCCTCAAAGCCCCCAAAAAACCGTACCCGGACCTAATCCGCATATCAAAGGAGAAGGTCTGCAAACACAAAGAGAGTTAATTACATTTGGTTTCCCAGTGGAACTGCATGGGCCACAAAAATAAACATCACAGGTGAAACCTACACACGTCCCTCAAATGTCATCTACGAATCAGCATGTAGATACCTCCGCACCCTAGACAACCTCCCCTATAATACGGCATTGCCCTACCCCGTTTCTCTGCAGCTGCCCCTCAAGGCAAACTCTTTGCTTTTTGGAATAAATTATTTTCTCACTGCAGTCTGCGTCTCATTTTTATTTATTCTTGCATAACACCGGCTCAAGTTGGAACCACAAATTATTATCCTGACAGGATTCTCTGGGTTTTCTTTGCCATGGGCTGGGAAGTTAGGCACGAGGATGGGGTTGGTAGTATTTATTTATTATTAACCAGCCGATAATTCGCCGTTGCCTGGGTATTTATTTATAGGGGGAAAATGTCCGGATCAAACGTAATATCTAATTTTGAATTTCCCCCCTTACCAGAGGGAGCCCCCTTGTGGAATACCGTGAAGCCGTTACCATGGCAACTCCACAGCACTGTACTGTAGAAACCATTTTACGGCAGTATGGTAGAAGCCATTTTAAGGCACAACAGGCTGTAGCTTAACAGAATACACACACCGAAGGGCTTTAGTGGTGTCTTATCCCCATAGTATTTTTCTCCAGAGAGTAAGTCATCTGTGTACCAGGTTTGGTTGAAATTGCTCGAGGTGTTCCAGAGTTACACACACACACACACACACACACACACACACACACACACGTTGTTGTTAGTTGCAAAGTCGTGTCCGATCCATCGCAACCCCATGGACAACATTCCTCCAGGCCTTCCTGTCCTCTCCCATCCTCTGGAGTCCATTGAAGCTCATGCCGGCTGCTTCGGTGACTCCATCCAGCCACCTCCTTCTCTGCCGTCCCCTTCTTCTTCTTTTGCCCTCCATCGTTCCCAGCATGAGGCTCTTCTCCAGGGAGTCCTTCCTTCTCATCAGGTGGCCAAAGTCTTTGAGCTTCATCTTCAGGATCTGGCCTTCTAAAGAGGGAGACAAGTATAGATGTGTTTCAAACTATTTAGCTCTCATCAGCTAGCCATATCCTTACTGGGATTCGAACCTGGGCTGTTTTTCCATATTAGGCAGTTGTATTAGCCTCTAAGCCACAAGCTCTGCTCCATATATACATATACATATACATATATATATACATATTCATATACATACATGCTTACACACATACATACATACATGTATATGATTTAATTTAAAATATTAATATACAAGCTAATATAAATTATATATTTTAATCATATATTATATATTAGCTCTCTAAAGATCTGGGAGATCTTCGCACAGTCACTCATGCGCTCGTGACATCCCGTCTGGACTACTGTAACGCTCTCTACATGGGGCTCCCCTTGAGGTGCACCCGAAGGCTACAGCTAGTTCAGAATGCAGCCGCGCGGGCAATATTGGGTACTTCCAGGTATTCCCACGTAACACCGCTCCTGCGCGAGCTGCACTGGCTGCCTGTGGTCTTTCGGGTGCGCTTCAAGGTACTGGTTACCATCTTCAAAGCGCTCCATGGCACGGGACCTAGTTATCTGCGGGATCGCATCCTACCCCACACATCCCTTCGGCTGATTCGCTCCCACAGAGAGGGACTTCTCCGGGTGCCGTCCACTAGGCAATGCCAGCGGGTGACGCCCAGGGGAAGGGCCTTCTCTGTGGCGGGCCCTACCCTCTGGAACGACCTACCCCCCGAACTTAGATCCATCACCGACCTCCGCTCCTTCTGCCAGCAATAAAAAACTTACCTTTTCCAACAGGCCGGCCTGGCCTAACCTACTGTACTTAGCCTTAGTTAGTAGAGACATTTTATATTGGGTTTTATGGTAATTTTAACGGGAAGATTTTAGCACAGGGTGTTAGTTTAATATAGTTTTAAATATTTATGTAATTTATTGTGATATATTGTGTTTTTTATATTTCCTGTGCACTGCCCCGAGTCCCTCTGGGGAGAGGGGGCGGTTAATAAGTCGAATTAAAGTAAAGTAAAGTAAATGTCTCAAATATAGACTCAAATATAGACTCAAATGTCTATACACCAATGCACAGAGTATGAGGAATAAACAGGGTGAATTAGAAATTCAAGTAAATGAGGGCAGATACGATATTGTTGCCATTACAGAAACTTGGTGGGATGAAACCCACAAATGGAACATACAGCTAGAAGGATTTAAATTATTTAAAAGAAATAGACCAAATAAAAGAGGAGGTGGAGTTGCACTATATATAAGAAATAATTACATCTCTACAGAAATAGAGCACAACAATGATGAGAACTATCTTGAATGTATTTGGGTCAATATTAAAGGTTGGGGGGGGAATGATATTGTCATAGGTCTATACTACAGGACACCCAACCAAGCAGAGGAAGTGGATGTACTTTTTGCTAACCAGCTAACTAAGGTATATAGGAAGCACACTGCAATAGTAATGGGAGATTTTAACTACCCTGACATCAATTGGGAAACAAACTCTGCACCAAGTGGAAGATCCAACAGGTTCCTAACAAACCTAGCAGACAACTTTGTTTCCCAAAAAGTAGAGAAGGGAACAAGGGGATCAGCAATATTGGACTTAATTCTCACTAACAGAGAGGAAATGATAGA
Organism: Rhabdophis nuchalis; assembly: GCA_039707465.1. Taxonomy (NCBI): domain Eukaryota; kingdom Metazoa; phylum Chordata; class Lepidosauria; order Squamata; family Natricidae; genus Rhabdophis; species Rhabdophis nuchalis. Next base: position 403,578,433 of record CM077643.1, read on the forward strand.
AGGTGTAGAAGCTACAGGAACTTTGGGGGCAAGCGATCATGAAATACTGGAATTCAACATTATGCAAACAAAAGTAGTTGAACAAAGTCAAACTAGAGTCTTAGACTTCAAGAGAGCTAATTTCAATAAACTCAGAGAGAGCTTGGGAAGGATTCCATGGATGAGAATCCTCAAGGGGAAAACAACTCAAGAAGCTTGGGAAATTTTGAAAAATGAGATTATAAAAGCCCAGACCAGCGCAATACCAATGAAGAAGAAAAATAACAGTTCCCAAAAGAAACCAGCATGGCTGCATAAAGAACTCTCTGACAAATTGAAAGACAAAAAGGATAAATATAAAAAGTGGAAAAAGGGGGACATAACCAAGGCAAAATATCAGCAAATAGCCCGAGCCTGTAAAGACGAAGTGAGGAAAGCTAAGGCTCACAATGAAGAAAGGCTTGCCAAAAAAGTAAAAAATAACAAAAAAAGCTTCTTCCAACATGTTAAAAATAAGAAAAAAGTTAAGGAAACAATTGGTCCACTGCTGGGAGAAAATGGCAAGAAGATGATAAGCAACAGGGAGAAAGCAGAACTATTTAACTCTTTTTTTGCATCTGTCTTTACACAAAGGGATAAAACAGTCCAATCAATCAAAAACAGCACCACAAATATCAGATTAGGAACACAAGTTGAAATAGGGAAGAAAATGGTAAGTGAGCACCTGTCTGCCCTGGACGAGTTCAAATCACCAGGACCGGATGGATTACACCCCAGGGTTCTGAAGGAACTGGCAGACGAGATCTCAGAACCACTGAACTATATCTTCCAGAGATCCTGGAGCACCGGGGAACTGCCAGAAGACTGGAAAAGAGCAGATGTGGTTCCCATCTTCAAAAAAGGGAAAAAAACAGATCCAGGAAACTATAGACCCATCAGCCTGACCTCAATACCAGGAAAGATTCTGGAAAAGATAATTAAACAACAAATAAGTGAACACCTAGAAGCAAACAAAGTAATAGCCAAAAGCCAACATGGGTTTGTCAAAAACAGATCATGCCAGACGAATCTAATTGCATTCTTTGACAAAGTAACAAAATCAGTGGACCAGAGGAATGCTGTTGATATAATTTACCTGGACTTCAGTAAGGCATTTGATAAAGTAGACCATAACCTACTATTAGATAAAGTAGAAAATTGTGGGTTAGACAGCAGCACCACCAAATGGATTCGCAACTGGCTGACCAACCGCACTCAACGTGTAGTCCTCAATGGAACTGCATCTACATGGAAGGAAGTATGCAGTGGAGTCCCCCAAGGCTCTGTTTTAGGCCCAGTACTCTTTAACATCTTCATCAACGATTTGGATGAGGGGATAAATGGGGAACTCATCAAATTCGCAGACGACACCAAGCTGGCAGGAATAGCCAACACTCCAGAAGATAGGCTTAAGATACAGAAGGATCTAGACAAACTTGAACATTGGGCACTGTCTAATAAAATGAAATTCAATTGTAAAAAAAGTAAGGTCCTACATATAGGCAAGAAAAACCAAATGCACAAGTACAGTATAGGTGGTACCTTGCTCGATAGTAGCAACTGTGAGAGGGATCTCGGAATCCTAGTGGACAACCATCTAAATATGAGCCAGCAGTGTGCAGCAGCTTCCCAAAAAGCCAACACAGTTCTAGGCTGCATCAACAGAGGGATAGAATCTAGATCGCGTGAAGTGTTAATGCCACTGTATAGTGCCTTGGTAAGGCCACACTTGGAATACTGCATACAGTTTTGGTCGCCACGATGTAGAAAAGACGTGGAGACTCTGGAAAGAGTGCAGAGAAGAGCAACCAAGATGATTAGAGGACTGGAGACTAAGACATATGAAGAACGGCTGCAGGAGCTGGGTATGTCTAGTTTGATGAAGAGAAGGACCAGGGGAGACATGATAGCAGTGTTCCGATATCTCAGAGGGTGCCACAAAGAAGAGGGAGTCAAACTTTTCTCCAAGGCACCTGGGGGCAGGACAAGGAGCAATGGGTGGAAACTAACCAAGGAGAGAAGCAACTTAGAACTAAGGAGAAATTTCCTAACAGTAAGAACAATTAACCTCTGGAACAGCTTGCCTCCAGCAGTTGTGAATGCCCCAACCCTGGAAGTCTTTAAAAAGATGTTAGACAGCCATTTGTCTGAAATGGTATAAGGTTCCTGCTCATGCAGGGGGTTGGACTAGAAGACCTACAAGGTCCCTTCCAACTCTGCTATTGTATTGTATTGTATTGTAAAGTAAAGTAAAGGAGATCCTATTAACAAAACTTATTATTTTTACTCATTCAAGCCTCATTTAATTATGCTTCATGAAATAGACCTACAACTTTGCAAAACGGCTAGGATAGGCTAAAATGCAATAGCAGGTCCAAATCTGTTATTTAGATAGTGCCAAATAATCCCACTTAAGCCCACACCAGAAAGGTAAGGGAAGCAGAATCCTTCCTCTTTAAAGGGATGGGGAAATGTTTGCTTGCTGGGAGAGAACTTCTCAGAGTTTGTTGCTTGGAGCTTCTGGTAACTCTGAACAACCAAGCTTCAAACACTGAGAAGAGAAAGCATCACTTATTATATTGTCCGACTCAAGGAAGCATCAAGGTAAAATCACCTGGGCGCCTTTGAACTATAAGTACAATTGGATCTCAGCATCTTAGGAGGTATGGTATTATTCTAATTTATTTTTTAAAAAATCTCTTTGCATTCCTAGAGAAAATCAAGGCATTAAAAAAAAAACACATATTAAGGGAAATATATTAAGAGAGTTGGAAGATATGTTTGAAAGGGAGGCAGGGGTCTGGGTGGAAACCTTAGAAACTGGGCTGTGGAAGAGGGTAGAGGTAGGAGAAGTGCTTAGATAAAGATTTAAGAGAGGAATTGGAGAGGCAAGTCAATAGAGGAAGCAAAGCAATTAAAGTATTGAAGCGGGCAAAAGACAATGGATAGATTGAAAAAGATAAGATTTTTCTTTTCTTTTTTATTGTTCTGATTTGCTTTTCTTTTCCTCTTTCTTTTAATGCGTAGCAATTCAAATATCGAAGCGAGCAAGAGACGATGGATAGAAGACTTTTCTTTTTATTGTTCTGATTTGCTTTTCCTTCTCTCTCTCTTTCTTTTAAAGCCTAGCAATTAAAATATCGAAGCAGGCAAGAGACGATGGATGGATGATCCTTCTTTTTTTTTTTTTTGAATAAAATTTTTATTTTTAAAACAGAGACAAAACAACACCTATAAAATACTTTCCTCAATTTCATCAAGCATGTCGTTTGGTTACAGGTTTTTCTGCATTAGTTCTTGCTATTAGTTTAGTTTAGTTTAGTTTATTGGTTTTTTTATACCGCCCTACTCCCGAAGGACTCAGGGCGGTGTACAGCCAGAATAAAAACAAATATACAAAAGTTAAAAAGCTTTTAAAAAACATATTAAACCTGGCTGAAACATGGGAAAAACCCCAAACTAACCCTGATTAAAATTAATAAAAATATGAATTTAAAAAACCATGTTTTATGCCAGCCCGGCTTGTTGGGAAAAAAAGGTTTTGAGAGCACGGCGGAAGGTGCGTAAGTCAGGGATAGTTCTTAATTCCGGGGGCCATTCGTTCCAGAGGACAGGGGCTCCCACGGGGAAGGCTCTCCCCCTGGGTGTCGCCAGTCGACATTGTCTAGCTGATGGCACCATGAGGAGACCCTCTCTGTGGGAGCGTACTGGCCGGTGGGAGGCTCTCGGTGGCAGAAGGCGATCTCGTAAGTACCCCGGTCCTAAGCCATGGAGCGCTTTAAAGATGGTAACCAACACCTTGAATCGCACCTGGAAAACCACCGGAAGCCAGTGCAGCTCGTGCAGGAGGGGTGTTACATGGGAGCGTCGCGTCGCTCCCATAATTACCCATGCGGCCACATTCTGGACCAGTTGGAGCCTCCGGGTGCTCTTCAAGGGGAGCCCCATGTAGAGAGCATTGCAGTAGTCCAGACGGGAAGAGACAAGGGCATGAATGGCTGTGCGTAGGGCATCCCGTTCTAGGAAGGGACACAACTGGTAAATCAGGCGAACCTGATAAAAAGCCCCCCTGGCGACAGCCGTCATATGATCTTCCAAAGACAGCCATGCATCCAGGACGACACCCAAGTGGCGAACCTTCCTGTGGGGGCTAAGGTCTCACCCCGCATAGCCAGCGATGGAACTGTACAGCTGACTGTAACGGGACGCCGGGAACCACAGCCACTCGGTCTTGGAGGGGTTGAGCCTGAGCCTGTTCCTCCCCATCCAGATCCGCACGGCCTCCAGGCACTGGGACATCACGTCAAGGGCAACATTGGGGTGGTCTGGGGACGAAATGTACAGCTGCGTGTCATCAGCGTACTGGTGGAACTTTACCCCAAAACCCCGGATGATCTCGCCCAGCGGCTTCGCATAAATGTTGAATAGAAGGGGCGAGAGGACTGACCCCCTTAATTAGGATTAAAAGCACAGGTTATCCATCAAACATAACTAAATACATCGCTATTATTGAGCATTGTGTGCTCAAATTACCATTAATATTCCATGGATCATACAACATATTCCTGTACTAATTTTCAATTGTTACCACAAATATTTGCTATTTGCGGGATCGGATCCTGCCCCATACAGCCTCACGGCCGCTCCGCTCCCATAGAGAGGGACTTCTCCGGGTGCCGTCCACTAGATTCTGTCAGCGGGCGACGCCCAGGGGAAGGGCCTTCTCTGTGGCAGGCCCAGCCCTCTGGAACGACCTTCCCCCCGACATTAGAACAACCACGGACCTCCGCTCCTTCCGCCTAAAATTAAAAACACATCTTTTTCGCTTAGCCGGCCTAGGGTAGTGTCTTTTATGGTTAGGGTGAATTTTTAGTAATTAATTGGGAGATTTTAGCGCAGGATGTTTAATTTGTTTTGATCTTATATTTATTGTTCTTATTTTTGTATTTTGTTGTTTTTATTGTTTTAATTTCCCTGTGCCCCGCCTCGAGTCCCTTCGGGGAGAGAGAGCGGGTTAGAAATAAAATTATTATTATTATTATTATTATTATTATTATTATTATTATTATTTCCATTCATATATGTTTCAATTATTCATTACATCCATTAACCCAATTAACATATAAAAAACCTTTACAGTATCGAATATTCACTACTTAAACTTATTCATAATGTTCAGATGATCCTTCTTTTTGTTGTTCTGATTTCCTTTTCCTTTCCTCTCTCTCTCTCTCGCTCCTTTTTTTTTTTTTGGTAGGTGCCATGATTAGAAGTTAGATAGGATAGACAAGAAAAGTTTGTTAATAAAGTGTGACACAATTAAAAACTAGAATAAGTGATAGAAACAAGAGAAGGGGGGATATTAGTATATATGTTTTACAATAAAAGTAATAACAAGATATAACACGGAATAATTGAATAATGATGGACTATAACCTAATATAAATGTGTATTATTATTATTATTATTAGAAATAGGTGGTACCTTGCTCAATACTAGCAACTGTGAGAGGGATCTTGGAATCCTAGTGGACAACCATTTAAATAGGAGCCAGCAGTGTGCAGCAGCTGCCAAAAAAGCCAACACAGTTCTAGGCTGCATAAACAGAGGGATAGAATCTAGATCACGTGAAGTGTTAATGCCACTGTATAGTGCCTTGGTGAGGCCACACTTGGAATACTGCATACAGTTTTGGTCGCCACGATGCAGAAAAGACGTGGAGACTCTGGAAAGAGTGCAGAGAAGAGCAACCAAGATGATTAGGGGACTGGAGACTAAAGCATATGAAGAACTGTAGCAGGAGCTGGGTATGTCTAGTTTGATGAAGGACCAGGGGAGACATGATAGCAGTCTTCCGATATCTCAGAGGGTGCCACAAAGAAGAGGGAGTCAAACTATTCTCCAGGGCACCTGGGGGCAGGACAAGAAGCAATGGGTGGAAACTAATCAAGGAGAGAAGCAACTTAGAACTAAGGAGAAATTTCCTGACAGTGAGAACAATTAACCTCTGGAACAGCTTGCCTCCAGAAGTTGTGAATGCCCCAACCCTGGAAGTCTTTAAAAAGATGTTAGATAGCCATTTGTCTGAAATGGTATAAGGTTCCTGCCTTCCAACTCTGCTATTGTATTGTATTGGAGTAACACACCTTTCAGTCCTCGAGTTACGACCACAAGGGAGCCCCAATTTTATGTTGCTCAGTGAAATGTCTGTTAAGTGCATTTTGCCCCATTTTACGGTCTTCCTTGCCAAAGTTGTTAAGTGAATCACTGCAGTGGTTAAGTTAGTCACATGGTGGTTAAGTGAATCTGGTTTTCCCCCATTGACTTTGCTGGTCAAAAAGTTGCAAAAGTTGATGTCCTGACCCCGGAACATTGCAACCGTCGTAAGTCCACGCCAGTTGCCAAGCCTTCGAATTTTGATCACGTGATCATAGGGATGCTTGCAACGGTCGCAAGTGTGAAAAACGGTCATAAGTCCGCCGTTGTAACTTTGAACGGTCACTCAGGGAAGTGTTGTAAGTCGTAGGGCTACCTGTATTACCTTTACGGCACGCAAGCCTTCCGAACTCCTTGCAACCTGTTGCTCCTACTCACCTGCTCCAATAGGCGGCCCGCCCCATCACTTAGCACTTTCGCGCATGCGCGTCCTCACTCTCCCGCTCCGACAAATCCGGAGGGAAACGAAGCGCTCCGGCAAACCCGAACGGGCGCTCGGTCCCGCGCAGGCGCGCTGAGGCGCTCTCCCCGCGCGCGCCGGCTAATGCGGCATCTTCGCTTCTCGGTTGGCGAGAGCATAACCGCGCAGGCGCAGTAAGGCGGCAGAGGGGGGGCTTCAAACTCCCCCTCCCTCGTCCCCCACAGCCGTTAATGACTCGGTTTCCCCGTTTTCTCCTCTCGGGGGCGGAGGGGAGGGGGAGAAATGGCCGGGATTGGGGCGGGGGGAGTCTGTGGGATGAAAAATAAGGCGGGAGGATAAAAAAGAGGGACCCCCTCGACCCCCGTTTTCTTTTCTCTCCCCCCCCGGGGGTGGTGGTGGCTTCAAACACCGGTCGTTTCTCCTCAGGAGAGGAAACTGAGGAGACCTCGGAGGCGACCCCACCTCGAGGGAGGCGGTTTCCAGTCATGGACGAGCAAAGTGTTGAGGTAAAAAGCCTTCGGAATTGCGGTAATAACAATAATAATGATAATAAGGGCGGTGAGGGGGGGTGGAAGGGGTGCACCTGTTGGAGCGGGGGAGGGGCTTCTCCCCCTCAGAACACCCCTCCCCACCTAAAAAAACACTCTTGTTTGGAGTCCTGTTCATCTGTGGGGGGAGGGAAGGTCCTTCCCTGGGGGGGGGGGTGTTCTCCTTTTGGGGGGAGGGAAGCCACCCCTATCCCACCCAGGATAAGACACACACCCCTCACAGATCCCTCCCTCACTCCTATCCTGGGTGGGATAGGGGTGGCTGTCCTCCCCCCCTCAAGGTCCTCCCCTGGGGGGGTCTCCTGTTGGGGGGAGGGGGAGGGCAGCCACCCCTATCCCACCCAGGATAAGACACCCACCCTCACAGATTCCTCCCTCATTCCTATCCTGGGTGGGATAGGGGTGGCTGTCCTCCCCCCCTTAAGGTCCTCCCCTGGGGGGGTCTCCTTTTGGGGGGAGGGGGAGGGCAGCCACCCCTATCCCACCAGGATAAGACACTCCCCCTCACAGATCCCTCCCCCACTCCTATCCTGGGCGGGATAGGGGTCCCTCAAGGTCCTCCCGTGGCGGGGTGTCTCTTTTTGGGGGAATGGGGAGGGCAACCACCCCTATCCCACCCAGGATAAGACACTCCCCCTCACAGATTCCTCCCTCATTCCTATCCTGGGTGGGATAGGGGTGGCTGTCCTCCCCCCCTCAAGGTCCTCCCCTGGGGGGGGTCTCCTTTGGGGGAGGGCAGCCATCCCTATTCCACCCAGGATAAGACGCCCCCCTTCACAAATCCCTCCCGTACTTTTGAAGGGTTTTTTCCTATTCTGGATATGGGGTGGCTGTCCTGCCCCTCCCCCCAAATGGAACCCCCTCCCAGGGGAGGACCTTGGGGGGAGGACAGCCATCCCTACCCCACCCAGGATAAGACAACCCCCCCACCTTCACAGATTCCTCCCCTACTTTTGAGGGTTTTTTTCCCTATTCTGGGTGGGATAGATGTGGCTGTCTTCCTCCCTCCCCCAAAGGAGACCCCCTCCGGGGAGGACCTTGGGGAGGACAGCATCCCCTATCCCACCCAGGATACGGTGGGGGAGGGATCTATGAGGGAGGGTCTTATCCTGGATGGGATAGGCGTGGCTGCCCTCCCCCTAAAAGGAGACCCCCCCAGGGAAAGACCTCCTCCCCCCACAGATGGACTGGACAGGACTCCAAATGAGATTTTTTTTAGGTGGGGAGGGTCTCCTGAAATGGGGGGGGGGAGGAGAATTCCTGCATGTGTGTTTATTTATTTGATATACCTGATTTGCCCTTCCTATTTTTGGAGCATCCAGAATGGCAGTCCTCGACATTCGACCACAATTGAGCCCAGGGAATTTCCGTTGCTAAGCAGGGCAGTTGGTAAAGTTGCCCCCCCCCCCCGTTTTACCACTTTTTTGCCACGGTTGTTGAGTGAATCACCCCTGGTTTGTTTAAATTAGTCACACGGTTGTTAAGTGAATCAGGCATCTCCGTTGACTTTGTGCTGTTAGAAGGTCTCAAAAGGGGGGAAATCGCATGACTCTAGGACACTGCAGCCATCATAAATACGGAACCAGTTGACGGGCGTCTGAATTTTTGATTGCGGGACCATGGGGATGCTACAAGGGTGGTAAGTATGAAAACTGGTCAAAAGCCACTTTTTTTCAGTGTCGTCGTAACTTTGAAAGGATGCTAAATGAATGGTTGAAAGTCAAGGAGTACCTGTGCAGAATTTAAAAAAGAAAAAAAAGAATCCAAATCAGGAAAATGAAGAATTGGAAATCTACCTCTGAAAACCAGCAGCTCCCTACCTGCCTGGCCCTGAAAAACCAGTAACGGAAGCTGGTATCCCAAGACAGTGGCTTAGAAATTCGGGCTATCACCAAGAAGACTCTCTTCTGTTTTCTACCAAAACCTCCTGAGCTTCTTGTCTGTGGAGATTCTCAGTCATCCTAGGCCATGGTTGTCCTCTTGAAAAAGCACTTCTGGGACTCCTGAGCTTCTCTTTCTCCTAATTGAATGGGCAGGTGTGAATACTAGAAAGAGGATAGAAAAAGAAAAAGAGGATGTCTTTTGGGGGGTAGGTATTATAACCATTCATTTAGTGACTGCAGTTACAATGGCACTGAAAAAAGTGGGTTATGTTCAGTTCTCACATTTACGACTGTTGAACATCCCCACTTTCACGTGATCAAAATTTGAGCACTTGGCAACTGTGATGTGTTTATTATGTCTGGAGATGATGTGATTACCAGTTATGACCTTTCCAACTAGCTTCTGAAGAGCAAAGTCAATGAGAGAAGCCAGCTTTGCACATTTAACAACTGCAGTGATTTGTTTAACAACCATGGAAAAAAGGTTGTAAAATGGGGCATGACTAATTTAACAATTGTCTTGCTTAGCGATGGAAATATTGTGCTCAGTTGTGGTCATAAGTGGTTACCTTTCAAAACCTTTAGATTTATTTATGTCTATTTTATTTATCACACTTAGAAACTGCTCACCTCCCTCACAGAGCGACTCTGAACAGTATACCAATCAGACATTAAAACATCACAACTGTATAAATATTATAATACAAGGCAGATTAAAACAGCAAAAGTTTTCATTCAAGGTGATAGAATTGGGCAAAGTGTAACCCATGAATCTTCTCTGTTTTGGGTTCTCTCTGAGCTGTTTACTGCTCCATGATTTCAGTGTTGGAGTAAAAAAAATATTACATGTTGCAGGAGAGAGTAAAGGAAAAAAATAGGAACAGAGACACTGAAATTAACAGGAATGATATAACATGGTGTATGGCAATCATGTTTAACCACAATTAATATTTAAGAAAAAAAAGTGTAAGTTACACAACAATAGTACAAAAAATAGTACAAACAATATTTTTCTTTCTCAGTCAATGACTTCTGCGATATTAATAGGGTTATTTAATATCCCACCTTCATTATTTTTATAAAATCTCAACGCAGGTTAATATGCCTCCTTTCTCCTATTTTCCCTACAACAACAATCCAGTGAGGTGAGCTGAGCTGAGCTGAGAGAGATTGGCCCAAACTGACTCAGTTGGCTTCCATGATTAAAGTGGGATTAGAGGTCACCATCTCCCATTTTCTACCCTCGTGTCCTAATCACTAAAGTCCTGCTAGTGTTTCTGTGCTCTGTTTTGTTTGAGAATGTTTTGACACAGAGCTCCCAAAACTTTTTCTATGGATAAGATTATAGTATCTAGAGCATGCTCTGTTTTAGCATCAGAACTCCTAGATCCAAACTTGAAATGGCCATAAATCTCCTTTTTCATTCATAGGATGGGAAGGGACTAGAAGTGAAAGAATCAATAGTCTCAACCTAACACAGATGTTATAAGGATAAAATGAGAGGGTGTATTAAATATACAGGTAGTCCTCACTTAAATGACTGTAGTGGAACCAGAATTTCCATCACTAAATGATCCAGTTGTTAGATGAAACATCACATGACCAAACTGCTTAGCAACGGGGTTGTTAGGCCAGGACCTCACAATTCCCCCATGCTTGTCATGCTTGCATCTGCTTCAACTCCCTCCCCATTGCCCTTCCCATCTTTTCCCTTTTGGCTGCCTTGCACTCCTCCATCTATCCCTGCCCTCCCAATTGATCTTCACCGCCTTCTTCCTCCTTGTAGTTGACATGCACCTGGCAGAGACAGTAACTGGCCACTTGTGAGGCCGTCACACACTGTGGTTGTAAATACAGGCTGATTGCCAAGCATCTGAATTTTAGTCAAGTGACCATAATGACCATTACTTTTAAGACCTGACCATAAGTATAAGTTGTTCAGTATTGTCATAACTTTGAACGGTCATTGAATGAATGGTTTTTAAGCAAGGATTACCTCTACTACCTTGAGGTCCTAAAGGAAAGGAAAGATAAGATATGACTTTAACATGTAAATGTATAAAAGTGCAAATTTTGGATTGCACCGTATTCCACAGAACTAAGAGAAAGCAAGAATAAAATGTGATTTGTTTCCATATCTTTCTGAATCTTACAAAGTAGTATGCAAAAAATTACATTCTGTTGGAATGTGCATTTTATGAATCGTGCATTTCAGTCCATCTTAGAAACATACCAATGGGTTGTGCTGATTTACATGCTCTCCTCCTGCTTATGGTGATGCTTGTATTTTGCATTATAGAGATGTGTCCAACCTGTGGTCTACAGTCACAGCTCTGGACCATTAGTAATGCAAGCCCATAAGATTGTAAACCTCTTAACAATATTATGTTATTTATATACATTAACTACGGTATATAATATATTTTATAGGCGACCCAACACAATTCCATTCATTGCGGCCAGGCAAACCAAAAGGTTGGACACCCACATTCTAGAGTGTCTTCTAAACAATTATATGCATACTTATTTTTTGCTCTTTGGTTGCAGTGTTAGCAAGATACTGAGGTGTGTATGCAGATGTAGGAAACATTTTTTCCTTTTGATTTAAACAAGGGCATTTAAAAATAATTGTTTGTTGGTTCCTCTTGAAACACTGTGGTATAGTATCACGGAGCAATATGGTTTAGCCTAAGTTTAAGTAAAATATGAATTGATATGAATAAGATAATGTGGGTGCAGTTTTCAGATAAAGCTGACCCATACTTGTCTTGATTGTGTTTCTTTGTTGCAGAGTATTGCTGAAGTATTTAGATGTTTCATTTGTATGGAAAAATTGCGTGATGCACGCCTGTGTCCACACTGCTCCAAGCTATGTTGTTTCAGTTGTATTCGGGTAAGTAATCACAAATTTGGAGCCAAGTTACTCACATGGAGACAGTAACTGGATTTTGGATGTGTGTTTTTGAAAATACTTCAAAACAAATGTAAGGGTACAAGGATTCTAATTTATTGGCACACTAAGAAAAACAATGTTAACGTTTTGTTCTGGTGCCTGCCTGCCTGCTTTCCATTTACTAGGAGCCTTGCCCAGAGAAAATACTGGAATAATGTATACTATTTCCCTAAAATACAGCAGTTCTGAATGTAAACTGATATTCTTCCAAAACTAAAGATAAATTCTGACTTGATTTCACCTGTTCTTTCAGCCCAAGAGGTAAAAATGTTGCTTTCTTTTCAGGTCTTTCTACCAGTTGAACTTATTCCTGTGATTATGCTTAAATATGTATCCCCCAAAGGTGCTTTTTTCAAGAGGCCACTGGACTTTCTGTTTTTTCTTTGAACATGTTTCGCTTCTCATCCAAGAAGCTTCTTTAGCTCTGACTAGATGGTAGGGAATGGAAGGATGTCTTCAAGGAGTATCAATCCTCCAATTCCACAGCATCCGATCAGAGCTGAAGAAGCTTCTTGGACAAGAAGCGAAACGTGTTCAAAGAAAAAACAGAAAGTCTAGTGGCCTCTTGAAAAAAGCACCTTTGGGACAACCATGACCTTGATGATGGAGAATCTCCATATATACTTAGATTTGTATGCTGCTGTTAAACCTCTTGAGAACCCAGAAGTTTATTACAGTCACAATTGTTTTGGGGCTAGTGATTCTCGGAGATCTTTTACAAATTTAATTTTCTGAACAAAATAATTAAATAGGGTTGGACCAATATCTAGGCTTAATACATTGATAACATACAAAGAAGTGCCATGACCAACTTTCTTGATTAATTGTTAGCTCCATGTGTGACTAACAGACCACAGGTTCACATCCTGCCTTAGCCATGAAAGCTGGTTATGTGAACTTGGGTCAGTCCCTCTTTCTCAGACCAACCTACCTCACAGGGTTGTTATTACGAGGAAAATAGGAGGAGGAAGCTGTATTGGATATATTTACTGCCTTGAGTAATTTGCAAAAATAAGAAAGGGATACAAATAAATATAAATCTAGACTAATGTATAGACTCTGTTTGCACAGCATTTTAAATTAAACTGGGATTGGCTAGTTTAGCATGTTCTGGGAATTCAGCCATTGTGTATGATCCAGCCCATTCAACAAGTTATAATTTAGTATTGGGAGTCATTTTCTGAGTGCAACAATATACAGATACAATAAATAGGGATAGATAGCACACGTGAATCCCATTCAAGAATAATTTACTTATGCTGAAGAAATTTGTCCAAGCTTATAGGATTTATGCTTTTCTAATGTTTCTGGAACTCTCTGGTGTTTTATAATATTCCTGTTTTGTTTGACAGCGTTGGCTGACGGAACAAAGAGCTCAGTGCCCACATTGTCGGTAAGCTTTCACTTGAAGCCCTTTGGATTGTAAAGAAGCAAATTCTTTAGTTTAGGTGGCTTTTGTTGCTGATATTCACAATACGTGTTTGGGAGGAACAGACAGGTTATAATTGAAATTTGGCACATGATGGAATGTTACCTGTCTTGACCTTCAGTCATGAATGAAAGTTTAGCCAAGGTACAATTTTAAAAAATTGTCCATAATTGTCACTCATTGAGGATAAAAGAATAGTTTTTGAAAGCTCTGGGAAAGTAATGATGTAACTTAAAACAATTCTTAGGTCAAATTATAGACAACCTGGTTCCCTCTAATACAGGGGTTGCTAAACTTTTTGTCATCACACTTTTCATTTACTGTAATCTTAATGTACGCTTACCTAAATATCCATATACTGAAATGAATACAAATGAATAGTGAAAACAATACAGTGAAACTAAAGATAGATTTATTGTAACACTATACTTAAAGGTTCTCTATGTCTCACCTGAAATCGGTCTCCATCTCCCCAAGGGAAGCCTACTCACAGTTTGGGAAGCCCTGTTATCGTACCTTTGACTTCAGCTTCTGCGATTTCCATCCCATGAGCCATCACGACCAATGCAAAGAATTGGTCTCTTTGTATGCTGTAAATCTCAGACTTATGAATGCTGTTTCTTATTTAAATCTTTAAACCTTTGGTTATATCCAAGCATTTATTCCCCCCAAATATTGTTTTTTATTCCTGGTTTCAAAATATCTGTTAGACAAGATTTCCCTCCTTGAATGAATATGGAATTTACCATTCTTCATTAATTAGCTTTGTCTGAATGTGGAAAAAAATTAGAAGGAACATTTCAAGTTAGAGTGCCTGAATTGTAGCTTATTTATTGAACACCCCCAATTTCTAATATAGTCTGTTTTTATTAAATGCTTCAGAGCTAGAGAGATTGGATAAAGATCTTATGCATCTGCATAAACTCCTGTTTTCAATTCTATAATAATAAAGAATTATGCTATTCTGTTTTCCCCTCTAAAAAGCAGGATTTTTACTCAAAACGTTTCCTTGCAGAGCTCCACTTCAATTGCGAGAACTTGTCAACTGTCGTTGGGCAGAGGAGGTGACCCAGCAACTTGACACACTCCAGTTGTGTAATCTGAGCAAGCATGAAGAAAATGAAAAAGACAAGTACGTAGATTTAAATAGTCTGTTGACTGAAGGGTCAACCCTAAATTCGTTCGTAATCAGACGTTTTAAAAACTGATGAATTTTTCTCCTGGAAATGTTTATTTATTTTTATTTTTTTATTTTATTTATATTTATATCCCGCCCTTCTCCACAGAGGACCCAGGGCGGCGCACAGGAATTTAAAAAACATATAAACAATAAATACATAATTTAAAAATATATTAAATTAATCTAATCCTATGCTAAAACCAATTTTAAAATCCCAATTTAAAACTCTCTAAAATAGTCCCCATGGGAGTTTAGGCTAGGCCGGCTTGTTGGAAAAGATGTGTCTTTAGACACTGGCGGAAGAGGCGGAGGTCGGTGATGGTGCGCAATTCAGGGGGTAGGTCGTTCCAAAGGGCAGGGCCCGCCACAGAGAAGGCTCTTCCCCTGGGTGTCGCCAGACGGTATTGCCCGGCCGACGGCACCCTGAGAAGACCCTCTCTGTGGAAGCGGATTGGCTTCCACAGGGATGTATGGGGCAGAAGGCGGTCTCGCATATAACTAGGTGCCGAGCCATGGAGCGCTTTAAAGATGGTCGTCAAAACCTTGAAGCGCACCCGAAAGACCACAGGAAGCCAGTGCAGCTCGCGCAGGATCGGTGTTATGTGGGAGTACCTAGAGGCTCCCGTAATCACCCGCGCGGCTGCATTCTGGACTAACTGTAGCTTTCGAGTGCACCTCAAGGGAAGCCCCATGTAGAGAGCATTACAGTAGTCGCATTACAGTAGTCATGTTAAAATGTTAAAATGAAACATTGGTATTTACTGTGACGTTTGTTTTCTGTAATGGATTGAGGCTGTCATTGGTGTGCCAACCATTCTCCTACTTGCTTTAGTTCAGGGGTGTCATAGAATTTTTAGATGCAGTCATGGGAAAGAAGGAAGGCCTGTCTTTACAAAGCCAGAAGGGTTACAGAAGAGCAAAAAGTTAAACTATTTTTCGGAGTATAAGATGCTCCGAAGTATAAGACGCACCTAGCTTTTGGGGAGGAAAACAAGGGGGGAAATTCTGCTTCTGCCTCCCAGCAATTTGCCTCCTTGCAGCAAACAGTACAGACAATATACACTGTTTGTGGTGTTACATTTCAGACTATACTTGTACAGATGCTGTTAAAACTGATGTGCTTTCTGGAAGTATAGTTATTCTCTGCTATTTAAAAGAAGATACAACAGCACGGGGCCTCTTCAGATCAAGCATTTGTTTTAAAAAGCTGCTTCATTTTGTTAAGCTGTCTAGAACAATAATAAAGCAGTCTTTAAAAAATAAGTCTAATAATTTGAACATTCTATAGGTATTTATAGTTATTTATATGAAAAAAGTTTTATTGGGTTTTATAAATTTTACATACAAAAGGTAAGGGTAAGGTGTGAAAAGACATTTTGAGAACTTTCTCGTCGAAGTCATTGACTCCATCTGAGTCTTCATGCACAAAATAGATATTTCAGTTATACATTCATACTACAAAGTGGACAGAGATGCAAATAAAGTTATAATAAAAGAACAGTGCTAGCAAACGTGCTTAAACATCCAAACAATATTGTATTATACTAAAAAGTCATTTTTGAGATCTAAGTCTCTTGGCAATTGTATCTTCTTCCCCCTGGCCCCCAGTGGGCGGAGCCGCAGCCGCCTCTGCTCCCCCGTTGTCATCTTCAAGGGTTAAGGAATGTTTTTCAAGAAAGGCTTGTGCCTCTGCAATTGTTTTAATTCTTACTCTTCCCCCTTCCCAAAACACCAACATTCCCTCCGGCATCACCCACTTAAACCCCTTTTAAATAATCTTTTGGACAAGAAGGAATACTTCCTTCTTATCTCTTTAATCTTCTTCGGGACCTGTTTCAAGATGGTGATCTCTTTCTGTTGATAAATTAGGGGGTTGTCTCTCTGCGCCCTCAATATCCTTTCCCTTGTCGACCTTCTAACAAATTTAATATGTATCTCTCTAGGCACTTCATTTATCCTGGCATATGCTGAATTTATTCTATAAATCAAATCAATGTCATCCCTTAATTCTTCCTTAGGACTGTGTAGGTAATCTGCTAAAATTGTGCTCATTAAATCTTGCAAATTTTCTGCACTGTCCTCAGGAACATTCTGAAATCTTAAAAAATATGACATTCTTTCGAAATCCATCCTAGACATATGACCAGTTAAATCACTAATTTCATTATTAATACTTTTAAGCTCCCCCTTTAATCAAGTGACTATGGGGCACTGTAATCAAGTGACTGGGGCACTGCAAACAGTCGTAAATGCAAGCCAGTTGCCAAGCCCCTAAAACATAGTCCTTTAACTGTGGGGGAGGGCAGATATTGTAACTTCGACTCTGGGTCATAAGTAACATATTCTGGGTTGGTTTGCCACCACTTTGAATGGTAGCTAAGCAACCGGTCTTAAAAACTACTTGTACAGCAAGTAGAAAACTTGAATTCCACAGCTCACAATTTCATATTCCTACAATGATAGTAGGAATGAATGAATGTACTTTATGAGTAAGTGATCACCTGTCAAGCATTCTCCAAAGGAGGCTTGAGCTGAGGTTAATTATAGGATTTATAATTCTTAATTAAAGATGACATAGATAACCTGGTAGCTGTCATCTAAGGAGCATTTGTTGGGAAAATATCTGGATCTCTGTGCTCCTAAATGTGCTTTTCCAGAACAGCATTTACGTACAATTTATAGCCCAAAGTGATGAGGCCCCTATTTCTTTAGAGATAGCCAATTTTAGTGAAGAAGGGCATCAGGAAAGCAGACTTCCTCCATTCAAGCAAGCTGGATGTTGGTAGTTCTGCAAGTATCCAGTTCCTGCTAGTCCTATGTCAACCTGGAATTTTGCCTAGAATAGAATAGAAAGAAAGCATTGGATGAAAGGATAGAAAATAAAAGGCTTTTCCTTTTGCAGCAAGAACAAAAAGGGTGGTTTTATAGAGAAGCTACATGAGAAGCTAAGATGACTTGCAGTACATTTTAGATGTAACCTAAACATTGTAGCTGGAACCGTTCAGTTTCTGTGTGTGCAACTAACCTGCGTCTTGATAATGGAAAGACTGAACTAGAAGCTTGTGGAAAGCAGTCAGGGGCCAAGTCTTTACATATTTTTCCTTAGTTTAAAGTACATAATTTTTTATTAGAGATTTTCTGAATATACAAATGAAAATGAAGACAATGGGGGAAAAGGCAAGGGAAAAGAGAAATAGAGTGAGGGAAAGGAGGAGGAGGAGGAGAAAAAGGAAGAGGAGGCGGATTTTATTAAATACCGAAATAATTTATCTCTGGTACAAAATCATTCAGTGTATTTGCAAAACCACAGAAAAAAATAATAACTGAATTGCTGACTTGAAACTTCTCTATGTATGTCATTTTACATTGTTTCCTGTTTTTACCGGCATTTCAGCAGTAGCTCACTGTCCAATAAAAATAAGCTCCTTAATGGCATTTTCCACCTTGTTAAAATGATTGAGGGGGGAAAAACTGGCTGCTGTTCCATTTGTCTGTAATTGCGATTTTTCCTTTATTTTTTTCAAGGTGCGAAAATCATCATGAAAAGCTTAGTGTATTTTGCTGGACATGTAAGAAATGTATCTGCCACCAGTGTGCGCTTTGGGGAGGAATGGTGAGTAAGCTTTTTATGTACAGATGAAGAACAAAGAGTTATCTATGCAATGTTTATTTTATAGAAAGCAAACACTACCCTCGTGGTACTTGTTAAGTGAATTGCATTCAGGTTTATGACCTTTTTTTGCCATGGTTGTTAAGTGAAACAGTGTAGTTAAGTGAATTATTCATTCGTTGAGTGAATCTGGCTTCACCCGTTGACGTTGCTTGTTGAAAGCCAATTGGGAAGGTGACAAATAGTGAATATGAATGCCGGTTTCCAAGTGCCTGAATTTTGATCATGTGATCATGAGGTTACTTCAACAGTCATAAGTGTGAGGATCTGCCATAAGTCACTTTTTTCAGTGCCTTTGCAATTTCAAACAATCACTAAATGAATGGTTATAAGTCAAGAATTACCTGTAATACAGTTATTGAACAAAGAACAAAGTAATTCTTCAAGTATAATATGCATATAATAAAACATATTAGCTTTCAAGAAGAATATAAAGTTCTGTTTTTATTTGAGGATGGACCACAATTAGAAAATCTTCCTCTCCTTATTTAATACCCAGTAACATCTATTCCCCACTATTTGGCAGGGATTTCTTAAATGACTCTTCCTCTGATCTACTGTGCTGACATAATGTTCATGTAATGTAAGATGCAGCTATTTAAAATCAATTAATGAAGATCAGCTTTGACAGGAAAGGCATGTCATGTACCTTTTACTATTTAAACCTTGAATTAAGCATTTATAAGAAGTGTTTCTGGGGAATTAATTTAACTTTTTCCTGAAATATTAACTTAAGACATCTACAATAGTTCTTTAACGAGGCAGCAAGCTAGACAGTTTTACTTCAGTTATGTATTCACTAAGAACCTGAATAGATTTTTGTGGGAAGTGTGACTGGTAGAAATACCAGATTCAGCAGGTTGAAAAGTACTTTCTTCCATTAATAATCTTTAGGATTCAAGAGTGTTTTGAGCTGGTACAATGACCCTACCAAATTCATCTGTATCTTTCTAACAGCACGGTGGACATACTTTTAAGCCTTTAGCGGAAATATATGAGCAGCATGTCACAAAAGTGAACGAAGAAGTGGCAAAACTTCGCCGAAGACTCATGGAGTTGATAAGTTTGGTACAAGAAGTGGTGAGAACAGCTCTTCCAATTCTGTTGACGTATAATTCTCATATTTGAATATACCTGCTGAACAAAAAATCCACATTGGCGACAGGAAGGGCATCTAGCCAGTAAACACTCAGCTCCATTCAGTTGCTCAGACTCCACCCCCGCAGGGGATTATGGGAATCATTAAAAGAGGAAGATAATTTTCATGTTCTCAAAGCCCTCCTACTGGGATCATTGTTTGAAGTTGGAAGGTGGTTTCTAACCTGGGGCAGTTGGGAGAGGAGAAAAAGATGAAAGAAATAATTGTTTTCCAGATTGAAACAGTAATAAACAGATTCACAGCTTTCACTAAGATGAGATGTTGAGTCTCAATCTTCGGCTTAACATTTTCAGCCTTGGCAAAAAGTAATGCAGATAAACCTCGATTTACAATCGCATTCGAACCTAAAGTTTCCTTCGCTTAGCAAGGCATTTGTTGTGAGTCGTACCCCATTTTACAACCTTTTCCCCCAGGTTGTTAAGTCAATCACTGGAGTTGTTAAGCGCATTCTGCAGTCATTAAGCGAATCTGGCGTCCCCTATTCACCTTGCTTTGTCAAAAGTTCCTTGGAAAAGTTGCAAATGGCAATCCCAGGATTCCAGGATCCTGCACCCATCATAAAAAGATGCTGGTTGCCAAGCACAGACTCCAGGGATGCTGCAATATTCATAAGTCTGAGAGCTGATTATAAGTCACTTTTTTCAGTGTTCTTGTAACTTTGAAACAAACAAATGGTTGTAAGTTGAGGGCTACCTTTATCTAGAGAAGGGACTTCCTGGTTAATGTTTTCAAGGTGAGAATATTTTTAATGCTGCTCCTTTAAAAAAAACAAAACGAGCAAAGCATCATCAGTTTAACGCCTCCCAATTCCCAAGTTACTTATTATATCTGTGTGGCAGCAACCAAACAGTGGTTGAGAGGCAGTGAATAATAAAACTTTCACGCCTGTTTTCCATGCCTGGGTTTAGAAGGGGAATTAGAGTTATGTATAACAACCCTGAGGTGTAATCCATGGTGACATTCTCCTGATACAGAGGGTGGAGTAAAATATCCTAGTGACAGAGGCAGATGTTTTATATTGCAATTATAAGTTTTAGTTTCTCTTCCCTCCTATGTGGGCTTCTCTTTTTCCAGAAGGAAGGTGTTAGCTGCTCAGAAATTATTCCAGTCTGTACTCTGAAAGCCAGGTTAATGTGCTGTACTGGTTAAGGCACAAGGCTAGAAACCGGGAGAACTGGGAGTTGTAGTCCTGCCTTAGGCACATAGCCAGCTAGGTGATCTTGGGCCAGTCACTTTCTCTCAATCCCCAAAAGAAGGCAATGGAAAACCACTTCGGGGAAACTTTGCCAAGAAAATTGCAGAGACTTATACGGTCAGTCTCTGTGGATCAAATGTGATTGAACAGAAGGGAAAAATATTTATTCCATTCAAGCAAAGGGGTTGCGTACGTAGCCAGGAACATATGCAAACAGCTGCTGAAGTTAGAGAAAGATGTGGCTGTTTTAATGACAGCCCATGCAAACAATGAAAAGCTGTCCAGGCAGTTCTAAATTGATGCCATGTGTGTTTTCAGGAAAGGAACGTTGAAGCAGTACGCAGTGCAAAAGATGAACGTGTTCGAGAAATCAGGAACGCTGTGGAGATGATGATTGCTAGGTTAGATACCCAGCTGAAGAACAAACTTATAACACTAATGGGTAAGTTTGCCTTTTTGGGTGTGTGTGTTATATTTTAGGGCAGGAATTGAACTTAGCACTTGACAGATTTGTCTTTGTCCTCTCGCTGCTCATTTATTGAGGGTGTGTGCCAGCAGTTTGTGAGGTTTAAATTGAACAATGCAGTTGGTCCTCACTTAGCATCACTCGTTCAGTGACCACATTTATGTCAGCAATGAACAAGTGGTACTTACGATAGTCCTCAAAGTTCCAGCCATTACAGCATCCCCACAGTCATATGATTGCAGTCAGGGCACTTGGTACCTGGCTCATGATTATAATGTCACAGCCTTCTGCAGGCATGTGGTCGCCATTTGCAACTTTCTTTGCCAGCTCCTTATTTATTTATTTATTTATTTATTTTATTAAATTTATACCCCGCCCTTCTCCTTGTTAGGACCCAGGGCGGCGCACAGCAAAATCAGTGGGGAAGCCAGCAGGAGGTCACCAAATGCTTTACAACCTGAAGTGATTTTCTTTACAATGGCAACTGGAAGTTCTGGAATTTCCAATGAGATTATGTGGTGTTGCGCTTTATAAGCATGTTGCTTAGGAATAGAAATTCTGATTGCTACCATTAATTAAGGACTATGTTTTGGTGTGTTTGAGTCAAAAGAAATGGGACATCTCATTCTGTCTCCAAGATTATTTATGTATTTATTTATTTATGGCGTTGGCTTTGTCCCCACATAATTCAGCAATGCATGAACAAGGTGTTTGTCTCCTCCATCTGCCAACAATAGGAGGGGTAGATTATTGTATAAGAAAGCTGAGTTGCTTATTAGTCAAAGATGGCTCAGCCTTGAACTGAGCAGAAATTCTCTTGGCGTAGTATTATGCCCGTGATGGTGAACATATGGCATGCGTGCCACAGGTGACACACAGAGCCATTTGTCAGGGCATGCAAGGTGATGCCCTGTCAGCTGGTCAGTGCGCATATGCATACTGGCCAGCTGATTTCAGCCCTTTGAGGCCATTCACTCTCCGGAGCACGAAAAACCAGCCCTATGGGCAAACCGAGAGTTCAGGAAGTGACTTCTGGTTTGCTCGTAGGGTCGTTTTTTGCCCTCTGGAGCCTTTAGGAAAGCCTCCTGAAGACCACTGGAGGCTCCGGAGGATGAATAACAGCCCTATGAGCAAACCGGAAGTCCGTTACCAAACTTTCGGGTTGCCCATAGGGCCAGTTTTTCACGCTCCAGAGGCTTTAGGGAAGTTCCTGAAGCCTCCAGAGGGCCTCTGGATGGGGTGGAGGGCTGTTTTCACCTTCCTCAGGCTCCTATAAAGCCTCTGGAGCCTAGGGAGACTGAAAAAAGCACTCACAAAATGGGGGGGGGAGCACTGGTTGTTCGTGCATGTGCACTGGGGTCATGCGCAAAGCATTATGGGTGTGGCACGCCCGCACACGACCCCCCTGCGGTCCCCTCGCTTTTGGCACACAAACCAAAAAAGGTTCGCCATCACTGTATTAGGCTATAACTTCAAAAGTCTGGATATAATTAGACATAGAAAGCAATATTATAATTGATGCAAAACGCCTGCTCTGTTTTTCAATACAAAATAGGTCTGCCCTGTTCTTGCATGTAACAGCCTTTTTGATATTCCCAGGTTCTCATATCCTCTTTGCTTTATTTTGGCAAGCCAGATCTTCCCTGCCCCTTTAAATGTGTGTAGTTTGTTGACTTTATTTATTCAGTTCCTATGGCCACAAAAGAAATGTTCCACCTTGCAGTTCCTGACTCATCATTCCAGAGGGCTTTAGGGTCTGGAGTTTCTTTGTGTCCTTGCTAATGTATGATGCCCAGTATGAGATGTAATTCTTCAATTCTATTTTTACATAGTTTTTTGTTAGGAATGTAATCCTAGTGTTGGGTTGGCAATATATATAAACCGTGATTGGAATATTGTATCTTACAATACAATACAGTAGCAGAGTTGGAAGGGACCTTGGAGGTCATCTAGTCCAACTCCCTGCCTGTAACTTTAACTCCTACAGTGAGATGTGATTGGCTGCTGTTTCCTCAGTCAGCCATATGAGGAAGTTGGAATCACTGTTAGATGCTGATTCCTTGAATGATGGCTGCTCTATATGTCAGTTATTGATCAGTGAGAGGAATTGTGAGTTGAGCAACTGTAAGCCAACTTTTGAGTAATAGACTGTGTATATGATTCAGGACTACCTATCACTTGTTTGTGAAGAAATGTATCTTACGTTATTTTTGCAATGCAAATAAAAGTCTACTTGATTTACCTTCAGTGTCTGTGACTGATAGTGTGGATACTTAGCAACATATCTCTTGCTACATTCCATTGCACATTTTCAGTCTCCTAACGGAGATATCCTTAACATTTTTGATTGGACACCGCCTACAGTTGCTTTCTGAGGGACATGGACAGTTTCTAATTTGGTTTATAAATAAATAAATTGAGACCTAACCAGAACACACCATAATGAAACTATTGCGCAGCTCCAGCTTGCACTGGCTTTTTAGTGCTACATCGCTCTCTCTGCACATGTTGGGCTAGTGGTTCTTTTTGTCACAAGAGATATTTTTGCAGGCAGTCCTTGATTTAAAACGGTTTGTTTAATGACCAGTCAAAGTTACGATGATGACTTATGACCGTTTTTCGCAGTGATGACTGTTTCAGCATCCCCATGATCATGTGCTTAACAACCGGTTCATAATTATGATGGTTGCAGAGTCCTGGGGTCACATGATCCCCTTTTGCGACCTTCTGGCAAAGTCAATGGCGAAGCCAGATTCATTTAACCATCTTGCTAATTTAGCAACTGCGGAGATTCCCTTAACAAATGTGGCAAGAAAAGTGATAAAATGGGACAAGACTCACTTAGCAAATTTCTCATTTAGCAACATAAAGTCTGGGCTCAGTTGTGGTTATAAGTCGAGGACTGCCTGTACTTTGTGAGCTGCCTAGAATTGTGATTATGATTGAATAAATTTTTAAATTTGATTAAATAAATAAGTACTTCTGGACTCTTCTGATATGACTGCTGCCAAGCCACATCACTCCAGTTCTGGCTGTAGGCTTCTGGTTTTCCCACACAGATAGCCATAGCACTTAGACTTATATACCGCTTCACAGTGCTTTACAGCCCTCTCTAAGCAGTTTACAGAGTCAGCCACTTGCCCCCAACAATTTGGGTCCAAATTTGACCCATCTTGGAAGGATGGAAAGTTGAATTCATCCTGGAGCCTGGTGAGATTTGAACTGCCCAATTGCAATCAGCTGGCAGTCAGCAGACGCAGCCTGCAGTACTGCACTCTATCCACTGCGCCACTGTGGCTCTTGGTGTACGTTAGACTTCTTATATTTAAACATTGCTACCTTTGATTTGGCCCTGTGTTAAAGTCTTATTGGTTTGAGTGCACTGCGCTGGTATTGTGTTGTTTTGTTCATATTTTGGTTTCTTTATCTACTGAACAGGTCAGAAGACATCACTCACGCAAGAAACGGAACTTCTGGAGTCTTTGCTGCAAGAAGTAGAACATCAGGTGACGGCAACTAGTTTTGTGGATTTTCAATATTTAGAAAGCGATTTTAAGATCAGATACTCAGGCATGACATATATGTTTAAAATGACAAACTTGGCCTCTGTGATATTCTGGCAGTACAAGTTATCCATGACTTAACAACCACAGCGGATCCTGAAACATAAGTGGCTAAGCAAGAAGGTTGTTAAGTGAGCTTTGTCCCATTTTTTGCTACAGTTAAGCAAGTCGTTGCAGTTAAGTGAATCGTGCAATTGTTAAGTGAATCTGCCCCCCCCCCCATTGACTTTGCTTGTCAGATGCCTGGTGGGAAGATTACATGTGATGATCACATGACCCAGGCCTGTGCAGCTGTCATAAGTACATACCAGCTGTCAAGTGGTTAAATTTTGATCAGGTGACCATGAGGATGTTAAAACAATCATAAGTGGGGAAACCTGTCACAAGTTGCTTTTTTAGTGCCATTGTAACTTTGATCGGTCACTAAACGAACAGTTGCCAATAAAGGAGAATATTTGTAGCTCAGGGTTGAAATGAGGGGTCCTTGGTGCTTTCTTGAACTTGGTTGTTTTCGTCCAGACATTTCATTACCCGAACTAGGTAACATCATCAGGGCTATCCCAGAGGTGCTTTTTTCAAGAGGCAACTGGACTTTCTTGTTTTTCTTTGAAGACGTTTCACTTCTCATCCAAGAAGTTTCTTCAGCTCTGACTGGATGGTTTGGAATGGAATCTAGTCAGAGCTAAAGAAGCTTTTAGGAAGAGAAGCAAAACATCTTCAAAGAAAAACCAGAAAGTCCTCTTGAGAAAAAAGCATCTTTGGGACAACCATGACCTGGTTGATTGAGAATCTCCATAGACATGGAATATCTTCAAGGAAGCAACCCAGTTCAGAGACCAGCAAAAAAACCCTCAAACAAATGGTTGTAAGTTGAAGACTACCTTATAAAGTGAGGAGAGCTTGTCTGGGTCAGAGCAAAGCCCCCTCTAGCATCGAATTCATTGTGATTTTATGAGCTTTGCATTTTAACATGAGTGAAGACAAGTATTCCTCCCCCAAGGTAATGCTGCAGGATCCAGTTTGGGTTGGTTTGAATTTTAAGGTGGATATTTGACTCAGGCCTATCTTGTACTCCATTTGTTTCTTTACAGCTGAGGTCGTGCAGTAAAAGTGAACTGATCTCAAAGAGCTCTGAGATTTTAATGATGTTCCAACAAGTGCACCGTAAGCCTATGGCCTCTTTTGTCACCACTCCTGTCCCTCCAGACTTCACAAGGTACAGCTTCAGCTACGGTATTTACGATCCATCAAATGTCTTGTTTGACTTAGATCACTTGTTTCTCAACCTTGGCTACCTTTAAGATGTGTGGACTTCAAACCCCCGAATTCCCCAGCCAGGCATAATAAATGAAAGGCATTTGAGCTCAAAACATGTAACCTTCTCAACTTGCACAAGGCCTGACATTGACGCAAAGGATGTGAGAAACACTTTTTAAAAAAATGGAAACGCTTGTATGATAATTAATCACTATTGTTTAGTGAGTCTTGGAGAAGAGATTTGCATCGTTAGCAGTCAAGAAGAATGTAAATGGTTCTCTGAGGGAGATGCCCAGTTAGTAAATAGAAAATATAAACAAACAATCTTTACTGTAAATTAATTGTACATTAGAGTTCTAGATGAAAATATTATTTTAGATTAGATTAGAATTGAAAGGGACCTCGGAGGTCTTCTAGCCCAGGCAGGAAACCCTATATACAGGATGGCGAACAAATGGCACGTGTGCCACAGGTGGCATGCGGAGCCATTTGTCAGGGCACTCGAGGCGTGCGTAC
The DNA here is from genome assembly GCA_039707465.1 of Rhabdophis nuchalis. Lineage (NCBI taxonomy): Eukaryota > Metazoa > Chordata > Lepidosauria > Squamata > Natricidae > Rhabdophis > Rhabdophis nuchalis. The sequence goes on from CM077643.1 coordinate 403,604,907, forward strand.
ACTGGCCAGCTGAATTCAGCCATTTTTAAAGCCATTTTTCGCCCTCCCCAAGCTTTATAGGATCCTGGGGAGGGTGAAAACAGCCTTCCTAAAGCCTCCGGAGCGCAAAAAAATGGCACTACAGGCAAACTGGAAGTTCAGGAATGGACTTCCGGTTTGCTCGTATGGCCGGTTTAAGCCCTCCGGAGCCTTCAGGGGCCTTCCGGAGGCTTCCCTGAAGGCTCCGGAGAACGAAAAATAACACAATGGACAAACCGGAAGTGACTTCCGGTTTGCTTGTAAGGCCGTTTTTAGTCCTCCGGAGACTTCAGGGACCTTCAGGAGGCTTCCCTGAAGGCTCGAGAACTAAAAATGGCCCTATGAGCAACCCGGGTTTGCTCATAGCATCATTTTTAGTCGTCCACAGCCTTCAGGGAAGCTCCTGAAGCCTCCGGATGGCTGTGGTGGGGCTGTTTTTGCCCTTCCCAGGCTCCTATAAAGCCCCTGGAGCCTGGGGAGGGAGAAAAAAACATGTAAAAATGGGGAAGGGAGCGCCTTTTAGTTTAGTTTTATTTGATTTGATGTGCACATGCGCCTTTCATGTGCGCATGTGCACTGTGGGGCTCGCGCATTGTATTATGGGTGCAGCCCGCCCACTCACGACCCCCCTGAGCTGACCCCCCCCTTAGCGCGTGATTCGCCATCGCTGCCCTATACCTTTTCAGACGAATGGTTGTTCAAGCTCTTCTTAAAAACTTAAAAACTTCCAGTGCTGGAGCTTTCACAAATTCTGGTTTATTGTTTGCATTGTCAGAAAAGGTTTCCTTAATTCTAGGTTTCTTCTCTCCTTGATTAGCTTCCATCTGTTGCTTCTTGTCCATTCTTCTTTGGGGAAGCTCCTCAGATATGGGAACACTGCCATCGTGCCACCCCTAGATAACAGATTAACAGAGTTGGAAGGGACCTTGCAGGTCATCTAGTCCAACCCCCTGCCCTAGCAGGAGAGCCTATATCTTCCTCTACCTAGGATTGGACTCACAACCTCCTGATTGGGAGGTGAGAGCTCCCCCTCTAGGCCACAGATATTCCTTGCCAAGAAGATTCATGTATTTTGAAATTAAGACAGACTTTGAAATTGAGACGATAGTGCACCTGCTTCTGAAATATCCTATCTACCAAGTTTAGAGGGCAGAATTAAATTCCTCTTTAATTGCAAACTATTGGAATCACTCTAATGTAGCAGTGCTGCCAGTTTGGTCTCGTGGTTGAGGCACCAGGCTAGAAAGCGGGACACCGTGAGTTCTAGTTCTTAGCCATGTAAGCTAACTGGGTAAAATATATATATATATATATATAGGTCTCATGTTTTTTCTTTCTCTCTGCAGTGAATTAGTTCCTGCTTATGATTCAACTACCTTTGTCCTGGAAAATTTTAGGTAAGAACATTACCTAATTAATTCTACTTAATTCTTTAGTGGTGGGTCTGCGATAAACTGCCCCTGGATTCCAGAAAAAGATGCGTCTGGAAAGAATGACATCTTGGTGTTCCATCTGTTTGTCCATATACCCTGGGATGCCCCTGATTGAAGCAGAAGCCAAAGCATAACACATTAAGAGCTGTGGTGGCGCAGTGGTTAGAATGCAGCATTGCAGGCTAATTCTGACAACTGCCAGTAGTTTGATTCTGACCGGCTCAAGGTCGACTCATCCTTCCATCCTTCTGAGATGGGTAAAATGAGGACCCAGATTGTTGGGAGAAATATGCTGACTCTGTAAACTGCTTAGAGAGGGCTGTAAAAGCACTGTGAAACGGCATATACAAGTCTTAAGTGCTATTGCTATTAAGGAATGGTTGCTTTTTGGAACCGAGTCTATATTCAAAGGCTGCTATCATTCTATGTGCTAAATTCTTCTCTTTCAACTTTGTTAATAGCACTTTACGCCAGCGAGCAGATCCAGTTTACAGCCCACCACTTCAAATTTCCGGGCTTTGTTGGAGGCTAAAAGTGTATCCAGTAAGTTTTCATTACTTATTTAATTTTCTTTATTCTTCATATTTAGGAAAAAGCCGTCTCCCTCACAGAGGGACTCTGGATAGTGCACAGATGAAATATTAATATCATTAAAAGCAGCATATAAAATATAAAACTAAAACTTAAAAGAGACAAGTGATGTTAAACATTAATTAAATAGGATTGATAGCATTAAGACATACCTGAATTATTCTATTGATGCACTTCAGCACGCTAGTACTATCATTAATCCTGGTATATTGTTCAACTTGATGAAATTCAGGATTTCAAAATGTAGATATTTGAATGTAATGTTTTGAGGAATGCAGACTAAACATACAGCCCCAATATAAATATTAACAAATATATTTTAGTATAGATAAGCCCCCCCAAAACCCCCATTCATGATATGCTATATAGCCGTGATGGGGAACCTGTGGCACGCGTGCCCGAAATGGCACATGGAGCCATGTCGCCTGGCACATGCAGCATCGCCCGTTCGTCTTTTGGGTTTCTGGCACGCATGCACGCCTGACGATCACCTGGCCTCCATGCATGCGGCAGTGCTGGAAACCGGAAGACCTGGTCCCAATGAGCGTGCGCACTCCCTTTTCGGCACTCGGTGCTGAAAAGGTTCCCCATCACTGCAATATAGCATGATTGTTTCCCCTTAAAAAAAGCTTGACTAACACGTAATTTTCATTGACTATTAAAAATAAAGCTCATTGTTTTCTAAGTCATGTCAGAATTGCTACTTAATATGCTTTACCTAGAATCCTTCTTTTGGGAAAGCCTGGACATTATTTTCTGTTTAAGCCCATTCCTAGTCAAACAAATCATTTGAAGATATAGCAAAAATGGATACAAAAGAAAATGACTTGCTTTGACAGCTTGTCTAACTTTGGTACAAGACATCCTAGACTCACTGTTTTTCATGTTTGAACATTTGAGATCAGTCTGTATCTTTCTGTTGCGTTCTGTTTACTGAATGAATATTAAGCTATTTGGCAGTTTGGGTCTCACAGGCTCAAGGTTGACTCAGCCTTCCATCCTTCTGAGGTGAGTAAAATGAGGACCCAGATTGTGGGGGCAAGAGGCTGACTCTGTAAAGCACTTAGAGAGGTCTGTAAAAGCACTGTGAAGCGGTATATAAGTCTAGGTGCTAATGTTATTGTTATTCTGCTGACTAAGAAAAACGGAGCTTTGATTCATTATGGGCGACTTTTTATTCAATGTGTCAGCACATAATAACAGAGTTGGAAGTGACCTTGGAGATATTCTAACCCAATTCCCTGCTTAGGCAGGAAGCCGTATACCATTCCAGACTAATGGCTGTCCAATCTCTTCTTAAAAAAACACTAGTGTTGGAGCGTTCACAACTTCTGGAGGCAAGTCAAATAACTGGTTTATTGTCCTCACTGTTGGGAAATTCCTCCTTAGGTCTAGGCTGGTTCTGTCCTTGATTAAGTTCCATCCGTTGCTTCTTGTCCTGCCTTCTGGTGCTTTGTATCAGGTGACACAAGAGATGTCAGTTTCAGCGAACAAGCCATTTCTTTGAGGCAACAAAGAAAAAAAGATTCTCCAAGGCACCTGGGGGCAGGACAAGAAGCAATGGGTGGAAACTAATCAAGGAGAGAAGCAACTTAGAACTAAGGAGAAATTTCCTAACAGTTAGAACAATTAACCAGTGGAGCAGCTTGCCTCCAGAAGTTGTGAATGCCCCAACCCTGGAAGTCTTTAAGAAGATGCTGGCTAGCCATTTGTCTGAAATGGTATAAGCTTCCTGCCTATGCAGGGGATTGGACTAGAAGACCTACAAGGTTCCTTCCAACTCTGCTATTGCATTGTATTGTAAGATGCAAGGGAACATCTGAGTTATCCTCCTTAACTTTTAGATCTGGTGATCTCTGCATCTGATACAAAGTTGACTTCCGTCACAGAAGGAAACTATAAATAGGAACTTCAAAAGCTCTTTTGATTGCTCCGGATTCATTCCTAACTTCTATTTTAATTTTTGTGTGTGTATGAAGGATGGAAATGGCGTGGTACGTGGCTACTATTTATCGGTATTTCTTGAGCTCTCAGCCGGATTGCCAGAAACATCCAAGTAAGAACTAATGCAAGCATCTGATATTATCTACTGCATGCCTTTCCCACAATGAAAATTGTTCCATGTTTTATTTATTATTCACTAAACAAATTTAGATAGCAACCCAACTCTCACATTGGCTACTCTGGGCGCCTTACCAAATTGAAACAAAATCCACCATATCTATATAAATAAAAATGTAACAAGAGTTTGTTCAAAACTGGTAATCTCCGAAAGTACTGCACCGATCGCTTCCAAATTTTCACACAATGTTCCTTTACAATACGGCACCAATGATATATATATGTAGATTGTGTAGATGTCACACCTGTGCCAGGTACATGCCATGGAAATATTAAAAAAATGTAAAAAAGGAAGGTAGATCGATACAGAGAGAGCAGTGGGCCACAGATATTATGTCATCCTTTATGACATAAAATAATCTGTCCATAAGATTCAAGGAGAAATACAGTAGGCAGCTATAGGGATAGAGGGAGGGAGAAATACAGTAGGTAGGTAGGTAGGTAGGTAGGTAGGTAGGTAGGTAGGTAGGTAGGTAGGTAGAGGGATAGAGAAATACAGTGGGTAGGTAGGTTGGGGGTTATACGGTGGTTGTGTGTATGTGTTAGTGTGTGCAGGTGTAGATCTACACACAGATTGGTTGGCCATTTAACCAGACTGGACCACAGCAACACGTGGCCGGGAACGGCTAGTAATAAATATCCATTTAAAAAAACTTTTGCCCTACCTCCCCATATGGCAGTAATTTGTGGCCCCAAGGCCCATTGACAAAAACCAACTTTTTAGGGCCTTTCAGAAAAGCAACAGGGTGGGGTGAATTTCCATAAAGAAGGGACCACCACCAAGAAGTCCCATTTTTGTGGTCCTACCAGATGACAATCCCTAATTAATGTTGTGTTAATGTAAGCATAGGCTCCGTTATGTGTTTGAGTTTCCCTTTTATAAATCTAACCTGCTAAATGCCCAGCATCTGGCTAGGAATTACAAGAGAAAAATGAAAGGCAGTAGTCTCATTTCAATTGTTCTTCCTTAGAGTGAAAAACTGATCTTCTTATGCTGCACTTTCCACATGATTCACAACATAACATTTGCAGGACTACCAATTTCACCCGATAACATCCCACCCAATCCAATGGAACAAAGAGAGTCTACTGTTGATCCTCCATTTTGGGGAGGTCTAGGAACTAAAATGAGGAGGTTTTGCTTTTGTGTGACACTACTAATGCCATAGAGCAGCGTCCCAGCTGAGAATCTGACTAACCATCGCCTTGGTGGCCTTTTGAATGCCTTAGACTAGAGATGTTCCAAAGACCCTTCGAATTCCATTGAGCCATCTTTCCTGTTCTATTTTAATTTTTTTTAGTTTTCTGCTGGCATGGAATTTATTTTATCCTGTTTCCCTGAAAATAAGACCTTCCCGGATAATAAGCCCAATAGGGCTTTTGAGCACATGCACTAAAATAAGCCCTCCCCGAAAATATTGTAACACAGCAGCAGCCGTGAGGTGACCACACTTGCTGCCTCCTGTACCTCAAATATAGTAAGACCTCCCAGAAAATAAGGCCAAGTGCTTATTTTGGCGGGTCAAAAGAAAATAAAGCCCTGTCTTATTTTCGGAGAAACACGGTACCGTTTTATCTTTGTATTGCTGCTTTTTTGTTTCCTACTATGTGTAACCCATAAGGGTCTCTGGATTGCACTGGGGTAGAAAGATGAACAAAAAAATAAGCGATAAAGAATGAATTTTCAGTTACGTGAAAATAGGGAAATTGGCAAAAATTAGTGCTCTCCACTTTACTCTTCAGAACTCTTCTGGATTAGAATTGGTTCTGTGAAATATGAAACTGCAGAGTCCTTGGTGCTCTGTGAGCTTGGTTGTTTTCTTGCAGACATTCGCTTACCAAACTAGGTAACATCATCAGGGCTAGGATAACCTTGACCAATAAATATTCTTTTCTAAATGTGAAACTATTAGAAGTTTGAAAGTGCAGGCTTTCTCCATTAGCTTTTCCTGCTGAGTATTGGAAGCCACACATACTAGACTGTTACGTGTGGCTATTAAATTGCTCTCAGTGGAGGATGGAAGGGAGAGGAAAAGAAGGAGAGAGGGTAGGAAGGGGAAGGGGAAGAGCAGGGGTAGGAGAAAGGGAAGGGGAGAAGAAAGGGGAAGGAGAGGAGGAGGGAAGAAAGTAGAGAAAGAGGGAGGGAGGAAAAAAAGGGAAAACGAGGTGTTACAACAGGAGGAAGGGATGGTAAATAAAGCAACCCAAACTGTATATTATAACATATTAAATGAAATAGTAAATGTGTAAGAATGACAAATGTAAGGAAGAATAACAATTATGTGAATATATACTTAAAATGGTATGTAAGAGAACCAAAAATAGATAAAATTCTGGGGGGGAAATTGCTCTCAGTGTATGGGAAAAGTGGTTGTTTGCCAGTCATCTTTAGCAATCAATCAAGAATAGAGCTGGAAGAGACCTTCAAGATCTTCTAGTCCAACTCAAGCAGGACACCCCATACCGTTCCAGACAAATGGCAGTCCAGTCTCTTCTTAAAAATCTCCAGTGATGGAACACCCACAACGTCTGGTGGCGAGCTATTCCACTGGTTAATGGTCTGGGTTGTTAGGCAGTTTCTCCTCAATTCCAGGTTGCTTCTCTCCTTGATTAGTTTCCATCCATTATTTCTTGTCCTGCCCTCTGGTGCTTTGGAAAATAAGTTAAGCCCCTCCTCTTTGTGGCAGCACCTCAAATACTGGAAGATAGCTATCATGTCCTCCCAGTCCTTCTTTTTTCTAGACTAGCCAAACCTAGCAAGCTAAGAACCCTGAACTGGGTGTTGTGCTGAACTTGCTGTAGAGAGATACCTTCACTTTGGCAGGGAACAGAAGCCCCGCTGAGAAATTTGTCTGTCTTCCATGCACAAAAGAGGATTTTTCTTCTTAAAAAGTCATGACATCTAAAATAAAATAATATATTGGACCTGAATGCATCATTCCATAAATGTAAAATCAAAATCCTGATCCCCGATTCAAGTTGCTATTTAATAGTACTTGATTTGAATTCTTTCTTTTGGGAAAGCATGGACATTTAGAGTGAGATTTCGTTTTTATCTTGATTGCTTCAGTTTTTCAACTCTCACTGCATACTTTAAATCTTCCAGATAAGTTTCCAAGTTGGTTTTATGTACTTATTTGTCTTCTCTCATTCTAAACCATTTGGTGGCATTTTAATACCAAGCCACCACACCATCTGCAGTACCCTTGGCATTTCATGCGCAGTCTTGCGTGGGATGGCCAGAACCTGCATTTCTTTCTTTCTTTCTTTCTTTCTTTCTTTCTTTCTTTCTTTCTTTCTTTCTTTCTTTCTTTCTTTCTTTCTTTCTTTCTTTCTTTTTTTCTTTCTTTCTTTCTCTGCTTTGCACCACGGTAGTACCTTTTAATGTATTTTTCTAATGAAAGATTTTGTATATATTTTATACGCTCCACAAAAATATAGATTTGGAACATGCATCCTTGAAAACATAAGGTATACTAAATACCTTGTAAATCTTCCAGATAGTGTAAGACGTTGGGTGATTTTATAAGTCTAAGATAAATCCAGTGAAAACAGAACTGTTGACTTTTATTCACTGCATTCTTTTGGTCGAGAAGATCTCCATCAATTTTTAATGTGTACCTAAAATTGTGGAATATATGGGTTTTGCATAATAAATTTTACACTAGTTCTATACAGGTAATCTTCAGATTATGACCACAATTGAGCCCAAAATCTGTGCTGTTAAGTGTGGAATTTCTTAAGTGAGTTTTGCCCCATTTTACAACTTTCCTTGCCACACGTGTTAAGTCAATCTCTGCAGGTCTTATTTTCCTCACAGCATCTTATTATATGCACCCAAGTTAATCTGAAAATTACCTGGAGAAAATATGGGAATACACAGATACAACGTAGGAAGAATGAAATAATGAACCCTTCCTTCCTTCCTTCCTTCCTTCCTTCCTTCCTTCCTTCCTTCCTTCCTTCCTTCCTTCCTTCCTTCCTTCCTTCCTTCCTTCCTTCCTTCCTTCCTTCCTTCCTTCCAGATATGAATATCGTGTTGAGATGGTTCATCAATCCACAAATGATCCTGCAAAAAACATCATTCGAGAATTTGCATCTGATTTTGAAGTTGGGGAATGCTGGGGTTACAACAGGTTTTTCCGACTGGATTTGCTTGCCAATGAAGGCTATTTGAACAGGCAAAATGACACGGTCATATTACGGTAAGAAAGTTTACGAAAGGGCATCGTAGTTGACCTTCATGGCAATAAGATGGTAAATCTCTTTATGCTACGTTAGGGGCTCTTGGTCTTAAATATTTTTCCTTTTGAAAATATAATGTATCAGCGATGGGATTCGGATCCCATTGCAACTGGTACGGTGAAACGGGGCCGGGCGTCCACCACATGAATGCGTGCATACGTACTTACTGCCTGCGATGCTCCAGCTGCTCGGCAGGAGCATCGCAGCCAAGCAGCGATGCCATGCGCTCCGTGTGGGTCTGTGGAAACCCCCAAAATCTCAAATACCAGTAAGGAGCGTGGACCAGCAGGTGGGCCCTCCGGAGCACCATACCAGAACGGTACCTGGTGCTCCCGGCAGGCCCCGGTATGCCCATACCGGTCATAACCCACCACTGCAATGTAGGGTTCAAAAATAAGAAGAGGGAATCTTTTCATTGATAGCCGTTCTTCTCTGGAATATTGTCTTTAGTAAGGATGTTTGAGACAGACTTTATATGTGTCCCGGGATAATGTTGCAGGGCCTGATCACTGGGACCAGAGGTTTTGTCTTCCAGGCTATGGAGAAATTCCCTGAAGATGGTCTCCAGCGTAAGTCTGAAAGCTCGGAAGACAAAACCTATGGTCCTAGTGACTGACCCAGGTTGGATCCTATAGACTTTATTATCTTTTCTGTGCCAGATACATTTTAACCTTTTATTGCTCCTTTATTGTTTCTATGTTGCAAATTTTCATTATAATGTTTCAATATTTGATCATTTTAGAACTTTGAACATTTTTAGTTTAGGTCATCCTGGGAAAATCTGATTTTTTTGTTAAGGATTACATATAAATTTTAAATACAAATGACTGATTGTGTCTTTTAATTGGCGGACCCTAAGCAAAATTAGATAATTGCTTAAATCTCTTAGCAGATTCCTTATTGGGATTATTGCAGCTTAACGAATAACAGCTAGCACTTAAGTGTTAAAAGGAAATACAGTTTTCCCAATCCCATTTCAGAAGCCAAGTAAACAAGCATCAATAAACAAAAGGTGACATTTTAGCATTAGCCAGTTTAATTAACAGAATGCCGTTTAAAGCCCTAATCCCTTGGAGTAAATGGGATAGTGTCGGATAACACAACCCTGTTTCTTCTAATAACACGTACTTTTTGGACTATGGAAACACACATACTGGAGGAAGTTGGAGAGAATCCAAATGCTGAAATTACTTGCATTTTTTTGAGTAAGCTTAGTGAACCTTTTGACGTGCAATTTCTTTTAAAGATTCCAGGTGCGATCACCTACGTTCTTCCAGAAATGTCGGGATCAGTACTGGTACATTTCTCAGCTGGAAGCTGCTCAAACAAGCTACGTCCAGCAAATAAATAATCTGAAAGAGGTAAGCAGCACTATACTTCATGCAGTACCTAGTGTAGGTATTTATTTATTTAAAGCATTTATATAGCCGTCTATCTTCTAACCAACTCTGGACAGCTCCCAATCCAAAGGTAAAACAACATGTAAATCATATTAAAATCATGAAATTAGATTAAAGCATTAAAATACTAACACTGCTTAGCCTCCTATGTTGTATTGCCTTCCCAAGATTGTAATAACTGATATGCGTTCCTTCTTTTCCTAATTCAAACTGGAAGTATGTGTAGCAAGGTTCAAGTTAAAATATACAGAGTCCTTGACTTACAACCGCTTGTTTAGTGAACTTTCAAAATTATAATGGCACTGAAAAAAAGACTTACAACTGGTCCATACGACCATGGCAGCATTCCCACACCAGTCACATGATCAAAATTCAAGTGCTTAGCAACCTGCAATTGACAGTTGCAGCCTTCTGGGGTCATATGATCTCCATTGCACCATGAAGCGGTATGTAAGTCGAAGTGCTCTTGCTACTTGCATCCTTCCCTGGGTTTCTGACAACCAAGATTTGCTCAACGACCACTTAACTGCAGTGATTCGCTTAACAATTGTGGCCAAAAAAAATGATCATAAAAATGGATATGCATATGTTCAACAATGGAAATTTTGGTGCCAATTGTGGTCATAAATTGAAGATTTCCTGTATAAAAAAACCCCGACATAATCTTGCTTAGTATTATCATCAACACCACTTTTGCCATCTGGTGCTTCTTGGATGTTTTTGGTCATAAGTCCGTAGCCAAAATGGACACTGTTTGCACTTGTGTTTATTTCATTATATTTAGAAAGTACCGGGTTGGTAAAAGGCTGTCGTACACCAGGCGACAAAGTATTTTAGAGTAGGCCTGAGCATGCTTTTGGTACCTCCTTAATACAGGTATGTACTTTTTTGGAATTTCGGGCTTTGAGGTGAGCCCAAGAAAAAGTGCAACATTTTAAGCACGAGGCAGCAGGATTGGTGTATGCGCTTTTTAAACTTCAAATCGCAAACCCTATACATACCTCATTGAATACGTGTCATGGAAATTCCGATGATAGCCAGTTTAAATACTCTATTTTTAATGGGTCAGCTATTGGAAAAATTAGAACAGGAATTGCACAGAAAAATTAGAATTAGGACACAGAACCATTAATCATTGGAACGGCTTCCCTCCAGAAGTTGTGGGTGCTCCATCACTGGATGTTTTCACGAAGAAATGGGACAGCCACTTGTTGGAAATGGTACTAAGTTCCCTGATGGAGCAGAGGGTTGGACTAGAAGTGTTCCAAGATCCCTTCCAATTGTTAAATCTCACTCATCCAGAAGCTGAATCTAAGTGACAGTGCCAATCTGTTGTGTCTTGTGGAGACCAGGTAGAGGAAAGGATTTGTGTCATCTATTTCTGTTACCTAGTCTGGTGATGGCAAACCTATGGCACACATGCCAGAGGTGTTACACAGCGCCCTCTCTGATGGCAGGCGAGCCCCCCCCCCCCCCAGTTCAGCTTTGCCGCACATGCCTCCTTCTGGCCAGCTGATCTTTGGGTCTCTGCTGCACATGCGCTGGGGCAGGGCTTGTGCTGGATGGAGATGTCAGCCTTCGCTCTCTCTTCACTATGCTGCCATGGAAACGGGGAGGGTGGGAACTCGGGGTCAACTATGAGTGCTGGTGGAAGATGGTACGGGCCGGTGTTATCTCTGTTCTAACGGTATCACATTCCATGCTGATGATGGCGTTGGACGTATTGCCCACCTGATGTCGGAGACGAAAGTGCATTGGACACTGCTGGGGGGGGTTAGGGCTTAAGCTTTAATAATCACTCTTCGCGCCTAAACTAGTCACTTCCTGCTTTACCTTGGTTCGTTGATCTTCTGTATTCAGTAAAAGTAACCTTATTCATTCCAACCTATATTTAAGTGTGGTCTTTCTTGAGTACTTGAAGAAATGAGCCCTGACAGGAGCTCACATTCTCCGTTCTTTCCGCCAGAAGCTTAAGACACACTTTTTTCAACTGGCCGGCCTGGCCTAACTCTACCTAGCCTTTAGCCTGACAACAAATTGTTTTAATTGGTTTTTAAGGGGAATAGTTTTAATTTATTGCAAATTTTTAGCACAGGGCTAATAATTTAATTTGATTTTAAATTTTGTATATTGTTATGTTTGTTTATGCTTTTTAATTTCCTGTGCACCGCCCCGAGTCCCTTTCGGGAAAGGGAGCGGTATATAAGTTTAAATAAAACTAAAACTAAACTAAACATACATGCGCAGGGGTGGGGTATGTGCAGAGTGTATGTGCACATGTGGGGCGCATGCAGGGGGAGCATAATGCATTTTGTGGATTCAGGCGAGCATGTGCATTCGTGCACGCATGCGCTTTGGGTATTCGGTCCGGAAAAGGTTAACCATCACTCTCCTAGTTTCTTTTGTAGTAGAAAAGACAGCTAAAGGAGAATAAGTGTAGCTCAGGGTTGAACTGAGAGGTCTTGGATGCTGTCTGATCACCCAAGTCTTGCCGACATTTCATTACCCAACTAGGTAACATCATCAGTGTCTAGCATCAGTTATCTACTTTTGGTATGGAAACGTCTGCAAGAAAACAACCTAGCTCAGAAAACACCAAGGATCCTTCAGAGAAGAGAGAGATGGAGGATGGGAAGGTGTGGTGGCACCAATTTCATCTCACTCAGCCAGTGTTTCACCTTCCAGGCCACCCACTTTAGGGCATTATGCTGGAGTTTGAGGACTTGGTTAGTTTGGAGAGATTGTTGGTCCATCGTCATTCCATGCGCTTAACAGGATGGCATTACTTGTGCCTCTCTTTGGGGGCATGCAAAAATCTCCCAAGGATTGCTCAGATCATCATTTCAGGCCTCTGGGAGATTTTCCCACTCACTCCTACCCTTTCTTGGGTTTTTTGATGCATGGATAGTTAGTTATGAACAAATGACATAAGATTATTTAATCTTTCAAATGCAGGCATGTGTTTTTGCGTACACATTTTAAGGTAATTTTACTTAGATTAATGTATGATCCATATTCTTAAGACAATGTCATAACTACCTAAATCATTTTTTATACCGAAACTCTGTCTATAATTCAGCCACTTTTCATGTATATGCTACATGGAAAACTTTTTACTTAACTACTGTGTTTCCCCGAGAATAAGACAGGGTCTTATTTGCTTTTGATGGCCAAAACATGCACTTGGCCTTATTTTCAGGGAGATTATTTTTGAGGTGCAGGAGGTGGCGAATGTGGTCACCTCATGGCTGCTGCTGTGTTGCAATATTTTCAGGGGAGGGGTTATTTTAGCGCATGCGCTCAAAAGCCCGATTGGGCTTATTATCCCGGGAGGTCTTATTTTTGGGGAAACAAGGTATGTTTATTAATATTTTTTATTTCTTAGCTGCCCATCTTACTCAGAGTTCAGAATTTCTCTCCCCCCTACACCTTTTGATTTCCCAACGTCAGTTGGTTTTTTACTCCTTTGTGGTTTCCCATTATTAAATCATCCCTTTTATCTACTTTTAAATTGTTAATCATTTCAAAATTTTTTAGAAAAATACCTGATTTGGTATCGTCTTTATACAGGACTCTTGCACCAGTGATGCTCCCAAATTAGAACATGTTGGTTTGGGTCTGGTCCTGCTCTCGCTGCTTTCAGAAAGCCCATCCACGCAACTTCTAAGTGTCGTCTTTGTTTTTTCTTCCTTCTTTTTTTTTTGCTTACTTGTTTAAAAAAAATGAAGAGGCTTGCGATCGAGCTTTCCCGGACGCAGAAATCCCACGGCGTCTCCCCTCCAGATACTCACCTCAGCCCACAAAGTGATGATGGCCTGGAAACGAGACCGAAGAAATCAGGACCAACCTCAGAAGTGCTTCTTGAGGCTGTGGCCGGCACAGCGCCTCCCAGAGACACAAAACAAGACGAGGAGCAAAAAGTACAATATGAAGACTTTAATGTAAGTACAGGTAATCTCCGGGTTATGAACGTTCCCTGAGTGAACATTCGAAGTTAGGCGACAAGCACCCCCTAGTGTTTATGAACAAGTCCTGAAACTACGAATCTTGCTGCACCACAGCAGTTGTTTGCCCTTACGAACAACCGCAGAGGATCTGCAACAGTCGGCTTGCACTTTGCTGGCCGAGACGGAACTTCTTTTCGTCCTGCAAAGTGGTGGGCAAGGCCTGCGCAGGCCCAAAGGGGGCATCGGAGGGGCTTGCGCGGCTGAGAGGCTGGAGCAGAGACAGCTTGCTACATCTTTACACCGTAAGTGACCCGGTGCGACAGGTTGGGAGGGGGGAAAGCAGTTGTGGGGAGCATGAAGTATTTCAGTGGGTTGAGGAGACCTTGGGTGGTCTTAACCAGGTGGCCTTTTTCATCACTAGGCACCCCACATGGCCTTCCCCATCCTGAAACACTGCATGTGTGTTTAACGAGCCACACATTCGATTAGGGCCACAGGTGCTATTCATTAAGCAGTACATTCATTGGAGCAGGGAGCAAGAATGCAGGTACTCCTCGGGTTACAAATGCAATGGAGCTTGTCCATTCCATTTGTAACCTGAGGATTTGTGGGCTAAAGGAGGGAGTGATCCCCGTACAGGTCGTCCACCTTTGAGCCCAACATTTCTGTTGCTAACCAAGACAGTTGTTGTGTCCATCACAGTATCTCTGTTGGTCACAGGATCAAAATTGTGGGGCTTGGCAACTGGCATGTATTTAATGACGGTTGCAGCGTTCTAGGGTCACACGACCACCATTTGCAACTCTGATCAGCAGAGTCAATAGAGGAAGCTGGATTTGCTTAATCCTTGCAGGGATTTACTTAACAACCGTGGGGGGGAAAGGTCACAAAATTAAGCACGACTATTTCACAGTCACCTTGCTTAGCAATGGAAACTTTGGTCCTGATTGTAGTCGTAAGTTAAGGACTATCTGAAGTTTTTAAAGATTACTTGCGATGTAAGAAAATAATCAGTAATGCTGCATTTCATTGCTTTTTCTTCCTTCCCCATGACGTCTCATGTCAGTAAGGAAAATACTGGTAGTCCTCGACTTAACAACCAAAATTGAGCCCAACATTTCTGTTGCTAAATGAGACATTTGTTAAGTGAATCTTGCCCCATTTTATTACCTTTTTTTGCCATGATTGTTAAATGAATTACTGCAGTTGTTAAATTAGTGACATGGTTGTTAAGTGAAACTGGCTTCCACGTTGCCTTTGCTGGTCAAAAGGACGTCAAAAATGATCATGTGACCACAAAAAATATGGCAAAAATTCAGTAGCCAGGCATCTGAATTTTGCCAAGCATCTGAATTTTGATCACAAGATCATGGAGATGCTGCAACAGTTGTAAGTGTGAAAAACAATCATAATCACTTTTTTCAGTGCCGTTGTAACTTTGAACAGTCACCAAATAACTTTTGTAAGGACTACCTGTAATTCATCTCTTTGGTTTTATAAACGAGGATTTGAAATGTATGTATGGAAGCATCTGTGTTCCTGTTTTTTCAGAGTCATATTTTTTCTTTCTAATTAGCTGTTTGTGTGAGAATTGCTGCCTTTGCAGCTCTTAACTCAAAGTACCATATTTTTCGGGGTATAAGACGCACTGGAGTATAAGACGCACCATGATTTAAAGGCAAATTTAAAAAAATGTTTTTTCATTCTTCAGACCTCCCAAAAACGACCCTTTTTTGCGAAAATGGGCCTGTTGTTTTTTTTAAAAAGGGGGCACGCATAGCCTGTAGGAGACTTTTAGAGTGCTCCTAGGAGGGGGGGGGGCAAAAATGAGGAACAAATGGCCCTTTTTTCTCCAAAAAAAGGGCATGAACAGCCCTTAGGAGACTTATAGAGTGTTCCTGGGGGCTGGGGGGCGAAATTGAGCAAAAAACGGCCTGTATTTTCTTATTTCTGCCCTCCCCAGCCCGCAGGAGCTCTCTGAAAGCCTCCTACAGGCTATGTTGCCATTTTGGTGAAGGGGATGGGGGGTTTCGGAAGGCAAAAAAAAAGCTGTATTCAGTGTATAAGACCCACCTAGATTTTCAGCCTCTTTTCTGAGGAAAAAAGGGTGTGTTTTATACTCTGAAAAATACGGTAAGTGTTTTGTTTCTGCTCCAGAGGTGGTTTCCTACTGGTTCAAACCAGTTCCGCCTAGTAGATAGCAACTCAACCTGCCACACCCCTGAACCAGTTCTATTGGCGGCGGCGCCATCTTGATTTTTGGTTTTGCACATGCACAGAACAATTTTCATTGCAAAAATGTAATTTCCCTCTCCTTTTCTAACGTGCGCATGCACAGACTTTTTTAGGTGCAATTTCTTATTCTTTTTTTTGTGTGCCCCGAACCAGCAGTAATGCTGACAGCAACCAACCCCTGATCTGCTCTTAATTGCAGCACGAACTCTCCGACGGCGATCTGGATGTCGATTTTGTTGGGCAAGAGGAGGCGAACCATTTGGACGGCAGCAGCTCCTCGGTGAGCTCGACGGCCACCAGCAACACGGAGGAAAACGACATAGACGAAGAGACCATGTAAGTCACGGCAGGGATTTCCTTTCCCTGCGTCTGTTGGCATGTCAATCCCCTTTCACGTCTCTGAGTAAAAATCCCCAACCCTTCAGCGATGTTCCAAAAATGTCACCGGGAAGGCTTAACGTTCATATAAGCCTAAAGCTGAGATTTTTTTTACCCACATCCATTCAACTTGATGAGACTTCCTGTGCGTAGGATTGGGCTGCAACTAATCCATATAACTAATCCATATATTTAAACTGCGTTGGGGAGCACCCAACCTGGCAATCAGATTGGAAGGCCAGAGATCTTTTATAGATAAATACATAGAATTTAACGGATGAAAGGGGCTTTCTTAATAAGGGACAGATAAATATTTTCTCCAAAAATTGGTGTTGACACTCAGAATAATAGAACAGAGTTGGGAGGGACCTTGGAGGTCTTCCAGCCAAATCCCTTTCTTAGGCAGGAAGTCATATACAATTCCAGACTAATGACTGTCCAACGTCTTTTTTTTTTTTTTGAAAAAGTTTTATTGGTTTTTACAATTTTCCAAAGGGGTAGGGAATACAGAAACATTTTAAGAACTTTCGCGTCGGAATCATTGGCCCTTCCAGGGCTCCATAATAAAATATTAAAAAAAAACGTTTTTCCAAAAATACTACAAGGTGAAAATAAGTACATGTTTCCTAGATTCTCAATTCTATGCTAGCAGTCGTGTGCAAACATCCAGATATAGAGGTTATAGAATATTAATAATAATAATAAAAAAGCAAAGTTATTTTTTCGATCTAAGTCTCTTGGCAATTGTATCTTCTTTTTCTCCTCCCTGGCCCCCTGCGGGCGGGGCCGTGGCCCCCTCTGTCCCCCCTGAATCTTCCCCCAGGATAGAGGAATGTTTTTTTAAGAAAGGCTTCCGCCTCAGCAACTCTTCCTTCATCACAGAACACCAGCATCCCTTCCGGCATCGCCCACTTAAACCAGGTCCCGTGGTCAAACAATTTTTTAGATAAGAAGGAATACTTCCTTCTCATCTCTCTAATCTTTTTTGGGATCTGCTTCAAGATGACGACTTCCTTTTGTTGGTAAATTAACGCCCCCCCTCTCTGCGCCTTCAAAATTCCCTCTCTGGTTGACCTTCTAACAAATTTAATATGTATCTCTCTGGGTACTTCATTTATCCTGGCATGTCGAATTTATTCTGTGGACTAGGTCAATGTCCCCCCTGATCTCATCTTTAGGTTTATGTAAATAGTCTGCTAAAATTGTGCTCATGAGTTCTGGAAGACATTCACCAGGTTCTTCAGAAATATTCTGAAATCTTAAAAAATATGACATCCTTTCAAAATCCATCCTAGACATATGACCAGACAAATCTGCAATTTCAGTGTTGACATTTTTAAGTTCTCCCTTTGCCCCAGCCAGCCCCCCTTCCAGCTCCTCTGTCTTCTGTGTGTTCTCCAGCACTTGCTTCGGTGTTTCCAGAAGATCCTTCTTGAAACTATTATTATCTTCTCGCAAAGCTTTAATTTCATGCACCAGAGCTTGTAACACTGATTCCAAAAATGACATTCTTTGTTCCAATCCTGCCAGTTCTGATTTAGATGCCATGTTAAGCTGTTAAAGTCAGTGCCACTAAGATGGCGTTTTTTGGGTGGGACCGTTGAAGCAGGTCAGGAGAAAAACAGTTCAAATGAATGTAAAAAGTTCAGGACCCAGCAGAGAAACACTGTTCACAGTCAATAATTATAGCAGGGAAGGCACTCCAGAGAAGGAATCAATTAATCCAAAAACGTCTTCATTAGTATAGAGAGAGAGTCCAGCTCACAAGAGATGTTGGTAATTTTTCAAAAATAAAAATAATCATTCAGGAACAAAGGGAACCATCCTCCACCGCCCAGTCTGAGAGCCAGCCGGAGAAAACAACAAGAGAAAAATTGTATCAAGCCAGCCGGACTTAGATACATTGTAAAGAAACCAGCCGCAAATCACTTTCACTTAGTTAAAGCAGTCCGGATACAAAATATCTGCTCCCTCGCAACTGGGAGCCATTTCTAAACGCCGCTTTAAATCCGAGGGGGGGGGTTAACAAACAAACACCCCCCTCTATGTTCTTTCAGTCCAGGCTGCCAGCACAAATAATGTTACAAATCACTCACTCTTCACCTCGCCGCCAAAGCCCCGGGGAGCCTTCCGACCCGACACTCAGCTCTTTTTAAATTCGCTGTTCGTTGCCGTCCTCCATTGGCGAAGGGAACCCCCCCCCCCCCCCCCGCGGCATGCCTTCTCTCATCTAGGCCGAAGACAAGGGCCGTTTTCCCGCCGCCACAGGGAAAAACAAACCCAGGCGAGCCAGCCCTACGGGAGGCCCCCCAAAAAGGGGGTGCCTCGCCCTCGTGGGGGGGGGGGGGCAGAAAAAAGGACAAAGCGGCGACCGAGTCAAGGACTCGCCCGTCGCCGCTGGAAGGCGGAACCGGAAGTCCTGTCCAACGTCTTCTTAAGAACTACCAGTATTGGATCATTCACAACTTCTGGAGGCAAGTCAAATAACTGGATTTCGCTGCTTTAGCAGAGTAAGGAAGATTCTGAGAGATGATTCACACCCTGGTTGGTATCTCTTTGTACTTCGACCATCAGGCAGAAGATATCAAAGTATAGCCAGCCGAACAAACAGGTTTAAAGATAGCTTCTATCCTTGGGCGATGAGGCTTTTAAATTCAACCACAATCACTCCATGCACATGCTAGTTTTTTCTTTTCTCTTTTCTCTCTCTCTTTTTTTTGTTTCTGTTATAATTTTGCACCAGTGAAGTCAAAACCAATTTCATTGTAATTTTACTACAATGACAATAAAGATTATTATTATTATTCTCACTGTTGGGAAATTCCTCCTCAGTTCTAGGTTGGTTGTCTCCTTGATTAGGTTCCCTCTGTTGCTTCTTGCCCTGCCTTTGTATCAGGTGACACAAGAGATGTCAGTTTCAGCGAACAAGCTATCTCTTTGAGGCAACAAAGAAAAAAAAGATGCAAGGGAACATCTGAGTTGCCCTTCTTACCTTTAGATCTGATGACCTCTGCCTCTGATAAAAAGTTGACTTAACGTCTTAGTAGGACAAAGACTTGTCCAGTCTGTTCTTAAAAACCTCCAGTGATGGAGCATCCACAATTTAATGGAAGCAAATTGTCATACCTCTAGTGGTGGCAGGATGGGTGACCAAGACCCCTTAGCACCAAGAGCTGCGGTCCCCAAATGTTTTTGAACCAGGGAACGGTTTCCAGAAAAGACAGTTTTCCCACAGGCTGGTGGAATTGGTTTCACACACTACCTAGATCTCGCGCATGGACAAATGTAGCTTCGCTCAATTCCACAGACCAGTTCCTAACAGGCTGCAGACCAGTTCTGCTTCGCAGCCTAGGGATTGGGACAAAGGTTTTCAAATTAGTTGAACTATTTTTTTCACCTCTGAGAGTTTCTCTGTTTGTTGAATTTATAAAGTGCATGCAGGTATTCCTTGACTTAAGACCATTCATTTACTGATGGTTCAAAATTACAACGGCATTGAAAAAAATGACTTACAGCCATTTTCTACATTTATGTCATGGGACTGCTATGATGGGACTGCTCACACAATCAAAATCCGTGCACTTGGCAACTGGAATGTATTTATGACAGTTGCACTGTCCGGTGGTCATATCGCTATTTGTAACCTCCCAGCTGGTTTCTGGCAAGAAAAGTCAATGGGGGAAAGCAGATTCACTTAACTGCATGATTCACTTAACAATTGCAAGGATTCGCTTAACAATTATGGCAAAAAAAAAACACCTTGTAAAATGGGGCAAAACTCATTTAACTGTCTCACTAGCAATGGAAATTTTGGGCTCAATTGTCATAAGTCGAGGACTATCTGTATTTAAAAAAGGGATATTAGATGATCTAATCTAACCAACCTTACTCCAGATATAAAATCCACCAGTTTAGGAGTACCTTAAATAGGTAGCTCTCTGGGTTCTTTACTTTACTCATTTTCCCTCTGAAATGGTACAGTTGATTCTATTACCACAGGTCACTGTTTCTACTTTGTGTTGCAACTGCCCCTAGGTGCAGGTAAGGTCAGCATTTTATCCCGTTACAGTGAAATTGTAATTTCAGTGCAATTCAGTATTCTTCAAACCCTATTTAATAGAACGAACATTTTCTCAAACCTGAAACTTAGCAAGAACTTTGTGATTTTGGTTTTGCCCTCAAGGTCTGGAGAGAACGATGTGGAATACACTCATAACATGGAGTTGGAGGAAGGAGACCTTGTAGAAGAAGCCACATCTGCCCCAGCAGGTGCTTCAGGTATACATAGAAAAAATCCTTTTTATAACGGCATTTCTGTATAAAGCATCCTTTCCTCCTTTGCCCTCATCAGAAGCCACGTGGAGTTGGGGATTCTGCAGGATTGTCTATTTTTGGAACTGCTGCATCACATATCATATGTAGAGATTATTTAATGTAGGGCAGTCGTCCCATTAGCTCAAATTCAATGGAGGCTTGCAGCTGGGATTAAAAAAAATAAAAAGCATGTCGGTATAATACTAGCTGTGAGATTACGTTTTGGGGAACGCTCTCAGAGAAACTTGAGTTTTTGAGCGGTTTGCCTTAATTCAAGGAAAAGATTGTCCTTGGGCCTTCCTGCCTTTATAACCTAAGAAGTTTTAATGCCTTCATTTAAAACTTCTGATGTCCTTCTGATGTACATCCTCTTAACTGCGGGAGGAGATCATTTAGGTAGTAGGTAGAGAAGAATTTAAATAAATGAGATTTTTTTAGGCAGTAGATAGAGCAAAATTTCAATAAATCTATCTCTTTGATGGTTAATTTGAATGTAATTCAGAAACAGTCTTTATACACTTCCGACCAGAATTGAGCCCAAAATTTATGTTGCTAAGTGAGAAATGTGTTAAGTGAGTTTTGTCCCATTTTACTACTTTTGTTGCCACATTTGTTAAGCGAATCACTGCAGTTGTTAAGTTAATAACACGGTTGTTAAGTGAATCTGGCTTCCCCGACTGACTTTGCTTGTCAGAAGGTCACAAGAGATG
The DNA here is from genome assembly GCA_039707465.1 of Rhabdophis nuchalis. NCBI lineage: Eukaryota > Metazoa > Chordata > Lepidosauria > Squamata > Natricidae > Rhabdophis > Rhabdophis nuchalis. Next base: position 403,626,299 of record CM077643.1, read on the forward strand.
ACCCTGGGACATTGCCACCGCCATAAATGTCAGTCAGTTGTCAAGCATCCGAATGTAAAACACATGACCATGAGGATGCTGCATCAATCATCGGTGTGAAAAAAATGGTCATGTCACTTTTTTCAGTGACGTCGTAGCTTCAAACAGTCTCTAAACAAGCTATTGTAAGTCGAGGACTATCTGTATTTGATGAGATTTTTTTTTTTTAAATAATCGGATTTTTAAATAATGGTTGGATTTTTTAAAATAATGGTTGTATTTAAACAAGCACTGCGAGACTGGTAAAATTATGCTGAAAATGTGGGTATATAGGACAGATTTATCATGTATGGGCAGTAGAGAATAGCATCCGTACTTTCATATTACAGTTCCGTTTATAACTGTCAAAATCCTTTTGTGACTTAGATAACAATCACTGGCACATGGCAGGCAAATTATACCTTTGACAGAATTTCTTGTGAGCCGAGAAAATTAATTTGTATTTAGCTGATTAATACCACCTCCCTTTACAACAGCAGAAATGGAGACATGAAGTCTCTCGAGCAGAGTGATTGAATGCATTATTTAGGTTTTTAAATGTTTGATGTTGGTGAAATCCTTGGTTAATAGTCTCTGTAGCCCACTCATGTGAAAGGATCTCCCATTCTGTTCCTTTCTTGTTCTAATCACCTGTTTTTAGGGAGCTTTAAAATGGGAATTTGACTTCCCAGTTAAATTAATCCATTATTAAATTAATTCTAGGCTACTTATCAACAGGGGTAATACTACCCAACTTTTCTTCTTCCTTTTTAAAGAGAGCTCATAATAAGGAAGACAAGAGACTTCCTAACTAACAATTTAAAATAGTAGTTTAATAATGTAAACAATACTAGTATTGCTTTAAGTGTTTTTAATGATTGCTAGGCGATGGTTGATTTTGTATTGGTTTCTGGATTTTTGACTTTGTTCCTGGATCTTCCTCATTCCTTCATATCTGCAGTTCCTTTTCTTAACATTATTTAATAACAGAATAGCAGCATTGGAAGGGACCTTGGAGGTCTTCTAGTCCAACTCCCTGCTCAGGCAGGAAACCCTGTATCATTTCAGACAAATGGTTGTCCAGTCTCTTCTTAAAAGCTTCCAGTGTTAGAACATCCAGAACTTCTGAAGGAAAGATGGATAGTCTGGTTTTAGCTATTCTCTGATTGATACAGATTTCTTTATATCCTTATTTTTAAAGATGTTTAAATCAAACGTGCATCAACAGGGAAAGGGTTCTTGTCTTTTCATTCTTCTGATGGCACTTATCCCAAATTTAGCATCATTTGTTTAAGTTTAAGTTTATTCAGATTTGTATACCGCCCTTTCTCCCTTGCGGGACTCAGGACGGTGAACAGGCAATAATAAAACAACAATAAAAACATCAAATACAATAAATACGTTAAAACTGAATTAAACCACTAAGCCTGTTCTAAAATCCCCAATAGAAACCCCTAATAAAAACAGATTAAAAGACTACGCCAGGCCGTCCGCAAGAAATAGATGGGTTTTCAAGGCCCGGCGGAAGAGGCGCAGGTCCGTGGTTGTACGTAGGTCAGGGGGTAGGTCATTCCAGAGGGCAGGAGCTGCCACAGAGAAGGCTCTCCCCCTAAGGGTTGTTGATCTATGCATATCCAGCACCCCTGTTGCTAGAAAATCAGATAACCCAATCTTCATGTTTTGTAATTGTTGGGTATATAGATTCTACTTCCTCTTCTTAAGTTTCTAAATGTATGAAGAAACAAATATTCTCAATCCTGCATTTCTGTCTTCCCAAGTACACGATTTTGAGACCATGTTAGCAATAGCAATAGCACTTAGATTTGTATATACCGCTTCACAGTCCATTACAGCCTTCTCTAAGCAGTTTACAGAGTCAGCCTATTGCCCCTCCAACAATCTGGGTGCTCATTTTACCCACCTCGGAAGGATGGAAGGCTGAATCAACCTTGAGCCTGGTGAGACCCAAACTGCTGGAAGCCAGTGATCAGCAGAAGTAGCCGGCAGTACTGCATTCTAACCACTGCATAACTGTGGCGCTAGGCTATTTTGTGGGGAAAAACATCATGTTTCTCCGCAAAATACCCCATTAATTAATTTTCTTATTTCTCTATAAATCTGTTTTAGGTTCAGATTTACTAGTGTTCACAGTTCATTTCACTGTTAGAGGCAATGCTAATACGATTATCCAACTCTAGCTGACATCTAAGAACTATTGAGTGTCTAAAATGACTACTACTCATCTCTCTTTTTCCTCTTTCTCCTCCTCCTCCTCCTCCTCCTCCTCCTCTTCTAGGTGGGAGCCATTCATACCGCACAACAGCCAGCCACTTGTCAAGGCGAGGAAGTGCCCTCACTTCGGCCAGTAGCAGCTTACTTGATATAGATCCCTTGATTTTAATACATTTGCTGGACCTGAAAGACAGAAATGGGATGGAAAACCTGTGGGGTCTCCAACCACGCCCACCTGCCTCACTTTTGCAGAACAGAGGTGAGTAGGGAAAATGAGGGGACAGAAAGCTTTATGAAGAAGCGTCCGCCCTTTATAGGGAGAGACTAAAAATTAAACCCATTGTTTCTCACTTTGGGAATCCCCCTCAAAGGGGCTGATTTTTCTTGACGATTATTGTTAAGATGTGATTCATGACAATATTTTAATAACTATGCAACTTTGGCAATATCACCATAGGGATCCTGTACATTCTTGTGTAACGTTGTTAGTCTAGCAGAGTTTTTACTTTTGATTTTAATTAACTTGATCGAGACATAAATTGTGTCTTAAAACAACCTTTCTCAACCATTCCCGGTTGGTCCAGTTTGGGGAGTGGGGGGGAAGGGGATGGTTTTATGCTAGGGGCATAAAACACACTTCCTCGTTTGTGTGAGCGGCACGTGAGGGCCCCCACCGCTCTTGCATGTGGGGCTGCGAGTGCCGGTGCCGAATAGGCCATTAGTGGGTCACAGCCCACAGGTTGAAGACCCCAGCCATAAAAGGTTGCTGCTTCTTGTTCTTAGGAAAGGGCAGGGAACTTGTAGGTCATTTTCAGCCTTTCTCTCTCAGGTTTTTGTGTTCTTCCAATCTCATTTGTAAATCATCCCACATAAACCCTCTTCCCACATCATTTCTCTTCCTCCTTCGCCTTTTCCTTCACTTTCTTCACTTTTTTTCCTTCCTTCCTTCCTTCCTTCCTTCCTTCCTTCCTTCCTTCCTTCCTTCCTTCCTTCCTTCCTTCCTCTTGCTCTGTTGTAGTGTATCTTTGATGTATCTTGATCTTCTGGTTCTGCCTTGTGTTCTTTGACCTTCTGGAAATCACAGATCTGAAACATTTTCATATTACTTAGGATTAGGTTGGCACTTGACGAATGAAAAATATCTGGGATGGTATGAACGAACTTTGGGATTTGATAAATAGCTTTGAATGAATTTGCTTACCTTTTAAAATGTCATTTTTTTTAAGTAGCCCATTTAACGAAAAATAGCTGTGGTGGTTTCTCTTTTTTAAATACAAGCAGGTAGTTTTTCAAAGCTACCTTCCATTTTTAAAAAAAATGAACATTAGATAGTGGTGAGGATCTAAATAATATTGCATGCTACCCTGCCTCCTTTGGTTTTCTTTTTCTGTGTCTTGTGGAAGTACTTACAGTTAAATTACCGTATTTTTCAGAGTATAAGACGCACCTTTTTTTCTCTAAAAAGAGGCTGAAAATCTGGATGCATCTTATACACTGAATACAGCACTTTTGCCTCCCGAAACCCTGCTCCCTCCACCAAAATGGCTGTGCATAGCCTTAAGGAGGATTCTGGGAGTTGAAGCACACAGGTTGAGAAACACTGATTTAATGTATTAGGCACAGATTCACTGCCTTCTTTGCTTTAACCTCTTTCCCCGTCCTTATTTTATATTTATTTATTTATTCAGTGAATGTATTTGCCACCCATCTTGTAGCAAACTACTTTTATTCTGCTCTCTTGGTATAAGACTCTATGCAGCTCCCAACCCCTAAAAACTCTCTGCTCCTGCAACTCCTTTGTTTCTAGTTTTAGCCATGCCAGAAATAGGGAGGAGGGTGGAGGAAAGGAGAGTTGAAAGAGCCAGAAATAGGACTCTTCAAGCAGTTGAATAGATCTTTCCCTTCCCTGTGATATTTTCAGAACCTTCCCCAGTAAACTGCTTGTCATTTCACAGAGAGAAGACTCGGCTGCCTGACCTTTTCCCTTAACATTTTTATTTCTTTAATACAGGTCTGTGCCTAACAGGAAGCAGGGAAAAATTAGCTAAAGCAAACAGTCCCTCGTTATGCGCCTTTTATACAATTTATTGCAGGTTTGTCCTCCAGAGAGGTGCCTTTATGTTTGATAGAAAAATCCATCTAGTTTTGGTCCATTACTGAAATGCTATTGCGGTGAAATAATATCTCAGGTAATGGGGCTACGTGCCATTTGGAGGCTGCAAGGTAGTTTGCATATTACAGTCCAACATTATAATCTCTAGTGAGCCATTTCAAATTTGATTTTCTTTTAGGGGAGTATTTTTTACTCTAAATTAGCTTTTTCTCACTTAGGAGCCTCCCAAAGTCACAGCAGTTAGTGGAACTGCAGTCTGCATGGCCTTACGTTCCTGAAGCCCTCCATCATCCTTTGCCTAACCGATCATTTGCAAAGTATTTTAATATTGCTTCATTTAGAATAGAATAGAATTCTTTATTAGCCAAGTGCGATTTGGACACACAAGGAATTTGTCTTTGGTGCATATGGTCTCAATGTACATTAAAAATACATTCATCAAGAATCATAAGATACAATAGTTATAGTCATAGGATACTAAATAAGCTATCAAATCATATAGGAAACTAAATAAAACAATATAAATCATAAAGATACAAGCAACATGGTTATAGTCATAAGTGGGGAGAGATAGATACTAGGAAGGAAGAGAAGAATACTAGTAATGCAGTCTTAGTAGATAATCTGATAGTGTTGTGGGGATTAGTTGTTAAGCAGAGTGATGGCATTTGGGGAAAAAACTGTCCTTATGTCTAGTTGTTCTGGTGTGCAGTGCCCTATAGTGCCATTTTGAGGGTAGAAGTTGAAACGATTTAGGTCCAGGATGTGAGGGGTCCGTAGATATTTTCACAGCCTGCTTTTTGACTCATGCAGTGTATAGGTCCTCAATGGAAGGCTGGTTGGTAGCAATTGTTTTTTCTGCAGTTTGATACTAAATACAATTTGAATTTGATACTAAACATACCTTAATAAATTTAGTCCATTAAACATTATGGATGAGCTGTCAAAGAATGAAGTCTCAACTAGTGTTCAGGTCTGATATAAGGCTTTGGTTAGCAATACATTGCTAAAAGAAATTATGTACTTAGTACCGGCACTTAGACGCAGCTATGCCTCTGCAGTACAGGATATTGGGCAACAGTTGTTCTCCAGCAATTTGAGATCTCATTGAATTGCACCCATTGTTTTACCAGTGGTGCTCTCTGAGCTTGGCTATTCCCTTGTAGATGTTTCATTACCCAAATGCAGGTAGTCCTCGACTTAAAAACAGTTCATTTAGTGAGCCTTCCAAGTTACAACAGCACTGAAAAAAGTGACTTAGGACCATGTCCCACACTTACGACTGTTGCAGCGTTCCCCAGGGTCACGTGATCAGAATTTGGATGCTTGGCAACTGACTTTTATTTATGACGGTTGCAGCGTCCCTGGGTCACACAATCCCCTTTTGTGACCATCTGGCAAGCAAAGTCAGCAGGGAAGCTGGATTCACTTAACCACCATGTCACTAACTTAACAACCGCAGGGCGTCAATTAACAACTGCAACACTCACAAATGTCTCACTTAGCAACTGAACTTTTGGGCTCAGTTGCGGTCGTAAGTGGAGGATTACCTATAGATAACATCATCAGTGCTGAAAGGGAGTGGGATTTGCTCTCTGCTTAACTTATCCATGTTGTTGGTAATATTGTTGGTGATTCCTTGATTAGGGTGTTGTTTACTGCTACCGTATTTCTCTGAGTTGGTAGTTTTTTGACTGGGGTATTATTTATTGCTTTAACAACATGAATCTTGGTGTTTTGGAGCATCAAGTTTTTAGTCCAATGCCCAACCTTTATTTATTTCTGCAAATTGAATGCATATGCTGTCAACTCATAAAGCATTTGCATGTCTGTTGTAAGTTGCCATGGTGAGGAAAGCGGGGGGGGGGGGAACGCATTCCACGCATACCTTCGGCTAGAGTCGGATCTCAGATTACTACAGCAGGCTTTTGAGGCATGAGCACCTCGTTGGAGAATGTGATTTATAACACAGACTGAGGGGAGGGAAGAAAGGGGGGGGGGGGAGAAAGTTCAGCCATAATTTAAATGAGGTCAGATCTGATTGCAGTGGGGTATTGCCAAAATGGTGTTCCTAATAAATGACTGGATTTCTTTTGAAACTTGGCTCAAGGCTCATGAATTAATTAGGGCATCTTTCAAAAACCTGACATATGCCACCCGTCTCGCTGTCAAGGGATTCCGTACGAATGAGACCTTCCTCCCGCCTCATCCAGGTTTAGGACTAGCAGTGGCAGAGTCCTGTGGAAATTAAACCGTATCACTAAGGCCATCATCCCCTATGGATGCTACCATGAGGTGCCCTTGAAACGTTTTTGGAGAGCTTGACCATTCTTCCCATTTCCTCTCTGTTTTAACCCTCCTGCTCTTTAACAGAGAAAGACCACCGGAGGCACCAGGCCATGTGGCGCGTCCCACCAGACTTGAAAATGCTGAAGAGGTTGAAGAGTCAGATGGCTGAAGTACGGAGTAAAATGTCCGATGTCAAGAACCAGCTGTCCGAGGTTCGGAGCAGCAACACCAACGCCTCGGATGGGCAGGCCACATACGCCTTCCCTGGTGACCAGGGAGCCTTGGCGGCTTGTGGGACAGAAAGCTACAACAAGCTGCAGGAACTTGGGAGGGAGCTGCTGACAAAATCATCCCTCTCTAACTGCTATATTCGGAATTGTAAGTGGAAAGGGGTTTAGTCATCACTTCTGTAAGAAGGGACCCTGTTGTGTGTGCAGACGTGATTACGCCTGCCTTGAAAAAGCGCTGATTTCAAATGAACATAAACTTTTTAATCCCATATACTTTGAGAACAGACAGAGACTGAATGCTGGGAAGATGAATCTGCTTTAGCCAAAGCATTGATTGCTGATGGCAGTTGCTTTAATACTGCCCTTTTCACATTGACATTTACAGTCGTTCCTTTAGTGAACATTCGCTGTTACAACGGCACTTGAAGAAAGTGAGTTATCGACTTGTTTCCACAGTTACGACCCTTGCAGCATCCCCACGGTCACCTGTCAAAATTTGGGTACTTGGCAATTTGCATACATTTATGATAGTTGCACTGTCCCGGAGTCATAGTGATCACCTTTTGTAACCTTCCCAGTCAACCCAAGCAAAGTCAGTGGGGAAGATGGATGGATGGATGGATGATAGATAGATAGATAGATAGATAGATAGATAGATAGATAGATAGATAGATAGATAGATAGATAGATAGATAGATAGATAGATAGATAAAGATAAGTTAGCGATAGCGTTTAGACTTCTATACCACTTCATATTATTTTTACTGCCCTATCTATGCCTCTTGCCCCCAACAATCTGGATCCTCATTTTACTGACCTCAGAAGGATGGAAGGCTGAGTCAACCTTGAGCCTGATGAGATTTGATCTGCCAAATTGCAAGCAGCCGGCAGTAAGCAGAAGAAGCCTGCAGTCCTGCACTCTTAACCACTGCACCACAGTGGCTCTTTTCGACAGAGACAGACAGACAGACAAGAGATAGAGGGAGAAAGAAATGGTAGGTAGGTAGGTAGGTAGGTAGGTAGGTAGGTAGGTAGGTAGGTAGATAGATAGATAGATGATAGATAGATAGATAGATAGATAGATAGATAGATGATAGATAGATAGATAGATAGATAGATAGATAGATAGATAGATAGATAGATAGATAGATAGATAGATAGATAGATAGATAGATAGATAGATAGATCTTCCTGCATTAATTTTTCTGGTTTGTCTTGTTTGTTCCTTGTACTCTGTGCATTTTGTACACATGGTATGGATAGTGAATAGTAACATGTGGCAATAATACAGTTTCACAAACTTGGCAAATTCCAGATAGGTATACTTTAACTGCTGGAATTCTCATCAATGGCCACATTGGCTCAGGAATTTTGGGAGTTGATTCCTAGGCATTAGGAAGATACTGGGACTATAAACCACCAAATTATATATGGGAGCCTCAATTAAGGAAGAAAATGCCCATCTTTTCAGCTGAGACAAAATATCTTGTTTTAAAAGTTCTAAAATAATGGTAATGATAAGGGGTGATCTCTCTTTTAAGTCTCAGCCAAATATACCTTATGTCACTCTTTTTAAAATGTTATTTGCATTTAAAGCTGAAGTTTTGTTTTTTTTAACCCTGTAGCCGCAAATAAGAAAAACAGTTCAACTAAAGGTGGTCGCTCAGGAGCCGCAGGCAGCCTCTCTTTGCGAAGAGCAATGGATTGTGGGGATGGAAATATCCTTATGAAGCCAGACTGTCAGCTTTCCTCTGAAGGTAAAAACATATTTGGGGAATATGTGTGTATTTGAAGGCTATTTTGCTGCTGGTGAGTTTTAGATTCTTGCTCTTTTTTTTTTTTATAAATTTTTAAAACATAAACATATTGTGTGAATCAAAAAATATAGCCTATTGATCTATTGGATCCAATAGGTTTTATAGATAATAGAAGGCTCCAGAAGAAAGAGAGATGAACCAAAGTTTTCAGCTGGGATGATTTCAAAATTTACCTGAAATATTCGTAATCCTGCTGAACCGTTGCTAACTTGTATGGATTCATTTAAAACAGGAAGACTGAAACTGTTGAAAATGAGGAATTGAAAGTAATGTACACAGGCGTTCACAGATAGTGACCGTTAGTGAACTTGTGAAGCATGTATGTGGTTAGAAGAACCGTATAAAAGATAGGGTTCAAGATCGGTTCGGAGCTCTTTGATTTATAGCAGTCCTTATAGGACTTGCTATTTCTCATTGGCCCACTGCAATCATTTGTTAATGCAGTGTATTACGGCTTTTATATCTTTTATATCTATTCATTTCTAATGTTCCAAATTATTAGAAACAATAAACCTCTGATCTTGAAGTAAGAATTACTGCTTGTGTTGTTGCCCTTGTTTGCTATTGGAATTTTCCGATAGCAACATCAACAAAAACAAACACATGACTTAAAACAACACAGGAACTAGAAGTTCCATCATATATCATACAGCAGTTCCATATCAGTGTGTCTTTACAGTTAGTGTTTTCCCTCCTTTACATTTATATCTTACATTTGTGGTCCCCTGATTCGTTATCCATTTTTATGTACTATTCCGTATTTATTTATACTTAGCTATTTATATCAAAATATCATTTTACCTATATTATGCTGTATGTTCTTACTATCATTTAATTATCTTAACTTATCTTTACTGACTCCTATCTTATCATTATGTCCTAACATTCTACTACATCGTTATTTTGCCTTTCCCTATTTCTTATTTCTGTCTTCTAACAATTTATACCATTTCCCCCAAATTAAACAGTATTCTGATTCCCCCTTTCCTTGCATTTCCTTCGTCAATTTGTCCATCTCGGAACATTCTAAAATCTTTCTTATCACCTCTTCTTTTGGTACTACATTGTTCTTCCAGATAGAATACATTATTCTAGCCGCAGTTATAATATGTAGGATTAGATGCAGTATTTCTCTGCTATACTTTTTTGTGGTTATACCTAATAAAAATACTTTTTTTTTACTTTTACTTTATTTTAAATTTGTATACCGCCCTTTTCCCTTTCGGGACTCAGGGCGGTGAACAGGCATCAATAAAAACAACAATAAAAACATCAAAATATATTAAAATACACTAAAAATGATATTCCGGCTTCCAGTCTATATGACCCCCATTATTTCTTTGAGCCATTTTTAAATTTTGGTCCAGAATTTTTTCGGCATCTCTCATGTCTACCATGTATGGTAATAAGTCCCGTATGATTTTTTGAACTTCCAACACATCGGTGGTATATCTGGGAACATCTTCAAAAGCCTCGCAAGAGGGAGGTGCCATCTATAAAACATCTTGCATCAGTTTTCCTTGTATGCCGCCAACATGGTCAGTTTCAAATTTATTTCCCAAAGTTTTTCCTATTTTTCCAGCTCTATATTATAGATTTTTGCTCTTCTATACATGGGTTTTTCCTGTGACTGCTGTTGGAGCAGTTACAATAGAACACAAAGCAAATTTGCAGGATGAAATGCCCACAGAAAGAGCCATCGGCTTTTTGTCAAACACAGGTATTTCTCAACTTACGATCACAATTGAGCCCAAAATCTCTGTTGCTAAATGAGACATTTTGTTTAGCCCCATTTTACCACTTTTCATTTTATCACATTCATTAAACGAATCACTATAGTTGTTAATTTAGTCACCGGGTTGTTAAGTGAATCTGGATTCCCCGTTGACTTGGCTTGTCGAAACATCGCAAACGGGGATCACATGACCCCGGGGGAACACTGCAACCGTCATCAATATGAGTCGGTTGCCAAGTTTCTGAATGTTGATCGCATGACTGTGGGGATGCTGCAACGGTCATAAGTGTGGGAGATGGTGGTAAGTCATTTATTTCAGTGCCATTGTAACTTCAAACGGTCATAAGTGAACTGTTGTAAGTCGAGGATTACTTATGGTGAGCAAAAAAGACTGCATGCTACAGAGATTGAAAAAGATTGGTTTAGCAGAGGTTCCCAAACTTGGCAACTTTAAGACTTGTGGACTTCAACTCCCAGCATAGCTGGCTGGAGAATTCTGGGAGTTGAAGTCCACAAGTCTTAAAGTTGTCAAGTTTGGGAACCTCTGGAACAGTATGTACATAATACACAAAAAAAATATTCAGATGTTGCCCACCCCTCCAATGATACACCATTACAGATAGTCCTTGTCTTACAACCATTTGTTTAGTGACTGTTTGAAGTTACAACAGCACTGAAAAAGTGACTTTTTCACACTGACAACCATTGCAGGATCCCCCTAGTCAAGGGATCAAGGTTAGGGGACTTGGGAACTGGCTCATATTTATGTTGGTCGCAGTGTCCCAAGATCATGTGCTCACCTTCTATGACCTTCTGACAAGTGAAGTCAACGGGAGAAGCCAGATTTGCTTAATGACTGCACGATTCACTTAACAACTGCAATGATTCGCTTAAGAACTGGGGCAGAAAAGGTCGTAAAATGGGGCAAAGGTCACGGTGGCAGCGTGGTTAGAGTGCAGTAATGCAGGCTAATTCTGCTGATCACCGGCTGCCAGCAGCTTGGCAGATCGAATCTCATCAGACTCAAGGTTGACTCAGCCTTCCATCCTTCCAAGGTTGGTAAAATGAGGACTCAGATTGTTGTGGGCAAGAGGGTGACTTTGTAAAAACTGCTTAGAGAGTTCTGTAAGAGTACTGTGAAGCGGTATATAAGTACTATTGTTATTGTTCTCTTCCTTCCTTCTTTCCTCCCCCCTCCCTCCCTCCCTCTCTGGAAGCACAGTGGTTAGAACGCAGTATTGCAGGCTATCTCTGCCCACAGCCAGGAGTTCGATCCTGACCCGCTCAAGGTCGACTCAGCCTCCCGTCCTTCCGAGGTGGGTAAAATAAGGACCCAGATTGTTGGGGGCAAGAGGCTGACTCTGTAAACTGCTTAGAGAGGGGTGTTAAGTACTTTGAAGCGGTGTATAAGTCTAAGTGCTATTGCTATTAGCAACTGCCTTTGCTTAGAGGTGGAAATTTTGGGCTCAGTTAGGGTTGTAAGCTGAGGACTAATCTGCATTTATGCTGCACATGGCTTTCCATGTTGTTGCTGATAGATCTAGTAGAATAAAACGTAATTTGCGTCTGAAACCGATAGGGATGGAAAACAAAATCCTGCCTTTTCCCAGGTACGACTTGCTTGTAGCAAATATGTATGATGCATTAGATGTATATTCTTTCAAGATCAGAAGAAGCATCATGAGAAACCTTTCTTCTTTTTGTTTTTGTTTTCAGGTTGCCTAGGAAATGCGAAGCCCAGCAGTCGGCGTCCCTCCTCGAGATCTTTGGCTTGCGCTTCAGACGCCCTGTCTAATTCCGAAGAGAGAATCTGTGAGGTTTCCGATTCCAATGTTGGTGCTTCTGCTTTAAATGGCGTAACAGCTGGGGAAAAGGCCAGGAAAGGAATAGCGGTGGGGTAAGTGGGGCATGACTGGACATACAGGTAGTCCTCGGCTTTATAACCACAATTGAGCCCAACATTTTTGTTGCTAAGTGAAACATTTGTTAAGAGAGCTTTGTCGCCTGTTACGACCTTTTGTGCCATATCTGTTAAGTGAATCACTGCAGTTGTTGAGCAACATGGTTATTAAATTTATTTATTTATTTATTTATTTTATTACATTTATATCCCGCCCTTCTCCGCAAAGGACCCAGGGCGGCGCACAGGAGATTTAAAAAACATACAAAAATAGAACATAAATAATTTAAAATATATAAATGAATCTGGCTTCCCCGTTGACTTGGCAGGTCGCAAGAGGGGATCAAGTGATCCCGGGATACTGCAACCGTCGTAAGTATGAGTCAGTTCCGAAGCGCCTGAATTTCGATCACATGACCATGGAGATGCTGCAACAGTCATAAGTGTGAAACACAGTCCTCAGTCACTTTGTTCAGTGCCGTTGCAACTTTGAACTGTCATTAAATGAACTGTTGTAAGACGAGGACCACCTGTACATACAATCTTGGGGTTTGAAGGGATCTTGGAGGTCTTCAAGTCTAACCCCCTGCGACAGGCCGGAATTATTATACCGTTCCAGAAAAAAAGGTTAACCTTGGTTTGAAAACCACCAGGCTGTCCCACTCCTTAAGAGCTCTCACAGGAAATTACTCCTTGTTTACTCTTTCACTTATGTAAAGCGTCCCCTTCGTGGTTCTTGTCATTTGGTGCTACGGAGAGGAAACATAAAGCCAAATCTTCCCTTTGGCAGCCTTTCAAATGTGGGTGCTCCAACACTGGAGGTTTTTAAGAAGAGACTGGATAATCACTTGTCTGAAATGGTATAGGGCCATGATGGCGAACCTATGGCACGGGTGCCAAAGGTGGCACGCAAAGCCATTTCTGAGGGCACGGGAGGCGTTGCCCTGTCAGTTCCAGCGCACATGAACGTGCTGGCCAGATGATTTTCGGCCTTGATTTTCAGCCATTGTTTGCCCTTCTGAAGCGTCCAGAGGGAGAAAAATGGCCCAACGAGCAACCTGGAAGTCCATTCCTGAACTTCTGGTTTGTGTGTTGGGCCTTTTTTCGCCCTCCCCAGGCTCCTAGAAAGCTTCTGGAGCCTTGGGAGGGAGAAAAATGGACCTACCGGGCCCACCGAAAGTCAGAAAATGAGCTATTTCCGGTCTCTGGGGGAGGCCATTTTTGCCCTCCCCAGGCTCCAAAAAAGCCGTGTGTACATGCGCTGGACAGCAGGGGGTGTCACGCATGTGTTCTCGGGGCACGGCATGGAAGGCATTAATTTATAGGGGTGGGCACGCAAGCGTGCACAATAGCGCGAGCGTGTGTGCTTTTGGCACCCGAAGCGAAAAGTTCGCCATCACTGGTATAGGGTCTCCTGCTTTGAGCAGGGGGTTGGACTAGAAGACCTCCAAGGTCCCTTTCAACTCTTGTTATTCTGTTCAATGTTGGAAAGCTGCTGTTGTGTCTCCTTTAGCCTTCTCTTCTTTCCTGCCTCCTGGTATCTTCATTTGGGAGTGCTTCTCGTTTCATCTCATTTCCACTTGTTTTCTACCCTTACAAATACTTACACTGTGCCAGGATAAGAAATGTAACACTTCTGGAGTTTTTCCTTATTACTTCTGCTGTTTCCAAATTTAAACGGCGGCCTCTAATTTCCAGTAGAGACCTGGAAATTTGGCAAGTCTGAAACTCACTTTTAAGATTAAGATCAGCTTTTACTTTTTTTTAGTGAGTTGGCCAATCACTCACCCGGTTTCCACATTCTGCTCCAGATACCACTCCAGCACAATAACTTAGTCCAGTTGCCCCAGCTTTGTAGCGGTCCTTCAGTAATGGCCATCATCCCTGCTGCCGGTTTGATGGGTTTTTCTCCAACTTCCCAAAGAACTGTCGGTTCCTCTAGGTCAGCGATGGCGAACCTTTTTTGGCTTGTGTGCCATAAGTGGGGGGAGCGCAGGGGGGGTTGTGCACGGGTGTGCCGCACCCATAATGCAATGTGGGACTCCCCCAGTGTGCATGTGCGCACTACAGGCGCATCACCCATTTTTTGCATGCTCTTTTCGCCCTCCCCAGGCTCCAGAGGCTTTATAGGAGCCTGGGGAGGGCAAAAAAAGCCTCCACTGCCCCCCCCCCCCCGGGAGGCCCTCCAGAGGCTTCAGTGACCTTCAGGAAGCTTCCCTGAAGCCTCCAGACCACTCAAAATGACACTCCAAGCAAATCGGAGGTCACTTCCGGTTTCGGCAGCATGTCATTTTTTTTTTTATATTGAAAAAGTTTTATTGGTTTTACAGTTTTTCAATAGGATAGGGTAAGGGATACAAAGAAATTTTGAGAGCATTCACGTCAAAGTCGTCGGCCCTACCGGGACATCAAAATAGATCATTAATAAAAAACATTTTCCATACACTACAAAGTAAAAGCAAGTACATATTTCTAAGTTCTCAGTTCTATGCTGTCAGTCATTTACAAAAATCCAGATGCACATGTTATATTATACAATATTATTCAAAAAATCAAGGCAAAGTTATTTTTTAGATCTAAGTCTCTTGGCAATTGTATCTTCTATCTCTCCTTCCAGGCCCCCAGCGGGCGGGGCCGTGGCCCCCCCTGCCCCCCCTGGATCTTCCCCCAGGACAGAGGAATGTTTTTTTAAAAAGGCTTCCGCCTCAGCAACTGTTTTAATCCTCACTCTTCCTCCTTCCCAGAACACCAGCATCCCTTCGGGCATCACCCACCTAAACCAGATACCGTGGTCAAACAATTTTTTGGACAAGAAGGAAAATTTCCTTCTTGCTTCTCTAATCTTTCTTGGGATCTGCTTTAGGATAGCAACCTCCTTTTGTTGGTAAATTAACGGACCTCCTCTTTGCACTTTCAAGATTTCCTCTCTGGTTGACCTTCTAACAAATTTAACATGTATCTCTCTGGGTACTTCATTTATCCTGGCATATGCAGAGTTTATTCTGTAGGCTAGGTCAATGTCCCCCCTGATCTCATCCTTAGGTTTATGTAAATAGTCTGCTATAATTGTGCTCATGAGTTCTGGGAGACATTCACCAGTTTCCTCAGAAACATTCTGAAATCTCAAAAAATATGTCATCCTTTCCATATCAATCCTAGACACATGCCCATTTATTTCCACAACCTCATTAGTAACATTTTTAATCTCTCCCTTAGCCCCCGCCAGCCCCCCTTCCAGTTCTTCATTCTTCTTTGTGTTCTCCAGCACTTGTTTCCGTGTGTCCAATAATTCCTTTTTAAAGTTGATATTTTCTGCCCTCTGGGCCTTGATTTCTTGTACCAAAGTTTGTATAACAGATTCAAGAGAGGCCATCCTTAATTCTAAGCTTGCCAGTGCTGATTCTTGTGCCATGGTTAGCTGTTAAAGTCAGTGCCACTAAAATGGCGTTTTTTGGGTGGGGCTGTTGAGGCAAGTCAGGAGCCAAAAGTTCAGTTCAGGGTTGTAAAGTTCAGGAACCAAGAGAGAAACAATTTTCCAAGTCAATAAGTATAATAACGAAGGCACTCCAGAAAAGAAATCACAAATCCAAAAAAAAATTCTTCTTTAGTAACCAGAGGGAGTCCAAATCACAAAGAGACGCTGGAAATTTTCCATAAGTAAAATAGTCATTCAGGGACAAAGAGAAGCCATTTTCCACCGCCCAGACTCAGAGCCAGAAGGAGAGAGTGGTAAAAAAAAATGTTTCAAATCAGCCAGACCTAGATACATTGTTTCAAAGACAAACCGCAGACCACTTTCCCTTGTTTCAAACAGTCCAGATTAAAGATATCCGCTTCCTCGCAGCGAGGAGCCATTCCTAAGTGCCGCTTTAGTCCGAGGGGGGGTTTAACAAGCAGACACCCCCCTCCAAGTTCTTTCAGCCCAGGCTGACAGCAGGAAAAAAAAATGTTTAAAACCACTCACTTTCACCCTCGCAGCCGAAGCCCCGGGAAGCCTTCCGACTCAGACGGCCAGCTCTCTTCATATTTTCAGAACGATGCCGCCCGCCATTGGCGAAGGGGAAACCCCCCGCAGCATGTCCTCCTCCACCTAAGCCGAAGACAAGGGTCGCTTCCCAGCTGCCGCTGGGGGAGGACGACCCAGGCAAGCCGGCTTTACGGGAGACCCCCAAAAACGGGGCGTCTCGCCCCCGTGGGGGGGCAGGAAAAGAAACAAAGCGGCGAGCGAGCCCTAGGCTCGCCCGTCGCCGCTGGAGCCGGAACCGGAAGTCGGCAGCATGTCATTTTGAGTGCTCCGGAGGCTTCAGGGAAGCCTAAAGGTCGCTGAGCCTCTGGAGGGCCTCCGGAGGGCCAGGGAAGCCTCCGGAGTACTCAAAATGACACGCCGCCGAAACCGGAAGTGATGTCCGATTTGCTTGGAGCATCGTTTTGAGTGGTATGGAGGCTTCAGCGACCTTCAGGAGGCTTCCCTGAAGCCTCCGGACCACTCAAAATGACGCTCCAAGCTAATCGGACGTCACTTCCAGTTTCGGTGGCGCATCATTTTGTGTGCTCAGAGGCTCCAGGGAAGTTCATGAAGCCTCCGGGGTGGGGGGCAGGCTCTTTTCGCCCTCCCCAGGCTCCTATAAAACCTCTGGAGCCTGGGGAGGGTGAAAAGAGCATGCAAAAAAGGGCAAATTCAGCTGGCCAGCTGACAGGGCATCGGCTTGCGTGACCTGACAAATGGCTCCACGTGCCGCCTGTGGCAGGCGTGCCATAGGTTCGCCATCACTGCTCTAGGTCAGGGGTCTGCAAAGTTGGCTCTTTTAAGACTGGTGGACTTCAACTCCCAGAATTCCCCAGCCAGCTATGCTGGCTGGGGAACTCTGGGAGTTGAAGTCCACCAGTCTTAAAAGAGCCGACTTTGCAGACCCCTGCTCTAGGTCATCTGAGCCGTCCCTTCTCCCCTGTCCCTCCAGGACAGGTTTCCATCCAAAGACTTCCCGACAGTGGTTTGTCCAGCTGGATTTCCATGAGACTTAGCAGAGCCTGCTTTTTTTCCAGCCAGTCTCGCTGTGACGCTTCTGGCTTCTCCGAACCTCACTTTTAAATGCTTTGCCATTGCATTTTTTCACTCTCAGAAGAACTTCCTTCCCTGTTTCCATTTGTATCAACCAAGGTTACTTTCATAAAGCGTAACATGAAATAGTTTACCGTTTTAATTCGAAGGATGATATAATTGTGGCCTTGCAGGGGGGGGAAATCTGTTTTTCAAATCAATACTGAAATCTGTTAAAGGACAAAAAATGGGAATATTTTAGGCTTTGGGGCTGGATTTTTTTTTTTTTTTTAACCAACCTGCCTCTCCTCTGTTGTTAGGCCTAATTCAAATCGATGTCGTCTGGAAGTGACCGAGGCAAATGATTTGGAAAACAGCTCTGAAGCCAGAGAGCTCCAAGTAGCCCCATCTGAAGGGGCTCCAGCAAATCTGGAGGAAGGTAAGGCTGAGTTCAGGGTTATCCAGGTGTCTTCCTGTTAGCCCACATTCATAGGTTACAACGCTGAGAGGCTGCTGGAGCTAAAGGTACATCAATAACTTAAATACTGGTACTGTTCTGACCCAGCTCCCCAAACACGACCAACCCTCTGACGTTAACTCAGAGATTCCTTTATTAGGAGCGCCAGCAACCCCGGCAAAACGTTTCTCTCTCACTGCAGGCTAACATGTCCGTGCGTCCGGAAGGTGAATAGTTGTCTGCCACATCTGTTTTCGCCCTCCCCAGAATCCTATAAAGCCTGGAAAGGGAGAAAGTGGCTTTAAAAATGGCTGACCTCAGCTGACCAGCGCGCGCATGCACGCTGGCCAGCTGACAAGGCAACACCTCACGTGCCCTGCCAAATGGCTCTGCGTGCCACAAGTTCGCCATCATTGCCATAGACCCTCTTCTTTAGGGGTCATAGAATTAGCTTTGGTTTGGAAGTCTCTTCCTCTCCCGGTCATAACTCCTGAAATTTCCTTCCGCCTCCTCACTCGTCGGAGCCTCCTTAAGGGATGAATTGCTGTTGAAAGTTGAACTAAGAGTCAATTTATTACCTGCCGGAGAGCACCTGGTGAAGGTGTTGCTGGAGGCGCCTCTGACCTCAGGCTGATTGTGCCTTCTTAGTCCCCGTGCTTTAAGCACTGCGGTTAGCAGTTGCCGCTTGACTGCTGGAAAGGGAAGAAAAGGGATTTCTTTCTTTACCGTTGCATTGTGGAAAACCCCAGGAAGCCCTTGGCTGCTTGCTCCCTTTTCAGAGAGGGGAATCTGAAGTAAGAGACCCTGTTTTGATTTGCCATTTTGTAGCCATGGAGACGAGAAGGTTGTCAGGTCCCTTACTACCAAAGGACAAAGGAATTGGGAGCTTGTGCTCTGAGATGGGGAAATCTCACCGCACTATTGAAGCTTGCTTTTTAGGTAGGAAGCAAAGCCCATTTTAGTGGATTATTTCATTGTAAACAACCTCCAGCATATTGATATAGCAGCAACAAATGATAATAACTGTTGTTTTTTTATTGGGGGGGGGGACATTTGTCTCATTTGGAGAAGCTGCTTAGTGCAAACCTGATTCCAGACGCCTCAATTCTTCCTTGCCTGCTGAATAAGGAGCAATTTATTTGGAGCTTTTATCAAAGAGTACTTCGCTGATCTGCTGTTGATAAATGACATAAAATGCTGGATTTTAGCTGCCAGCTGTGTAAAGCACCTTAAATAGCAAACGCGAGGAGGATCATTAGGTGGATTAACAGAAATAAGAGGGGGGAAAACAGATTAAGTTGATTTTTAGTTTGAACACAGCATGTGGCTGACAACCAGTTCTAAATATGGGAACTTCTAAGCTTTGTTGATTCTAGTACACAAGAGAACTAGGTTGTCAGTAATAGGCTAGAAAGTTTTAACATAGGGAGGAATATGGGTAGAGCAGGGGTGTCAAACTCGATTTCATTGAGGGCCGCATCAGGGTTTAACCTTGGGGGGGCAAGGGAGGGCTTGGCATAGAGAGATTGACATCATTTATGTTCGGGGGCACCTATGGTGGCCTGGGCAGGGCTGGCAGAGGGCTGCCCCAAGCTCCATTTTCATTGGCAGAGGGCTGCCGGAGGCCGTCCCGGCCACAAACAGAGCCAGGAAGAGCCGTGCATGGCCCTCCCGTGCGCCATGGGCCGGTCCTTTGCTGTTTCCAAGGCAGCCCCTGGGCCAGATCTAAACATCCCATGGGCCGGATGCGGCCCATGGGCCTTGAGCTAGACATCCCTGGGATAGAGCATCATCCATGCTTGGACAGTGAATCACTGTTATTATGCTTATAGTTTCCATTTAAGATTTTCTCATATAGCTTTGCAGCTGATATAGAAAAGATTTGGAAATTAAACCGAAAGGTTGGATTTCCCTTTCAAGTTCTGTCTGCTTAAGTGGAGTATAGAATGTGCATCTGCTGATTATTCTTTTTTATACTTATAAAAAAAACTTATTAATATGATTTCCTTAAATACTTATTAATATGATTTCTGTCCCCCTGAAATAACTATGGATAACTGCACATATTATTAGTAAAATATTCATAAAAGGAAAAAAAAAAGAACTGGAACCCTCATCTTCCTTTAAGACTTAAAAAAATTATCCCACAGTAACAGTAAACTGGTGAGCCATGAGAAAATTTTGGCTGTCCGCAGAAAAATCTTAAAGTTTTTGCATTTATTACATTTCATTAAATCAGGGATTCTCAAACTAGGGCCCCTGGGCCAGATACAGCCCCCGGAAGTAATTACTCCCTCTCGCTGAAGGGATGGGGTCCTTCAGGCACTTGGCTTGGTTGCCTGTTTAGTAGTTCCAGCCCTTCCCACCCTCCCTCCCTGGGAGTCCAGGCGCTTCAGTGAGCAGTGTGTGAAACTTCGGCCAGGCTCCTCGAAAGACAGCATTACAGTAGTCTAGGCGGAATGTCACAAGGGCATGAGTGACCACGCGAAGGGCATCCCAATCCAATAGGGGACGCAACTGGCATACCAGGCGAACCTGGTAGAACGCCCCCCTGGCCACAGCCGTCACTTGATCTTCCATAGACAGCCGGGTATCCAGGAGGGCGCCCAGATTGCATGCCCCATCCACAGGGGCTAAATGCTCACCCCCTATGGCCAGTGATGGAGTAAACTGGTTGTACCGGGACGCCGGAAGCCACAGCCATTCGGTCTTGGACGGGTTGAATCTGAGTCTGTTCCTTCCCATCCAGACCCGCACGGCTTCCAGGCACCAGGACATCACTTCGACGGCATCGTTGGGGTGGTTCGGGGTAGATATATACAGCTACGTATCGTCAGCGTAGAGATGGTACTCTACCCCAAAACCATGGATGATCTCTCCCAGCAGCTTAATATATGTGTTAAATAGGAGCGGCGAGAGGACCGACCCCTGAGGCACCCCACATGTGAGGGGTCTCGAGGCCGACCTCTACCCTCCTGCCAACACAAATTGCGATCGACCGGAGAGGTAGGAGGAAAACCACCGTAAAACGGTGCCCCTCACCCCCAACCCCTCCAGTCAATTCAATAGGATACCATGATCGATGGTATCAAAAGCCGCTGAGAGGTCTAATAGGACCAGGATGGAGGAGCAACCCCCATCTCTGGCCCTCCAGAGATCATCCACCAACGCGACCAATGCCGTCTCGGTGCTGTGTCTGGGCCGGAAGCCGGACTGGCGCGGGTCCAGATAATCAATCTCCTCCAGGTGACGGGGAAACTGTTGTGCCGCCACACTCTCTACAACCTTCGCCAGAAAGGGAAGGTTGGAGACCGGACGGTAATTTACTAACAATGCTGGGTCCAGGGAAGGCTTCTTGAGGAGAGGTCTCACCACCGCCTCTTTCAAGACGGTAGGCAAGGACCCCTCACTCAAGGAAGCATTCACTATTTCCTGGAGCCAGCCTCGTGTAACCTCCCAGGATGCCAGTACAAGCCAGGAGGGACACGGGTCCAATAAACATGTGGTGGCTCTCAGTTGCCCATGGAACCTGTCCATATCTAAGTCTAAGTGCTAATGCTAAGAAGGCCTGGAAAACTGTTAAGGAAAGTAGCCAGACTAACACTGCCATTGCATGTCCATGCACCCGCTCTATTGCAGTTACAGGTAGTCCTTGACTTGCAACACACGATTCGGTTACAAAACGGTTGTTAAGTGAGTTTTGTCCCATTTTACGACCCTTTTTGCCACAGCTGTTAAGTGACTCCTCACGGTGGTTAAGTTAGTGATACAGATGTGGAGTGAATCTGGTTTCCCCGTTGACTTTGCTTGTCAGAAGGTCGCAAAAGGGGATCACATGACCCCGGGACACTGGAACCGTCATCAATACACGCCAGTTGCTTTTGCCTACTATAGACCAATGGACGCAGAAGATGGCTGGATTTGCTGAAATGGTGAAAATTTCAGCTTTTTTAAAGGACCAGATGCTAGAGACTTATACACAGGAGTGGAAAAAGTGGATTGATTATATACAAAACAAATACCATATTGTGTAGCTTTTAGCTGATGGAGATTAGATGAATAAGGTAGTTAGCAGGGGGTAGAATATGAAGGGAATGAATAACATATATTGTGTTTGGAATTATTAGGGTTGCATATAGCGGAAGTTACGGGGTTGGGGGGGGGAAGGGGAGGTTGGGGAGGGTTAGGGAGGGTATGGGAGGGAATTATACTGGTACTTGATTTATATACTCCAGGTTGAAAGAGGGGGGGGTAAAGGGATATAATATTTGTATCTGATTTATGTTTTTTTTATGTTGGGGGAAGGGGGGGTGTAAAAAAGAAGGGGGAAAAATTTGTTGGTGAAAAACTTTTTCAATTAAAAAACAAACAAACACGCCAGTTGCCAAATTTCTGAATTTTGATCATGCGACCGTGGGGATGCTGCAGTGGTCATGTGAAAAATGTCACTTTTTCCAGTGATTTCAAACGGTCACTAAATGAAGCAAGTCGAGGACTACCTGTGCGTGTTTTCCAGAGCTGTATTTGCCTTGTCTACTACTAGGAAGCCCTTTCCATAGATCCAAGAGAAGTAAGGAGGCCCGTTAGCCTTCTTGCCTCTGAGGGCCAATGCGTGAGTGCTGAGCAGTTGGTTTGATTCCTTTCTGGGTGCAGCTGGACTTCACCTCTTGCCAGGCATGAGCAGCGACAGCGACATCGAGTGTGACACCGAAAACGACGAACAGGAAGAAGCCGAGACTGCCTGTGCCACTCCAGAGATCTACAACCAACCTTTCCAGATCCAGCCTTCAAGCGATGGTAAGAGGGTTCCTTTGCGAAGACCACTTGCCTTGGGAATTACTCAGACTTTGAACGTGGTGCTCTTGGCTTTTGATTAGCCTACATTTGCTTCCGTTTCACTGGGTTTCTTCTTTTCTTGACCGGATGGTGGGGAATGGAAGGATTTATATTTAATACAATAGCAGAGTTGGAAGGAACCTTGGAGGTCTTCTAGTCCAACCCCCTGCCTAGGCAGGAAGCCTTATACCAGTTCAGACAAATGGCTATCCAACATCTTCTTAAAGACTTGCAGTGTTGGGGCCTTCACAACTTCTGGAGGCAACTTCTGTTCCACTGGTTAATTGTTCTGTCAGGAAATTCCTCCTCAGTTCTAAGTTGCTTCTCTCCTTGATTAATTTCCACCCATTGCTTCTTGTCCTGCCCTCAAGTGCCTTGGAGAACAGCTTGACTCCCTCTTCTTTGGGGCAACCCCTGAGATATTGGAAAACTGTTATCCTGTCTCCCCTGGTCCTTCTTTTTATTAAACTAGACATACCCATTTCCTGCAACCGTTCTTCATATGATTTACTTCTATTCTATTTTATTCTATTCTATTCTATTCTATTCTTGCAGGCAGGTCATTTGCATTATTTTTAGAGTCCTTGACGTCACTTGGAGGTTTCTCTATGTCCTCATAGTCACCTGAGTAGTGCAAAAAGGTGTGGTAATCCTGAGGATGCAGATAAACCTCCAAGTGGCCTCAATGACCCCTAAAAGAATGCAAACGACCAGGTGTCTGCAAAGAATATAAATCTTTCCCTTCCCCACCATGGGACTGGATCTGAAGAAGCTTCTTGGAGGAGAAGCGAAACATCTTCAAAGAAAAACAAGAAGGTCCAGTTGCTTCTTGAAAAAGCACCTTTGGGACAACCATGAGTTGGATGACAGAGAATCTCCATAGACATTTGTCAAAAACCTTCATTAAAAATTCTTGTAATTAGGAAAAGTCATTCACATCTGATTCGAATCTAACTAATCAGTAACTAATCCAGGAGAGAAGCAACTTAGAACTGAGGAGAAATTTCCTGACAGTCAGAACAATTAACCAGTGGAACAGAAGTTGCCTCCAGAAGTTGTGGATGCCCCAACCCTGGAAGTCTTTCAGAAGATGTTGGATAGCCATTTGTCTGAAACGGTATAAGGTTCCTGCCTAGGCAGGGGGTTGGACTAGAAGACCTCCAAGGTCCCTTCCAACTCTGCTATTGTATTATATTGTATTGTATCAATCAGGGAACCCACGATATTCCAGGTTTGTCCTCCCTCCACTCCCACTATTGTTCAGTCCAGTGGTGAAATTCAAATTTTACTGCCGGTTCTGTGGGCGTGGCTTGTTGGGCGTGGCGGGGGAAGGATACTGCAAAATCTCCATTCCCACCCCGTTTTGGGGCCAGCCAGAGGTGGCATTTGCTGGTTCTCTAAACTCCTCAAAATTTCCGCCATCGGTTCTCCAGAACCTGCTGAATTTCACCCCTGGTTGAGCCCATTGGAGAAAGGGATTCTTGCCATGAGGCGGAATTGACTCAGCAGTTACCCACCTGAAAAACCAGGGTCGCCCGGCACTTTTCTTTCCTGGGTGCGTGGTAGCCCATTGCCGAAGGCTCCTGTCTTCACCCTAAACCTTTTGTGTTTTCAGCCTCAGAATTATGCTCGCTCTACCCGGAGGCTGACCAATTGGGCTCTGAAGATCTGCCCTTTGAGACAGGGAAGGACAGCGCCAGGTAATACTGGGCTCTTCCTGCTGGACCAGCTGAGGTTTTATCCCGATTGGTGCTTTGGAACTAAACCGTTTGCAAAGGGACCTGCCTGCCTACGCGATACCAGCTGTTTGCTCCCAGAGAGACTTCCGAGCATCTGGAGGTCTGTGTGTTTCTCTCTTGCTTCTTCCTCATCCCTGAAAGCTTGATTGTGTCTGAAGGTGGCGTCTGGATCCCAGGGGTCTGCAAAGTCGGCTCTTTTAAGACTGGTGGACTTCAACTCCCAGAATTCCCCAGCCAGCATAGCTGGCTGGGGAATTCTGGGAGTTGAAGTCCACCAGTCTTAAAAGAGCCGACTTTGCAGACCCCTGAAATAAGCCAACTTGAGAACATCTGGGTTAAGAGTCCTGCCACCCTCCCTCTGCCAAGAACGGTGAGATCCTTGCTTCTTCACATCTGCCCACCAATGTGTAAGGGTCCTTTCGCGCTTCTTTAGATTTCACCCCCCCCCTTTTTTTGTTGTTGTTGTTGATCACTCTGACGCAGAGTCCTTTGAAACCGAGAGTTGTAAAAAGAGCCACACCACCCTCACTGTTATAGGCCTCAGAGGCCCCCTCCAGCCAGTGACTTCTAATTTAGGGCCCCTATTTTTATTTGGGGAAGTTTTAAGGGACAAAAGTGGACTCCTTTAAGTCTAGTAAATGCTTAAAACTTCCATTTTGCTTAGGAAACCCCCCATTCCCCACGAAGTCTGTGCCTCCATCTAATTTTAGAGTACCCTCTCAAAATACTGTACCAAACGCTGTATCGTGCCAATCTATTTTAAAGACTACTGATTTCTTCTCTAACCTGTCTTTATCCTTCGTTGATTTTATTGACATAGGCTGCTTCAGATAAGGAATTATTCCAATTTGTTTATTCGGTTTGGTCTCAGATAAGAGCTTTTAATGATGCGAGAGCTGCCTGACGTTTGATTAGCATTTGGTAGCTTGTTTCTCGGGAAGAAGACTGCCCCATGTTTTCTGGAAATGCCTTACACAGATTTTTCCTGACACTTCTCTCTGAAAATTCTGGCTATACTGATTCTTCAGTCCCATTTAACAGAAGCTTCCACCTGATATACCTCCCCCCCCCAAAAAAAAACCTTTTATCTTAGCTTGTATTCCTCAGTGATGTGGCAAGTTTTAAGGAGGCTTGCCTGCTGCAATTATTTTAAACAGTATACATCGTTGTCTTAAGCTATTTAAATATTTTCCAAGAGGAGTTTTCTCTCTCTCTCTCTCTCTCTCTCTCTCTCTCTCTCTCTCTCTCTCTCTCTCCCTCTCTCTTTCTCTCTCTCTCTCCCTCCCTCCCTCCCTCCCTCCCTCCCTGAATCACTCCAGTTTTGGCCAGTTGAAAGTAGCCTTTTCTGCATCGCATTTAAGCTACTGAAGATGTTCCAATTTTAAGCTTAAATTTGGCTGGCCCTTTAAAAGCATGTTTATAACTATATGGCTCTTACTTCATGTATCCTGGTGTATTTATCTTCTTCTGAGTGTTATACCTTAAGCAGAAATACCCATTTGTAAATGTAATGTTTAAAAACTGTAAAAATTCAGGTGAAAATGGTTTGCACTCTTTTAATTAATAAAATGAATGTGGAATTGACTGTGCTTGTGCAGTTGAAGTTCTTGAAGAGGGCCTGCGGGAAACTGTTTTAACTAGATTCAATATCAAAGCGCCTTTGCAAAACACCTCTAGAGCGTTTTGTGATGTGTTTTTTTAATGTAAAAACAATAGCAGAGGTGAAAATGTAAAATTGGGATAAGACAACTAGCTAGTTCCCTTTAGCATGTTTAGTATTTTGGGGAGGAAGGAGTCAGAGTTAAAACTTCTCCATTCTCATTACATATCTGCTTATTAAAAATAGCAGTCTCAAAGTGTCTCTTGGAAAATTTAATTTCCACCTGCATAAGATGAATTTCTGGTAACCTTTTGTGCTCCTGTCTGGCCGCAAATTCTAGTTGCGATACAGTGTTACTTTGGTACTCAATGGCTTTGAAATTGGTACTCAACGCATTTTGACGCGAAAAATTTGTTCCAGTACTCGTTTGGTACTCAACGCACAAGCTAGATTATTGTTGTCGGCTGCTTTGTGACTCACAGCATTATTCCTTATGGGAAAAAATTGTTTGGCATTCATCGCACCTCCCGGAACCAATTAACGATGAGTAGTGAGGTTTCCACTTAGTTGTATTTTATGCATAGTGACAGTTATGTAATTGCAGTAGAAAACTATCATGGTGTTACAACTAGCACAGTGTTGGAGTAAGTAACACAGTGATTGAGGAACGAGGGCAAACTTCTAGAAGCTGTTTGGAATAATATGCTCCAGAGCTGTAACTTTGAAATGTTTCAATTCCACATCACTGCCAAATGAACTTCAATAATCCTGAGCTTGCTCTGAAACTAAGCATTGAGCAGGGTAAGTAAGCTACCTTCTTTGGAATTATAATAAAACAAATATTCCAGGCTCTTTTTAAAAAAAAAAAACCTGAATTTGAATTGGAGAGCAGAGGAAACTACTCCAGTTAAAAGCCATTTTTATTTCCTTTGGGAACAGCATCTTAAGACACTCATTACTAAAATTAAAATCTAGTCTTAAGGCTCAGCATTTCAAGAAATCCCCTTGTTATTTACCTTCAAAAAGATTGTATAATACTTTTTTTTTATAATTAAGACAGATTTAGGGACTACCTAAGAAAAAGCAAGATTTATATTGCGGTTCAGATAATAGTTTTGAAATAGACACATCAGCATCACCTATCTATTAATTTTTATAGGCAGCTGTCACTTTCATTCCTGGTGATACTTTAAGGTAGGATCTCTTAAAGACAACCAGAAAACGATGCATCCAGACACTTAAGATGGGTCTCTGGAGGTTTTTACACTTTTGATCTCTTCATTTTCCACTTACATCGTGCCTGTTTTGGTTTCCACCAGCCGATGTCATTTTCATAATTATGGTTAAATATTAGATTGCGATTGAGAATTGGATTCTAGTTTATCCTCCGCTCTGAAGCTCAGGGTAATTTTAAGGCAAACACACAGCAGATTGTTCTTAAAAATTTCTTGAGAAGCAGAAACTGGGAAGAAATCGCTACATATGAGGAACGGTTTCAGGAACTGGGTATGTCTAGTTTAATAAAAAGAAGGACCAGGGGAGACATGATAGCATCTTCCAATATCTCAGGGGCTTCCCCAAAGAAGAAGGAGTCAAACTATTCACCAAGGCACCTGAGGGTAGGACAAGAAGCAATGAGTGGAAATTAATCAAGGAAAGAAGCAACTTAGAACTGAGGAGAAATTTCCAGACAGTGAGAACAATTAACCAGTGGAACTCCTTGCCTCCAGAAGTTGTGAATGCCCCAACACTGGAAGTCTTTAAGAAGATGTTGGATAGCTATTTGTCTGAAACGGTATAGGGTTCCCTGCCTAGGCAGGGGGTTGGACTAGATGACCTCCAAGGTCCCTTCCAACTCTGCTATTGTATTGTATAATTGTAAAAGTGCCTCTTTTCTGTGGCCGAATGTCTGGAGATTCTCAAACAATTCAGATCATGGTTGTCCTCAAGGTGCTTTTTGAAAAGCCAAATGGACTTTCTTTGCTTATTCCTTGAAGACATTTCGCTTCTTACCCAAGAAGCTTCTTCGGTTTTTCAGTCAGAACTGAAGAAGCATCTTGGATGTGTAATAAAACATCTTCACAGAAAAACAAAGCCTTGTTTTCTTTGAAAAAGTAGTTTTGGGACTCTCTTTCTGTGGGTTTGCTGCTGTTTTTGCAACACGAAGCTCTTCCATTAGAAGCAGAAAATGGTTTAACTACCTACCGTATGAACCGAGAGAAACTCAAAACAGTTTGTGTTATTTGTCATTAAAGAAGTAGACAGAGTAGTTAGGATTTGTCATTTTATTAAGGTACTGGTAGAGGTTGAACATAGTCCTTGTTCGAACAGCTTTAATAAATAAAATATGGCTAATACACGATTCCTACGAAAGTCATTAAAGTTACTGGAATAAAATTTTCGACCGATCCCAACATGTTACTAAATCATTTCTACCAAACTGACCTACTTTGTTAGTGTTTAGGACAACACAATTAACTTTCAATAGCTCCGGTAATATGCTTGGCATTCTTTTAAGAACGCACAGGTCTAACATTTTAGCAATAATGAGGAATGTCATTAATCTTTTTCCCCCCTTTCTTTTCCAACAGCAGGGATTGTTAGACAACACGCCCGTCAAAACCAAATTTGACATTTGCGCAATACTTCCAACATGTTAATACTGGCGGCTAAAATGTTTAGTCCTGCTATAGAACTTAGATTAGAAAGAGAAATCGGGCCTTGTTTATGGGCGTAAGAACCCTCGCTGGCAATGTTGTGTTTGTGGTCCTTTTCGCTCTGGAGCCAAACAAGCCGATTCTTGGAAAGATAATCCACTTTCCTAATTAATCTCAAGCTCCTAGGCAACTTGAACTACAATTTCCAGTTTGTCTCATCGAGCTTAACACTGTATAGCTGTTTTTTCTGGCTTAACTGTTTTTGTTTTTTTTTAAAGGTTGGTTTTGAATATACAACAGTGAAGTACTGTAACCACAGGACAGATAGGGCTACTTGATGAATCTAAGGCAGTGTTTCTCAACCTTGGTGACTTGAAGTTCTGTGGACTTCAACTCCCAAGGTTGAGCAACACTGATCTAAGGGTTCTAATTTGAACATTGTTTATATGGAAGCAGGGGTGGGCTAGATGCTGTCTGAGTGCTGAGGTCTCTTCCTCTTAAGGACGTCGTTCTCTCTCTGAGCCAGGGAGAAATATCCTCCCTCGCTTGCTTTTGTGGGTCTCCCTAATTTGCTCAGGAGGGGGGGGGGGGGCAACAGATTGTGCTTTTTCAGGAAGTGTGTAGAAGTCGGAGTAGATTCTAAAGTGCTGAGAGTGATGGATGGCACTCCAGGGTATAAATATTTAAACCTTCCTGCTGTGCAAGCACAGAGGGCAACTGGAGTGGATTAATCAGCAACAGGATAAACGTTACATGCAGTCCTCAACTTGAAGCCATTCATCGGGCAGGCGCTCGAAGTTACGACGGCACCGGAATAAGTGACCTATTCTCGCACGACTGTCACAGCAGCACCAAAGCTCACCTGATCAAAGTTTGGGCAGCCAGCAGATAATGGTATGTACCACAGTTGTAGCATCCCAGTGTCACATGATCGCCACCCGCGAGCAACGGAGACAGGTGCATCTGCTCAATGGCCCCGCGATTCACTTAACAACAGCAGTGTTTGCTTAACAACCACGGCCAAAAAGGTCAGAAAACCCGATGCGGCTTACTAAACCAGCTGCTTTGCTTAGCGACGGGAACACTGATCCCAATTGTGGTTGTAACTGAAGGACCGCCTTTCATCTCTTTCCTGCTGCAGAAGGTATTCCTCCTAATTCTATCCAGTTTCTATTGGAGGGGAAATTAAAGGAATCTCTTTGACAGTCACAGTGGATAAACTCACAAGCGGCCTCTGGAAGGGCAGCCGCTGGAGTGCGTCTCTCCTTAACCACCTGCTTCTGCTTCTCTGTTCTTACACAACTGATGCAGATTTGTGTGAACTTGAGAGATACTTCAGACCTTTATTGGAAAGATTTCAGTATGCAAATATCAAACCACTAGTTAAATACAACAGATTTACCAAACACTTTACAAGACGACCAACATTAACACGGTTAAATACCTATATTAGTAGTAGTAGTAGTAGTTGTGGGGGTTTCTTTTGTTTTTTGTTTTTGTATATTTTCACCAGCTAAAAGGCTCAAAATACAAGATACTGAACATTTAAGATTATCGTTAGTTTAAAAGGAGCTTATTGCTTACGTCAGCAAGCAGCAAATGAGGGCACAGGAGTTTTAACTGAAATTACTTCCTATTTTACCAGTGGCAATGAAGAAAAAAAAACACAGCATGTCACAAAGCACTTTTTTTTCCTTTTTTTGTTTTTTGTTTTGTTTTTGTCTCTTATGCCTAGTGTCATAGAATCAAGCGGCACGAACCGGAATCTGGAACAATAATTTTTTAAAATATGTCATTATTTTACCACATTTGTTTTAAAAAAAAAATCGCCTCACAAATGGATTCTACACACTTCTGATCACTACGTAAGATGAAAGAAATGGACACGCTCTACTTGTTTGTAACAATATTTTTTGTACTGGATCACAGTAGGAATCCATTGACCAGCTCTTTCCTGCAGGGTCAACCATGGCGAGCAGCAGGTAATCCACCGTGCATCAATCCACAGGCGTGAAGTTTTAACTTCGTAAACACGAGAGAGGGAGAGAGAGAGAGAGAGAGAGAGAGACAGGGGGAGAGCATGTTCCACAACCAGCAGCTTCCACAGATGGCTACAAACTTGGTCGCAACTTCGGAGAATTGCTTTTGCGCGTTTCGTTGAAGACAGCAAAGGGATCTATCGCTCCTCGACTGATCTGAAAGTTTTTCAGACAAGGTAGCACAAATTGCTGCCGTCTACTCTTCTCCTTGTCACCCTCTACTTAAGGTGTTACACCTAAGCTTGTAGTTGCCAAAGGCAAACAAATGGTTCTCCCCACCTTCCATAAATATGCCTAAAGCTAAGGCTCTCAATCTCCTTTCACGGCACAAAACTACCGTTTCCTCTTGTACAAGTGTTTGCCACCCTTAACCATTTTTATGAGTCATGGACTTCCAACTCCCAGAATTCCCCAGCTAGCATGGCTGGCTCTGGAATTCTGGGCGGTTGAAGTACACACAACTTAAAAAGTGACTTGAGTTGCCAATCACTGTTCTTCATGAGGTGTTAACTTTCAACTCCCAGAATCACTGGAAAAATCTGGGAGTTGAAGTCCCAACACCTCATAAAGTTGCCAAGCGTGAGAAACACAGCGCTAGAGAATTCTTTCCCAATATGGCATTCTTCAGGATTTCCAATTACAGTGTCCAGATTTTGAGGGATGCAGTTCCAAAACCTCTAAAGGGTGTCTAGTTAAGGACTACCACGAATATATATATAATTTTTTTTTTTTAAATCAAACCGTCAGAACGCAAATCCAAAGTTCAGAAGCATTTTTCTAATCGTCAGCAATCTTGACTTCTGCAACTATTTAAACTTGCATGAATGGCAGAGTAAGCCGTTTAGTAATTTTACCGAACAGAATATTGTAGAATTTTGGTGAGTTTTTTAAGGTGGTGTGCTGAATATTTTAAATATCTAAAACATGCTTTATGTGATTCCGTTACATCCCAGCTACCTATCTTATGTGAAAATTAGTGTTTTGTTTCAAGAACATTTTACTCATGGGGATTAAAATAAAATAAAAAAGTGGAAGTCAAACCTCGGACTCTTACCCTGAAACTCTTAACTGGCAATTTAAATTTCCAAACTTTCACATCGTTTTTCTAACGTTGCTTGAATAGATGGCCACATTCATACTTTATTTTTTCTTCTGACAACGTTCCCAACTGTTCTGGAGACATCCCTAGTAGCTTCATTTCCCATTCTTACGGCCTCTTCAGTTGAACATGCGCCCAATTGGAGCGAAAACGTTTCCGACACGCGATTATTTCTATTTTTGTTTTAAAAAGGGGCACAACTTCTTACCTGGGCAAGCAGAACGGATGACAAATTGGTGGTTTAAATGAGTTTTTCAATAGGACAGTGTGAATTGTATCTGAAGTGATTTTTTTACATCAGTTGGACACCTGAGATTAAAAAAAGGATTGGAGAAAGGACCGCGGTGGGTTGAATCGGCTGCAAAATGATGATAAATCTTAAACCGTTTAAGCATTATTACTCTCCCCCCACCCCCAATTTAAAAGGCTGAACTGTCATTTAGGAACACCTCCCTCCCCAGTTTCGTTTTTAGCGGCAGGAAATTATCTTTAAAAAAAAAAAAAACTACAAAAGCTTGGCATGGCATTGCTTCCCCTTGCCCAGGAGTCAGTAACCTTAAAGAGCCACAAAGTTCCTAACCGGAAGCCCCCCATTCAATTCTGAAGCTGACCGGAAGTCCAATTCCCCCACCATAGAGTCCATTCCTAGCACGGTGTCCTTTTTTCCTCTACCCCATTCTAATTGAAAGCCCTATCAATTGTGGAGCTGACCGGCGACAGGGAGCCACAGCAGAGGGATGAAAGAGCCACATGCGGCTCCAGAGCCGTGGGGTTGCCGACCTCTGCTCTTGCCGCATGTTCTCAATGGGAGGGGGGGGGGAATTAAAAGATTGACTACGTCTTTCGAACTGCATCTGAAGGGTTGGGAGGGCCCAGGTGCTAGATTGAACCTCCCATATGGCTTTTTTTTAACAACAGACCTGCAAAATGACCTGATAACGTGATTTTTGCTCTATCGGATTAAAGAAGCCCAGTCCCCCAAAAGGATTCCTTATACGCCTTCTGCTTCCTCCACGTACAAAAAACACCCCAACATCGGTTCTAGAAAGTCTTTCTGAAAATATTGCTCCGTAGACTTCTCTCGTAACGGGTTTCTCTCCTTTTTTTTTTTGCAAATTCTTTTTTTTTTTAATGGCACTTTCCTGTCTTGTCCAGCGAGTCCTT
This sequence comes from Rhabdophis nuchalis, assembly GCA_039707465.1. Taxonomy (NCBI): domain Eukaryota; kingdom Metazoa; phylum Chordata; class Lepidosauria; order Squamata; family Natricidae; genus Rhabdophis; species Rhabdophis nuchalis. The sequence goes on from CM077643.1 coordinate 403,659,262, forward strand.
AAGAATATCCAGTTCCCACAGAGAAATGGAGCTACGACACAAAAGAGTACATACGGATCCATGTGAGTTGTTTGTACATGAGAGGAAAATTGGATGTGTCCAAGAAGTTGCTAGGGAGACTGGTATGCCAATGCTTGTTTGTTTGTGTTTGTCTTTCCCAATTTTTTGGAGACAAACGCTTGGATTCCCAGGATGTATTTACATGGGCAGAGCCTTCGGCAATATCCGAATTCTGAAACGTTCCCTCCGAATTACTTCTAATTCTGTGAAATGTCTAGCCTATTGAAGAAGAAGAGGAAGAAAAGGAGGAGGAGGAGGAAGAAGGAGGAGGAGGAAGAAGAGGGAGAGGAAGAAAAGGAGGAGAAGAAGGAAGAAGGAGGAGGAGAAGAGGAAGAAGAAGAAGGAAGAAGAGGAGGAGGAGGAAGAAACTAAAATACAAAGGTGAGGACATGTTATTTTTTATAACTCCACAGCAGCCATGGGTCTGGTGGTATACAGGGACTTGGCCTTAACATCAAGAAAATACTCTCGCCGTGACCTTGATGGCAACCAAGGGAAACTTGCCCAAGATGGCTTCTTAGGAACTTGTTTCTACGGCCATTTAGGTGGTTGGGTGAGCAGAGGGTTAAACCTTCTGGGCAGAAAAGGGACCGCTGCTCAAAGAAAAGCCCATTGAGCTTCGGCTTCAGTCTCGCTAACCGTTGCCACCGCTTGGCATCGCAGAAGTGAAAGTGAGAGAAGATGGACGCTTTTCTTCCCCACGACTTGAACCAAAGGCCTTCGGGCGCGGCGGGGATCGGGGCCTCCACCAACACCACGCTGCACTCCCCTGGGCTTGGAGAGCCCCGGAGTGCGTTCTGCCCCTGGGGAGGAACGTCATCCCTTCTCTTGCCGTCTCCCAAAATGCCTTGACTCAAAATCGCCCGCTTTGGCACGCCAGCACTGAAGACTTGATCCGGAGAAAGGCGTTTGACACTGTGGAGTTTGCCCGCTTCTGTTTTCCTCAGGTCTAAGCAGCCGGGGTCATCGAAGACATGGATGGCGGAACCTGCACTCAAGGTAGTTCTGTCCGTAAAGGAATCCACTCTGCCATCGTAGCCAAGATCGGCAGGCGCCGAGACCTGGTGCTGAGGCCACTGTCTCTTGCAATCTCCCTGGTTCTCTTTGTCGTCGCCGCTGTCCTCTTGCCCGCCTTGGAAAGAGTTCTCGGTCCACTCGGATTCCTCGCCCACGCTGATGATGGCGCTCATGTCCCTGAGAAAGACCACAATGACCGTGATGTTGTCGCTAGAGCCGGCATCTCGAGCGGAAGCCACCAACTTATGGGCTACCATGCTGCTGTCCCCGTTGTTCTCCTTCAGGTGGTCGGCCACTACTTTCACTGCCTCGTCGGGGTTCACTGTGTCGTAGAAGCCGTCACAGGCCAGAATGAGGTAGTCCTCCGATCCATCCAGCACTGTGGATCCAGAATCTGCTTCTCCACAGATGTATGGCTTGTGCTCTGCATCACCTGGAACAGGTAGAGCAAAAAACAAACAAACAGATTTAGGCTTCTGACACATACCTGTTAAACCAGGGATATCAAATTCAAGGAGTTTGCAAGTGGCCGCTTAGCAAGGAGGGAGACCTTGGCCTTTTTGGTTCAGCATGGGGTGGGAATGTAGGAGGAAATCCATGCCTCTCGGCATTCAGCCCTCAAAGACTCCTTTGGGGTGACTAGGAAGGGAGGGACGGGGCCAGTCAGTACTGTCTGTAAGGTTTCCTAAAAATGCCCTAATTGATTCATGAGTATCAAGTCACGCTTCAATACAAAACTAGCCATTCATTGGGAGCATCTTTTCGCAGTCAGGTCTAAGCTTTGTTTGAGTTATAGCTGACCTTTAGCCCTGTTCCTTCCCTCCCCTCAAGTCTGTGTCATAAATCACATTCCCCAATGAGGTGCACCCCTCCCAAGTCTGCTGCAGTAATCTGAGATCTGACTTTAGCCGACAGTTTGCGTGGAATGCGCTCCCCCTCCATCTCTCACCATGACAATGCTGGGAGATGACAGTTGGGATCACCTGATGGAGCCGCAGCGCTGGGACCAAAGAGCCTGCAACTTGCTCACCCCCCACCCCCCAAGACTGGGCAACAGCACGCGTGCCCACAGAGAGAGATCTGTGTGCCCCCTCTGGCACGTGTGCCATAGGTTTGCCACCAGAGTCCTAGAACTAAGAACTTTCTTAACAGTGAGAACAATTAATCAGTGAAACAACTTGGCTCCAGATGTTTTGAGTCCTGCAACACTTGAGGTTTTTAAGAAGATGTTGAACAACTTGTTCAAAACGATATAGGGTCTCCTGCCTGAGCAGGGGGTTGGACTAGAACAGTGGTGGGCAAACTCATTAGTCAACAGAGCCAAATATCAACAGTACAACAATTGAAATTTCTTTTGAGAGCCAAAAAAAGGTGTGGCCTGTTTTGTGGGAGTGGCTCGGCAGTCATGTGACCATGTGGGTCTGGCCAACTTGGAAAATGTGAAATCGCTTAACGATGCTCTTGCTTAGCAACCAAAATTTCGGGCTCAATTGTGGTCATAAGTTCTCTTTCTTTCTTTCATCTCTCTCTCCCACTTTCTTTTCCTTTCTTTTCTTTCTTCCTTTCTTTCTCTTCCTCTGTTTCTCTCTGTCTCTCTCTCTCTGTGTCTGTCTGTCTGTCTCTCTCTGTGGCTCTTTATCTCTCTCTCTCCCTCCCTCCCTCTGTCTCTTTCTGTCATTCTCTCTCTGTGTCTGTCTCTCTGTATCTCTCTGTCTCTCCCCCCTCCCTCTGTCTCTGTATCTCTCTGTCTCTCTCTCCTCCCTCCCTGTCTCTCTCTGTCATTCTTTCTGTGTCTCTGTCTGTCTCTCACTCTCTCTGTGTCTCCCTGTCTGTCTCTGTCTCCCTCCCTCCCTCTCTTTCTCTGTCTCTCCCCTCCCTCTCTGTCTGTGTGTCTGTCTCTCACTCTCTCTCTCCCCGCTGGTCCGCAGCCCCTCCGCAGAGGGAGGGATCCCCCTCACGTTCCTCATCTTCCCGGAAAGCATAGGCACACACACAAAGCCCATACAATGACAGCCTCGGAGACTGCAGAAGTTTCCTTCCAAAGCCCTCTGAATGAGGAAGAGCCAGTTGGGAGAGGGGCTTTGCTCCTGCTCCGGGTTGTAATTGTAGGGCGCACACCTGTTTTCCACGGAGTGGGGCTGCGGCCGGAAGACAAGGAACGTGAGGTGGCGGAGCAGAAGAGCCACACTCAAGGGGCCAAAGAGCCGCGGTTTGCCGACCACTGGACTAGAAGACCTCCAAGGTCCTTTCCAACTCTGTTACTGATGGTGTTACTGATGGCGTCTCTGTGTTTTGCTTTTCATCTCTTCTCTGGAGCTTTCCGATGCTTTACCTGGCTCTGCTCCAAAAATATTGAGTAGACATTTTCATTCAATTTGCCCACTCTGGCTGCAGCACTTCCTGACTACCAGCCATCGACACGAACAGTTGTACATTGCAAAATATAACAATATGGAGCATTTTTTTTTCCTACCTACCAATGGCTCTGGAGACAGAAAGACTCCCGTTGACTCGCCATGCTCCAAACCAGACCACGCAGCCTCCAAGGGCCTCGATGCGTTTCTTCTCATCCTAAAATGGAAGACAATTCACCTGTTGGGTTGAACTTCCTGCTGCTGCGATGGAATGTACCTAAGTACTTAGCACTTACAGTACACATATAACCTCAAATTTCACTCCAAAACATAAAAAACAAATTATTCTATCTATATCTATCTATCCATAAAATATACTCCTCCCTTTTTACAATCCCGTAATCAGAATTGGGACGGCTAGATGGAGCTGTGCGTTTACTGGCTGGATGCTCTTCCTGATGCCACACAGAGTTCACAGCAGATTTTTTTTGAACCCTAGGAGAGAAACATCTGCCTCTACCTAGGATTGAACTATCAACCTTCCAAGTGGGAGGTGAGCATCTTTACCACTAGGCCAGCATGCCATACTCTCCTTTTCCTTCTCCATCGCTCTCCAGAGGCTGCTGCACTCTCTCTCTCTGTCTCTCTTTCCCTCTCTCTCCTCTGTCTCTCTCTCCCCTCCCTCTCTCTCATCACTTTGCTCTAGGCCAGTGATGGCTAACCTTTTTTGGCTCGCGTGCCAAAAGCGGGGAGAACACAGGGGGGGTCATGCACGGGCGTGCCACACCCATAATGCTATGTGCGTGACCCCCTGCTTTTGGCACACTTTTTTCGCCCTCCCCAGGCTCCAGAGGCTTTTTAGGAGCCTGGGGAAAGTGAAAACAGCCTCCCTCCCACCTCCAGAGGCTTCAGGAGCTTCCCTGAAGCCTCCAGAGGGCAAAAAACGGCCTCAAAAGAAGGCCTAAATCAGCTGGCCAGCGCACACATGCGCACTAGTGCTGACAGGGCAACGCCTCGCCTGACCTAAGAAATGGTTCCGCGTGCCACATGTGGCACACCGTGCCATAGGTTCGCCATCACTGCTCTAGGCAGTAGTGGGATGCAACTGGTTGAATAACCGGTTTGGTGCGTTCAAAAACCACCCTTTTAAAGCTTAAAAACGTACCTTCTATGTCAGCGCCGGTGAGTAAAACAGTTGATACGCGGCAATCTGCTGTGCCGCGCAAACTAGCTAAACAGGGAAATATAGGACAGGAAAGTAGGGGCGGGGGGCGGGGCCAACTGCTCACTAGAACTACCAGTTCACACGAACCGGTCCCAACCGGCTGAATCCCCACCTCTGTCTCTAGGACTTGCCATATAACATGGGAGCGTTTGGGGGAAAGTTAGAGCAATCAACTATCAGCTGCCTGTATGGCCTGTGTTCCTTGCCCCAGGTCATTGCATCACCTGTTAGCAAATTCAAAGACTCCGCGCACTGCGCTGCCGTCAGCCAAGTCCCCGTTTTCTACAAGTGGTTTTGTAGTCCTTGAGGCGACTCACCTCCCGGTCTGGTTTATGAGGCTTCATCAGTTCTACCGCCTGGCCCCTTTTCACGAGCATGACTTGAGAGTCCCCCAGCCAGGCTACGTACAACATGTTCCCTCGGATGAACGTCACGACGCCTGTGGTGCCGCATCGCAAACTCTATAAAGAGAAAACACAAACCGTCCTTTGGGCACACGCGAGAAAACGAAACCTTCGATGAAATACTAAGATCAAATACATCGGATGTAAAGAGCTGCAGGATTCCATGGGAGAAGCATGAAAGAGTTACTGAAAAAAATCAATAAGAGTTGAAACTCTAAAAAGGTCAAGACATGATGGATAGATATAGAATACTTTCGAATAGTTGGCTGTTTTACTAAGAATTAGATATAAAAATAGAAATTGGTAAAATTGTGGTTGTGGCCCACCAGCTACCAGCAGAGTAGGACAAAAGAGACAAAAGGTTGATCATACCAACGATTTTTGAGCTATCATTAACTGTACTCCCGCTCTATGGCTAAGTAAAGAACGTTGGCCCAGGCTAGCATGACCAAGACTTCAAGTTTGAGGGTTTTCTCTTGAGATGGAAGAAGAACTTTGATTGCCGCAGGGGAAGGTCTGGTACCTCCCAAAATTGGGGCTCCAGCCACCATCAAACCCAGCTGGTGTGGCTAAGGGGTGAAGATAATGGGAGTTGTAGACAGGGGTGGGTTTCTGGGTGTTTGGGCGATACTCTAGCTAGGATTCTGCCCAGTTCAGTAAACCCCCAAATGCCAAATGCTGGCTGGCCATGCCCACCCTGCTCCACCTCTCCCGCCCCTCCCCTTGCAGGCAGGGGTGGGCTCCTACTGGTTCGGACTGGTTTGGCAAACTGGTAGTAACTTGGTGGCCTGGGTTGCTGGAACCAGCAGCGACCCAGGCCTGCCACGCTCCCGAACCAGTCCTCCTACAGGGCTGCCATCTTGATTTTTGGCTCTGCGTATGCGCAGGACAACTTCCTTTGCAGAAATGTAATTTTGGACAAGGAGGAGTAGGGGAGGAACTTGGGCCAGTTCTAGGGTCTGGGGAAGGCTCTGATGGATGTTCTGTGTCGGATGCAGAGATAGAGCCAAGGGCCATCCGACATTTCCCACCTCCACCAGCAGCTGCCTTTGGAGGCTGATATGAGTGAGGAGAAAGAACAGCTGGGGCCTCTTCCAGATGTACATATGTGCAGAGCTGTTAGGGGAGGAGAACAACGGAGGATAAGGAGTCAACATGGGAAGCAAAGCACATGTGGACGCTGAATGGTCCCTTCCTGACTGGGGAATAAGTAGAAGGAAAGGGGAGTGGTGGTCGTAGGAGACAACAGTTCGTATTTCTGAAGATTTTGCTCCTGGTGTTTCGTGCATCAAAAGACCGCTTGCCAGAACTTAATTTACAGCCTTTCGGCCTTGCAATTATCGTAAGGCACTGATAGGGTCTGTACTGCAGTTAACTCCTTGAAGGATTATTGTCTTTTCGGTGGGTGAATGCCATTAATTCACAAGAGGTAAATAAAGAGGGTTTTTTCGTGAGAAGGAGACGGTGTCTTGCTTCTGCTAAGGCTGGGTCAGAACACTTGTATTATGTATACTGATTACAGAATAGAATGCATTATAACCACTATGTATACACAAATGTTAAAAGATTAGGATTATGTATATCTAAACAATATTACCACTATTATTACTGTGTGTAAAATATATTGACCCAGACAATACTTTGGCCACCAAGCACCTATAGATGTTAGTTCAGCTCTTCTGATCCACCCTGACTAAGCCTAGTGGGAGAAACAGAACATAAACCAGCATCTTTGCGTTCCAGGCAGTCCTTGACTTACAACAGTTCACTTAGTGACCGTTCAAAGTTACAACGGCACGTAACGTTACGATTTACACTTACGATAGCTGCAGCATCCCCATGGACATGGGATCAAAAATTAAGACGCTTGGCAAAGTGACTCATTTATGTCGGTCGCAGCGTCCCAGGGTCATAGGATCTCCTTATGCGATGTTCCGACAAGCAAAGTCAGTGGGGAGGGCAGATTCGTTTAACAACTGGCTTCCTAACTTAACAAGTGCAGGGATTCACTTAACAAGAAAGAAAGGTAAAAATGGAGCAAAAACTCACTTAACAACGGTCTCACTTGTTCTGACCCATGATTCCCAAGATACACAAATACAAATAAATACAATAGCAGAGTCGGAAGGGATCTTGGAGGTCATCTAGTCCAACTCTGTGCCTAGGCAGGAAGCCCTATACCGTTTCAGACAAATGGCTCTCCAACATCCTCTTAAAGACTTCCAGTGTTGGGGCATTCACAACTTCTGGAGGCAACTTCTGTTCCACTGATTCATTGTTCCCACTGTCAGGAAATTTCTCCTAGGTTCTAAGTTGCTTCTCTCCTTGATTAGTTTCCACCCATTGCTTCTTGTTCTGCCCTTAGGCACTTTGGAGAAGAGCTTGACTCGCAGCCCCTGAGATACTGGAAGACTGCTATCCTGTCTCCCCTGGTCCTTCTTTTTATTAAACTAGACATACCCAGTTCCTGCAAAAATGAAGCAGACTCCTCATCCCAATAAAACCCCTTTTATTTAGGTTCAAGGGAATTCCTCTCCAGCCAAGTCCCATGAAACAGTCTTTCAAGACATTTCACAACCACAACCTTGATCAGGCTTGGAGAGCTGCCAAGGCCGATATCCTCTAAACTCTACGCTGTAGCAGCAATTCCTTGGCAAGAAGTCAGGAACAGATCTTCACTCTCATGAATGGAACTAATGGCCTCCTGCAAACTCCACTCCCCTTTCGTTCCTCTTTTATTCCCTCTGGGAGGGGCTACTCACCGTCCACTTGTGGCCTTACTCCCAAGTTGATCCCTTTTTCCTTAGCTGTTCCCTTCTCCTGCCAGCTCTGCGCATGCGCACACTGGGAACAGGCTCCAACTGTTCTTCTGCCCCACTGACATCTGACTCCGAAGGTAGCTGATAACTGTCAGAGGGCCCTGCTCCCATCTCTGCCTCCAGCACAGAGCCCTCCTCAGAGCCTTCCCCAGACTCCAGGACTGGCCCATCTTCCTCACTGTCTGAGTCTGCCACCAGCTCTACTGGCGGGACCCAACATCACTTAGCAACAGTGGGCTCCGTCATTATTGTAAGACGAGGACTACCTGTGCAGATCCATATATTTTTGAAGCCAGCGTGAATAATAAGAGATTTTTTTTACCAAACTGTTTGAAGTAACTGACGTGCATTTCTGATTTGGAAACGCTCAACGCCCGGGGCAAAATCATTTGGAAAGCTGTCCTAACACAAGACTTAAGAAAAAAAAAATGGAGAGCCTCAGTGCCTATGTACCAAATCAGGAGGTATTAATATGAACCGTTATTTTTATTCAACTTTTCTATTAAAGGAAGCGACAGATAACCAGAAAAGTCTACCGGCTTTGCGGTGATCAAAGCCATCCAAAAGAGTTTTCTGCTCCAGGCAAAAATAAAGCTTGAGGGATTCTCTCAGAAGAGGAAATATTTCAGTCAATGGGGTCTAGAGCCACGTCAAGGCCAGGGTGAGATCAGCTTCGCCAAAGCAGACTTATATTATGGCTTTATATGTCCTTGCTCGAATATTCCAGGTAGGCAGGAAAAGAAATAAAAGATTGGCATAAAAAGATTGGCAAATAAATAAAAGTTTCTTCAAAACAACAACAGGCAGTGGGATAATGGGTTCAGTTAACAACCACCACAAAAAAATGTCATAAAACCAGTGGTAGGCTGCTTCCGGTTCGTGAGGAAAGGGGCGGGGGAGCGCATTCCACGCATACTTTCAGCTAGAGTCGGATGTCAGATTACCGCAGAAGGTTTGGGAGGGGTGCATCTCATAGGGGAATGTGATTTATGACACAGACTCATGAGAGCCATCTTCTCTCACACACACCCCTTAAAAAGGGGTAAAGGAACAGGGGTAAAGCTCAGCTATAATTCAAATGAGGCTCAGATCTGACTGCAATAAGGTCTTGCCTAATGAATGACTGGTTTTCTTTTGAAACTTGACTCGAGGCTCATGAATTAGTTAGGGCATCTTTTGGAAACCTGACACCGGCCACCTGCCATGCTGTCCTATTTAGCCTTGTTTTTGATGCTGCACACATGCACGCAAGGTGTGCGAGCGAGCAAAGGGCATGCATGGAAGGCCACAATCATAAGTAGACAGTGTGCGTGCTCTCTCTCTCAACCAGTGAACAGGTTGTTAATGTATGTGCATCTGCATCAAACAGGTCGGTCACAGGAGTGTTTCCAGTTATGAATCATGAACGTATAATGGAAATTCCAGCCTCCATCATGGGTCATAAGTCGAGGATTACAGGACAGGTAATCCTCACCTTACAACATTTAATTTAGTGACTGTTCCAAGGTACAAAATCACTGAAAAAGGGGGCCGTTATTTACACTAATGACCATTGCACCATCCCCATGGTCATGTGATCAAAATTAGGCTGTTTGGCAACTCGTTTGTATTTATGGTACAGAACCAGAAGGATTAGGGGGCTGGAACCTCTTCCTTACCATCGGAGGCTGCAACGGCTGGGCCTCTTCACTCTAGAACGACGGCGCCTGAGAGGTGACCTGATGGAAGTCTATAAAATCATGCACGGTGTGGACAAAGTAGAAAAGGAAAAACCGTTTTCCCTATCGCACACCACTAGAACTAGGGGGCCCTCCATGAAACGTTTGGAAGCTAGACCTCAAACAAATAAGAGGAAGGACTTTTTCACCCAGAGGATCCCTGGTCTATGGAACTCCCTGCCAGAAGAAGTGGTGACAGCTGTCAGCCTCGGCACCTTTAAGAAAGGATGAGAGGAGTTCATGGAGAACAAGGGTATCCATGGCTATCATTAGGGATGCCTAAGGACACCCTCCGGGTTGGAGAGATAGGCAGGATGTCTCTCAAGGCCATTTGCAGGGAATCATAAGCAGGTGAAGACATCTGCTTGGGAAGACCCTGAAGCAAATGGGGAGCCACTGTGGGAGACAGAAGGCTGGACTGGAAGGGCTGTGGCCTGTTCCAGCCATATGTTCTTATGATGGTGACAGGGTCCCAGGATCATGGGATCCCCTTTTGCAACCTCACGACACGCAAAGTCAATGGGGAAGCCATATTCACTGAACGAAAGTCTTACTAACTGAACAAATCCCGTCGAGTCCCTTCAGACATGCGGCAAGAAAAGTCGTAAAAACGGTGCAAAACTCAGTTAAGAAATGTCACACTTAGCAACATACAGTCGGGCTCAATTGTGGTCGTAAGTCAAGAACTACCAGTCTGGCAAGGCCCACCACTCATGAGGAACCATCTCCTCTCACTCTCCCCCCCCCCCAAAAAAGTAGGTAAAGATAAAGGTTCCCATTCGCACATAGGTACTAGTCGTTCCCGACTCTAGGGGGCGGTGCTCATCTTCGTTTCAAAACCAAAGAGCCAGTGCTATCCGAAGATGTCTCAGTGGGCATGACTCAACACCAAAGGCGCATGGAACGCTGTTCCCTTCCCACCAAAGGTGGTTCCTATTTTTCTACTTGCATTTTTTACCTGCTTTCGAACCGCTAGGTTTGCAGAAGCTGGGTCAAGGAACAGGAGCTCGCTCCATTACGCAGCGCTAGGGATTCGAACCTCCGAACTGCCGATCTTTCTGATCGACAAGCTCAGTGTCGTAGGCACTGAACTACCGCGTCCCACGGGGTGTCCCCCCCCCCCTGTCCCCGTTGGTGATTTGCAAATCCAGAAAAGTTGGGGAACCTTGCTTTAAACAGTGCCTCTGACAAGAACGGAATGGGGGTTCTAGATCAGGTGTGTCAAACTCATAGGAGGGGCATGGGCCAGACGCGTCACGCACTGGCCACATCCCCCCCTCCAATTTAGCGAAAGGGGGGGGGGAGAAAGCTGCGATACGCCCTGTGACAACGTGTCATCTCGAGTGTGAGACCCCCCTGTTCTAGATTCAGTCCAGTCGTAAACCGGATCTGTCTCGGAAACCAAGTCCCGCCCAACTTTCGCTCCACCGGAGAATTCCGTTCACCTCTCTGGCCGCCTTCTGCACAAAACGCTCATCCGTCACCCGGAAGGCTTTGCAGAGGGCTTCGGCAGGGTCGTGCTGGAACGCTTCTTGGTGCACCAAGTTCACGTGCAGGTGAATGGAGGCGTAGATAGCAGCGTCCACTCCTCCGTGCCCATCGAAGACGGCAAAATAGGCCTGCTCTCCTTGATCCTGCCAATCGAAAGAGGAGCAAATCAAAACACAGAACAAACCGAGGGCCAGCGGCTTCAGCCACCAGGTTATGCAGGGGGGGGCTTTAAATTGTTGTGGCCCACCAGCGGAGCGGGTGAAAGATTCGGACAGTGAGGAGGTTGGAGAGGAACCTAGGCCAGTCCTGGAATCTGGGGAAGGCTCGGAGGAGGGCTCTGGGTCGGAGGCAGAGCGGGGGCCAGGGCCGTCCGACAGTTATCAGCTGCCTTCGGAGTCAGACATCAGTGAGGCAGAAGAACAGCTGGAGCCTGTTCCCAGTGTGTGCATGCGCAGAGTTGCCAGAGGAAGGGAACAGCTAAAGAACAAGGGTCGACTTGGGAGTAAGGCCACAGGTGGACGATGAATGGCCCCTCCCAGAGGGAATAAAAGAGGAGCGAAAGGGGAGTGGAGTTTGCAGGAGACCATTTGTTCGCTTCATTGGTTTGTGACTCCCCAAGGCTCCAGGCCAAGTTCTGCAGCTTTATCGGGACGAGGACAAAGCCGAGTCCTCGTCCCGATAAACTCTTTTTATTGAATTGACAGTGAATTCCTCTCCAGCAAAGTCTTTCCTCTCCCACAGTCTTCCAAGACAGTTCACAATTACTGACCTTTATCAGGCTTGGAGAGTGGCCAGGCCGATATCTTTCAGACAGCACAATATTTGTAAAGAGGGCAGGAATGAACTAATGGCCTCCTGCAAGCTCCACTCCCCTTCCCCTCCTCTTTTATTTCCTCTGGGAGGGGCCATTCATCATCCACCTGTGGCCTTCCTCCCAAGTCGACCCCTGTTCTTTAGCTGTTTAACTTCGTCTGGCCACTCTGCACATGCGCACACTGGGAACAGGCTCCAGCTGTTCTTCTGCCTCACTGATGTCTGACTCCGAAGGCAGCTTATAACTGTCAGAGGGCCCTACTCCCATCTCTGCCTCCGACACAGAGCCTTCCCCAGACTCCAGGACTGGCCCAGGTTCCTCCCCAACCTCCTCACTGTCCGAATCTGCTGCCAGCTCTGCTGGCCACTGTCGGGCCACACCATTACCATAGGCGCCCACGATGTTACTCAAGGGACATTGAGCTGGCCACACCCATCTCAAGGACATCCTGATGTGGCCTACCACATCACCCCTGATCTAACATTCTCTGCTACCTACTGGTAGGTCTCCCTTTTTACCTCCAGGTTGAAAAGGGTGTTGAAGTCTGGAATGCAGACGTGTTTGTCTTCCATCTTGCGTCGCATGTTCTTAATGGCGTGGATGGATGTCTCATAGTACCGACACGGCTTCGTCTGGAGCGGGAAGTCCTTCACCCAGGCGCTGCAAATATTGTGAAGCTTGGTAAACACAGTGCGAGCCAACTTCTCCGTCTCCACCTCTGCAAGAAAAGCGAACACCTTGGTAAGAAGGAAGAACTCATTGTGGAAATCCAAAGGAATATTATCTACCAGGAGTATTACCCGTATTTTTTGGACTATAAGATGCACCGGAGTATAAGACACACCATGATTTTGAAGAGGTACCGTATTTTTCAGAGTATAAGATGCAACAAGGTTTTGAAGAGGTAAATTTAAAAACAAGTAGATAGGTAGATAGAGGGATAGAGAGGGAGAGAAAGAGACAGAAATATAGTAGTTATGTAGGGAGGGAGGGAGTAGGTAGGTAGGAAGGTAGATAAAGGGATAGAGAGCGAGAGAACTATTGATAGAGAAATACAGTAGGTAGGTAGGGGGAGAGAGTGTGTGTAGGTAGGTAGAGGGATCCAGGTGTATTTATCCATGTGCTGAAGAAGGAAATCGCTGACAATCTGCAGCACCTAAAACTTTGTTTCTGCTGGCACAGCACTTGATCAATGCAATTCTCATCAATCAGTTAAAGAGCTTCCAAAAGAGAAAAAATAAATTAATTTTGCACTCTGCAAACCTCCCAAAACCAGTCCATTTTTGGTAAAAACAGGCCCGTTTTTTGTCAAACAAAATGCATGCGTAGCCTTATGGAAGCTTATAGAGTGCTGCTGGGGGTTGGGAGGGCGGAAAATGGTCCGTATTTTGCTCATTTCAGCCCTCCTCAGTCCCGAGGAGCTCTCTGGAAGCCTCCTAAAGGCTCTGCATGTCCATTTTTGTGAAGGGGGCGAGGTTTCGAGAGGCAAAGAAATTGCTGTATTCAGTGTATAAGACGCATCCAGATTTTCACCCTCTTTTTGGAAGGAAAAGGGTGCGTCTTATATTCCAAAAAATACGGTAAATCCTTTTTCTTTTGACGGTTTCCTGAAAATGCTAGGTACAGGCAGTCTCCAATATACCACCTTTTGTTTAGTATATATTTTTTTTAATATTGTATTTTATACAATACAATACAATAGCAGAGTTGGAAGGGACCTTGGAGGTCTTCTAGTCCAACCCCCTGCCTAGGCAGGAAACCCTATACCATTTCAGACCAATGGCTATCCAACATCTTCTTAAAGACTTCCAGCATTCACAACTTCTGGAGGCAACTTCTGTTCCACTGGTTAATTGTCCTCACTGTCAGGAAATTTTTCCTCAGTTCTAGGTTGCTTCTCTCTTTGATTAGTTTCCACCCATTGCTTCTTGTTCTACCCTCAGGTTCTTTGGAGAATAGCTTGGCTCCCTCTTCTTTGGGGCAACCCCTGAGATATTGGAAGGCTGCTATCCTGTCTCCCCAAACTCACAGCCTCTGGATCTAGGCCACTGCACCAAATATTCCAACATAAATAGGTGAGAATATTCCCTTTGGTTAGAGTAAAATTTACACCAAGCTGCTAGTGGCGCCTGTGCAAACTCATTCACCTGTGCAAAAAAATAATAATTTCTCACCTACCAAAAGGAGCAAACAGATTAGTGTGAATGAGTCACTGCATTTTTTGCATGAAATTACAAAGACTGGCACTTCCTCTAGACCAGGGGTTCCCAAACTTGGCAACTTGGCAACTTTAAGACTTTAAGCTGGCTGGAGAATTCTGGGAGTTGAAGTCCACAAGTCTTAAAGTTGCCAAGTTTGGGAACCCCTGCTCTAGACATTTGAAACGGCTTAGTTTTAGCATTGCAGGTTACGACCATCTGTTTCCTGATTGTTCGACGTTACAAAAAAAAAAAAAGAGAGACCTTTTTTCACACGTACGACGATTGACTCATATTTATGGCATATTTATATATTTTTGAAGCCGGCACGAACAATAAAGAGATTTTTTACCAACCGTATGACTCACTTAACAACTGTGATGACTCACTTAACAACTACAATAATACAAAACAATACAATAGCAGAGTTGGAAGGGACCTTGTAGGTCTTCTAGTCCAACTCCCTGCCTAGGCAGGAAGCCCTATACCATTTCAGACAAATGGCTATCCAACATCCTCTTAAAGACTTGCAGTGTTGGGGCATTCCCAACTTCTGGAGGCAACTTCTGTTCCACTGATTAATTGTTCTCACTGTCAGGAAATTTCTCCTCAGTTCTAAGTTGCTTCTCTCCTTGATTAGTTTCCACCCATTGCTTCTTGTTCTACCCTCAGGTGCTTTGGAGAATAGTTTGACTCCCTCTTCTTTGGGGCAACCCCTGAGATATCGGAAGACTGCTATCATGTCTCTCCTGGTCCTTCTCTTCATTAAACTAGACATCCCCAGTTCCTGCAACCGTTCTTCATATGTTTTAGCCTCCAGTCCCCTAATCCTCTTTCTTGCTCTTCTCTGCACTCTTTCCAGAGTCTCCACATCTTTTCTACATCATGGTGACCAAAACTAAATGCAGTATTCCCAGTGTGGCCTTCCCAAGGCCTTGTAAACTGGTATTAACCCTTCACGGGATCTTGATTCTCTCCCTCTGTTTATGCAGCCTAGACCTGGGTTGGCTTTTTTGGCAGCTGCTGCCCACGGCTGGCTCATATTTCAATGGCAAGACTGTGGCAAAAAAGATTGTCAAATGTCTCCAAGCTCACTGAACTAATGTCTCACTTAACATTTTGAGCCCAATTGTGGTTGCATGCCAAGGACTACGTGTACAGAAAGAAAATTCTTGGGTTGTCTTCTAGGGCCACCAAGAAAGCAGGACAAGGAGCAACAGGTGGAAACTAATCAGGGAGAGAAGCAACCTACTACTAGGGAGAAATTTCCTGATGTTGACAACAATTAACCAGTGGAACGGCTTGCCACCAGAAGTTGTGAATGTCCCAACACGGGAGGTTTTTAAGAAGATGTTGGACAGCCATCTGTCTGAAATGGAGGAGGGTCTCCTGAAGACCCTTATACCATTTCAGGGGGAGGACGGTCCCATTCTTCTCCTGAAAGTGAGAGCAATCAATCAGTGGAACAGAAGTTGCCTTCAGAAGTTGGGGGGGGGGGGGGTTGGACTAGATGACCTACAAGGTCCCTTCCAACTCTGTTAATCTGTTAAAGAAGAGAAGTCGTGGGAGCTTCATCTCTGGAGGCTTTCAAGAAGAGACTGGACGGCCATCTGTCAGAAATGGTTTAGGATCTCCTGCTTGGAGGGGGGGGGACTGGACTAGATGACCTCCAAGGCCCCTTCCAACTCTGTTTATCAGTTAAAGAGTTGAGAGGAGAGAAGAAAAGAAGAAAAGTTGTGGGAGCTGCATCCCTGGAAACTTTCAAAAAGAGACTGGACTGCCCTCTGTCAGAGATGATGTAGTGTTTCCTGCTTGAGGGGGGTTGGACTAGATGGCAATCAATCAGTGGAACAGAAGTTGCCTTCAGAAGTTGGGGGGGGGTTGGACTAGATGACCTACAAGGTCCCTTCCAACTCTGTTAATCTGTCTGTTAAAGAAGAGAAGAGTTGTGGGAACTTCATCACTGGAAGCTTTCAAGAAGAGACTAGACAGCCATCTATCAGAAATGGCTTAAGGTCTCCTGCTTGGGCGGGGGGGGGGGCTGGACTAGATGACCTCCAAGGCCCCTTCCAACTCTGTTTATCTGTTAAACAGTTGAGAGGACAGGAGAAGAAGAGAAGCTGTGGGAGCTTCATCACTGGAAACGTTCAAGAAGAGACTGCCATTTGTCAGAAATGGTGTAGGCTCTCTTGCTTAGCCATGGGGTTGGACTAGATGACCTACAAGGCCCCTTCCAACTCTGTTAATCCATTAGAGAGTAGAGTAGAACAGAACAGAATAGAACAGAAGATGGGAAAGTTTCATCACTGGAAGCTTTCAAGAAGAGAATGGACTGCCATGTGTCAGAAATGGTGAAAGGGTCTCTTGCTTGGGTGGGTTGGACTAGATGACCTACAAGGTCCCTTCCAACTCTGTTCAAGAAGAGAAGAGAGGTTGTGGGAGCTTCATCACCGGAAGCTTTCAAGAAGAAGAGACTAGACTGTCATCTGTCAGAAATGGTTTAAGGTCTCCTGCTTGGGCAGGGGGCGGGGGAAGAGACGGGACTGGATTAGATGACCTCCAAGGCCCCTTCCAACCCTGCCATTCTATTATTAAGACCTCCGAGCTCACTTCCAGCTCTATTCTGATTCTGGCTGGAAAAGGAACAGAAATGTGCATTTGTGCTGGAAGAGGAAGCCCTGTGCCCCAGCCGGAGAGAAAAACACTCCTCTAATACTGGCTAGGGCAGCCCCCCTGGGGATGGTGCACGCTGTGTGAGCATCATCAATAATTACTGGTTCCCCCCCCCCTTTTTTTTTTAAGAGCCCTCTGCAGTTTATCCACCCCCTCGCAGCTGTAAATTACTCATCAATCCTTAATGCTGGAGTGCTGGGCTGGGGCTGAGTCAGCCGTCAGCCCATCTCGGCTAGCACCGAGATCCGCCTCCCACTCCTGCTAGGAAGCTTAAATTGAAGCCGAAGTCCCACTTGATCTCACAAGGATCCGCTGGGTTGGCCGAGAGTGGCTGTGTAAGAAACAAGGGCTAGTCTGCACTCCGTGGTAAAAGAAAATCCCAGTTTTTTCAGAAGTGCTCGTCATAATAAATGTCAGGGTCCCAAATAGCACCCAAAAGTAAATCAGAGTCCGAGGCAAAGTCTTGCTCAAAGTTCCAATTTATCAAGAGGGCCATGTTGGCACATCTGGGGAAACCCGAATATGAAAGCTTCCCGGTTTCCCCCACCCCGTTGAAAGTTCCAGATCTTGCCCCCCACACCCACAAACCCATCCCATGGTCCTATCTCCCACTGCCACGCTGGCAGCTTCCACCCATCCAGTTCCAGTCAGGTGCAGAGGGTTCAAAGACAAAGGTTGACCTTGGCTTTCTAGAAAGAATGTTGTTATGGCTACATCTCATCTAACTCCGTTCAATCCCTCCTCCCATTTCTCCACAATAGAAAAAGGCATAGTAGAAGAATAGAAAGTGTGGCAGGCCAAAGATCCCCCAAAAAAGATGGCTGCAGGCCTTGGCTTTCTAGAAAGAATGTTGTTATGGCTACCTATCATCTAACTCCGTACAATCCCCCCTCCCATTTCCCCACAATAGAAAAAGGCATAGTAGAAGAATAGAAAGTGTGGCAGGCCAAAGATCCAAAAGCAAAGATGGCTGCAGGCCTGACAATAAGTGGCAGAAAAGCAGAAGCAAGGGCAAGAACTGAGAACTGTTGGGTTTGTGGGGGTTCTTGGGGCTCCTCTCAGCTTGGGGGTTTGCTTGTACATATTTCATCACCCAGCTGGGTAACATGAGCAGCATCAAAAGGGTGTGGGGTTTGCTCTCTCTGTCTCTATACAAGTGGCTTGCACTGTCAGTGTTGACAGGGAGTGTTCTTGGATGGATGGATGGATGGATGGATGGATGGATGGATGGATGGATGGATGGAGAGAGAGAGAGAGAGAGGATAGACAATAGACAGATGATAGATGATAGACATTGAGATAGATAGATGATAGATAGATAGATAGATAGATAGATAGATAGATAGATAGATAGATAGATAGATAGATAGATAGATATGATAGACAGACAGACAGATAATGATAGATATGATAATAGCTAGCTAACTAGGTGATAGGTAGGTAAAGATGGATGGATGGACGGACAAACATTGAAATAGATAGATAGATAGATAGATAGATAGATAGATAGATAGATAGATAGATAGATAGATAGATAGATAGATAGATAGATAGATAGATAGATAGATAGATAGATAGATAGATAGATAGATAGATAATAGCTAACTAGATGATAGGTATAGTTAGATGGATGGACGGATGGATGGGCAGACATTGAGATAGGTAGGTAGGTAGGTAGGTAGATAGATAGATAGATGATAGATAGATAGATAGATAGATAGATAGATAGATAGATAGATAGATAGATAGATAGATAGATAGATATGATAGATAGATATGATAGACAGACAGATAGACAGACTGTCAGTTTGTGAACCATCTCTACTATTTATTTTATTTTTATTTTTCACATTTATATACCGCCCTATCTCCCTTGCGGGACTATCAAACTGCCATAGAGAGGAGCATCCAAACATTCTTGTGATCAAAAAGGAATCTCAAACTGGCCTGTGAATGCACATGTCTAAATTACCATCTCTCAGTGGCTGTGATTTATGACGAAGGCTGAGGGGAGGACAGTAATGCGGGCAATGTTCAGAAGCAGATAAAGAAAGCAAAAAAGATGTCTGCAACGAAAAAATGCCAGGATGTTAATCCTAATAAATGATTGGATTTCTTATGAACCTTGTCTCGCTTGTAAATTTGTTAGGTTTTCTCCTGGGAACTTGACACAGACAATGATAGATATGATAGATAATAGCTAGCTAGCTAGATGATAGGTAAAGATAGATAAGACTGACAGACAGATAGATGATAGAGAGAGAGAGAGAGAGAGAGAGAGAGAGAGAGAGAGAGAGAGAGAGAGAGAGAGAGGTAAAGATAGATAGACAGACAGACGAGGGAGAGAAGAGAGGGAGATGGCCATAACTCAAGGACTACCTGCAGTGGATTTTGCAACTGCAGGAAGACTCATGGAGTAGAGCCGCTGCTAACAACGTCCAGCATCCTTAACCGTTCCAAGCGAAGGGTGAGAATGTGAGAAATGTTCAGCCGTTCTCGGAGGCTGTTTCAAACATGCATGCCAGTTTCACCGATCTCCATTTGAAATTAAGGAGGGGCTTTCACAGCCGAATGAAAACTGATCCGTTTCCTTCACCGAAACAAGAGCCGCCTCAACAAACACAACCCCAAAATAAGGCACCGTCTCCTTTGCTCGCTTCTTCATTTATTTCTTTGCATTCTTAGTTTTTGGGAAACTCTGGAGCAAAAGCAGAGGGGGAAGAAAGATGAGAGCCTGCTTTGCAGGCTGAACAATAAATAGGTCTGCCAGCATGTCCTAGAAATCGTTGCCCCCTCCTCCTAACCAGCCTTTGGGGATCTTACTCAGCAGATACTCTGGAGTGAAAAACATACCTGGCCTTGGCGTGGTGGGTGTAAACTTTTTCTGCGTCATATAAGGGGGAGGGAAACTACTTTGGTTTTATAAAACGTCTTGTGTCCTGACACCGTAATAATAATAATAATAATTTATTAATTTATAGACCGCACCCTCTCCCCATGGGGACTCGGGGCGGTGCACAGGCAATTTAAAAATCCAAAAATACAACAGTATACAAATACAAAATGGTAAAATCAAATTAAATTAACCCCTGTGCTAAAATCACTATTAAAACCCTTAAAACCCTAACAATACCCCCTAAAAATTTATACAATTTCATTTTGTGGCTAGGAATGTAGACATTAGGCCAGGCCGGCCTGATGGAAGAAGTGAGTCTTTAACTTCTGGCGGAAGCAGCGGAGGTCCGTCGTTGTTCTAATGTCAGGGGGAAGGTCATTCCAGAGGGTTGGGCCCGCCACAGAGAAGGCCCTTCCCCTGGGCGTCACCCGCTGGCATTGCCTAGTGGACGGCACCCGGAGAAGTCCCTCTCTGTGGGAGTGAATCGGTCAAAGGGATGTCGACCGTAGCCACACACACACAAAATCAAAAGAGTAAAACCTTCATAAAGGGAAAGGTTCCCCTTGCATGTATGTTCCAGTTGTTCCCGGCTCTAGGGGACGGTGCTCATCTCCGTTTCAAAGCCGAAGAGCCAGCGCTGTCCGAAGACGTCTCCGTGGTCATGACTCAACACTGAAGGCGCACGGAACGCTGTTCCCTTCCCACCAAAGGTGGTTCCTATTTTTCTACTTGCATTTTTCACCTGCTTTCCAACTGCTATGTTGGGCAGAAGCTGAGACAAGGAACGGGCGCTCACTCCGTTACGCGGCGCTAGGGATTCGAACCGCCGAACTGCCGACCTTTCTGATCGACAAGCTCTCAGCACCTGAGCCACCGTGTCCCTATAAAACCTCCCAAATTGGCTGCATCCAAAAGGAAAGTTGATTTTATCCAACAAAAGTAATGATTCTATTTTAATAAAAGTTGGGATTTCTGGTATTGATGGCTGGGAAACAAGAGTATCAGATTTTACTGGGAGTGAGTAGCGGTTAAGATTTGGTTTATAGAAATAGTTATTGCAATGACTGTTCTTGAATCTTTCTTTTACATAAACTTTGCTCTTATTATAAGTGTAGGGGAAATATTGAGAACTATGGATTTATAAGATGACCGTAGGATGTGTATAAGATTTATCAGCTTGGAATGAACTAGACTAAAATTGGAGGAGGCGTTAAACTCCTCAGTCTTTGTTCAATGTTGGTGTGTATTCAATGTTGGTGTGTATTCAATGTTGGTGTGTATTCAATGTTGGTGTGTACTACTCTTTGTGTTCAAAATGTAACAAAAAATTATTTTAAAAAAAGTAATGATTCTAAAGTCCACAAAACAAGCTGTGTAGGTAGTCCTCAACTTATGACCATAATTAAGCCCCATAATTAATGTTTAGTTTAGTTTAGTTTAGTTTATTTCAAATTTATATACCGCCCTATTCTCCCAGATGGGACTCAGGGCGGTGCACAGAAAAGATAAAACCCACAAGAAGTACAAAAGTATAAAATAGAATTAAATAATGACTCTGTGCTAAAATAATTTAAAATTATTCAAATCCAATTAAAATTACTTGTTAATCTATCTATGTCAGGCCAGCCAGGTGGAAGAAATAAGTTTTAAGTGTCCAGCGGAAGAGGCGTAGGTCCGTGATGGTTCGGATGTCGAGGGGCAGGTCTTTCCAGAGGGCCGGACCCGCCACAGAGAAGGCCCATCCCCTGGTGGTCGCCAGCCAGCATTGACCGGCAGACGGAACCCTGAGGAGGCCCTCTCTGTGGGAGCGGACAAATCGAAGGGAGGTATGTGGTAGGAGGCAGTCTCGTAGGTAGCCAGGACCCGTGCCATGGAGCGCTTTAAAGATTGTAACTAGCAGTTTGTAACTAGCAGTAACTAGTGAGAGGTGTGTTAAGTGAGTTGCCCCCCGCCACCCCAATTTTACGACCTTTCTAGCCACAGTTGTTAAGCGAATCATTGCAGTTATTCAGTTAGCACCACGGTTGTTAAGTGAATACGGCTTAAGAAGGTCACAAAAGGGGATCACGTCACACACACACACACACACACACACACACACACACACACACACACGGGACACTGGAACTGTCGTAAATATGAGTCAGTTGCCAAACCTCTGAATTTTGATGACCTGATCATGGGGAAGCAGCAAAGGTTATAAGTGTGAAAAACGGTTATGTCCCTTTTTTTAGTGCCGCTATAACGTTGAACAGTCACTAAATGAACTGTTGTAAGTGGAGGACTACCTGTAAAGTCATTTTAAAAGCTTAAAAAGAATATGAAGAACGGCTGCAGGAGCTGGGTATGTCTAGTTTGATGAAGAGAAGGACCAGGGGAGACATGATAGCAGTGTTCCGATATCTCAGAGGGTGCCACAAAGAAGAGGGAGTCAAACTTTTCTCCAAGGCACCTGGGGGCAGGACAAGAAGCAACGGGTGGAAACTAACCAAGGAGAGAAGCAACTTAGAATTAAGGAGAAATTTCCTGACAGTAAGAACAATTAACCTCTGGAACAGCTTGCCTCCAGCAGTTGTGAATGCCCCAACCCTGGAAGTCTTTAAAAAGATGTTAGACAGCCATTTGTCTGAAATGGTATAAGGTTCCTGCCCATGCAGGGGGTTGGACTAGAAGACCTACAAGGTCCCTTCCAACTCTGCTATTGTATTGTATTGTATTGTATGTGCCTCAAACTGGCCTTAGGGAACATTTAATGTTAGTTGGGTTTTGTATTAGGATCGAATTTGTATTATGACAGCTTATTATGATATATAGGTAGTCCACAACTTATAACAGGCAACTTCCAGAATTCCCTAGCAAAATAGGTTTTCAGCTTGGCTTTAAGAGGGGTGGACTTCCACTCCCAGAATTCCCCATCCAGAATGCTTTAAGATGGGTGGACTTCCACTCCCAGAATTCCCCATCCAGCATGCTTTAAGAGGGGTGGACTTCCACTCCCAGAATCCCCCAGCCAGCATGCTTTAAGAGGGGAGGGCTTCCACTCCCAGAATCCCACAACCAGCATGCTTTAAGATCAGCGGACTTCCACTCCCAGAATTCCCCAGCTAGCAGGCTTTAAGATGGGTGGACTTCCACTCCCAGAATTTCATTGCCAGCTTGGCTTTATGATGGGTGGACTTCCACTCCCAGAATTCCCCATCCAGAATGCTTTAAGAAGGGAGGACTTCAACTCCCAGAATCCCACAACCAGCATGCTTTAAGATGGGTGGACTTCCACTCCCAGAATTTCACTGCCAGCTTGGCTTTATGATGGGTGGACTTCCACTCCCAGAATTCCCCATCTAGCAGGCCTTAAGGTCGGTGGACTTCCACTCCCAGAATTCCCCAGCCAGCTTGCCTTTAAATCGGTGGACTTCAATTCCCAGAATTCCCCAGCCAGCTTGACTGGCTGGGGGATTCTGGGAGTTGAAGTCCACCGATCTTAAATGGGCCAAGCTTAAGAAACACACTTCTTCTGTGCCATGTATTTTCTCACTTACGTAGGATCCCATCTGGACTGTCCTCGTTTTTGGGCAGGTAATGGTTGGAGAGGTCGCTCTGCAGGACTTCGTCCGCTGTTGCCCGGGCTAACGCCGCTGCGAGGAGGGAGGGGCAGTTACTGGAAGACAAAGAAGAAACGAGAAAGGTTTGAAACCTTGACGGGTAAAAAGCGAAAAGCCAACTGCACAACAGCATCAGGGGGTCCGATATGAGATGGAAGCTACATATCTGAGAATGTAGAAGATGAAGATCCCTGGTGGCCCAGTGGTTAAAATGCAGTATTGCAGGCTAACTCTGTTCACCCTTCCAGGAGTTCGATTCCCTCAACCTTGATCAGCCCAAGGGTGACTCAGCCTTCCTTTGGTAAAATGATGACCCAGAATAGAAGAAAAGAGTAGAGTAGAATAGTAGAATAGAATCGAGGAATGAAAGAATAGACTGGAGAATAGAATTGAGGAATAAAGGAATAGAATAGTATAGAATAGAATCGAGGAATGAAGGAATAGACTAGTAGAATCGAATCGAATCGAGGAATGAAGGAATAGAATAGAGAATAGAATCGATGAATGAAGGAATAGAATAGAAAATAGAATTGAGGAATAAAGGAATAGAATAGAGAATAGAATAGAATTGAGGAATGAAGGAATAGAATAGAGAATAGAATCGAATGAAGGAATAGAATAGTAGAATCGAATCAAATCGAGGAATGAAGGAATAGAATAGAGAATAGAATCGATGAATGAAGGAATAGAATAGAAAATAGAATTGAGGAATAAAGGAATAGAATAGAGAATAGAATAGAATTGAGTAATGAAGGAATAGAATAGAGAATAGAATCGAATGAAGGAATAGAATAGTAGAATAGAATAGAATTGAGTAATGAAGGAATAGAATAGAGAATAGAATCGAATGAAGGAATAGAATAGTAGAATAGAATAGAATTGTGGAATGAAGGAATAGAATAGAGAATAGAATAGAATCGATGAATGAAGGAATAGAATAGAGAATAGAATAGAATCGATGAATGAAGGAACAGAATAGAATTGAGGAATGAAGGAATAGAATAGAACTGAGGAATGAAGGAATAGAATAGAGAATAGAATAGAATTGAGGAATGAAGGAATAGAGAATAGAATAGAATTGATGAATGAATAGAATAGACGAATAGAATAGAATTGAGGAATGACAGAATAGAATAGAGAATAGAATAGAATCGAATGAAGGAATAGAATAGTAGATAAGAATAGAATTGAGGAATGAATAGAATAGAGAATAGAATAGAATCTAATGAAGGAATAGAATAGTAGAATAGAATAGAATTGAGGAATGAATAGAATAGAGAATAGAATAGAATCGATGAATGAAGGAATAGAATAGTAGAATAGAATTGATGAATGAATAGAATAGAATTGAGAATAGAATAGAATCGATGAATAAATAGAATAGAAGAATAGAATAGAATTGAGGAATGACAGAATAGAATAGAGAATAGAATCGAATCGAATGAAGGAATAGAATGGAGAATAGAATAGAATTGATGAATGAAGGAATAGAATAGAATAGAATAGAAGAAAATAGAGTAGAACAGAATAGAGTAGAACAGAAGTGTAGAATAGAAATAGAATAGAATAGAAAAGAGTAGAGTAGAAGAGTAGAATAGAATAGAAGAAAATAGAGTAGAATGGTAGAATAGAATAGAATAGAATAGAAAAGTAGAGTAGTACAGAAGAGTAGAATAGAGTAGAGTAGAATAGAGTAGAGTAGAGTAGAATAGAATAGCGTAGAGTGTAATGGAATAGAACAGAATATAACAGAATGGAGCAGAATAGAATACAATAGCAGAGTTGGAAGGGACCTTGGAGGTCATCTAGTCCAACCCCCTGCCTAGTCAGGAAACCCTATACCATTTCAGACAAATGGTTATCCAACATCTTCTTAAGGACTCAGGCAGCCTCTGAGATATTGGAAGGCTGCTATCCTGTCTCCCCTAGTCCTTCTTTTCATTAAACTAGCCATGCCCAGTTCCTGCAACCGTTCCTCATATCTTCTGGGTGATGTCGGCTATTCCTGCCAGTTTAGTGTCATCTGCGATTCCCCCCCCCCCCAATCCCCCTTCGAACACCAGCAAGTTTTCAAACTGTAAAATCTAGAGCCGCCTTACATTAAAAAAAACCCCACACACGAGCCCCCCTCCATCTAACCAAAAAGGGGAGACTCCCATTCTTTCTTTCTTT
Organism: Rhabdophis nuchalis; assembly: GCA_039707465.1. NCBI lineage: Eukaryota > Metazoa > Chordata > Lepidosauria > Squamata > Natricidae > Rhabdophis > Rhabdophis nuchalis. The sequence goes on from CM077643.1 coordinate 403,684,705, forward strand.
TTTTGCATGTCGTGTTTCCGTAAATTTCTTTTAAGGCAGTCTTTTAAAGCTAAAATACCAACAGTGCCCACCAAATAACACGCTGCCAGGAATGAAATGCCAGCCCTTTCACTTAAAATGCCATCCAGAGGCACCTCCTTTTCAGCTGCAAGCGCTTGTGCTGTCTACCCACACAGTTGCTCGGAAGTGCAAATCAGTAAATAAATAAATAAATAAACGCAGTCTAGCAATGTGGGGGGAGCAGCCAGGGATACACTGAGCTGGCCGACTCTTGACACCGGCCTTAGAGATCATTTCAGGCAGCGGTCGCCAATTGGTGGTCCGCAGAAAAACGATTTGCATTTTTTATCTTGCACTAAATCCGGGGGCCCTCAGGATTGGAGCTCTCGCCTCCCAATCAGGAGGTTGTGAGTTCAATCCTAGGTAGAGGCAGACGTCGGGTCTCCTGCTTGGGCAAGGGGGTTGGACTAGATGACCTGCCAGGTCCCTTCCAACTCAGTTATCTGTTAAAACTACCGCCCCCTGGGACGGATGCGTGCAATGAACGCTTGTGTTGCTGCAGAGAGTCTCCTCCTTCGGGGTTTTTTTGTGACGGTCGGAGGGGCGCAGAAATTCCGACTTGGGGTCTGCTTCGGTCTCCTGGTGGGGGGCTCTTCGCACAGTCACTCAAGCACTTGTGATATCCCGTCTAGGCTACTGTAACGCTCTCTACATGGGGCTCCCCTTGAGGTGCACTCGAAGGTTACAGCTAGTTCAGAATGCGGCCGTGCGGGTGATTAAGGGTGCCCCAAGGCAATCCCACATAACACCTCTCCTGCGCGAGCTGCACTGGCTACCTGTGACCTTTCGGGTGCGCTTCAAGGTGCTGATTACCATCTTTAAAGCGCTCCATGGCACGGGGCCTAGTTATGTGCAAGCCTGTCTACTACCCCACACATCCCTTAGACCAGTGTTTCTCAATTATTTTCTGTCATGCCCCCCCTAGGAAGAAGAAAACATTTCGCGCCTTTCTGTCTCTCTTTCTCTCTCTGTCTGTCTGTCTTTCTTTCTCTCTCCCACTTTTTTCTTTCTTTCTTTTTCTTTCTCTCTATCTCTGTCTGTCTCTCCTTCGTCTGCCCATCTATCACTGTGTGTGTGTGTGTGTTGCATTCACGCACTTCCTGTGTCTCTCTCTTTCTCTCCCTGTCTTTCTCTGTCTCTCTGTGTGTGTCTGTCACTCTCTGATTCCTCCCCCCCTCCCTGTCTCTCTCTGTGTCTGTGCCTCTCTCTGTCTGTGTGTCGTCGTCCCCGCCCCGCCCCCACTCCCCGCGGAGTCTCCTCAGCCCGGCTCACCCGCCTTAGCCTGCCCCGGCCATCCGTGCTTGATCGCTCGTTCGCTCGCTCCGCTCCTTCCAGGAGCTGAGAAGCCTCCATGTGTGCGTGTGTGTGTGTGTGTGTGCGTGTGTGTGTGAGGAACGGCAGTCCCTGGAAGACGACGAGTGGCCAGCATGCTGGCTGTGGAGGGAGGGAGGAGGAGGGAGAAAGGGAATCGGCAGAGCCGATTTGCCGAGGTCAAACGCGCCCCCCTTTACAGAGCCTCGCGCCCCCCCCAGGGGGGCGCGCCCCACTATTTGAGAAACGCTGCCTTAGACCGATCCGCTCCCATAGAGAGGGTCTTCTCCAGGTGCCGTCGGCCGGGCAATGCCGGTTGGTGACGCCCAGGGGAAGGGCCTTCTCTGTGGCGGGCCCTGCCCTCTGGAACGACCTTCCTCCCGAACTCCGTACCACCTCGGACCTCTGCCTTTTCCGCCAGCGCCTGAAGACGCACCTGTTCCATCAAGCCGGCCTAGTGTGACCACCCGATAACGACTGAGTTTTAAATTAGCAAATTTTAATTAGAGGGATTTTAATATGCTTGTTTTAGCACAGGGTTCTTAAGTTTAATTGTGGTTTTAGGATATTATGTATTTGTATATTTATATTGTGTTTTAATTTCCTGTGCGCCGCCCTGGGTCCTTCCGTAGGAGATAGGTGCGGGATATAAATCAAATAAAACTAAAACTAAAAACTAAACTTTGGGAGAAGGCTGGAGGGAAGAGCCACTGGTGGCAAAGAGCCGGAGGACCTCGTTCCAGTGGGGCTGCATCCTGGCCTGGAACTGGCTGACCATCTCAGCCCACTGAGCCTCCAGGGGCCGGCACCTGGCCTTGCACTCCCGCAGGTCTTCCCTCTGCTTGGAAAGCCTGTGCTCCTAGTCCTCAGTGAGGGGCTTCTGATGCAATTTGAACTGAGCTGTTGTGCCAACTCTTTCTCCTGGGGGCTGCTTAGCTCCAGCAACTGCTTCCGGTTGGGGCCCTAAGGAGCCCGGGCGGGCGGGCGAGGAGTAGCTGGCAGGGGAGGGGTGAGTAGAGGCTGGCAAGGCGCCCCTCGACGTGAATGACATCGCGTTGGCCACGCCCACCCAGTCACATGACCACCTAGCCACGCCCACCCAGCCGGTCATTAGTCAGATCATAGGAGTGCTCCGTGGGATTTAAAATTATGAATTTAGTGGTCTCTGGGGTCCGGAAGGTTGGTGACCCCTGATGTAAGGGAGACCAGAATACGATGTAAATCAGCAAAGATGCCCTCTTCCTGTCTCATTGCCTAAGTTTGCTTAAAAGAAAAAAAAAATACTTCCTGAAACTTCACAGAAGGACTACAGGCAGTCTTCGACTTACGACCAGAATGGAGGCCAAAATTTAGGCTGTTAAGCGAAACATGGGTTGGGTGAGTTTGCCTCGCTCTAGGGCTTTTCGTGCCACAGTTTCTTAAGCTGCGGTTGCAAAGTTAGTCACCCAGTCCTTAAGGGAATCTGCCTTCCCTTAAGTGTGAATTGAGGTCATTTCAGGGCCGCTGTCACTTCAAATGGTCACTAAATGAACGGTCGTAACTCGAGGACTATCTGCATCTTCATATGCTCAATCAATCAGATGCCTCAGTCATGAACATATATATATGTTAGTTTTTATGAGCTGATCAATAAATTTAAATTTGAGAGACCAAGATAGATCTATTTCGAGCTTATTAGCTCTCATCAGTTGGCCATACCCTTTACTGGGATTCGAACCGGGGCATATATATATATATATATATATATATATATATGTTTTCTGAGGTTTTCGCGGGTGTTTGTATGTAGGTCTTTGGTTGTTCGGGTTTTCTCCCGCGTAGAATTGGAAGTATCTTCACGACGTTTCGATGAAGTCTCATTCATCATCTTCAGGCTGGTGCTTCCGGCTTGGTGCTTCCAGGAGCAAGGAAGCACCAAGCCGAAAGCACCAGCCTGAGGATGATGAATGAGATTTCATCGAAACGTCGTGAAGATACTTCCAATTCTACGCGGGAGAAAAACCGAACAACCAAAGACCTACATATATATATATATATATGTTAGTTTTATGAGCTGATCAATAAATTAAATTAGAAAAGACCAGGATAGATCTATTTCGAGCTTATTAGCTCTCATCAGCTGGCCATACCCCTTACTGGGATTCGAACCGGGGCTTTGTTGCATGCTAAGCAAGTAGCCTAGCACTGTAGCCAAGCCGGTTCTCCTTATTGCATCAGCTTAGACAGGGTATATTAGTATAGGTAATTGTTTCACAACAACCTGTTATTATTAGGCCCCAATTCAGGGAGGAAACACACTGTATACATATATATATATATATGTTAGAAATTTTTTTTTAAGGGCTGAAAATAAAGAGACCAGGATGGATCCATTTCAGGCTTATTAGCCTTCTTCAGCTGGCCATACTAAAGGGACCTCTTAACAGGAGTTGTGATAATTATCTCTCATATATATATGTGTGTGTGTGTGTGTGTGTGTTAGTTTTATGAGCTGATCAACACACATATTAAAAAAATTATACAACGGAACTCTTGGCTTTCTGTCTAGATGGTCTCTGGTGATGAGCCGAAAGGCAGAAAAGGAAACAGTATGTCTCCTCCCTTAATTGGGGCCCTAACAGGGTGACACAAATATAGATAGATAGATAGATAGATAGATAGATAGATAGATAGATAGATAGATAGATAGATAGATAGATAGATAGATAGATAGATAGATAGATAGATAGATAGATAGATAAAAATAATTGTTCCACAACACCCAGTTAGGGCCACAATTAAGGGAGGAGACATACTGTTTCCTTTTCTGCCTTTCGGCTCATCACCAGAGACCATCTAGACAGAAACCCATGAGTTCCGTTGTGTGATTTTTTTATATGTGTGTTAGTTTTTTATGAGCTGATCAATAAATAAATCAGGGAGACTAGTATAGATCTATTTCGACCTTTTTAGCTCTCATCAGCTAGCCGGTTCGAATCCCAGTAAGGGTATGGCTAGCTGATGAGGGCTAAAAAGCTCGAAATAGATCTATACTAGTCTCTCTGATTTATTTATTGATCAGCTCAAAAAAAACCTAACATATATATATGTGTGTGTGTGTGTGTGTGTATGTTACGTTTTTGAACTGATCAATAAATAAGTATTTATTGATTGATCAGCTCAAAAACATAACACACATATAAAACAATTACACAACGGAACTCATGGCTTTCTGTCTAGATGGTCTCTGGTGATGAGCCGAAAGGTAGAAAAGGAAACAGTATGCTTCCTCCCTTAATTGGGGCCCTAACAGGGTGTTGTGGAAACAATTATATATATATATAATTGTTTCCACAGGCTTCGGTCTGTGACTGTGGATGGCAGCCTGAGGATGGCAAGTGAGATCTTGCCGAAACGTTGCAATAAAAATTCCATGCTATATACACGGGAAAACACCCGAGGATGGCAATACCAGCATACCTACACCCGTGAAAATCTACGAAAACATATATATATATATGATCAGCTCATAAAACTAACACACACACACACACACATATATATATATATATTTGTTTGTGTGTGTGTTAGGTTTTTGAGCTGATCAATAAAAGGAAAAGGAAATATATATATATATATATCAAGACCATTGGAATATCAAAGCAATGTCTTTATCAGGAGATGCGAGTTCAAAAGATCTTGGCAGCGTTCTCTAAAACCAAATGTTCACATTTGGTATTTTGCTTGGAGGGCTTCGAGCTGCCCCCGTTTATGTCTGCAAAGGAACCAGCCAACAAAAGCACAAAAAAGCTATTATTCCGGACAATGATCTAAAAGGTTTTGTCTCAAAAGAAAACAACACGAGCCTCGCTGATAGCAAAGTCATTCTCTGCCTCTGATCTCTTCTAGACTGAGCTTAGGAACTTTAAGAGGGGAGGACTTCCACTCCCAGAATCCCCCAGCCAACAGGCTTTCAGATGAGTGGACCTCCACTCCCAGAATCCCCTAGCCACTCATGCTTAAAATTGCGGAGCTCGGGAAATTCTGCTCTAAAATTACTTACATAAAGTTAAACTCGCCATTCTGCAAACACACTCTCACACTGCTGTTTGTTTGTATAAATGAAGGCTCTCCAAACTAGGCATGTTTAAGACTTGTGGACTTCAGCTCTCAAAATTCCCCAACCAGCATGTCTTGAGTCCCTCCATGGCCACAAGAAATCTAATTTGGCCCAGTGGTGGGTTGCTAACTGGTTTAATGCTGGTTGCGCAGAACCAGGACCAACCCATCTCTGCTTCAGCTCTATCTATCTATCTATCTATCTATCTATCTATCTATCTATCTATCTATCTATCTATCTATCTATCTATCTATCTATCTATCTATCTATCTATCTATCTATCTATCTATCTCAATGTCCGTCCGTCCGTCCGTCCATCCATCCATCCATCCATCCATCCATCCATCCATCCATCCATCCATCCTTCCTTCTATCTTGGGTCTCAAACTGCCAATCTTCCGGTCTATCTATTTATTTTCTATCCACCAAGGACTCCCACATATCCATCCATCAATCATGCTTGGCCTACAAAGAACTGAATTCTAATCTATTCCATTCCACTCCATACTCAATTCATTCCATTCCATTCCCTATACTATTTCTATTCCATTCCATTCCATTCCATTCTGTCTATTCTATTCTATTCTATTCTAATTCTTATTCTAATTCTATTCTATTCTATTCTATTTTAATTCTAATTCTATTCCATTCCATTCCATTCTCTATTCTATTCCATTCCATTCTACTCTATTCTGCTCTGCTCAAGTTTCCTACTTGAGCAGTGGGGTTGGACTAGAAGACCTCTGAGGTCCCTTCCAACTCTGTTATTCTTCTGAAAGCCCAAGCTAGATGTTCTCTCCTTCCCCTTACACCAGTGGTAGTCAACCTGGTCCCTACCGCCCACTAGTGGGCGTTCCAGCTTTCATGGTGGGCGTTAGGAGTTTTGTCCGATACTGAAGCACTTTCCTTTTTCAAAATTTAAATGAGTTCCCTACTTTATAAATCACCATTACTGTGGAACAGGTGGGCGGTTAGAAAATTTTACTACTAACAGAGATACAAAAGTGGGTGGTAGGTATAAAAAGGTTGACTACCCCTGCCTTAAAAGAATTACGGTGGGGCAATCTTGAGTTTCTTCCTCACTCCTTCTGTTTTTAGGGCGAAGCTGCTGTAATGCTCCATGTTATCATCAGTTCAAATGTCTAATCAAAGAATTGACCAGGTAGGCAGTTTGGCATTATACCCACAAAGTGCATTTCTGCAGTCCTGTGTATCCTGCCAGCCAAGTAGAATGAGCCACGTCCCATCAATGAACTTGGAAAGGAAACCATTTGAAGTGGGCCCCCAGATGTATTTTGGGGGGCGCCAGACCGAAAGTGCATAGCGAAATGTAGCATGAGAGACGTTGCTGAACACCCAACCTAGCAGCCACAGACTATCTAATAAAATGAAATTCAAGGGCGAAAAGAGTCAGGTTCTACATTTAGGCAATAAAAACGAAATGCACAGGTAGAGTATAGGTGGGACCTTGCTCAATAGCAGTAACTGTGAAAGGGATCTTGGAGTCCTAGTGGACAACCATTGAAATAGGAGCCAGCCGTGGGCAGCAGCTGCCAAAAAACCCAACCCAGGTCTAGGCTGCATCAACAGAGGGAGAGAATCAAGATCCCGTGAAGGGTTAATACCACTTTTGTAATGCCTTGGGAAGGCCACACTTGGAATCTTTGCATCTAGTTTTGGTCAGCAAGATGTAGAAAAGATGTGGAGACTCAAGAAACAGTGCAGAGAAGAGCAACAAAGAGGATGAGGGGACTGGAGACTAAAACATATGAGGAACGGTTGCAGGAAGAACTAGGGGAGACATGATCCCAGTCTTCCAATATCTCAGGGGTTGCCACAAAGAAGAAGGAGGTCAAACTATTCTCCAAAGCACCTGAGGGCAGAACAAGAAGCAATGGGTGGAAACTAATCAAGGAGAGAAGCAATTTAGAACTGAGGAGAAACTTCCTGACAGTGAGAACAATGAATCAATGGAACTACTTGCCTCCAGAAGTTGTGAATGCCCCAACACTGGAAGTCTTTAAGAAGATGTTGGATAGCCATTTGTCTGAAATGGTATAGGGCTTCCTGCCTAGGCAGGGGGTTGGACTAGATGACCTCTAAGGTCCCTTCCAACTCTGCTATTGTATTGTATTGTAATTGCCTGATGCTTCAACGTTCAAAGTAATCTAATTTTTCTTTTTTTTTTAAAAAAAAAAAAGGTGATTTATCTACCGCCTCTTAACTCCAACCAATATAATTTAGACTTGTTCAAAGTAACTGTAAAAACAAGTCAAAAATATCTTGAGAATGTCTGCAATTCAGCTACTGTTGTGACCCGCCAGTGGAACTGGGAGGAGAGTCAGACAGTGAGGAGGGTTGGGGAGGAACATGGGCCAGTCCTGGAGGCTGGGGAAGGCTCGGACAAGGGCTCTGCGTCGGAGGCAGAGAGGGGACCAAGGCCATCTTGTAGTTATTTGCTGCCTCCGAAGCCTCAGGAGTCTGACATCAGCGAGGCAGAAGAACAGCAGGAGCCTGTTCCCAGTGTACCCATATGCAGAGCTGCCAGAAAGCAAGAACAATTAAGAAAACAAGGTCAACTTGGGAGGAAGGCTTGGAGATGATTGGCCCCTCCCATAAGACATAAAAGAGGAGCAAATGGGAGGTGAGCTTTTGCAGGAAGAAATTAGTTCATCTGGTTGGTCCAAGCTTTGAAAAGTTCTGTTCGGCTCTATGCTAACTTTGGCCTTGTTCTGCATTTGACAATTAGGTCTCTGGCAGCATTCCAAGGGATATAAGATACCGTATTTTTCGGCATATAAGACGCACCAGAGTATAAGGTTTTGAAGAGGCAAATTTTAAAAAAAGGTTTTGCATTCTGCCGACCTCCCAAAAATGGTCTGTTTTTCACGAAAATGGGCCCCCCTTTTTAAAAAAAAAGGCATGAATAGCCTTTAGGAGGCTTGTAGAGTGCTCCTGTGGGGGTGCCCCCAAAAGGAGGAAAAAACAGCAGTTTTTCACAAAAACAGGCCCATTTTTTGCCAAAACTATTGCATGCATAGCCTTTAGGAGGCTTATAGAGTGCTCCTGGGGGGCTGAGAGGGCAGAATTAAGCAGAAAATGGCCCATTTTTCACTCATTTCTCCTACAGGCTCTGCACGGCCATTTTGGGGAAGGGGGCAGGGTTTTAGGTGGCCAAAAGTGCTGTATGCAGTGTATAAGGCCCACCCAGATTTTCAGCCTCTTTTTTGAGGGAAAAAGATACGGCTTATACTCCGAAAAATACGGTAGGGGCTTATCAACGTTCTCCTGAAAGACTGTGGCAATTCGAGCAGACATCTGTCGGAATCTTCAGAGACTGTTTGTAAAGCCTTGCAGACTGCTAATGACCATAATCTCCAGTCGTCAAAATAAAAGAGGGTTTGGGGGACTATGATTGTGATTTAGGCTTTCTCAGGAAGCCTAGATCAGAAGAGCTACACCCAATCCAGACCAAAAGTCACAGTGGCATTTTGTTTTCGAACTACTCTGAAAGTCAGTAACCTGCTGCTGTGGCCTAGAGGTGGAGCTCTCGCCTCCCAATCAGGAGGTTGTGAGTTCAATCCTAAGTAGAGGCAGATGTAGGGTCTCCTGCTTGGGCAAGGGGGTTGGACTAGATGACCTGCCAGGTCCCTTCCAACTCTTGTTAATCTGTTAATTCACATGAGCAATTCTAGTCATTAGCTATAGAGCTGGAAAAATACCCCGGACTCAAAACTGAAGTGGAAGTCCTCCAGAGGAAGACCAGGAAAATAACAAGAATGAATCATCCACGCAGTGACGATTCTACTTACGGAGGAAATTTGGTGGGCGTGGAAGTATTGCAAGTACATCAGATGGTTGAGGAAGAAAGAAGAGCACTAGAAGAATATCTGAAGGTCAATGAAAAAGATGAACTGAAGCTACCATACCGGGAAAATGTACTGAACATCTAAAAGACTGGACTTCAGAGAAGAGCAACCAAGATAATCAAAAGCCTGCAGACTAAAACCTACAAAGAACAGTTGCAGGAATTGAGTTTGGCCAGTCTAGAGAGAAAAAGGACTAGGGGGGAATTGATAGTAATCTTCCAGTATTTGAGGGGCTGCCAGAAAGAGGAAGGGTTCGATTTATTTTCCAAAGCACCAGAAGGCAGGAGATACAATAATACAATAGCAGAGTTGGAAGGGACCTTGTAGGTCTTCTAGTCCAAACCCTTGCGTGGGCAGGAGCCTTATACCATTTCAGACAAATGGCTATCTAACATATTCTTAAAGACTTCCAGGGTTGGGGCATTCACAACTTCTGGAGGCAAGCTGTTCCAGAGGTTAATTGTTCTAACTGTCAGGAAATTTCTCCTTAGTTCTAAGTTGCTTCTCTCCTTGATTAGTTTCCACCCATTGCTTCTTGTTCTGCCCTCAGGTGCCTTGGAGAATAGTTTGACTCCCTCTTCTTTGTGGCACCCTCTGAGATATCGGAACACTGCTATCATGTCTCCCCTGGTCCTTCTCTTCATCAAACTAGACCTACCCAGTTCCTGCAACCGTTCTTCATATGTTTTAGCCTCTAGTCCCCTAATCATCTTGGTTGCTCTTCTCTGCACCCTTTCCAGAGTCTCCACGTCTTTTCTACATCGTGGCGACCAAAACTGTATGCAGTATTCCAAGTGTGGCCTTACCAAGGCACTATACAGTGGCATTAACACTTCGCGTGATCTAGATTCTATCCCTCTGTTTATGCAGCCTAGAACTGTGTTGGCTTTTTTGGCAGCTGCTGCCCACGGCTGGCTCCTATCCAAATGGTTGTCCACTAGGATTCCAAGATCCCTCTCACAGTTGCTACTATTGAGCAAGGTACCACCTATACTGTCCCTGTGCATTTTGTTTTTCTTGCCTAAATGTAGAACCTTACTTTTTTCACAATTGAAAAAATTGTCAGATGTTCTGACCAAGGCTTCCCAAGAGCCTGAAGTCGACTCCTTGTCCCGACAAAAACCCCTTTTATTAATTGACTGTGAATTCTGCTCATTCACCTTCAGCAAAGTCTTTCAAGGGAGGATTTACAGTCACAGACCTTATCTGGTTTGGAGAGCTGCCAGGCCAACAGCTGCAAAACTTGGCAAGGAGCCTCCGAGAGTCACGAACCAATGAAGCGAACTCATGGTCTCCTGCAAACTCCACTCCCCTTTCGCTCCTCTTTTATTCCCTCTGGGAGGGGCCATTCATCGTCCACCTGTGGCCTTCTTAGCTAAGTTTTTTATTTTTTCATTTTCATAACATAATCCACATGTGTACTATTACCTAGCCAACGTCGTATTATATTATTAAATGTGACTTCTAGTCCCGCTTTAGGCATGAAAGCCAACTGGGTGACTTCGGGCAAATCACCAGGAGACGGTGAGTTCTAATCCTGCCATAGGCATGAAAGCCAACTGGGTGACTTTGAGCCAATCACCAGGAGACAGTGAGTTCTAGTCCCGCTTTAGGCATGAAAGCCAACTGGGTGACTTCGGGCCAATCACCAGGAGACGATGAGTTCTAGTCCTGCCTTAGGCATGAAAGCCAACTGGGTGACTTTGAGCCAATCACCAAGAGACGGTGAGTTCTAGCCTCGCCTTAGGCATGAAAGCCAACTGGGTGACTTTGAGCCAATCACCAGGAGACGGTGAGTTCTAGTCCTGCCCTAAGTCTACTGGATATCAGTGAAGCCTTGAGATATTTGGAATAATAATAAAGGCAGGATGCAAACAAGCAAATTAACTCCAAAAATAATATTGATATATTCAAATTGTGCCCGGAAAATATGATTTTCTATTCAAATCCCCCAGATCTTCTTAAGTCTTTAAAAAGTTATTGGATAGCCATTTGTCTGAAACGGTATAGGGCTTCCTGCCTAGGCAGGGGGTTGGACTAGACGACCTCCAAGGACCCTTCCAACTCTGCTATTGTTATTGTATTATCTGTGCAATTTCCCCCAGTTTGCTGGGTTTCACAAATCTCTTTCAGCTTCTTATAAACTTCATAACTGTGGCACCACAAAAAAGTCCACTGTAAAACCCTATAATCCAGGGGTCTCCAACCTTTGCAACTTTAAGTCTGAAGGATGATGCACAAGGACAATAAAGGCTAGTCCAGGGGTCTCCAACCCTTGCAACTTTAAGTCTGAAGGATGATGCACAAGGACAATAAAGGCTAGTCCAGGGGTCTCCAACCTTTGCAACTTTAAGTCTGAAGGATGATGCACAAGGACAATAAAGGCTAGTCCAGGGGTCTCCAACCTTTGCAACTTTAAGTCTGAAGGATGATGCACAAGGACAATAAAGGCTAGTCCAGGGTCTCCATCCTTTGCAACTTTAAGTCTGAAGGATGGTGCACAAGGACAATAAAGGCTAGTCCAGGAGTCTCCAACCTTTGCAACTTTAAGTCTGAAGGCTGATGCACAAGGACAATAAAGGCTAGTCCAGGGGTCTCCAACCTTTGCAACTTTAAGTCTGAAGGACTTCAGCTCCCAGACTTCTCCAGCCAGCAAAGCTGGCTGGAGAAGTCTGGGAGCTGAAGTCCTTCAGATTTAAAGTTGCAAAGGTTGGAGAACCCTGCTATAATCTATGACAGACAAACGACACAACGCAAAAAAAGGGTGAATATTTAATCACGCCTGATGGATCAGCCCCGTCTTAAAATACCAAAGAGTCACCGTTCTTTTTTTCCCCTTTTTTTAAATCCACCTATGCTCAAACAGGGAAACGGACAAATATTATCGCAGCCCGATCGGCACCGTTAATATACCGGTTAAAAACATCGGCGGATTAAAGAAACATTTTGCCCAATTAAAAGCAAGATTAATCTCTCCTTTCCAGCAGGAGGCTGATCTCCTATAATGCTTTTGAACACAACGGGGCTCCTCGGAGGCCTTGAGGTGTTGCTCAGACATCGCTCCCTATCAATTAATATTTATATTCTATTCTGTCGCCTAAAAAATTGGACGCTCAGTTGTGGCTCTCGTCCAGGGACAGCCAATAATCGCAACACGATAAGCAGCACCGATCCACGCTATAGAAGCACGCCTGGTTCCAATGTCCTCATTCAGGTGCTGTCCAGATTCTTTGGACTACGAATCCCGTTATCCCCAGCAGGAGGGCCATTGGTAAGGTTATTTGACCCTTAACCACACTGGTCAGGTGCCTTCTGAAGTCTTTAAGGCACTCACGTCCTTTAATTTACCTTTAATCAGAATACAGCTGGAAGGGACCTTGGAGGTCTTCTAGTCCAACCCCCTGCTCAAGCAGGAGTCCCTATACCATTTCAGAAACGTGGCTGTCCAGACTCTTCTTAAAAACCTCCAGTGATGAAGCAACCACAACTTCTGGTGGCAAGCTGCTCCACTGGTTAATTGTCCTCACTGCTAGGAAGTTTCTCCTCAATTCCAGGTTGCTTCTCTCCTTGATTAGTTTCCACCCATTGCTTCTTGTCCTGCCCTCGGGTGCGTTGGAGAATAGCTTGACTCCCTCTTCTTTGTGGCAGCCCCTGAGATATTGGAAAACTGCTATCATGTCTCTCCTGGTCCTTCTTTTCATTAAACTAGACATACCCAGTTCCTGCAACCGTTCCTCATATGTACAATACAGTACAATAGCAGAGTTGGAAGGGACCTTGGAGGTCTTCTAGTCCAACCCCCTGCGTAGGCAGGAAACCCTACACCATTTCAGACAAATGGCTATCCAACATCTTCTTAAAGACTTCCAGTGTTGGGGCATTCACAACTTCTGGAGGCAACTTCTGTTCCTCTGATTATTATTTATTATTATTTAAATTTATATCCCGCCATTCTCCACAGAGGACCCAGGGCGGCGCACAGGAAATTTAAAAACATACAAAATACAATAAATATAATTTAAAAAACTATTAAATAAACCTATCCTGCGCTAAAACCAAATTTTAAAAACCCAATTTAAAACTATCTAAAAGTCCCCATGGGAGGTTAGGCTAGGCCGGCTTGTTGAAACAAATATGTCTTAAGACATTGGCGGAGGAGGCGGAGGTCGGTGATGGTACGTAATTCAGGGGGTAGGTCATTCCAAAGGGCTGGCCCCGCCACAGAGAAGGCTCTCCCCCTGGGTGTCGCCAGTCGGCATTGTCCAGCCGACGGCACCCTGAGAAGGCCCTCTCTGTGGGAGCGTATCGGTCTAAGGGATGTATGGGGCAGGAGGCGGTCTCGCATATAACTAGGCCCCGAGCCATGGAGCGCTTTAAAGATAGTTGTCAAAACCTTGAAGCACACTCGAAAGGCCACAGGAAGCCAATGCAGCTCGCGCAGGATCGGTGTTATTTGGGAGCACCTAGTGGCTCCCATAATCACCCGCGCGGCTGCGTTTTGGACTAGCTGTAGCTTTCAAGTGCACCTCAAGGGAAGCCCCATGTAGAGAGCATTACAATAGTCGAGTCGGGACGTCACGAGAGCTTGAGTGACTGTGCGAAGGGCAGCCCGATCCAGTAAGGGGCGCAATTGGCGCATCAGGCGTACCTGATAAAACGCCCCCCTGGCCACGGCTGCCACATGGTCCTCCATGGACAGCCGGGAATCCAGGAGGACACCCAAATTGCGCGCCCTCTCCACGGGGGCCAGTGTTTCGCCCCCAATGGCCAGAGTTGGAATAATCTGGCTGAACCGGGGTGCCGGAAACCACAGCCACTCAGTCTTGGCAGGGTTGAGCTTGAGTTTGTTACCACCCATCCAGATCCGTACGGCTTCCAGACACCGGGACAGCACTTCGGCGGGATCGTTGGGGTGGTTTGGGGTGTATATGTACAACTGAGTGTCATCAGCGTACAGATGGTACTCCACCCCAAAACCACGGATGATCTCACCCAGCGGCTTCATATATGTGTTGAAAAGGAGGGGCGAGAGGACCGATCCCTGAGGGACCCCACATAGGAGAGGCCTCGAGGTCGACCTCTGCCCTCCCGTCAACACATATTGCGACCGACCAGAGAGGTAGGACGAGAACCACCGCAGAACGGTGCCTCCCAGCCCCAACCCCCCCAGTCAGTGCAATAGGATACCATGGTCGATGGTATCAAAAGCCGCCGAGAGGTCTAATAGGACTAGGATAGAGGAATAACCTCTATCCCGTGCCCTCCAGAGATCATCCACCAATGTGACCAATGCCGTCTTGGTGCTGTGACCGGGTCGGAAGCCGGACTGGCGCGGGTCTAGATAATCAACTTCCTCCAGGTGTCGCGGAAACTGTTGGGCTACCACACTCTCAACAACCTTCACTAAAAAGTGAAGGTTGGAGACCGGACGATAGTTCTCTAGTAAAGCTGGGTCCAGGGACGGCTTCTTGAGGAGGGGCCTCACTACCGCCTCTTTCAAGACAGCAGGTAAGGACCCCTCACTCAAAGATGCGTTGACAATGCCCTGGAGCCAGCCTCGTGTCGTCTCCCAGGATGCCAGTACAAGCCAGGAGGGACACGGATCCAATAAACATGTGGTCGCCCTAAGCTTCCTTGACAGCCTGTCCATATCCTCGGTGGTAACAAAGTCAAACTCCTCCCAAGAAGGAACCTCAAGACTAGTCTCGGACAGTCCCACAGGACCACTGTCGATGGAGGAAAGCTCATTCCGAATCCGAGTGATTTTCTCCTGCAGATAAATCCCAAATTCCTCTGCTCGCACTTGCAGAGGGGCTTCCCGTGGCCTCTGGTGGAGGAGGGAGCGGGTCACCCCAAACAGGGCGGCAGGGCGGTTATCTGCGGATGCAATAAGGGTGGCACAATACTCACATTTGGCCACTCTTATCGCCACTAAATAAGCCCTAATATGGGTTCTCACTAGTGTTCGGTCGGCTTCGGAGCGAGAAGATCTCCATCTGGTCTCTAGGCGTCTCTTGTGGCGTTTCATCCCCCGAAGCTCCTCAGTGAACCAAGGAGCCTGGGTGATTCGTCACCGCAAGAGAGGCCGCAAGGGCGCGACTCGGTCCACGGCCTCGTGGCCGCACTTAACCATGCGGCCACTAGGTCCTCAGTCGAGTCGCGGGGCAGGGTCACAGGAATTGGCCCAAGCTCCCTCTGGAACCTTTCCGGGTCCATCAGAAGCCTGGGGCGGAACCATATTAATTGTTAATTAATTGTTCTCACTGTCAGGAAGTTTCTCCTCAGTTCTAAGTTGCTTCTCTCCTGGATTAGTTTCCACCCATTGCTTCTTGTTCTGCCCTCAGGGGCCTTGGAGAACAGCTTGACTCCCTCTTCTTTGGGGCAACCCCTGAGATATTGGAAGACTGCTATCATGTCTCCCCTGGTCCTTCTTGTCATTAAACTAGACATACCCAGTTCCTGCAACTGTTCTTTCTATGTTTTAGTCTCTAATCCCTTAATCTTCTTTGTTGCTCTTCTCTGCACTCTTAATAGAGTCTTCACATCTTTTCTACATCGTGGCGACCAAAACTGGATGCCGTATTCCAAGTGTGACCTCACCAAGGCATTATAGAGGAATGATAGAGATGGAAGAGCCAGCTAGCCCCACCTCTTCCTTAATGCATAAATTTAAAGCTCAAGAAATGATACTTTGCAACCAAGACAATGGTTAGATAACGGAAACCTGAGTCCAGAATAGACCTGTAATGGAAAGAAGCATCTCAGATAAGATATTCCCTAATTCTCACAAGGTTAAAGAGAAAGAAGAAAGAAGGACATTTAAAATTTACAGATTAACAGAGTTGGAAGGGACCTTGTAGGTCATCTAGTCCAACCCCCAACCCCGCCCAAGCAGGAGACCCTAAACTCTACTACTGACAAATGGCAGTCCAATCTTTTCTTGAAAGCCTCCAGTGATGACCTTGCAAGATTCTGTTATAGGTAGTCCTTGAATCAAATCAAAATAGGTTTATTACCGCCAAGGACAAATAAAAACACTCCAGGAATATCCCGTTAAAAATTCTAGAAGTAGGTAAGAAGCAACAGGTAAAATCTATATTAAAACCACAATTTTCTCATCCAATCTATGAATTACTCAAGGCCTAACTATACTACAACATCGATCCTTAAAACTGTGAGGCCCACAGTCATTAAACACTAAAATGCAGAAGAGTGGTAATGCAACAGGTAGTCCTTGAATTACAACCAGTTGAGCCCAACATTTCCCCTGTTAGACGAGACAGTCGTTAAGTGAGTTTTGCCCCACGTTACGACCTTGATTGCCACAGTCATGAAGTGAATCACGGCAGTTGTTCAGTAATGCGAAAGGGTAGTCCTTGAATTATGACCAGTTGAGCCCAACATTTCCCCTGTTAGACGAGACAGTCGTTAAGTGAGATTTGCCCCATGTTACGACCTTGCTTGCCACAGTCGATAAGTGAATCATGGTAGTTGCTCAGTAATGCAAAAGGGTAGTCCTCGAATTACGACCAGTTGAGCCCAACATTTCCTGTTAGACGAGACAGTTAAGTGAGTTTTGCCCGGTACGACCTTGCTTGCCACAGTCGTTAAGTGACTTAATGACGGTTTGAGTTATTTTTCTCCTATTTGATCTTCCCTCTCAGATCAAATCCAGCCTTCCATAGGATTGATCCCTTTTTGCGATTATTGACTGAGTCCTTTAAAACCATCCATAAAAGCTTCTGTACCAATTTTCTCTTAAATTACGGCTCGGGGTAAACGTTATTGATTTCTTTTTTGGGGCCCCCTTCATCATTCTTTCTGCTGGCTGGACTGCAAATTGCTTCTTTCGCATTTTGCACCTCTTTATCGAGGTAGTTTTATTGGGGGGGGCGATTTTCTATCATTTCAAGATCCCGTGAAGGGTTAATACCACTTTTGTAATGCCTTGGGAAGGCCACACTTGGAATATTTGCATTCAGTTTTGGTCGCCACGATGTAGAAAAGACGTGGAGACTCTGGAAAGAGTGCAGAGAAGAGCAACCAAGATGATTAGGGAACTGGAGGCTAAAACATATGAAGAACGGTTGCAGGAACTGGGGATGTCTAGTTTAATAAAAAGAAGGACCAGGGGAGACCGGATATCAGTCTTGCAATATCTCAGAGGCTGCCACAAAGAAGAGGGAGTCAAACTATTCTCCAAAGGACCCGAGGGCAGAACAAGAAGCAATGGGTGGAACCTAATCAAGGAGAGAAGCAACTTAGAACTAAGAAGAAATTTCCTGACAGTGAGGACAATTAACCAGTGGAACTACCTGCCTCCAGAAGTTGTGAATGCCCCAACACTGGAAGTCTTTAAGAAGATGTTGGATAGCCATTTGTATGAAACGGTATAGGGTTTCCTGCCTAGGCAGGGGGTTGGACTAGAAGATACAATACAATACAATACAATACAATACAATACAATACAATAGCAGAGTTGGAAGGGACCTTGTAGGTCTTCTAGTCCAACCCCCTGCGTGGGCAGGAACCTTATACCATTTCAGACAAATGGCTATCTAACATCTTTTTAAAGACTTCCAGGGTTTGGCCATTCACAACTTCTGGAGGGAAGCTGTTCCAGAGGTTAATTGTTCTTACTGTCAGGAAATTTCTCCTTAGTTCTAAGTTGCTTCTCTCCTTGATTAGTTTCCACCCGTTGCTTCTTGTCCTGCCCCCAGGTGCTTTGGAGAATAGTTTGACTCCCTCTTCTTTGTGGCACCCTCTGAGATATCGGAACACTGCTATCATGTCTCCCCTGGTCCTTCTCTTCATCAAACTAGACATACCCAGCTCCTGCAGCCGTTCTTCATATGTCTTAGTCTCCAGTCCCCTAATCATCTTGGTTGCCGTTCTCTGCACTCTTTCTTCCAAGGTCCCTTCCAACTCTTATTCTGTTAAGGCTAAAACATATGAAGAAGGGTTGCAGGAATTGGGTATGTCTGATTTGATGAATAGAAGGAGCAGGGGAGACATGATAGCATCTTCCAATATCTCAGGGGTTGCCCCAAAGAAGAGGGAGTCAAGCTATTCTCCAAGGCACCTGAGGGCAGAACAAGAAGCAATGGGTGGAAACTAATCAAGGAGAGAAGCAACTTAGAACTGAGGAGAAATTTCCTGACAGTGAGAACAATTAACCAGTGGAACAGAAGTTGTCTCCAGAAGTTGTGAATGCCCCAACACTACAAGTCTTCAAGAAGAGGTTGGAGAGCCATTTGTCTGGAACGGTATAGGGCTTCCTGCCTAGGCAGGGGGTTGGACTAGAAGACCTCCAAGGTCCCTTCCAACACTGCTATTGTATTGTATTGTATTTGTGACGTCGGCTGAAAACCCATTACAGGGGAACATGACAATACAATACAATACAATACAATAGCAGAGTTGGAAGGGACCTTGTAGGTCTTCTAGTCCAACCCCCTGCATGGGCAGGAACCTTATACCATTTCAGACAAATGGCTGTCTAACATCTTTTTAAAGACTTCCAGGGTTGGGGCATTCACAACTGCTGGAGGCAAGCTGTTCCAGAGGTTAATTGTTCTTACTGTTAGGAAATTTCTCCTTAGTTCTAAGTTGCTTCTCTCCTTGGTTAGTTTCCACCCATTGCTCCTTGTCCTGCCCCCAGGTGCCTTGGAGAAAAGTTTGACTCCCTCTTCTTTGTGGCACCCTCTGAGATATCGGAACACTGCTATCATGTCTCCCCTGGTCCTTCTCTTCATCAAACTAGACATACCCAGCTCCTGCAGCCGTTCTTCATATGTCTTAGTCTCCAGTCCTCTAATCATCTTGGTTGCTCTTCTTTGCACTCTTTCCAGAGTCTCCACGTCTTTTCTACATCGTGGCGACCAAAACTGTATGCAGTATTCCAAGTGTGGCCTTACCAAGGCACTATACAGTGGCATTAACACTTCACGCGATCTAGATTCTATCCCTCTGTTTATGCAGCCTAGAACTGTGTTGGCTTTTTTGGCAGCTGCTGCACACTGCTGGCTCATATTTAAATGGTTGTCCACTAGGATTCCGAGATCCCTCTCACAGTTGCTACTATTGAGCAAGGTACCACCTATACTGTACTTGTGCATTTGGTTTTTCTTGCCTATATGTAGGACCTTACTTTTTTCACAATTGAATTTCATTTTATTAGACAGTGCCCAATGTTAAAGTTTGTCTAGATCCTTCTGTATCTTAAGCCTATCTTCTGGAGTGTTGGCTATTCCTGCCAGCTTGGTGTCGTCTGCGAATTTGATGAGTTCCCCATTTATCCCCTCATCCAAATCGTTGATGAAGATGTTAAAGAGTACTGGGCCTAAAACAGAGCCTTGGGGGACTCCACTGCATACTTCCTTCCATGTAGATGCAGTTCCATTGAGGACTACACGTTGAGTGCGGTTGGTCAGCCAGTTACGAATCCATTTGGTGGTGCTGCTGTCTAACCCACAATTTTCTACTTTATCTAATAGTAGGTTATGGTCTACTTTATCAAATGCCTTACTGAAGTCCAGGTAAATTATATCAACAGCATTCCTCTGGTCCACTGATTTTGTTACTTTGTCAAAGAATGCAATTAGATTCGTCTGGCATGATCTGTTTTTGACAAACCCATGTTGGCTTTTGGCTATTACTTTGTTTGCTTCTAGGTGTTCACTTATTTGTTGTTTAATTATCTTTTCCAGAATCTTTCCTGGCAGATCTCCTCTGTCAACTTCTGACTGCAAGGAACGTAACACAACACAGCCAAGTGTGTTTTTCACGACTGCCGTTTCCCTCAGAAAAACCGTTCTCTTGTCGCGCGCCCCAAAAGCGGCAGCTTTTTCAAATATCTCGCACCGCCAGGAGAAAAATGACTGGCGCTGAGGCGATGTTGTGAGGCATCGACCCGTCTTCTAAGGTAAAATGTTTTGGGCAACTGCAGGAAAACAGCGTCTTGTGTGCGTCAGCCAGTGGTGATGGCTGCTATTGAGCGAATGAGGAACGGCGGCGGATGCGCGTCCAGGACGCGTCCTTCCCAGGGAGCCACGGCGCCCAACGTTTCATTTTTCTTCTCTTTCCTTTTGTGGCATGACATGAAGGACGATCGAACACTGCGGGTGACCTGAGGGAAGCTGATTGAAAGAAATGAGATGGGGGAGAGAAGATAGATACATGGATGGATGGACAGATGTAAGAAAGAGAAAGAAAGAAGGAAAGAAAGAAAAATAGAAAGAGGGAAGGAGGGAAGGAAGGACTGATAGGGAGGGAAGGAAGGGGGGAGAGAACAAAGGAAGGAAAGGAATGAGGGAGAGAGAAGAAAGAAAGAAACATAGGGAGAGAGAAGGAATGACTGATAGAAAAGGAATGAGGGAGAGGGAAGGAGGAAGGAAGGAAGGACTGATAGGGAGGAAGGAAGGGGGGAGAAAACAAAAGGAGAGGAATGAGGGAGAGAGAAGAAAGAAAGAAACAGAGACAGAGAAGGAATGACTGATAGAAAAGGAATGAGGGAGGGAAGAAGGAAGGAAGGAAGGAAGGAAGGAAGGAAGGAAGGAAGGAAGGAAGGAAGGAAGGAAGGAAGAAGAGAAAGAAAGAATATAGGAATGGAACAGAACAGAACAAAATAGAATGTAGGAATAGAATGGAATGGAACAGAATGGAAAAGAATGTAGAAACAGAACAGAAAAGGAGGGTGGGAGGAAGGAAGGAAGGAGGGAAGAAAGAAATTAATAAAGAAAGAAAGAAAGAAAGAAAGAAAGAAAGAAAGAAAGAAAGACAGGTGGATGGAAGGGGAAAAAAAGAAATAGAGAGAAGGACTGAGGAAAGGAATGAGGGAGAGGGAAGAAGAAAGAAAGAAGAGGAAGAAAGAAGAAGGGAGAGAGGGAGGAAGAAGAAAAGAAGGAGGGTGGCAAGAAGGAAGGAAGAGAAAGAAAGAAAGAAAGAAAAGGAGGGTGAGAGGAAGGAAGGAAGGAAGGAAGGAAGAAAAGAGGAGGGTGGGAGGGCTGGAGGGAGTAAGGGAAAAAAAGAAACAAAGAGAAGAAATGAGGAAAGGAATGAGGGAGAGGGAGGGAAGGAAGGAAGGAAGAGAAAGAAAGAAAAAAAGAAAGAGAGGGAGGGAGGGAAGGAAGGAAGAGAAAAAAGAAAGAAAGAGAGAGAGAGAGAGAGGGAGGGAGGGAGGGAGGGAGGAAGAAAAAAGAAATAAAGAAATAAAGAGAAGGACAGGAAAGGAATGAGGGAGAGGGAAGGAGAAAGAAAGAAGAGAAAGAAAGAAGAGGAAGGAAGGGTGGGGGGAAGAAAGAAGGAAAGAAAGAAAGAAAGAAAGAAAGAAAGAAAGGAGGAGCGAGGAATGGAGGAAGAAAGGAAGGACAAAGGGAAAGAAGGACTGAGAGGAAGTCAGACAATGGGGAAACCAGGGTCACCTAACATCAGTGTTACTAACTGAACAACTGCAGTGATTCACTTAACAAGTGCTTGGGCAGGGGGTTGGACTAGATGACTTGCAAGGTCCCTTCCAACTCTGTTCATCTGTCAAATATTCTCCAGATTTGCAGAGGAGGGCGCAAAGCTTTCCAGGGAAAAGAGAAACGGCCAACGGCTTCGTTCATGAAATCCTCAGCCGCTCTGGGTTTATTTTCATACCGGTGAACAGGTGATGGAGGCCAGGTGGCTCTCGGATGGCTGAGCTCACCTGCTCCTGCTTTAGAGCTTTCTCTGTGGGGCCTCCTCAGCTCCAGAGGTGCTGCTGTCTACCGACCCGGAATAAGAAAGAGGAGAGCGAGTAAAAAAGGCCAGGTGCCCTTCCTCCTCTTCGAGGAAGGAAGGAAGGAAGGAAGGAAGGAAGGAAGGAAGGAAGGAAGGAAGGAAGGAAGGAAGGAAGGAAGGAAGGCAGGCAGGCAGGAAGGCAGGCAGGCAGGCAGGAAGGCAGGCAGGAAGGCAGGCAGGAAGGAAGGCAGGAAGGAAGGCAGGAAGGAAGGCAGGCAGGAAGGCAGGCAGGAAGGCAGGCAGGAAGGAAGGAAGGAAGGAAGGAAGGAAGGAAGGAAGGAAGGAAGGAAGGCAGGCAGGAAGGCAGGCAGGAAGGCAGGCAGGAAGGAAGGCAGGAAGGAAGGCAGGCAGGCAGGAAGGCAGGCAGGCAGGCAGGCAGGCAGGCAGGCAGGAAGGAAGGAAGGAAGGAAGGAAGGAAGGAAGGAAGGAAGGAAGGAAGGAAGGAAGGAAGGAAGGGAGGGATGCATTATTCATGGGATAAGGGACACCGCTTTGCTTCCAGGCTCATCCTGTTGGCTGTGCTTTTCCTCTCAGGGACTGAGGAGGTTCTACGTTTTCAAGAGATTAGGATGGGTTTTAAAAACAACAACAATTAAACTATGTTATATTATTTAATACACAGCACAGGGAGCAGGGCTAAATGCTCTTAGTATCCAAAGCTGAGTATTGTCCTTCCTTCCTTCCTTCCTTCCTCCCACACTCATTCCTCCCTTGTTATCAGTCCTCCCTTCCTGCCTTCCTTCCTTCCTACCACCCACTCATTCCTCGCTTCTATCATTGCTTCCTTCCTTCCCTTTTTTCCTCCTGCACTCATTCCTCCCTTGCACTCCTTCGTCCCTCCCCCTGCCCTCCCTCATTTTCCTCCCTTCCTACCAATCCTCCCTCCCACTCATTCCTTCCTATCAGTCCTTCCTTCCTCCCACTCATTCTTCTCTTCCTATCAGTCCATCCTTCCTTCTTTCCTCCCTCACTCCCTTCCTCCCGGCCTTGCCTTTCATTTTCCTTTCCTTCCCTCCCTCCCACTCATTCTTCCCCTGCTATCATTCCTTCTTTCCTTTTCTTCCTCCCTCCTGTGCTCATTCCTCCCTTCCATTCCTCCCTTCCCATCAGTCCTTCCTCCCTCCCTCCCACTCATTTTTCCCTTCCTATCAATCCATCCTTCCTTCTTTCCTCCCTCCCTCCCAGCCTTTCCTTTCATTTTCCTTCCTTCCTTCCCTCCCTCCCACTCATTCCTCCCTTGCTATTAGTCCTTCCTTCCTTCCCTTTCTTCCTCCCTGCCTCCTGCACTCATCCCTCCCTTGCTATCATTCCTTCCTTCCTTCTTTCCTCCCTCCCTCCCTTCATCCCACTCATTCCTCCCTACCTTCTTTCCTCCCTCCCTCCCTCCCTCCCTCCCTCCCAGCCTTTCCTTTCATTTTCCTTCCTTCCCTCCCTCCCACTCATTCTTCCCCTGCTATCATTCCTTCCTTCCATTTCTTCCTCCCTCCTGCACTCAGTCCAAACTTCCTATCGGTCCTTCTTTCCCTCCCTCCGCTCCTCCTTTCCTCCCATCCTTCCTAATTCTGAGAGTTGAAATCTAAACCGCTTAAAGACACCAAACGGCTGTCCTATATAGCAAATTATCCGTTCTTCAGTCTCTGGGGAGAAAATGTCCCGTCTGCCTTAAGAATTCTAATAGGAGGGACTGTTAGAGAAAAGCCAAATTTTTCAGGCTCACAAGCTGCTCTCATGAACCCGTTCCTTTAGCAACCGTCCAAAGTCACAACAGACCCGCAAAGAGGGGACTTATGGCTGGTCCTCACACTTACTGTAACTGCTTGTGTTTTGCCTGTAACTCTCCTGCCTTGTGCTTACTTGGAAAAACCACCTGTTGGTATTGTACATTTATTCATCTATTCTTATGTATATGAAGAAGTGTGAAAAGAGTCAGGTTCTACATTTAGGCAAGAAAAACGAAATGCACAGGGATAGTGTAGGTGGTACCTGGCTCAATAGTAGCAACTGTGAAAGGGATGTTGGAGTCCTAGTGGACAACCATTGAAATAGGAGCCAGCAGTGTGCAGCAGCTGCCAAAAAAGCCAACACAGTTCTAGGCTGCATCAACAGAAGGAGAGAATCAGGATCACCTGAAGGGTTAATACCACTTTTGTAATGCCTTGGGAAGGCCACACTTGGAATATTTGCATTCAGTTTTGGTCATCACAATGTAGAAAAGATGCGGAGACTCTGGAAAGAGTGCAGAGAAGAGCAACAAAGAGGACTAGGGGACTGGAGGCTAAAACATATGAAGAACGGTTGCAGGAACTGGGGATGTCTAATTTAATGAAAAGAAGGACCAGGGGACATGATAGCAGCGTTCCAATATCTCAGGGGCTGCCACAAAGAAGAGGGAGTCAAGCTGTTCTCCAAGGCACCTGAGGGCAGAACAAGAAGCAATGGGTGGAAACTAACCAAGGAGAGAAGCAACTTAGAACTGAGGAGAAATTTCCTGAGAGTGAGAACAATGAATCAGTGGCCTCCAGAAGTTGTGAAAGCCTCAACACTGGAAGTCTTTAAGAAGATATTGGATAGCCATTTATCTGAAACGGTATAGGGTTTCCTGCCTAGGCAGGGGGTTGGACTAGAAGACCTCCAAGGTCCCTTCCAACTCTGTTATTTTATTGTATTGTAAGGTTAATGAATCCTGCCGCATCAGTTATTATCTATCTGTGCATCTGGATTTGAGTTTATGCAACAAACTCTGTCAATTTGCATCTTTTTAGGGGGTCGTTGAGGGCCCTTGAAGGTTTGTTTATCTGAGTCCTGCAGGGGTCACCTGACTGATGCAAATGGTTCCTGTAATCTGCAATTTTTTCTTCCTTTCTCTGGAAAGCCAAGGGATGAAGACCCTTGGAATGGTTGTGGGAGCAGGAGTGGATTTCCAGAGGGGGAAAAAATTGCAGACTACAAGAAACATTTGCCCCACTCAGGTGACCCTGAGGACACAGATAAACCTCCAAGTGGCCTCAACGACCCTCTAAAAAGGATGCAAAGGACCAGCTGTTTGCAAGGAATATAAATCATTCTTCACCATCCAGTCAGAGCTGAAGCAGCTTCTTGGATGGAAAGTGAAATGTCTTCAAAAGAAAAGAAAAAAAAGCCAAGAAAGTCCAGTTGCCTCCTGAAAAAAACAAAACCAGCGGGACAATCCGAAATCCTCCGTCTTCAAAAATCTACACCAGTGGTAGTCAACCTGATCCCTACCGCCCCCTAGTGGGCGTTCCAGCTTTCAGGGTGGGCAGAAGGGGTTTTGTCCGATACTGAAGCACTTTCCTTTTTTTAAATTTAATTGACTTCCCTACTTTATAAATCACCCTTCCTGTGGAACCGGTGGGCGGTTAGAAAATTTTACTACTAACAGAGATACAAAAGTGGGCGGTAGGTATAAAAAGGTTGACTACCTACCTACCTATCATTGCCTCTGTCTGTTCATCCATCCATCCATCCATCCATCCATCCATCCATCCATCCTTGTTTATATCTATCTATCTATCTATCTATCTATCTATCTATCTATCTATCTATCTATCTATCTATCTATCTATCTATCTATCTATCTATCTATCTATCTATCTATCTATCTATCTATCTATCTATCTATCTCAGTGATAGTCAACCTGGTTCTTACTGCCCCCTAGTGGGCATTCCAGTTTTCATGGTGGGCGTTAGGAGTTTTGTCTGATATTGAAGCACTTTCCTTTTTTAAATTTAATTGACTTCCCTCCTTTATAAATCACCATTCCTGTGGAACCGGTGGGCGGTTAGAAAATTTTACTACGAACAGAGATACAAAAGTGGACGGTAGGTATAAAAAGGTTGACTACCTACCTACCTATCATTGCCTCTGTCTGTTTGTCCGTCCATCCATCCATCCATCCATCCATCCATCCATCCATCCATCTATCTATCATTGTTTATATCTATCTATCTATCTATCTATCTATCTATCTATCTATCTATCTATCTATCTATCTATCTATCTATCTATCTATCTATCTATCTATCTATCTATCTATCATTGTTTATATCTATCTATCTATCTATCTCAGTGGTAGTCAACCTGGTCCCTACTGCCCCCTAGTGGGCATTCCAGCTTTCATGGTGGGCGGTAGGGGTTTTGTCCGATACTGAAGCATTTTCCTTTTTTTTAAATTTAATTGACTTCCCTCCTTTATAAATCACCCTTCCTGTGGAACCGGTGGGCGGTTAGAAAATTTTACTACTAACAGAGATACAAAAGTGGGCGGTAGGTATAAAAAGGTTGACTACTCCTGATCTACGCCATGGAGTGGTGGGAAGGTGAAGAGCCGTTCCAGAATTTAACAAAGCATCTTATTACCGTATTTTTCAGAGTATAGCTGCACCTTTTTCCCCCTCAAAAAAGAGGCGGGAAAATCTGGGTGTGTCTTATACACTGAATGCAGCATTTTTGGCCTCCCGAAACCCTCCATCCCCTTCATCAAAATGGCCGTGCAGAGCCTTTAGGAGGCTTCCAGAGTGCTCCTGGAAGCTGGGGAGGGCAGAAATGAGCAAAAAATGGGCTGCTTTTGCTCAATTTTGCCCCCTCTCCCGGCCCTCAGGAGCACTCTATAAGCCTCCTAAAGGCTATTCTTGCCTTTAAAAAAAAACAAAAAAAACGGGGCTGTTTTTGCAAAAAAACGGACTGTTTTCGGTAGGTCTGCAGAGTGCAAAACCTTTTTTTTTTTAATTTGCCTCTTCAAAATCTTGGTGCGTCTTATACTCCATTGCGTGTTATACACTGAAAAATATGGTAATCTCTCTTCTCCCCCACACCTTTTTTCTTCTTCTTGTGTCTCTGTTGGATGAAAAGCCGATGTGATTTTAATTTCTTTCTTAATAGCTGTATCAGTTAAGCAAAAGGAACATCCTGCCATCGCCCAGACAAAGAGATCAAAGGAGGAGAAGCAACTGAAGGGAAAGTAATTAAATTTGAAGGAAAGTCAAGACCGAGCATTATATACATGCCTTTATTTAGAATCACTGGTCTAAATAAGGGCTGCTAAGGAAGGGCTTGTCAAATTAAGAAAAGATTGCCAGTAAGACTAACCTCCAGAGCTGGTATGGAGTAAATGGTTTGGTGACAGTGTGCTGGACTAGAAACAGGGAGATTCTAGTTCCACCTTATGCAAGAAAACCAGGTAGGTTGACTTTGGGTGAATCACCAGGATAAGGTGAGTTCTAGACCTGCCTTAAGAAGAAAGCTGGCAGGGTGACCTTGGGCCAAACACTAGGAGATGGTAAGTTCTAGTCCCAACATAGCCGTGAAATCTGGCTATCTGACTTTGGGCCAATCACTAAGAGACTGTGACTTCTAGTTCTACCTTAGGTAGGAAAGCCTAAGCCTATTCCATTCCTACATTTTATTCTGTTCTGTTCAGTTCTGTTCCAAATTATTCTATTCTGTTCCGTTCTGTTCCATTCCTATATTCTATTCTGTTTTGTTCTATATTCTTTTCCATTCCTTTCCATTCCATTTTTTTATTCTGTTCTGTTCTGTTCCTATATTCTATTCTGTTCTGTTACTACATTCTTTTCCGTTCCGTTTCTGTTGTGGCCCAGCCGGATCTGGCTGAGCTGATGATGGACTCAGAGAGTAAGGAACCCTATGAGTCTGCTCTGGAAGATGAGGGAGACCTTGGGGAGTGTTTAGAGTCAGAGCAGGAATCAGAGAGGCTGGTTGGCCACCAGGAGGCGCCTGAGGCATGGAGCAGTGAGGAGGATCAAAGGCAGTTTGTCCATGATGCAAGAGTGAGCAGAGCTGAGAGGCAGAGGCAGAAATTACGCTCACAGGCTCACAGGAGATGATTAAGAACCAGGTGGTTGTTGATTGTCCCTCCCAAGAGAGCTTATAGGTGAGGCGATGGGAGGGGACATTTGCAGGAAACAACTGTTCAGAATTAGTAGTCAAGAAAGTCTGTCTGGGTATTCTAGTCGTGTTCGTTTGGACTCTGTGCATTCTAGCCATTTCTATTCCTTTGGGAATATCTGTGTGAAAGATCACTGCAGAGCTAACGTGAGTTATCTGGGCTCTCAGCCAAAGAACTCGTTATCTCATTAATTAAACAGTGGCAAACAGCCAAGCCTGTGTTCTGGTCTATTCACAAGCCGGGGGGACAGAACAGTTCCATTCCATTTCATTCCATTCCTACACTTTATTATGTTCTGTTCTGTTCCTATATTCTATTCTGTTCTGTTCCTACATTCTTTTCCATTCCATTCCTACACTTTATTATGTTCTGTTCTGTTCCTATATTCTATTCTGTTCTGTTCCTACATTCTTTTCCATTCCATTCCTACACTTTATTATGTTCTGTTCTGTTCCTATATTCTATTCCATTCCATTCCTACACTTTATTATGTTCTGTTCCTATATTCTATTCTGTTCTGTTCCTACATTCTTTTCCATTCCATTCCTACACTTTATTATGTTCTGTTCTGTTCCTATATTCTATTCTGTTCTGTTCCTACATTCTTTTCCATTCCATTCCTACACTTTATTATGTTCTGTTCTGTTCCTATATTCTATTCCATTCCATTCCTACACTTTATTATGTTCTGTTCCTATATTCTATTCTGTTCTGTTCCTACATTCTTTTCCATTCCATTCCTACACTTTATTATGTTCTGTTCTGTTCCTATATTCTATTCTGTTCTGTTCCTACATTCTTTTCCATTCCATTCCTACACTTTATTATGTTCTGTTCTGTTCCTATATTCTATTCCATTCCATTCCTATACTTTATTATGTTCTGTTCTGTTCTGTTCCTATATTCTATTCTGTTCTGTTCCTACATTCTTTTCCATTCCATTCCTACACTTTTATTATGTTCTGTTCTGTTCCTATATTCTATTATGTTCTGTTCTGTTCCTACATTCTTTTCCATTCCATTCCTACACTTTATTATGTTCTGTTCTGTTCCTATATTCTATTCTGTTCTGTTCCTACATTCTTTTCCATTCCATTCCTACACTTTATTATGTTCAGTTCCTATATTCTATTCTGTTCTGTTCCTACATTCTTTTCCATTCCATTCCTACACTTTATTATGTTCTGTTCTGTTCCTATATTCTATTCCATTCCATTCCTACACTTTATTATGTTCTGTTCTGTTCCTATATTCTATTCCATTCCATTCCTATACTTTATTATGTTCTGTTCTGTTCCTATATTCTATTCCATTCCATTCCTATACTTTATTATGTTCTGTTCTGTTCCTATATTCTATTCCATTCCATTCCTACACTTTATTATGTTCTGTTCTGTTCCTATATTCTATTCCATTCCATTCCTACACTTTATTATGTTCTGTTCTGTTCCTATATTCTATTCCATTCCATTCCTACACTTTATTATGTTCTGTTCTGTTCCTATATTCTATTCCATTCCATTCCTACACTTTATTATGTTCTGTTCTGTTCCTATATTCTATTCCATTCCATTCCTATACTTTATTATGTTCTGTTCTGTTCTGTTCCTATATTCTATTCTGTTCTGTTCCTACATTCTTTTCCATTCCATTCCTACACTTTTATTATGTTCTGTTCTGTTCCTATATTCTATTATGTTCTGTTCTGTTCCTACATTCTTTTCCATTCCATTCCTACACTTTATTATGTTCTGTTCTGTTCCTATATTCTATTCTGTTCTGTTCCTACATTCTTTTCCATTCCATTCCTACACTTTATTATGTTCAGTTCCTATATTCTATTCTGTTCTGTTCCTACATTCTTTTCCATTCCATTCCTACACTTTATTATGTTCTGTTCTGTTCCTATATTCTATTCTGTTCTGTTCCTACATTCTTTTCCATTCCATTCCTACACTTTATTCTGTTCTGTTCCTATATTCTATTCTGTTCTGTTCCTACATTCTTTTCCATTCCATTCCTACACTTTATTATGTTCTGTTCTGTTCCTATATTCTATTCTGTTCTGTTCCTACATTCTTTTCCATTCCATTCCTACACTTTATTATGTTCTGTTCCTATATTCTATTCTGTTCTGTTCCTACATTCTTTTCCATTCCATTCCTACACTTTATTATGTTCTGTTCCTATATTCTATTCTGTTCTGTTCTGTTCCTACATTCTTTTCCATTCCATTCCTACACTTTATTATGTTCTGTTCTGTTCCTATATTCTATTCTGTTTTGTTCTGTTCCTACATTCTTTTCCATTCCATTCCTACACTTTATTCTGTTCTGTTCTGTTCCTATATTCTATTATGTTCTGTTCTGTTCCTACATTCTTTTCCATTCCATTCCTACACTTTATTATGTTCTGTTCCTATATTCTATTCTGTTCTGTTCCTACATTCTTTTCCATTCCATTCCTACACTTTATTCTGTTCTGTTCCTATATTCTATTCTGTTCTGTTCCTGCATTCTTTTCTGTTCCATTCCATTCCATTCCTACACGTTATTCTGTTCTGTTCTGTTCCTATATTCTATTCTGCACTGTTCTGTTCCTACATTCTTTTCCATTCCATTCCATTCTCCCATTCTGTTCTAGTTTGTTTGCTTCCAACATTCTGTTCTATTCTATACAAATGCCATTGTGGAATTGAAGGAGCATTGTTGCTTCATTGGTAGACCAATACTAGACCAACCATCAAACCGCAAAGAGCACCCCAATCAAGGATCTACCAATTCTGACAATCGAGCACCACCTAATCAAACAATCACCAAGAAGAAAACGATGCCAACGATACCTCACCAACACTGATAGGGCTAGCAACTTGCATATAATCAGAGAACAAACCCCACTCCCTTTTAACACTGATGATGTTACCTAGTTGGGTCATGAAACGTCTGCAAGAAAAGCACCAAGCTCAGACAACACCAAGGACCCCAAATCCATCCATCCATCCATATGTCAGGGCTCCAAATAGCACCCAAAAGTAAATCAGAGTCCGAGGCAAAGTATTGCTCAAAGTTCCAATTTATTGAGAGAGCCATGTTGGCACATCTGGGGAAACCTGAATCTGAAAGCCTCCCGGTTTTCCCCACCCAGTTGAAAGTTCAAGATCCTCCCCTACACCCACAAAGCCCATCACATGGTCCAATCTCCCACTGCCACGCTGGCATCTTCCACCCACCCAGTTCCGGTCAGATGCAGAGGTAGAAAGAGAAAGGATGACCTTGGCTTTCTAGAAAGAATGTTGTTATGGCTACCTATCATCTAACTCTATACAATCCCCCCTCCCATTTTCCCACAATAGAAAATGCATAGCAGAATAATAGAACGGGTGGCAGGCCAGAGAGCCTATCTATCTGTCTAGCTATCATCTATCTAGCATTCTAACTATCTAACTATATATCTAGCTAGCTGGCTAGCTGACCAGCTGGCCAGATAGCTACAACAGCCCAATCAAGGAACCAGCAAGATCTCACACCCCAATATGGGCAGGTCAAGCCACTTGTATATAAATAGTGCTTTTTTATATAAATAGTGCTCTTTTATATATGCTACCTAGTTGGGTAATGAAACGTCTGCAAAGAAATCACCAACCTCAGAGAGCACCAAGGACCCCCTCAGTCCTCCTCCTCTTCCTCCCTCCGGTCCACAAGCCCCATTCCAGTCTAGCACTGATGTTGTTA
Organism: Rhabdophis nuchalis; assembly: GCA_039707465.1. Classification (NCBI taxonomy): domain Eukaryota; kingdom Metazoa; phylum Chordata; class Lepidosauria; order Squamata; family Natricidae; genus Rhabdophis; species Rhabdophis nuchalis. The sequence continues at coordinate 403,716,467 of CM077643.1, forward strand.
CCCAGTTGGGTCATGAGACGTCTGCAGGCAAAACAAGCCAGCTCAAGGATCCCATAGATTTCACAACAGGCACTCATTGATAACCATCCTCTCGGGGTGCCTTCTTCAGAGCTCAACACGTTTCTACAAGGTCTTGCCCAGAACTGGGGGCCCAGCACCTATTTTCATATAATCAATTCCTGTCCATTCCCCCCATCCACCCAAGCTAACTTACCGTATTTTTCGGAGTATAAGACGCACCTTTCCCCCCGAAAAAGGAGGTGAAAATCTGGGTGCATCTTATACACTGAATACAACATTTTTGGCCACCAGAAACTCAGCCCCCTTCACCAAAATGGCCGTGCAGAGCCTTTAGGAGGCTTCCAAAGGGCTCCTGGGAGCTGGGGAGGGCAGAAATGAGTGAAAAACAGATCGTTTTTCGCTCGTTTTTGGGCCCCCAGCCCCCAAGAACACTCTAGAAGCCACCTAAATGGACACAGAGGATTGGGGGGGGGGCGCTTGCAAAGTACTCCCGAGGGCTGGGGAGGACAAAACCTTTTTTTCCCCTTTAAATTTACCTCTTCAGAATCTTGGTGCGTCTTATACTCCGATGCGTCTTATAGTCCGAAAAATACGGTATTTCTTTTTAGCTCCGTGTCTGCCTGTCACCCCATGTCTTTATTTGCTTTTAATATCAGACATCCAAACTCAATAAAAAGCTAATCAAAGGAAGAAGGTAGAAAAGGAGCGATCCCAGCCTCAGCTTGGCTCACCCAAAATAAAAAATAAAATAAATTTTAAAAAGGCATTATGAATTCTCGGGCTTTGTTAGTGCGAGGAAAGAGAAACGGCAAAATTAATTGGGAAAGAGACAATATTTTCCAGCCTCTTATCTGAGAGGCGACATTTCAAGCCAAAGCATATTCATTATTCGGGGAAAAAAGTCCCATTCTTCACGAGGAACAAATAGAAAGTAAAAGAACGGTGGCATGAACAAGAAGCAAATTGCTTCAAAATGAGCTCTTTTCATGATGATGCAGCCGGCGTTCGCATTCAAGAAAGTGATGCAGACAACACGCACAACATCACAGGAAGGGAGGAGGGAGAGAGGGAGAGGCCACAGAGCCATGGAGAACATCCATGGGCTTCAGAGGCAGGAATCCAGGAACATTGTGCCTGGAATGTACAACCATTCCCAAGTTAGGACGATTCTGTGACTGATCGTAATGGAATAAACAGAGCTGGAAGGGACCTTGGAGGGACAGTAATACAATACAATGCAATGCAATGCAATGCAATGCAATGCAATACAATACAATACAATACAATACAATACAATACAATACAATACAATAGCAGAGTTGGAAGGGATCTTGAAGGTCTTCTAGTCCAACCCCCTGCCAAGGCTGGGAACCCTATACCGTTTCAGACAAATGGCTATCCAGCATCTTCTTAAAGACTTCCAGTGTTGGGGCATTCACAACTTCTGGAGGCAACTTCTGTTCCACTGGTTAATTGTTCTCACTTGTCAGGAAATTTCTCCTCGGTTCTAAGTTGCTTCCTATCCAGTTCCGGTCAGGTGCAGAGGTGCAGAGACAAAGGATGACCTTGGCTTTCTAGAAAGAATTTTGTAATGGCTACCTGTCATTGAACTCCGGACAATCCCCCCCCCCCCCCCATTTCCCCACAATAGAAAAATGCATAGTAGAATAATAGAAAGTGTGGCCAAAGATCCAAAAGAAAAGATGGCTGCAGGCCTTGGCTTTCTAGAAAGAATGTTGTTATGGCTACCTAACATCTAACTCCATACAATTTTCCCACAGTAGAAAATGCAGAGTAGAATAATAATAGAAAGTGTGGCAGGCCAAAGATCCAAAAGAAAAGATGGCTGCAGGCCTTGGCTTTCTAGAAAGAATGCTGTTATGGCTACCTATTATCCAACTCCCTACAATTCCCCCTCCCATTTCCCCACAGCAGAAACAGCATAGTAGAATAATAGAAAGTGTAGCAGGCCAAAGATCCAAAAGGAATATGGCTGCAGGTCTGACAGGGAGAGGCTAAGGGTCAGCTCTGCAGATCTCTCCAAAACCGGAAACATGAATGGGACAGAGGCTTACCATAAGCCTCAGAAGAAAACCATCGGAGTCACCTAATAATAAATAATAAATTTTTATTTCTAACCCGCTCTCTCTCCCCAGAGGGACTCGAGGCGGGGCACAGGAGAATTAAAAAACAATAAACACAGAGTACAAAATTTAAAAAACACAATTAAACATATCCTGCGCTAAAAACATCTATAAAAACTAAAAACTGTCCCTAAAACCCCTTAACACCATAACTAATTAAAATTACCCTAGGCCAGCCAAACGGAACAGCAACCTACAGCATTCATTGTAAGAGCTGCAACATGTGGAACAAACAGGCAGAAGACTAGCAGGGAGTATCTACGGACAGCAACGAGCAGTCAAAAGACATGGAGAAAACTGCGTAATTGCAGGATGGACAGGCTGAACCATAGTTTCAGCTGGGAAACCATGAGCATCCTAGACTAAACCAAGATCAAAAACGCCAGGGAATTCCTGGAAGCATGGCGTTCAGGCGAATCGGCCATCAACAGACACATTGAGATAAGCAACATTTACACACCATTCAAAAGAGACGATCGAAAAGCTAAAGCACTTCCGGGCCAGCAACTAAGACTTGTACAACAGAGATTAACACCAAGATCAAACAATTGAACAAAACAGTAAACAACAACCTAATCAAGGAACAGTCCCACCAACATTGACAGAGAAAGCCACCAGTATATAAACAGGGTACAAACCCCACTCCCTTCTAGCACTGAAGAGGTTCCCTAGTTGGGTAACGAAACGTCTACAAGAAAACAACCGAACCCAGAGACCACCAAGGACCCCACAGTCTTCCACTTCCTCCTCTTCTTCCTTCTCCTCCTCCTATTCCTCCCCCCCCCCTCCGCACTTTCCTACTCTTCCACTTCACAAACCTCACTCCCTTCTAGCACTGATGATGTTCCCTAGTTGGGTCATGAAATGTCTGCAAGAAAACAACCAAGCTCAGAGAACACCAAGGACCCCACCGTCCTTCCTGCTCTTCCTCCTTTCTACAATCCCCACTCCCTTCTAACACTGATGATGTTCCCTAGTTGGGTAACGAAACGTCTGCAAGAAAACAACCAAGCTCAGAGAGCATCAAGGACGCCAGAGGCTCTCCTATTGCACGGTCCTTTTTTTGTGGCCCTTCAGATGAGCCGCACATCCACATGTGGTCCATTCATTGCAGCAAATCTAATCCATTACTTGCTGGAAAATTCAGATGGTTCAATGTTGCCGATCCAGAGATGAGTATCCCAATAAACAGACTCAAATCATTTTACTTTGGACCTATTTCTAGCTATTCTCCATGGCACCTGAGGGCAGAACAAGAAGCAATGGGCGGAAACTAATCAAGGAGAGAAGCAACCTAGAACTGAGGAGAAATTTCCTGACAGTGAGGACAATTAGTCAGTGGAACAGAAGTTGCCTCCAGAAGTTGTGAATGTCCCAACACTGGAAGTCTTCAAGAAGATGTTGGATAGCCATTTGTCTGAAACAGTATAAGGTTCCTGCCTAGGCAGGGGGCTGGACTAGATGACCTCCAAGGTCCCTTCCAACTCTGCTATTGTATTGTATTGTAATCAGTGAAACAGCTTGCTTCCAGAAGTTGTGAATGCCCCAACACTGGAAGTCTTGAAGAAGATGTTGGATAGCCATTTGTCTGAGGTGGTATAATGTTTCCTGACTAAGCAGGGGGTTGGACTAGAAGACCTCCAAGGTCCCTTCCAACTCTGCTGTTGTATTGCATTGTATTATTTATTCATCTAGAAAATTTATACCGCCGCCTACTCACACCTGGCAACTCAAGGCGGCTTGTAAGGATATAAAAACACAATACAAAAGAAATAAAAATCCTAAATGTAGCTGATATGATTAATAATACCTCACTTGTAATTATGTCGAAGATGGGGATCCGATCGTTATGGAGAACATCTATCCAATGTGGTTGCTAAGAGTCGACACGGTCTGGATGAAATCGACATAATTAAATGGATAACTAGATGGCCGGCACTGAATTACTGCGATTTAATAGTTGCTTCTTCAGATGAAAACAAATTTGAGGGGGGGGGGGGGGAAGAGAAAATGATTCAAGGAGGAGACACACCCACAAAGGAGCAAAAAAGCAGTCTTCCAATATCTTCCAAAGAAGAGGGAGTCAAGCTATTCTCCAAGGCACCTGAGGGCAGGACAAGGAGCAATGGGTGGAAACTAATCAAGGAGAGAAGCAACCTAGAACTAAGAAGAAATTTCCTGACAGAACAATGAATCAGTGGAACTCCTTGCCTCCAGAAGTTGTGAATGCCCCAACACTGGAAGTCTTTAAGAAGATGTTGGATCACTATCTGTTTGAAGTGGTGCTTGAGCCAGGGGTTGGACTAGAAGACCTCCAAAGTCCCTTCCAACTCTGTTATTCTATTCTATTTTAAATATTCTCTTCTATTGTCAATCTCTCTCTCCAAGAATAACTCTCCCGGTTTCCAGTGCTTATGACTTCCTGCCAACTCTATCTGGCTAATCATTTTTCGGACAGCCAGCTCCGCTTTGTCTGATGGCTGCACCCAACTTTGCTATTTTTCAACCAAACCAGCCATGACTCAGAGGCAATTACACCAACGGAGACGTCAGCTTAATTCAGGAGACCCTGAACTGTGTGTTATATATATTTATCGGAGGGCTGAGCCTACACCGGCTGTGTCATTTGGGTTTTTTTTTTTTTTATAATACCAAAGACAAAGAAAAGAAAGCATTATCTGCTGAATTTCCATCCACCTTCCACGTCGAAGTCTTCAAACAGGGAGAAAATAAATTTGGGGGCTTCCAAAATAATTAGAAAGTGGTTCGTAGGAGCCTCGGCAGACATCAAAACCGACTTTGTCAGGATGCCTATCAAGATAGCAAAGAAATTAATTGCTAGAGGCAATTATCGAAAGGGGAATATGTGAAAATAGACGGGGGAATAAATAATATGTGAAAATATTGAGCAGCCAAAATGTAGATGCAGACAGACAAAGATTCAAGAGGGAAATGTGGGAGTCGAGTCAAAAAAAGCATAGCAACTCAAGTATTGAAGCGGGCAAGAGATGATGGATAGATGATTTCTCTTTATTGTTGTTCTGATTTGCGTTTCTTTCTCTCTCTCTTTCCTTTCTTTTTTTTTTAGATAGGGGACATGACTAGGAGTCAGGTAGGAAACGTCTTTTAATAAAGGGCGACATAACTAAAAGCTAGAATAAGAGATAGAAATAAGAGAAAGGGGGAATATTAATATATACACTTCTATATAATAAAATAAGAACAATAACAAGAGAAAACATGGAATAATTGAATAATGACAGACTGCAACTTAATACAAATATGTATTATTATTAGAAACATATAAGTCAGGGATGTCCAAACTTGGGAACTTTAAGACTTGTGGACTTCAACTCCCAGAATTCCCCAGCCAGCATAGCTGGCTGGGGAATTCTGGGAGTTGAAGTCCACAAGTCTTAAAGTTCCCAAGTTTGGACATCCCTGATATAAGTCGACTGAATGTAATAGGTAAAGGGTAAAGGTTCCTCTTGCACATATGTGCTAGATTTTCCCCCTTACCAGAGGGAGCTCCCTTGTGGAGTACATGTCAACTCCACTGCGCTGTACAGTAGAAGCCATTTTACGGGAGTACAGTAGAAGCCACTTGAAGGCACAATAGGCTGTATCTTAACAGAGCACACATACCCGAGGGGTGTTAGGGGTGTCTTACCCCCACAGTATTCGTTTCCAGAGAGTAAGTCATCTCTGTACTAAGTTCAATTGAAATTGCTCGAGGCGTTCCAGAGTTATGCTGGAACACACACACAAACACACACACACACAGCCATTATAATATTTGGCCAGGTGCTTTCACATAACACTTACTTATTTCCCTGGCTCAGCTGATAAGGGAGGAAAGCCTATGGCTTAGTGGCTAATACAACTGTCCGACATGTAATTACAGCCCCGGTTCAAATCCCGGTAAGGGTATGGCTAGCTGATGAGAGCTAAATAGCTTGAAATAGATCTATACTAGCCTCCCTTTATTTATTTATCAGCACAAATGCATATATATGTAAATGAAAAAAACCTGAAAAGCTGTGATTTGACATTAATGCCTTATTTTACTGCAATGTAGAGTCAGAAGTCAATGTTTCTTTTCCATTTTCTCTTGCCCTCCCTCACTTCTCTTCCCCCTCTTCCCCTCCACTGTTTCCCCGTTACTTACTGTATTTTCGTATTTTTGTATGTCGTTTTATATCGTACATAACCCAATAAAAACATTAAACTTGAAAGAAAACTTGCACGCACGCTGCAAAATTAGCAGAACGAGTGCTGCTAATTTGAGATCTTTTTTCAAGCTGTTTAAAAAAAAAAAAACAACCACCGCATAATTATATCCTGAATTAAGAGGAAGAAGTTCAAAGCACATATTCGATCTAATATGCCTACAAGGGTTTTTGGGGAGCCTTTATTGTTTAATGCTGGGATGGTTCATCATTTTGGGGTCGAGGTCTTTGCCTGAAGCTGAGCAACTGTCCTTCCTTCCAATAAAATAAAGCAAAAATATACCCGCCATTAAAATGCATCGCTAACCACTGAATTACAGTTACTAAAATGCCTTGAACCACATCGCTTCTACATGTCGTTTACCAGAGGGAAAGGAGGGGTATCTTTAATGTTAAATAATACATAAATAACTCGCCATGGGAGACACTGAGTGATCTTTTGACAAACCATCTACAGCAGGGGTCTCCAACCTTTGCAACTTTAAGTCAAGCACTTGTGACATCTCGGCTGGATTACTGTAACGCTCTCTACGTGGGGCTCCCCTTGAGGTGCACTCGAAGGCTACAGTTAGTATAGAATGCGGCCGCGCGGGTGATTATGGGTGCCCCAAGGCAAGCCCACATAACACCTCTCCTGCGCAAGCTGCACTGGCTGCCTGTGGCTTTTCGAGTGCGCTTCAAGGTGTTGACGACCATCTTTAAATCGCTCCATGGCTCGGGGCCTAGCTATATACGAGACCGCCTCCTGCCCCATACATCCCTTCGTCCGATCCGCACACACAGAGAGGGTCTTCTCCGGGTGCCGTCGGCTGGGCAATGCCGGTTGGCGACACCCAGGGGAAGGGCCTTCTCTGTAGCGGGCCCGGCCCTCTGGAACGACCTACCCCCCGACCTTCGCACTACCTCGGACCTCCGCCTCTTCCGCCAACGCCTTAAGACGTATTTATTCCAACAAGCCGGCCTAGGATAGCCCCCCATTTCTGACTTTTTATACTTAAATTATAATTTGGTTGGGTTTTTAAATGGGTTTTAGCACGGGTTTAAATTATTTAATATGTTTTAATGATATATATTGTTTTGTATTGTGATTTTAGTAATGCCTGTGCGCCGCCCTGGGTCCTAACAAAGAGAAGGGCGGGGTATAAATTCGAAATAAATAAATAAATAAAATAAAAAATAAAATAAGTCTGAAGGACTTCAGCTCCCAGACTTCTCCAGCCAGCTTTGCTGGGAGCTGAATTCTGGGAGCTGAAGTCCTTCAGACTTAAAGTTGCAAAGGTTGGGGACCCCTGATCTACAGAAGACGGAGTCAAACTATTCTCCAAAGCACCTGAGGGCAGAACAAGAAGCAATGGGTGGAAACTAATCAAGGAGAGAAGCAACTTAGAACAGAGGAGAAATTTCCTGACAGTTAAAACAATGAATCAGTGGAACAACCTGACTCTAGAAGTTGTGAATTCTCCAACACTTAAGTCTTTAAGAAGACATTAGACTGAAATGGTATAGGGTTCCCTGCCTGAGCAGAGGGTTTGACTAGAAGACCTCCCAGGTCCCTTCCAACTCTGTTATTCTATTCTATTTTATTCTAACTTACAATCACCATGGGGACCAGAATTTCCATGGTTGTGAAGTGAGTCACACCTGATTTTATGACCTTTTTTTTTTTTTGACATGCCCAGTGCAGCAGTTGTTAAGTGAACCATGCGGTCATTAAGCAAATCAGGCTTCCCCCCATGGATTAGGCTTCTCGGAAGCTGGCTGGGGAAGTCACCTGAACCCAGGATGCTGCAAATCTTGTAAATGCATGCCAGTTGCCAGGTATTCAAATTTTGATCTTATGGCGGAAGCCGCAAGGGTCATTAAGTGGAATTGAATAGGAATAGGAATAGGAATGGGATGGAATGGAATGGGAATAGAGTAGAGTAGAGTAAAGTAGAACAGAAAGAATACGGAATGGAATGGAATGGGAATAGAATAGAATAGAATAGAATAGAGAATGGAATGGGGTGGGATGGAATAGCAATAGCAGAGTAGGAAAGGACCTAGGAGATCTTCTAGTCCAACCCCTTGCTCAAGCAAGAAATGCTAAACCATTTCAGGCAAATTAACCAGTGGAACAACTTGCCTCCAGGAGTTGCAAAATGCTCCAAGACTGGAAGTGTTTAAGAAGAGATTGGACAACTATTTGTCTGAAGTGGTGTAGGGCTTCCTCTTGAGCAGGGAGTTGGACTAGAAGACCTCCAAAGTCCCTTTATTGTTATTCTGTTAAGGCTAAAGCATATGAAGAACGGTTGCAGGAACGGGGTAGGTCTAGTTTGATGAAAAGGAGGACCAGGGGAGACATGATAGCAGTCTTCCAATCTCTCAGGGGTTGCCACAAAGAAGAGGGAGTCAAGCTATTCTCCAAGGCAACTGAGGGTAGAACAAGAAGCAATGGGTGGAAACTAATCAAGGAGAGAAGCAACTTAGAAAAGATGTGGAGACTCTAGAAAGAGTGCAGAGAAGAGCAACAAAGAGGATGAGGGGACTGGAGACTGAAACATATGAAGAACGGTTGCAGGAACTGGGTAGGTCTAGTTTAATAAAAAGGACCAGGGGAGACAGGATAGGAGTCTTCCAATATCTCAGGGGCTGCCCCAAAGAAGAGGGAGTCAAGCTATTCTCCAAAGTGCCTGAAGGCAGGACAAGAAGCAATGGGTGGAAACTAATTAAGGAGAGAAGCAACCTGGAAATAAGGAGAATTTTTCTGACAGTGAGAACAATTCACCAGTGGAACAGAATTTGTTACTGTCAAACATTACCTGCAATCGTTCTATTTCTATTTGCAGGACTTTCTACCTGCTTTATACCTTCTTTCGTTCTTTCACTTCTAGCCTGCGATCTCCAAGGTCTTGTTATTCTGTGGTTAATCTTTGGTGAGATTCACAGCCTTTGGGGCTGGTTGGTAGCTCAACAGCTCGAGTCCTAACCAAGGACCTAGGAACTGTCAAGGTAACGTCGGAGGATAGAAGCTCTTCCAAGCAGGGAGGCCCTTTGTAGAGTCAGAATCCTCAAGTCCGGCAAACCTGGAACCTCCACATAGCGAGGTAGTCCCCTAGGTCTTGCTCCAAGGGCTCCAATCACAATCGGGACAACACACCACTTTCTCTTCCACAGTCGCTCAACTTCAATTTGCAAGCCCTGGTATTTTGTGATTTTTTTCTTGCTGCTTATTTTCAATTCATGCATCACCAGGTATTGCAATGTCCATGAACCATACTTTTTTCTTTTCAATGATTGTTATATCAGGTGTGTTGTAGGACAACTGCCTGTCAGTCTGAATTCTGAAGTCCCACAAGATCTTGACTTTCTCATTCTCTAAAACATTCTCATCTGTACATCTGTACATTTCTACCCCTAACCACCCCAACGATGCCGTTGAAGTGATGTCCCAGTGTCTGGAGGCCGTGCGGGTCTGGATGGGGAGGAACAAGCTTCGACTCAACCCGTCCAAGACCGAGTGGCTGTGGTTTCCGGCGTCTTGAAATAGCCAGTTAGTTCCATCTCTGGCTATCGGGGGTGAGTCATTAGCCCCCGCGGAAAGGGCCTGCAATTTGGGCGTCCTCCTGGATTCTCGACTCTTCTTGGATGACCATGTGACAGCCGTGGCCAGGGGGACTTTCTATCAGGTTTACCTGATAGAAAAAGTTGCGCCCCTTTCTAGATCAAGACGCCCTACGCACAGTCACTCAAGCCCTCGTTATTTCCCGCCTGGACTACTGCAATGCTCTCTACATGGGGCTCCCCTTGAGGTGCACCCGGAGACTCCAGCTAGTGCAGAATGCGGCCACGCGGGGGATTCTGGGAGTTTCACGGTACTCCCATGTAACACCTCTCCTGCGTGAGCTGCACTGGCTGCCTGTGGTCTTCCGGGTGCGCTTCAAGGTGTAAGTAACCATCTTCAAAGCGCTCCATGGCACGGGTCCTGGCTATCTGCGAGACCGCCTCCTGCCACATACCTCCCTTCGACCTGTCCGCTCCCACAGAATGGGCCTCCTCACGGTGCTGTCTGCCGGTCAATGCCGGCTGGCGGCCCCCAGGAGGAGGGCCTTCTCTGTGGCGGGTCCGGCCGTCTGGAACGACCTGCCCCCCCGACCTCCGCACCATCACGGACCTACGCCTCTTCCGCCGGGCGCTCAAAACGCACTTTTTCCATCTGGCTGGCCTGGCATAGATTAATGGTTTAATTTTAAATACAACATTTTTTACAGTTTTTAACTACTTTTTAGCACAGACTTAATTATTTAATTCTATTTTATATTTATTTTGTGGCTGTTTGTTATGGGTGTATAAATAAAATAAATAAATAAAATAAATAAATTACAGTGGTACCTCGGTTCACGAACTTAATTCGTGAACTGACTCTGATCGCGATCCGAATTGGTCGTGAAGCGAGGCACAATTTCCCATAGGGTTCAATGTAAATCCGGTTAATCCGTTCTGACCTTGTTTTTTGGTTGTGATTCTTGAACTGACTCTGTTCACGAACAGAATTGGTCGTGAACAGAGACACAGTTTCCCATAGGGTTCAATGTAAATCTGGTTAATCCGTTCTGACCTTGTTTTTAAAATGTCCGCGGCTCCGGTTCGTGAAGCGAAACGGAGTTCGTGAACCTGAGCATTTTTACGAACTTTTCTGTTCATGAAGTGAGGCGGAGTTCGTGAAGCGAGGCGGAGTTCGTGAAGCGAGGCGGAGTTCGTGAAGCAGAGCATATTTTTACGAAATTTTCCATTCGTGAACCGAAACGGTGTTCGTGAACCGGAGCACATTTTTTGGAAAATTTCTGTTCGTAAACCGAATTGGTCGTGAACAGAGGCGTTCGTGAACCGAGGTACCACTGTATTACTATTATTATTATTATTATTATTATTATTTATTGCTAGGAGTTTAATGAAACCTGCCTTCGAAAGAGCCCATCGTGCCCGTCGAGCCGAAATCCGGCTTCAGATCTTCCTCAAATGGAAACGCCTTCAAGCATTTTTGACCTCGTGGCGCCTCCAACGCTGGGCTAATATATTTTCTTTCCCCCCTACCTCATTATAATGAAGTGAAGGATGGCAGATTCCCTTGTCAACAAGACAAATCGGGGATTGAGGAAGGACCTTGCTACTCAGGGTTTGTCTTGCAGCAGATGTTGAGGTAACGCCTACGGCGTTCCCACAATCTGCTGCAAAGATTACTTGATTAAAAGAGAGAGAGAGAGGGAGGGAGGGAAGGAGGAGGAGAGAGAGATAAGTATAGTCTAGCAAGGTTTCAGCTGCATGCTGAATTCTGAGTACGAACGAGCGGCTCCCCCCCCCCCCCATCTCTCAATCTCTCTGTGATTTCTTCAAGAATCTTTTTGAGTATCCAGGCCAAATTGGTATCTACCTGGGGACCTTGGTGCACCCTGATCTTGGAGGGGGGAGGGGTTTCTTGCAGACGTTTCACGACCCAACTGGATAGCATCCTCAGTACTAGGAGGGAGAGAGGTTTGAAAGGAGGAGGAGGAGGAGGAGGAGGTTCTTGGTGCTCTCTGAGCTTTGTGGTTTTCTTGCAGACATTTCATGACCCAACTGGATAGCATCCTCAGTACTAGGAGGGGGAGGGGTTTGGGAGGAGGAGGAGGAGGAGGAGGAAGGGGAGGAGGAGGAAGAGGAAGTGGAGGAGGAAGAAGAAAAGGAGGAGGAGTAAGAGGAGGAAGAGGAAGAGGAGGAGGAGGAAGAGGAGGAAGGGGAGGAGGAGGGGGAGGAAGAAGAGGAGGAGAAGGAGGAGGAGGAAGAAGGGAAGGAGGAGGAGGGGAAGAGGAGGAAGAGGAAGAGGAAGGGGAGGAGGGGGAGGAAGAAGAAGAGGAGGAGGAAGAGGAGGAGGAGGAAGAGGAGGAAGAGGAGGAAGGGGGGAGGAGGAAGAAGAAGAGGAGGAGGAGGAGGAAGAAGAGAAGGAGGAGGAAGGGGAGGAAGAGGAGGAGGAGGAGGAGGAGGAAGGGGAGGAGGAGGAAGAGGAAGAAGAGGAGGAGGAGGAAGAAGAAGAGGAGGAGGAGGAGGAAGGGGAGGAGGAGGAAGAGGAAGAAGAAGAGGAGGAGGAGGAGGAAGAAGAGAAGGAGGAGGAGGAGGAAGGGGAGGAGGAGGAAGAGGAAGAAGAGGAGGAGGAGGAAGAAGAAGAGGAGGAGGAGGAGGAGGAAGGGGAGGAGGAGGAAGAGGAAGAAGAGGAGGAGGAGGAAGAAGAAGAGGAGGAAGAAGGAGGAGGAGGAGGAAGAGGAAGACTCAGAGGTTCTTGGTGCTCTCTGAGCTTGGTGGTTTTCTTGCAGACGTTTCAGGACCCAACTGGGTAGCATCATCAGTGCTAGAAGGAAGTGAGATTTGCAGAGAAGAAGAGGATGACTGCGGGGTCCTTGGTGCTCTCTGAGCTTGGTGGCTATCTGGCAGTCATTTCATTACCCAACTAGGGAGCATCATCAGTGCCAGGAGGAAGGAGGGTTTGGGAGAAGGAGGAGGAGGAAGAAGAAGAGGACAAGAATGTGGAGGTGCTGTGAGGTCTTATAAAACATATAAAACAATAGAACAGAATAGCGAATAGAATAGAATAAGAATAGAATGAAAATAGAATAGCAGAATAGAAAAGAAAAAAGAACAGAATAGAATAAGAATTAGAATAGAATAGCAGAATAGAATAGCAATTAGAATAGAATAGAAATAAAAATATACTAGAATAAGAATAGAATAGCAATTAGAATAGATTAGGAATAGATAGGAGAATAGAATAGAATAGAATAGAATAGAAAAAAGAATAGAGTAGAACAATAGAATAGCAGAATAGAATAGAAAAGAAAAAAGAATAGAATAGAACAAGAATAGAATAGCAGAATAGAAAAGAAAAAAGAATAGAATAGAATAAGAATAAGAATAGAATAGAATAGCAGAATAGAATAGCAATTAGAATAGAATAGAAATAAAAATATACTAGAATAAGAATAGAATAGCAATTAGAATAGATTAGGAATAGATAGGAGAATAGAATAGAATAGAATAGAATAGAAAAAAGAATAGAGTAGAACAATAGAATAGCAGAATAGAATAGAAAAGAAAAAAGAATAGAATAGAACAAGAATAGAATAGCAGAATAGAAAAGAAAAAAGAATAGAATAGAATAAGAATAAGAATAGAATAGAATAGCAGAATAGAATAGCAATTAGAATAGAATAGAAATAAAAATATACTAGAATAAGAATAGAATAGCAATTAGAATAGATTAGGAATAGATAGGAGAATAGAATAGAATAGAATAGAATAGAATAGAATAGAAAAAAGAATAGAGTAGAACAATAGGATAGCACAGGGGTCTGCAAAGTTGGCTCTTTTAAGCCGGGTGGACTTCAACTCCCAGAATTGAAGTCCACCCGGCTTAAAAGAGCCAACTTTGCAGACCCCTGGGATAGCAGAATAGAATAGAAAAGAAAAAAGAATAGAATAGAATAGAACAAGAATAAGAATAGAATAGCAGAATAGAATAGCAATTAGAATAGAATAGAAATAAAAATATACTAGAATAAGAATAGAATAGCAATTAGAATAGATTAGGAATAGATAGGAGAATAGAATAGAATAGAATAGAATAGAAAAAAGAATAGAGTAGAACAATAGAATAGCAGAATAGAATAGAAAAGAAAAAAGAATAGAATAGAACAAGAATAGAATAGCAGAATAGAAAAGAAAAAAGAATAGAATAGAATAAGAATAAGAATAGAATAGAATAGCAGAATAGAATAGCAATTAGAATAGAATAGAAATAAAAATATACTAGAATAAGAATAGAATAGCAATTAGAATAGATTAGGAATAGATAGGAGAATAGAATAGAATAGAATAGAATAGAAAAAAGAATAGAGTAGAACAATAGAATAGCAGAATAGAATAGAAAAGAAAAAAGAATAGAATAGAACAAGAATAGAATAGCAGAATAGAAAAGAAAAAAGAATAGAATAGAATAAGAATAAGAATAGAATAGAATAGCAGAATAGAATAGCAATTAGAATAGAATAGAAATAAAAATATACTAGAATAAGAATAGAATAGCAATTAGAATAGATTAGGAATAGATAGGAGAATAGAATAGAATAGAATAGAATAGAATAGAAAAAAGAATAGAGTAGAACAATAGGATAGCACAGGGGTCTGCAAAGTTGGCTCTTTTAAGCCGGGTGGACTTCAACTCCCAGAATTGAAGTCCACCCGGCTTAAAAGAGCCAACTTTGCAGACCCCTGGGATAGCAGAATAGAATAGAAAAGAAAAAAGAATAGAATAGAATAGAACAAGAATAAGAATAGAATAGCAGAATAGAATAGCAATTAGAATAGAATAGAAATAAAAATATACTAGAATAAGAATAGAATAGCAATTAGAATAGATTAGGAATAGATAGGAGAATAGAATAGAATAGAATAGAATAGAATAGAATAGAATAGAATAGAATAGAATAGAATAGAAATAGAAATAGAAGAGAAGAGAGGAATGTGAATAGAATAGAAATAATAGAAGAGAAGAGAATAGAGAATGGAATTAGGATAGGATAGGATAGGATAGGATAGGACAGGAACGGAACGGAACAGAACAGAATATATGATCACTAAATGAACTATTTTAAGATGAGAACTACGGTATATCTTTGTACATCAAGGACTGGATACATGGGGAGGGTTTCCCAGGAGATTCGGTTCACTACCTCATAAGCCTGTTTTTTTTTTAAAAGGACATTCCTCCTCCACCCCCACCCCCACCCCGGACAATCCAGCAACCTACCATGCCCCAAAAAGTATTTTGCCAAATAACGTCTTGCCCCTTTGGAGAAAGAAACTCCATTACATAGGCCTCTGTTAAGGAGAGCCTGGCTCTTTGGCAAATGCAAATTAAAAACGGCTTTAAATACATTGGGCGGAAGGGGAAACCAAAAGAAAGAAAGAAATGTCCATTTTTCTGCGCCAGCCTTTGGCGAAAATCAGAACGGCTCCCCTGGCTCGCATTTAAATAAGAAGCAACTGAGGAATCTCCACCTTTTTGCGGGAAAGAATAATATGCATAAATCTTCTGGTTATAAAACCCTGGGTAGAGGTGGAAACGGCTATTAAAAGGGAAAATTTAGGAGAACGGGAAGGGGGGAGGGAGAGGATCATCATGTGAATAAGAATTAATTAAGAAATAAAAAATTTTGCGAGCCTTAAGATCGCAGCAAAGCACAAAGTCCCTTATTAGTTCGGCTTTATTACGGCTACCGAATTTAACAAGCATTTTTTTATCTCGTTTAGAAAAATCAAACCAACCCAGACGATGCGCTATTAAATGCGGTTTATAAATATAATAAATAAATTAATTAATTAAATGAAAAAGGGAGGAGGGAAGAAGGGGAAAACAGAAAAGAAAATATGAAGGATACAAGTATATATTCAAGAGCGAGATATAAAGGGAAAGGAAAAACATAGGATAGATTAGCGAAGGGAAGGGAATGAGGAAGGATACTAAACTCTATTTGGGTTGGCGGAAATACCGTCCCAAGAAAACATAACCTGAGATTTGAAAGAGACACCTATAACAACAGGAAAAGAAAGGGAGAGAGGAGGACAGGAAGAGAGGAAGAGGAGGGAAGGAAGGAAGGTATGGAGAGGACGGTGGAAGGGAGAGGAAGAGAAGGAGAGAGGGTAGGAAGGGGAAGAGGAAGAATAGGAGTGGGGTAGATGTAAGGGAAGAAGGAAGGGAAACGAGAGGAGGAAGGAAGTAGAGGAGGGAGGGAGGGAGAAAAGAAAGGGAAAACAAGATGGTGTTACAACAGGCGAAAGGGATGGTAAATAAAGCAAGCCAAACTGTGTGTTATAACCTATTAAATGGAATAACAAATGTATAAGAATGACAAATGTAAAGAAGAAGAATAACTACTATGTGACTGTATAGTTACATTTGTATGTAAGAGAATAAAAAATTAAAAACAACTTTGCAAGAAAAAAAAAACAAAGACCTTTTTGGTATTCAAACGGTCCAATCACAGGGAAAAATAAATAATTATTTTCTCCTGCAGTCTATGGGAATAGAAATAGAGGGTTGGGGGGGGGGGGTGGAAACTCTCCCTTCTTGTTAAATCATTATAATCCTTTAGTTTCAAAAATGAGCAGGAGATTTATTGGAGCGTAAGCAATTGGAGTCCTACCGAGCCCAGAAAGGAAAAAAAAAAAGTCTATTAGGGTTTTTTTCCCCCATTAGCTTATCATTCACGTAAGGATCCCTTTAAAAAGAAAAAAAAAATTCTTCCTGCACTGAAATTGTGCGGTTTGGGGAAGCCAAACGCAGGATCAACTCCCAAAGCATCCCTGACCTGCTCTTGAGTTGCCATAGACAGGAGGAGGGAAAACTGACGGAGCAGCCCAGCAGCTACAACCAGAAGCCCATTCCATGCCTACTTTTCTTAAAGCTGTCACCCAGGTTACCTGCAACAGCCGGATGGGCGTGGAGGAGGGGGGGAAACAGGGTCATAATTGGGCGGTAAATTACATGGGGTCAGAGCTGGCTTCCTCTTGGGGCCTGCCAGCAGATTCGGACAGTGAGGAGGTTGGAGAGGAACCTGGGCCAGTCATGGAGTCTCGGGAAGGTTCGGATGAGGGCTCTGTTTCGGAGCCAGAGAGGGGGCCATGGCCGTATGCCAGTTATCAGCTGCCTTCAGAGTTGGACATCAGTGAGGCAGAAGAACAGCTGGAGCCTGTTTCCAGTGCGCGCATGCGCAGAGGTGCCAGACGAAGGGAACAGCTAAAGAACAGGGGTTGACTTGGGAGTAAGGCCACAGGTGGACGAAAAAATGGCTCCTCCCAGAGGAAATAAAAGAGGAGCGAAAGGGGAGTGGAGTTTGCAGGAGACCATGAGTTCGCTTCATTGGTTCGTGTCTCTACGAGACTCCTTGCCAAGTTTGCAGATATTGGCCTGGCAGCTCTCTAAGCCAGATAAGGTCTGTGACTGTAAATCCTCCCTTGAAAGATTTTTCTGGATATGAATGAGCAGAATTCAGAGCAAATTAATAAAAGGGTTTTTTGTCGGGACCAGGAGTTGGCTTCAGGCCCTCGGGAAGCCTCGATCATAACAGACCATTAGGATGTGCGTTAAAAATAAGAATACGGGGTTACATTAAATTTCTGTATTTATTTATTTATTGATCAAATCAATTTCTATGTCTACTCATTTTGCAGATGTGACTCTGGGCAGAAAAACCGCATGTAACACAAATAACAATATCAACAAAGCCTGAGAAATTAAGATGCTCACCAAGGACAAAGCTAACAAACACTCAACAACACAATAATATCTCAAAGTCTATTTAACCTCCCAACCCTGGAGCACATCACAACGTTGTGTGAAAGACCAGCAGAGTTGGGTTCAAATTCAGGACGAGTTAAGTCAGGGGTCTGCAAAGTTGGCTCTTTTAAGACTGGTGGACTTCAACTCCCAGAATTCCCCAGCCAGCCAGGCTGGCTGGGGAATTCTGGGAGTTGAAGTCCACCAGTCTTAAAAGAGCCAACTTTGCAGACCCCTGAGTTAAGTCAATCGGGACAATTACGGTCAACGTAGGGGAGATGGGAGAGCTATAAAAATCGGTGAAACAATTAAATCGTGGAAACATAACCGTCGTAATATGGAAAACTTCTTTATGGAGGGTGTTGACAGATAGCAGTTGGTTCAAAGTCAAGCCAGTGGGTTTCTACCGATTAAGGGGATTTGAATTGGACTACCCTGGGTGAGGGGGAGCCCAAACAAGGATGCCCAATTTTGGGAGCTGAAGTCTTCAAGTCTTCAAGTTGCCAAGTTTGCAAATCTCTCCTTTAAGGATGTTGCTGTAAGTATTAGTACTTACTTCGGCGTTGAGTCATGCCGGCCACATGACCACAGAGACGTCTTCGGACAGCGCTGGCTCTTCGGCTTTGAAACAAAGATGAGCACCGGCCCCTAGAGTCGGGAACGACTGGCACCCATGTGCGAGGGGAAACTTTACCTTAAGGGCACACCTGGAATGCTACATCCAATTTTGGTCATTATGGGTATAGGGTCTCCTGCCTGAGTAGGGGGTTGGAATAGAAGACCTCCAAGGTCCCTTCCAGCTCTATTCTGATTAATTGATTGGTTTTGGTGCAAAGTCTACTGTTTGAGCAGAGGGTTGGCCTAGAACAGTGATGGCGAACCTATGGCACGGGTGCCACAGGTGGCACGCAGAACCATTTCTTAGGGCACGCGAGGCGTTGCCCTGTCAGCACTAGCGCGCATGTGTGCGCTGACCAGCTGATTTAGGCCTTCTTTTGAGGCCGTTTTTTGCCCTCTGGAGGCTTCAGGGAAGCTCCTGGAGCCTCTGGAGGTGGGGAGGGGAGGTTGTTTTCACCCTCCCCGGGCTCCTAGAAAGCCTCTGGAGCCTGGGGAGGGCAAAAAAAGTGCGCCAAAGCAGAAGGTCGCGCACATAGCATAATGGGTGTGGCACGCCCACGCACAACCCCCCCTGCGCTCCCCCCGCTTTTGGCACGCAAGCCAGAAAAGGTTCGCCATCACTGGCCTAGAAGACCTCCAAGGTCCCTTCCAGCTCTATTCTGATTGATTGATCGACACCTGGAAACTTGCCAAGCTTGAGAAAAATAGGTTTAAAGGCCTAACCTGGTAACACCACAAAACAGCAATGCCCCAAATTAAGTGGGGTGCACGCAGTGGTGGGTTTCAAATTTGTTTAGAACCTACTCTGTAGATGTGGCCTATTTTGTGGGCGTGGCTTGGCAGTCATGTGACAGGGTGGGAGTGGCCACCTTTTAAAATGTGGTGAAACTCATTTAACAACGCTCTTATTTTATTTATTTATTTATTTTATTACATTTATATCCCGCCCTTCTCCACAGGGCGGCGCACCCAGGGCGGCGCACAGGAAATTTAAAAAGATATACAAAATAGAAAATGAATAAATAATTTAAAATATATATTAAATAATCCCAATCCTATGCTAAAACCAATTATTTGAAACCCAATTTAAAACTTTTCTAAAAGTCTTGCTTAGCAACCAAAATTTTGGACTCAATTGTGATGATAAATTCTTTCTTTCTTTCTTTCTTTCTTTCTTTCTTTCTTTCTTTCTTTCTTTCTTTCTTTCTTTCTTTCTTTCTTTCTTCCTTCCTTCCTTCCTTTCCTTTCCTTTCCTTCCCGTTGGGTCACTGGCAGCGGCGGGCCAGATTTACTTCCAGGTATGCCGGTGGAACCCCCTCTCACCGGTTCTCTAAATTTCACCAACTGGCTCTCGCGAGTAGGTGCGAGCCTGCAGAAACCCACCACTGGGTGCACGTGACGATGGGGCTGGACCCCTAGCCAAAGTAACCTCATTTTTTGCTATCTTATGCTGGGTGGAAAATGTCTTTTGTCTTAAATCACTCGTGATCACTTCTTTGGCTTGTTGTGTGGTGTTCAGTGTTTTTGTCACCGAATGCAAATTGGCTTCATCTATGTGGCAGGAAGCATTTTTAACGCAGCTAATGTCACCCGCGTAATGCAAAGGACGCAGAATTGACAGTTTAATATGGTTTGGGGGCGGGAAGCCCATTGTAATCAAAATGAGATGGGATGAAGCCTGATTATGCAGAAAGACAATTCTGCGGGAAAATTACCGTTATCATTTATGTTCGCCAGATAAACGCTTGAATGTATTAACTTCCCTGCTTCCTTCCATAATTGCATTTTTCCCACTGTTTTTCCCCCCAAACAGTTCTACCTCTTCCCTCTAGAACGACGGCGCCTGAGAGGCGACCTGATTGAAGTCTATAAAATCATGTACGGGGTGGACAAAGTAGGAAAGGGAAAACTGTTTTCCCTATCGCACAACACTAGAACTAGGGGGCCCTCCATGAAACTTTGGATAGCTAGACCTCCAACAAATAAGAGGAAGGACTTTTTCACCCAGAGGATCCCTGGTCTATGGAACTCCCTGCCAGAAGAAGTGGTGACAGCTGTCAGCCTCGACACCTTCAAGAAAGGATGAGAGGAGTTCATGGAGAACAAGGGTATCCATGGCTATCATGAGGGATGCCTAAGGACACCCTCCGGGATGGAGAGATAGGCAGGATGTCTCTCAATGCCATTTGCAGGGAATCCTAAGCAGGTGAAGACATCTGCTTGGGAAGACCTTGAAGCCAATGGGGAGCCACTGTGTGAGACAGAAGGCTGGACTGAATGGGCTGTGCCTGTTCCAGCAAGGCTATTCATATGTTCTTATGTTCTGAAAGAAAGAAAGAAAGAAAGAAAGAAAGAAAGAAAGAAAGAAAGAAAGAAAGAAAGAAAGAAAGAAAGAAAGAAAGAAAGAAGGAAGGAAGGAAGGAAGGAAGGATGAGAGGAGTTCATGGAGAACAAGGGTATCAATGGCTATCATGATGGATGCCTAAGGACACCCTCCGGGATGGAGAGATAGGCAGGATGTCTCTCAATGCCATTTGTAGGGAATCACAAACAGGTGAAGACATCTGCTTGGGAAGACCTTGAAGCCAATGGGGAGCCACTGTGTGAGACAGAAGGCTGGACTGAATGGGCTGTGCCTGTTCCAGCAAGGCTATTCATATGTTCTTATGTTCTGAAAGAAAGAAAGAAAGAAAGAAAGAAAGAAAGAAAGAAAGAAAGAAAGAAAGAAAGGAAGGAAGGAAGGAAGGAAGGAAGGAAGGAAGGAAGGAAGGAAGGAAGGAAGGAAGGAAGGAAGGAAGGATGAGAGGAGTTCATGGAGAACAAGGGTATCAATGGCTATCATGATGGATGCCTAAGGACACCCTCCGGGATGGAGAGATAGGCAGGATGTCTCTCAATGCCATTTGCAGGGAATCATAAGCAGGTGAAGACATCTGCTTGGGAAGACCCTGAAGCAAATGGGGAGCCACTGTGTGAGACAGAAGGCTGGACTGGATGGGCTGTGGCCTCTTCCAGCAAGGCTATTCATATGTTCTTATGTTCTACCGTTCAAAGTTACAACGCTACTGAAAAAAAGTGATTTATGACCAGTTTTCACCCTTATGACCACAGCAGCATCACTGTGGTCCCGTGACTCGTATTTATGACGGTGTCCCGGGGTCATGAGATCCCCTCTTTGTGACCTTCCGACAAGCAAAGTCAAATTCACTGAACAACCCGTGTTACTAACTTAACAAGGGCAACGATTCAGTTAACAACAGTGGCAAGAAAGATTGTAGAACGGGGGTAAAATTCACTGAATTTGCTTAGCAATAGAAACTGGGAGCTCAATTGCCGTCGTAGGTCGAGGACTATCTATAACCACATCAGTTAAAGATCTTGTCGAAACTTAACTGTCAGTCGCGCACAGGCTAGGACAGCACTGAAAGAAGTCCTCACTCTTGTGACCGTCACAGTACCTCTACAGTCTCTTGATCAAAAGGGAAAGCAGAAAGGATTCTCAAGACTCAAATGCCTTCTGCTGCTGTGGCCTAGAGGTGGCGCTCTCGCCTCCCAATCAGGAGGTTGTGAGTTCAATCCTAGGTAGAGGCAGATGTAGGGTCTCCTGCTTGGGCAGGGGGTTGGACTAGATGACCTGCAAGGTCCCTTCCAACTCTGTTCATCTGTTCTGTGAGGCTTAACAGAAAAATCTGTAGCCTAAGACCTCCACAAAAAGAGATAAAAATATATGATTGAATAATTTCAATCCCAAACAAGTTCAGTCAAGGTAGTAGGTATATCCAACACACACCTCCTCCTACCTGTTTTTCTCACAACAAACCTGTGAGGTCAGGTTGGAACGAGAGAGAGAAGGTCTGGCTCAAAGGCAACCAGTCACTTTCAAGAATAAGGTGGGACTAGAACTCACCATCTCCTGGTGATTGGCCAGTCACCCAGTTTTTATAGCTAAGGTGGGACTAGAACTCATTGTCTCCTGATGATTGGCCCAATGTCACCCAGTTTTTATAGCTAAGGTGGACTAGAGCTCACCGTCTCCTGGTGATTGGCCAATGTCACCCAGTTTTTATAGCTAAGGTGGACTAGAGCTCATCGTCTCCTAGTGATTGGCCAATGTCACCCAGTTTTTATAGCTAAGGTGGATTAGAGCTCACCGTCTCCTGGTGATTGGCCAATGTCACCCAGTTTTTATAGCTAAAGTGGGACTAGAACTCATTGTCTCCTGATGATTGGCCCAATGTCACACAGGTTTTATTGCTAAGGTGGGACTAGAGCTCACCGTCTCCTGGTGATTGGCCCAATGTCACCCAGTTTTTATTGCTAAGGTGGGACTAGAGCTCACTATCTCTTGGTGATTGGCCCAATGTCACCCAGTGTTTATAGCTAAGGTGGGACTAGAGCTCACCATCTCCTGGTGATTGACTCAATGTCACCCAGTCAGTTTAAGGCGGGACTAGAACTTGGCATCTCCTGTTGATTGGCCTAAAGTCACCCAGTTGTTATAGCTAAGGTATGACTAGAGCTCACCGTCTCCTGGTGATTGGCCCAATGTCACCCAGTCAGTTTTTACAGCTAAGGTGGAACTAGAACTCACCCTCTCCTGGTGATTGATTCAATGTCACTCAGTCAGTTTTTATGGCTGAGGTGGAACTAGAACTCACCCTCTCCTGGTGATTGACTCAATGTCACCCAGTCAGTTTAAGGCGGGACTAGAACTTGGCATCTCCTGTTGATTGGCCTAAAGTCACCCAGTTAATTTTTATCTGTAAGGTGCAACTAGAACTCACTTCCTCTTAGCGATTGGCCAGTCACCCAGTCAGCTTTCGTGCCTAAAGCCTAAAGCAGGATTAGAACTCCCATTCTCCTGCCTTCCAGCCTGCTGCCTTGCCTACATTTTAAACTTCAACTTTAAAATAACCCGATAGTGTTGTATCATAGTTTAAGAGCCCCTATCTCTATATATAAAAGCCAAATACTTTACTTTACTTTACTTTATTTCATATTTCTATACCGCCCTCTCTCCCTGACGGGACTCAGGGCGGTGCACAGGAAAGGATAAAAACAAAGAACAATAAATACAATCAGAAGTGGTTAAAAAGAATTAAATCAATTTCAACCCCCGTGCTAAGATACATAGATAAAAACCCCAAATACCACTCACTCATCACGAAATCTCCAGAACCGTAAAGCTACAAACTTGAAATTTTGGCTTCTAGGTGCTCGCTAAGAAAGGATTTTTCAAAATGACCATCAGATCATTAGTACTACTTATATTATTATTAACAGGCTCTGATGCTAAGGAGTTAAGACGTTTTACTCCCCCTCCTCACCTGAAAAGAATTCTGTTCCAACTGCCACTTGGGGGTGGCCAGCACGTGACTTATCCTGCCTGCGGATTGGGAGTTTAGACATTCTACTCCCCCTCCCCACCTGAAGAATGCTCTGATGCTAAGGAGTTAAGACGTTTTACTCCCCCTCCCCACCTGAAAAGAACTCTGCTTCAACTGCCACTTGAGGGTGGGCGTGGCCAGCGCATGACTTATCCGGCCTGCGGGCTGGGAGTTTAGACATTCTACTCCCCCTCCCCACCTGAAGAATGCTCTGATGCTAAGGAGTTAGAGTGAGGGAGAGAATGGGGTAAGATAGGAGAGCAACCCGGAGGGAGAGAAGGGGAAAGGCGAGGCTGATAGTAACTACTGTGTTGATATATCAAGCTCAATCACATAATTTCGTAGTGGAGCACGGGTATCCAGCCAATCTATCTATATATAAGGCAAATACCACTCACTCATCACGAAATCTCCAGAACCGTAAAGTTTACAAACTTGAAATTTTGGC
This sequence comes from Rhabdophis nuchalis, assembly GCA_039707465.1. Taxonomy (NCBI): domain Eukaryota; kingdom Metazoa; phylum Chordata; class Lepidosauria; order Squamata; family Natricidae; genus Rhabdophis; species Rhabdophis nuchalis. The sequence continues at coordinate 403,740,658 of CM077643.1, forward strand.
ATATATGTTCCTCTTGGCTTCTAGGCGCTCGCTAAGAAAGGATTTTTTGAAATGACCATCAGATCATTAGTATTTCTTATACAGTAATTAACACGCTCGGATGCTAAGGAGTTCTACTCCTGTGGTGCTGTTTTTGAAAGGTTGGACTGTTTTTCTCTTTATGTAAAGACAGATGCAAAAAAAAAGACTTAAATAGTTCTGCTATTACCCCAACACTGCAAGTCTTCAAGAAGATGTTGGATAGCCATTTGTCTGAAATGGTATAGGGTTTCCTGCCTAGGCAGGGAGTTGGACTAGATGACCTCCAAGGTCCCTTCTAACTCTGCTATTGTATGTATTACGGTTTATTTTTTGTTCTAAATTCATTCGGGGAGTGTAATTTTGCTCCGTTTGCTAAAAAATCATTTCCAGCTGCTCAGATTGCCTTCAAGCATCCGTCAAAAATATATATATTTTTTAAAAAAAAGCTCCTTTGGCAATTTTCTTCCCACAGATTATGGATATTTTGGTGCCTAATACTACAATTCCCCCGTGTTTGTTCAGACTTTTCGCTAAATATTGACAGCCTCGTTCCAGAGACGGATTGTTCCCGCGCCACGCCTCCCTCGAATGATTCACCTGTTACTTCTATTCAGCTGGAAAGGCGTTCAACACCGCTCTGAGGAGATGTCAGCCTGGCTTCCTGTTTTGCCCACGTGAATTCCTAAGCTGCATCACCTTGACAGCATCTGTGTGTGCTATTTCGCTTGACAGGGTAAGCCTCGTAATCGTGACGAGCGTCGCAAAAAAAGGAAGAGTTGTGTGATCTGAAGGTCAGACATCTCGTCCTTTGGGTTTGCTACACCCAGAGCAGAAAACCTGAACTGCCTAACCCCTGTGTAGACAGACCTCTTGGTAATCTCTGAGCTTGCGTTGTGGACTCAGACGGTGAGGAGGGTTGGGGAGCAACCTGGGCCAGTCCTGGAGTCTGAGGAAGGCGCTGACGATCGCTCTGCATGGGAGGGAGAGAGGGGGCCAGGACCGTCCGACCGTTATCAGCTGCCTTCAGAGTCAGACATCAGTCAGGCAGAAGAACAGCTGGGGCCTGTTCCCGATGTGTGGATGCCCAGAGCTGCCAGGAGAAGGGAACAGCTAAGGAACAAGGGCCGACTCGGGAATAAAGGCACAGGTGGACGGTGAGTGGCCCCTCCCAGAGGGAATAAAAGAGGAGCGAAAGGGGAGTGGAGTTTGCAGGAGACCATGAGTTCCATTCATGAGAGTGAAGATCTGTTCCTGACTTCTTGCCAAGGAATTGCTGCTACAGCATGGAGTTTAGAAGATATCGGCCTTGGCAGCTCTCCAAGCCTGATTAAGGTCTGTGGTTGTGAAACCTCTTGAAAGACTGTTTCAATCGGACTTTGCTAGAGAGGAATTCCCTTTAAACTAAATAAAAGGGGTTTTATTGGGACGTGGTTGGCTTCATGACCTTGGTCAGAACAGCTTGGTTGTTTTCTTGTAGACGTTCCATTACCGAACTAGGTAACATTATCAGTGCTAGTAGGGAGTGGGGTTTGAAGTTTATGTACTCATGGATTATCCCAGGGCTGACAAACTCAAGGCCCGGGGGGCGGGGGCAGATCCGGCCCACGGGGTGCTTAGATCTGGTCCATGGGGCGAACCTGGAAATAGCAAACGACCAGACCAGCTTAGCATCAATCAGTGTTCTGACTGAGGCTTCCCGAGGGCCTGAAGCCAACTCCTGGTCCCGACAAAAAACCCTTTTATTAATTTGCTCTGAATTCTGCTCATTCACGTCCAGCAAAGTCTTTCAAGGGAGGATTCATAGTCACAGACCTTATCTGGCTTGGAGAGCTGCCAGGCCGAGATCTGCAGAACTTGGCCAGAAGACTTGGAGAGTCACGAGAGTCATGGTCTATGGAACTCCCTGCCAGAAGAAGTGGTGACAGCTGTCGGCCTCGACACCTTCAAGAAAGGATGAGAGGAGTTCATGGAGAACAAGGGTATCCATGGCTATCATGAGGGATGCCTAAGGACACCCTCCGGGATGGAGAGATAGGCAGGATGTCTCTCAAGGCCATTTGCAGGGAATCATAAGCAGGTGAAGGCATCTGATTGGGAAGACCCTGAAGCAAATGGGGAGCCACTGTGGGAGATAGAAGGCTGGACTGGATGGGCTGCGGCCTGTTCCAGCAAGACTGTTCTTATGTTCTTATATATATATATACACGAACCAATGAAGCGAACTCATGGTCTCCTGCAAACTCCACTCCCCTTTCGCTCCTCTTTTATTTCCTCTGGGAGGAGCCATATTTTCGTCCACCTGTGGCCTTACTCCCAAGTCAACCCTTGTTCTTTAGCTGTTCCCTTCGTCTGGCACCTCTGCGCATGCGCACACTGGAAACAGGCTCCAGCTGTTCTTCTGCCTCACTGATGTCCAACTCTAAAGGCAGCTGATAACTGGCATACGGCCATGGCCCCCTCTCTGCCTCTGACACATAGCCCTCCTCAGAGCCTCCCCCAGACTCCAGGACTGGCCCAGGTTCCTCTCCAACCCTCCTCGCTATCTGAATCTGCTGGCAGGCCCCAAGACGAAGCCAGCTCTGACTCCACATAATTTACGACCCAATTATGACCCTGTTTCTCCCCTCCTCCTACGGCCCAATTATGACCCCGTCCCCCCCCCCTCCTCCACGCCCATCCGGCTATTGCAGGTAACCTGGGTGACAGCTTTAAGAAAAGTAGGCATGGAATGGGCTTCTGGTTGTAGCTGCTGGGCTGCTCCGTCAGTTTTCCCTCCTCCTGTCTATGGCAACTCAAGAGCAGGTCAGGGATGCTTTGGGTGTTGATCCTGCGTTTGGCTTCCCCAAACCGCACAATTTCAGTGCAGGAAGAATTTTTTTTTTCTTTTTAAAGGGATCCTTACGTGAATGATAAGCTAATGGGGGGGGGGGGGGACCCTAATAGATTTTTTTTTTCCTTTCTGGGCTCGGTAGGACTTTAATTGCTTACGCTCCAATAAATCTCCTGCTCATTTTTGAAACTAAAGGATTATAATGATTTAACAAGAAGGGAGTGTTTCCCCTCCCCACCCTCTCTTTCTATTCCCATAGACTGCAGGAGAAAATAATTATTTCTTTTTCCTGGGATTGGACCGTTTGAATACCGAAAAGGTCTTTGTTTTTGTTTTTCTTGCAAAGTTTGTTTTTAACAACTTCCCCAACCCTCCTCACTGCCCGACTCTGTTGCCAGCTCCAATGGCAACAGCAACAGGTGGAGACCAGCATCAAGAAGAGACTCCTCTCTAGGTCCTGACAAGCCACGTTCTCCCAAACCGACTCTATACAGCCAGCCTCCCTTGTTGAATGGAAGGCCTGCAGTCGCCAGTCTGGGAGTCCTGATGCTTTTCCCCGTTGCTATAACGACGGGCTATTTTTAAAGGCAACAGCTGGATTGTTTGTGTTTGAATTCTGGTCCTAAGATGACAAAAGTGATTTAATTTTTCCCTCCTTCCTTCCTTCCCTCTCTCTCTCTCTCTCTCTTTGCAATATTACAGGAGAAATGTCAGAGGCCATGGCCGCGGCTACGATAAACGTCCTGCGTAGTTTGCATGAAAGGATCGCGGGTGGCAGGGAAAATATTTAAAATATGCAGCACGGAGGCTTGTAGCAGCTTCAAGCAGGCTGACGATGGGATATCTAGAACGAAAGCCTGGGTTAGATTTTGTTTGTTTGTTTTTTAAGTGGGGATGACTTATTTATTTATTTATTTATTCGATTTATATACCGCGCCTTCTCCATCGAAATGGACCCAGGGCGGTGCACAGGAAATTAAAACCAACAAGATAGAAAACAATACAATAAATATGAATACAAAGAATGAAATAGAAACCTGTGCTAAAATTGCCCCTAAAAAACCCACGTCCATTTACGTATTTGGCAGACAGGTAGTCCTTGACTTACGACCACAACTGATCTCCAAATTTTTGATTTTTTTTTTTTTAAGTTTTCATTTTCAATCAATCCATCTTCAATTAAACAGTGTGTCGCCTGGGTACAAGTATTTTGTGCGAACAATTAAAATTTACAATCATATTCATTATTTACAATACAATACAATAGCAGAGTTGTAAGGGACCTTAGAGGTCTTCTAGTCCAACCCCCTGCATGTCTAGTCCAACCCCCTGAAACCTTATACCGTTTCAGTCAAATGGCTATCCAACCTCTTCTTAAAGACTTGCAGTGTTGGGGCATTCACAACTTCTGGAGGCAACTTCTGTTCCACTGGTTAATTGTTCTCACTGTCAGGAAATTTCTCCTTAGTTCTAAGTTGCTTCTCTCCTTGATTAGTTTCCACCCATTGCTTCTTATCCCGCCCTCAGGTGCTTTGGAGAATAGTTTGACTCCCTCTTCTTTGGGGCAACCCCTGAAATATTGGAAGACTGCTATCCTGTCTCCCCTGGTCCTTCTTTTCATTAAACTGGACATACCCAGTTCTTGCAACCGTTCCTCATATATTTTAGCCTCCAATCTATTCTTAGCTTAATACCAATACCTTAAATATCTAATACTATAACAAGGCTCTTCGTGATTTTTACAATACAATACAATAGCAGAGTTGGAAGGGACCTTGGAGGTCGTCTAGTCCAACCCCCTGCCTAGACAGGAAACCCTACACCACTTCAGACAAATGGCTATCCAACATCTTCCTAAAGACTTGCAGTGTTGGGGCATTCACAACTTCTGGAGGCAACTTCTGTTCCACTGGTTCATTGTTCTTTATTTAACTCTATTAATTATTTTAACGATTGGTATATTTTCTGTATTTTACACAACTCCTTTTGCTGCTAATTCTCATATTTATTGTCTAAGCATCGATAATATAATAATCAGTTTGTTCTTTCCCTTTAATTGCCAGTGTTAATCTATTGATTTCTGCACATTCTAATAATTTTCCTCATCACATTCTCCTCTGTAGGAATCTCTTCGCTTTTCCAGTTTTGGCAAATACAAGCCTAGCTGCTATCATAACATGCATAATAGAATATACTATATTTTCTTTACTATAAGTTTCTGGTGAAATCCCAAACAGGAATATTTCAGGTTTTAAGTCAATATGTTGTTGTATCAGCTTTTCCAACCATATACGTATTTTTGTCCAATATTTTTCCGCTTCTACGCATGTCCACCACATATGGATAGTAACAGCCAAGTATCTGGTGACATTTCCAACATTTAGCTGATTTGAACATTTAGCTCGCCCAGTCTGTGATTTTAAATGATTTTATTCGGTTTTATGGGGTTAGTTTTTAACTTTTATAAATTTGTACAGGGGATTATTTAATTCGATTTTAACTTTGTCTGTATTGTTTTGATTTTAGTAGTTTTAATTTTACCTGTACACCGCCCCGAGTCCCTTCGGGGAGAGGGGGCGGTCTAGAAATCAAATGAAATATATAAATAAGTATCTTCACCAGTCTTGAGCCCCAAATTTCTATTGTTAAGTGAAACGCTTCTTAAGTGAGGTTGGCCCATTTTGCAACCTTTCTTGCCACCGTTGTTAAGTGAATCACTATAGTTCTTAAATGTCGAGCTGTTATTAAGTGAATCTGGTTTCCCCATTGACTTTGTTTGTCAGGAGGTTGCAAACAATGTGACTCCCCGGGACACCACAACGGTCATAAATATGAATCACTTGCCAAGCATCTGAATTTTGATCACGTGACGACAAGGATGATGCAATGGTTGTGTGAAAAATGATAACAGTTCAAGCAACTAAACAAGAATTCTGGGAGTTGATGTCCAGATACCTTAAACCTCCCCAGCCAGTAGAAATTCTGGGAGCTGAAGTCCAGATACCTCAAATCCTTAGCCACCAGGAATTCTGGGAATTGAAGTCCAGATATCCTAAACGCATAGCCAATAGGAATTCTGGGATTTGAAGTCGATACCTCAAACCTTCAGCTAGTATGAATTCTGGGAGTTGAAGTCCAGATATCCTAAACCCATAGCCAATAAGAATTCTGGGATTTGAAGCCGATACCTCAAACCTTCAGCTAGTATGAATTCTGGGAGTTGAAGTCCAGATATCCTAAACCCATAGCCAATAGAAATTCTGGGAGTTGAAGTCCAGATATGAAACTTTGGCACCAGGAATTCTGGGAGTTGAAGTCCAGATATCCTAAACCCATAGCCAATAGGAATTCTGGGACTTGAAGTCTAGATACCTGAAACCATCAGCCACCAGGAATTCTGGGAGTTGAAGTCCAGATATCCTAAGCCCATAGCCAATAGGAATTCTGGGAGTTGAAGTCTAGATACCTCAAACCATCAGCCACCAGGAATTCTGGGAGTTGAAGTCCAGATATCCTAAGCCCATAGCCAAGAGGAATTCTGGGAGTTGAAGTCCAGTTATCTTAGAATTCCCCAGGTTGAGAAGCACCGAGTGAACGCAACCCAGGTCTTTTTTTAGTCGCTGGAAAATCTCTCCTGGGTCAGCCCTTTAAATCCTGCTAATTATAACAGGATCTACTCTTGGCTTTCAGATTACGCCTTGACAGATCCCGGATGCTCGGATCAGGAGGAGCAACTGTATAGATGGAAAGGAGACGGCTTTCACCAATCCCTTAATTCTAAGTCGCTGTCTCGTTTGACGCAACTTTAATTGCGGAGTTAATTTAAGCCCTTACAAAGACGTTGTGTCTTCGGACCATAAATTTGTGATATTTTTCCAAATTGTATATTATTACAATAATACAATACAATAGCAGAGTTGGAAGGGACCTTGTAGGTCTTCTAGTCCAACCCCCTGCATGGGCAGGAACCTTATACCATTTCAGACAAATGGCTATCTAACGTCTTTTTAAAGACTTCCAGGGTTGGGGCATTCACAACTTCTGGAGGCAAGCTGTTCCAGAGGTTAATTGTTCTAGCTGTCAGGAAATTTCTCCTTAGTTCTAAGTTGCTTCTCTCCTTGATTAGTTTCCACCCATTGCTTCTTGTCCTGCCCCCAGGTGCCTTGGAGAATAGCTTGACTCCCTCTTCTTTGTGGCACTCTCTGAGATTTTCGCATTTCTTGGTTGCTTTTTTGAGTTTTATGCTCAACCAACCTATAAATTCACGTTCCATGTAAAGCAGCATATTAAGAAATGTTTAATTTCATAAAATGTATACCTACACAAGCTAATCCTCGACTTATGACCACAACTGAGCTCCAAATATCTGTTGCTAAGCGAGACAGTTGTTAAAGGACTCTTTCCCCATTTTACGATCTTTCTTGCCACAGTCGCTAAGTGAATCACTGCAACTGTTAAGCGGGTAACCCGGCCGTTAAGTGAATCGGGATTCCCCATTGACTTTGCTCGTTAGAAGGTCGCAAAAGGGGAGCACGTCATAAACAGGAGTTGCCAAGGGTCTGAACTTTGACCCCGTGACCACAAAGATGCTGCAACGGTCGTAAGTGTGCAAACTGGTCATAAGCCACTTTTTTGGGTGCTGTTGTAACTTCAAACGGTTACTAAATGAACTGTTATAAGTCGAGGACTATCTCTATTGGTTGGCAGAAGAGGAGAAGGGAAGGAGCACAGAGATGTCGCTGTTCTGACTGAGGCTTCCCAAGATCAGGAAGCTGAATCCTCGTCCTGATAAAACCCCTTTTATTTAGTTTAAAGGGAATTCCTCTGCAGCCAAGTCCCATCCAACAGTCTTTCAAGAGGTTTCACAACCACAGACCTTGATCAGGCTTGGAGAGCTGCCAAGGCCGATATCTTCCAAACTCCACGCTGTAGCAGCAATTCCTTGGCAAGAAGTCAGGAACAGATCTTCACTCTCATGAATGGAACTAATAGTCTCCTGCAAACTCCACTCCCCTTTCGCTCCTCTTTTATTTCCTGTGGGAGTGACCATTCACTGTCCACCTGTGCCTTTACTCCCGAGTGGGCCCTTGTTCCTGAACTGTTCCCTTCATCTGGCAGCTCTGTGCATGTGCACCCTGGGAACAGGCTCCAGCTGTTCTTCTACCCCACTGATCGCTAGTATGTCTAGTTTGATGAAGAGAAGGACCAGGGGAAGACATGATAGCAGTCTTCCGATATCTCAGAGGGTGCCACAAAGAAGAGGGAGTCAAGCTATTCTCCAAGGCACCTGGGGGCAGGACAAGAAGCAATGGGTGGAAACTAATCAAGGAGAGAAGCAACTTAGAACTGAGGAGAAATTTCCTGACAGTCAGAACAATTAACCTCTGGAACAGCTTGCCTCCAGAAGTTGTGAATGCCCCAACCCTGGAAGTCTTTCAGAAGATGTTAGATAGCCATTTGTCTGAAATGATATAAAGTTCCTGCCCACGCAGGGGGTTGGACTAGAAGACCTCCAAGGTCCCTTCCAACTCTGCTATTGTATGTATTGTATTATCTCCGACTCCGAAAGCTGCTGATAGCTTTCGGATGGCCCTGGCCCCCTCTCTGCCTCCGACATAGAGCCCTCGTCTGAGCCTTCCCTAAACTCCAGGACTGGCCTAGGTTCCTCCCCAACCTCCTCACTGTCTAAGCCTGCCAGCAGCTCCACTGGCGAGGCACAACAGAGGCAAAAAAGTCAAAATGGCAGCCAGGAGTATGTGAACAGAGCCCAAGGAATGGAGTTTTGACTGTGTGGCTACGCCTGATTTTTTTTGGCACATGGAGACACACCCAAAGTCATCCCTGGAGCTTGGAGGTAGATAGTAAAAGAATTTGGTCACAGAATCGGAAAAACAAAATTCTGCAATTTAATTTTCGGGAAAGAGATAGATTTTTCTAAAGTCAACTTGATTCCGGCAAATACGATTCGATTGAGCACCAAAACTGGAAGCAGCATTCCTCACGCAAGGCTGTTAAGATTTCTGGCTGGCATTTTACCTTGGAGAGGTTGCAAATCTGGCATTTTGGTGACAAATCATTCTTAATTGCATTGGCAGCTCAGACAATACGAGTAATATTGCTGCATATGGTGAGCATGATTTAAATTTGTGGAGGGTGACTGTCATGGCAAGCGATTTGCACCGTGGAGGTCATTACAGGCTTCCGTGGTGTTTTTTTTTTAATCACACAAAGCAAAGAATCACGGAGTGCATGAGTTGGAAGAGAAATTAGCTGTCTACTCATTCAAATGCTTTCTAAGGCAGGGGTCCCCAACCTTTGCAACTTTAAGTCTGAAGGACTTCAGCTCCCAGACTTCTCCAGCCAGCTTTGCTGGCTGGAGAATTCTGGGAGCTGAAGTCCTTCAGACTTAAAGTTGCAAAGGTTGGGGACCCCTGTTCTAAGTTGCAAAACCATGAAATCAGCAAACAAACCATGCACCATTTCGGACAAGTGACTGTCTGTTTTTTTCTTAAAAAAAACTCCAGAAATGAAGCACTTCCAACAATGAAAGTCAACATAGAGAAAATGTCAGTCATCACGAAATCTCCAGAACCGTAAAATCTACAAACTTGCCATTTGGCCCGTATGTTCCCCTTGGCTTCTAGTTGATTGTTAAGAAAGGATTTTTCGAAATGACCATCAGATCATTAGTATTTCTTACACAGTAATTAACACACTCTTAATGCTAAGGAGTTCTACTCCCCCTCCCCACCTGAAAAGAACTCTGTTCCAACTGCCAGTTGCCTCACATTCCGTTACCTCAGTTCAAACTGGCAGATGTTCCACTCCTTCCCTCAGGAGCGGTCTGGGGCTCCTTACAGTACTAAATGTCGGTACCTCACCAAAATGTCTACGCCCTCCACCTATGGAACTGCTTCCAGACTGAAGACAACGGGAGTGATATTCCCATATGTGTTTCAAATACCAACCACCACTGAGCCAACGGATTGTGCACCAAATTTTTCCTGCATTGCCCGATCACATAGTTTTGTCGCGAAGCACGGCTATCCAGTAAATAAATAAAGATGATAAAAAAATAAAAGAGATTTGCTGGGAAAGTGTTCCCAGGTTTTTTATTTTCCGGCTTCAGACTGCAACTGCTACTCCCGAAATTCTCCACCCTGGCAATCGATTCAACCGCAGAGCGAAATCAAAGGAGAAAGACGTCCCAACAATTGCTTTCATTGGGTGGGATGAGCAATTGAGCAAAACACAAATTTTGCAGTGTTGTTATGGAAACGGAGAAAAACTTGGAAAGGCAAAACAAAGGCAGCGTTAAAACAGCCAGGAAAAAAATATTGAATTTGAATTTATTTCGATTTGTATACCGCGCCTTTCTCCATCGAGATGGACTCCATCGAGATGGTGCACAGGAAATTAAAAACCAATAAATAGAAAATACAATAATATGATTAAAAGAGAATTACATTAAATTAAAAAGCCTGTGCTAAAATTCCCTAATAAAAACCCAACGTCCATTTACTAATTGGCAAGAGCTATATCACAACTAGGATCTAAACACTAAGCTAGACCAGCTTGCTGGAAAAAGTATGTCTTGAGCAGTGGTGGGTTTCTGCAGGCTCGCACCTACTCGCGAGAGCCGGTTGGTGAAATTTAGAGAACCGGTGAGAGGGGGTTCCACCGGCGTACCTGGAAGTAAATCTGGCCCGCTGCTGCCAGGGACCCAACGGAAAGGAAAGGAAAGGAAGGAAGGAAGGAAAAAAGAAAGAAAGAAAGAAAGAAAGAAAGAAAGAAAGAAAGAAAGAAAGAAAGAAAGAAAGAAAGAAAGAAAGAAAGAAAGAAAGAATTTATCATCACAATTGAGTCCAAAATTTTGGTTGCTAAGCAAGGGCGTTGTTAAATGAGTTTCACCACATTTTAAAAGGTGGCCACTCCCACCCTGTCACATGACTGCCAAGCCACACCCACAAAATAGGCCACACCTACAGAGTAGGTTCTAAAAAATTTGAAACCCACCACTGGTCTTCAGTGAGCGGCAGAAGAGGGGAAGGTCCGTGATAGTGCGAAGTTCGGGGGGGTAGGTCGTTCCAGAGGGCCGGCCCTGCCACAGAGAAGGCCCTACCCCTGGGCACCGCTAGCCGGCATTGACCGGCAGTCGGCACCCTGAATAGGCCCTCCCTATGGGAGCGAATCGGTCGGAGGGAGGTATGTGGCAGGAGACGGTTCTGCAAGTAGGATGCCCTTCCTTCTCCCAAATCTGCATTTCAGATCAAACATATGGTTCTGGATTTACAACAGTTCGTTTAGTGACGGTTTGGAAGTTGCAACATCACTGGAAAAAAATGTGGCTGGAGAGCATTTTTCACCCTTAACGACCGTTGCGGCATCCCCCACGATCACGTGATCAAAATTCGGGTGCTTGGCAAGTGACTTGTATTTATGACGGTCACAGTGGCCCGGACTCACCTGATTTCCTTTTGTGACCTTCGGACAAAAGCCAAGTCCATGGGGAGGCCACTTAACAATCTTGTTACTAACTTAACAGCTGCAGTGATTCACTTAACAACGGAGGCAAGAAAGGTCCTGAAATGGGACAAAACTCCCACGTCTCACTTTGCAGCGGAAAGGTTGGGCTCAATTGTGGTCGTAAGTCGAGGACAACCCCTATTCCTGGATTATGTGGCAGGTTGCTGGGGAAGGGCCTTCTTATCAAGACATAATTAAAACTGCTTCTTGTTCTTGTCCTTGCAACTAACCAGGAAAGGGACCTTGGTGTCCTGGTGGACAGCTCAAGGAAGGTGTCAACCCAGTGTGCCGCAGCAGTGAAAAAAGGCAACTCATTGCTAGGGATCCTTAGGAAGGGTATAGAAAATAAGTCAGCAAGTGTCATTTTGCCTCTTTATCAATCTACGGTGAGGCCCCATCTGGAGTATTGTGTACAGTTCTGGTCCCCATACCTTCAGAAGGATATTATGGAAATGGAAAAGGTGCAGAGGAGGGCAACCAGAAGGATTAGGGGGCTGGAACACCTTCCTTACCATCGGAGGCTGCAACGGCTGGGCCTCTTCCCTCTAGAACGACGGCGCCTGAGAGGTGACCTGATTGAAGTCTATAAAATCATGCACGGTGTGGACAAAGTAGAAAAGGAAAAACTGTTTTCCCTATCGCACAACACTAGAACTAGGGGGCACTCCATGAAACTTTGGATAGCTAGACCTCAAACAAATAAGAGGAAGGACTTTTTCACCCAGAGGATCCCTGGTCTATGGAACTCCCTGCCAGAAGAAGTGGTGACAGCTGTCAGCCTCGACACCTTTAAGGAAGGATGAGAGGAGTTCATGGAGAACAAGGCTATCCATGGCTATCATGATGGATGCCTAAGGACACCCTCCGGGATGGAGAGATAGGCAGGATATCTCTCAATGCCATTTGCAGGGAATCATAAGCAGGTGAAGACATCTGCTTGGGAAGACCCTGAAGCAAATGGGGAGCCACTGTGGGAGACAGAAGGCTGGACTGGATGGGCTGTGGCCTGTTCCAGCAAGGCTGTTCTTATGTTCTTATGTTCTAAGTGAGAATTTGTGTTTGCAAGAAGCAGAATCACATGTTCTCCAAAAACAGAACTGTGTTATTAGTCTATTGAATCAAAAAAAGGAGGATTCTGACTTGACAAATGTTATTAAAAGCCAGCATAATAGAATGCAAAATAACACAAGTGGAAGGGACCTTGGAGGTCTTCTAGTCCAACCCCCTGCCCAAGCAGGAGACCCAATAATATTCCAGACAAGTGACAGTTTAATCTCTTCTTAAAATCATCCAGTGTTGGAGGACACATAACTTCTCGTGGCAAGTTGTTCCACTGATTAATTGTTCCAACTGTCAGGAAATTTCTCCTCAGTTCTAAGTTGCTTCTCTCCTTGATTAGTTTCCACCCATTGCTTCTTGTTCTGCCCTCAGGTGCCTTGGAGAATAGCTTGACTCCCTCTTCTTTGGGGCAGCCACTGAGATATTGGAAGGCTGCTATCATGTCTCCCCTAGTCCTTCTTTTCATTAAACTAGACATACCCAGTTCCTGCAACCGTTCTTCCTATGTTTTAGTCTCCAGTCCCCTCATCCTCTTTGTTGCTCTTCTCTGCGCTCTTTCTAGAGTCTCCACATCTTTTCTACATCTTGGCGGCCAAAACTGGATGCAAACATTCCCAGTGTGGCCTTCTCAAGGCCTTGTAAAGTGGTATTAACCCTTCATGGGATCTTGATTCCCTCTGTTGATGCAGCCTAGAACTGTGTTGGCTTTTTTGGCAGCTGCTGCCCACGGCTGGCTCCTATTTCAATGGTTGTCCACTAGGACTCCAAGATCCCTCTCACAGTTGCTACTATTGAGCAAGGTCCCACCTATACTGTACCTGTGCATTTCGTTTTTCTTGCCTAAATGTAGAACCTGACTCTTTTTGCCCTTGGATTTCATTTTAGCAGGCCTCCCTGCAGTCACCTGGCACCAAAAACTTGCTGCGGGGTGGGTGTCATATCCCCCTGTATTCCCACCCCGCCCCTTGTGCATGCATGTCTGGGTGCGCCCTCCGGCCCCGTACATGCACATGTGACCTCCCGCACATGTGCATGAGTCTCCCCCATTGCGCCTTGCCACCCCCCTGCCCACAGATGCGCGGTGGAAACCCAGAAATCAGGCAGCCAGCAGGAGGCACGCACGCATGCGCAGTAGAACTGAGCTGGGACAACGGCTCACATACCCACAAAGAGAACCCTGTGTGCCACCTGTGAGGCGTGTGCCATAGGTCCGCCATCATGGTTCTGTAGTCTCGTTCCAGTTCCGCTCCTTCCTCAACTTTTGCAACTGTTGGTTGTGTGCGAAAACAAATGCAACGCATCTTGAAAGAAAACCGCATCGGTCCCACACACACACACACACACACACATGTCCCGATTGCCATAATTGCTCTTGGCTGGCTGAGAAGCCATATCAAGTTTCCACCCTGATGGAGAAAAATAATCATTGCCATAGCAACGTTCCTGTCCTTACCCCCTTGATGTGGGGAGATCCTTACGGAGGCTGCCTGAGCCCGACACCTGGCAAATCTGCACGCGGGGTTGTGAACGATTTTCGTGTCTTCTTGTTTTTCCTTTCGCATGGAAGGTAGGACGTGGGTTGGAGGTATAAGATAAACAGCTATCAAGGTTTGCATACGCATGCTTCTTTCTGGTTATAGAAGCTGTTGGGGACCCCCACCCCCACCCCATTCCCAAACCCATCTTCCTGGGGGAGAAGAGAACAGCTCGGATAGGAGGATCTCAAAGGAGAAATGGCTTTCCTTTCAGACTCTGTTTTGTTCTTGTTAGTTGTGAAGTCGTGTCCGACCCATCGCGACCCCATGGACCATGCTCCTCCAGGCCTTCCTGTCCTCTCCCATCCTCTGGAGTCCATTGAAGCTCATGCCAGCTGCTTTGGTGACTCCCTCCAGCCCCCTCCTTCTCTGCGCCCTCCATCGTTCCCAGCATAAGGCTCTTCTCCAGGGAGTTCTTCTTCCTTCTCATCAGGTGGCCAAAGTACTTGAGTTTCCTCTTCAGGATCTGGCCTTCTAAAGAGCAGTCAGGGTGGATCTCCTCTAGGACTGACCAGTTGGATGTCCTTGCAGTCCAAGGGACTCAATGCAGGAGTCTTCTCCAGCCCCAGAGTTCAAAAATCTATATATTAGCTGTCATCTTTCTCTCAATCAATGTCTGACTGTCTTTCATCAATTATGTCATTGTAGTTGGGAAGTCGTGTCTGACATATCGCGACCCCATGGACCATGTTCCTCCAGGCCTTCCTGTCCTCTCCCATCCTCTGGAGTCCATTGAAGCTCACGACGGCTGCTTCGGGGACTCCATCCAGCCCCCTCCTTCTCTGCTGTCCCCTTCTTCTTCTTTTGCCCTCCATCGTTCCCAGCATGAGGCTCTTCTCCAGGGAGTCCTTCTTCCTTCTCATCACGTGGCCAAAGTCTTTTGAGTTTCCTCTTCAGGATCTGGCCTTCTGAAGAGCAGTCAGGGTGGATCTCCTTTACGACTGACCGGTTGGATGGCCTTGCAGTCCAAGGGAATCAATGCAGGAGTCTTCTCCAGCACCAGAGTTCAAAGGTCTCCATTCTTTGGTGCCCAGCCTTCCTTATGGTCCATTTATGGACTCTGTTTTAAACTCCTGCAAAACAAATTAAGTTTTGGACGCCATGATATAAAAGAGATACTGAGACTCAGGAAAGAGTGCAGAGAAGAGCAACAAAGAGAATTAGGGGACTGGAGACTAAAACTTATGAGGAACTGGGTAGGTCTAGTTTCATTAAGAGAAGGACTAGGGGAGACATGATAGCAGTCTTCCAATATCTCAGGGATTGCCCCAAAGAAGAGGGAGTCAAGCTATTCTCCAAGGCATCTGAGGGCAGAACAAGAAGCAATGGGTTGCCTCCAGAAGGTATGAATGCCCCAACACTGGAAGTCTTTAAGTAGAGGTTGGATAGCCATTTTACTGAAACGATATAGGGCTTTCTGCCTGGGCAGGGGGTTGGAGTAGAAGACCTCCAAGGTCCCTTCCAACTCTGCTATTGTATTGTATAGTCCCAAAATGAGGTATGTGTGTGTGTGTGTAGTTCCACCCCCTGGCCCATTTTTGGTGCCAGGAGACTGCAGGGAGGCCTACTAGGCCCAAAATGGGTCACGGGGGAGAGTGGGCGCACAGGCATGCACAGGGGCAGGGTAGTGTCACGGGCGCATTCATTATGCGCTTTCACGTGCTATCGGCCCGGAAGAACCGAAAGGTTAGCCATCACTTCTATAGATTATTTACAGAGGTGTGAAGAACAAAAGCGATACAAGTAGTCCTCGACTTATGACTGTAATAAGCATAAACTCGCTTAACAAATGTCTCCCTTAACAGCAGAAATTTGGGGATCAATTGTGGTCAAAAGTCGAGGACTACCTGTACTTCATGTATGTACGGGTAGTCCTCTATACAATAATACAATAGCAGAGTTGGAAGGGACCTTGGAGATCATCTAGTCCAACTCCCTGCCTAGGCAGGAAATCTTTTACAGTTTCAGACAAATGGCTATCCAACCTCTTCTTAAAGACTTGCAGTGTTGGAGCATTCACAACTTCTGGAGGCAACTTCTGTTCCACTGATTAATTGTTCTCACTGTCAGGAAATTCCTCCTCAGTTCTCAGTTGCTTCTCTCCTTGACTAGTTTCCACCCATTGCTTCTTGTTCTGCCCTCAGGTGCCTTGGAGAATAGCTTGACTCCCTCTTCTTTGGGGCAACCCCTGAGATATCGGAACACTGCTATCATGTCTCCCCTGGTCCTTCTTTTCATTAAACTAGACCTACCCAGTTCCTGCAACCGTTCTTCATATGTTTTAGCCTCCAGTCCCCTAATCATCTTGGTTGCTCTTCTCTGCACTCTTTTGAGAGTCTCCACGTCTTTTCTACATAGTGGCGACCAAAACTGAATGCCGTATTCCAAGTGTGGCCTTACCAAGGCCTTATAAAGTGGTATTAACCCTTCAGGTGATCTTGATTCTCTCCCTCTGTTGATGCAGCCTAGAACTGGGTTGGCTTTTTGGGCAGCTGCTGCCCACGGCTGGCTCCTATTTCAATGGTTCTCCACTAGGACTCCAAGATCCCTCTCACAGTTGCTACTATTGAGCAAGGTCCCACCTATACTGTACCTGTGCATTTTGTTTTTCTTGCCTAAATGTAGAACCTGACTCTTTTCGCCATTGAATTTCATTGTATTAGATAGTGCCCAATGTTCGAGTTTGTTTAGTGGTGTTTAGTGACCGTATGAAGTTACAAAGGGACTGGGGGGAAACATGACTTATGATCCTTTTTCACACTTAAAACATTTAGTGCATCCTCAGCGTCATCTGATTAAAATTCAAGTGATGGGCAACTGGCTCGTATTTATGGCGGTTGCAATGTCCTGGGGTCACATGATCCCCTTTCGTGAACTTTTCACAAAGTCAACAGGGAAGCCAGATTCACTGAACAGCTGGGTTACTAATTTAACGACCGCCATGATTCACTTAACAACAGGGGCAAGAAAGGCTGTAAAATGGGTCAAAACTTACTTAACAAACGTCTCACTTAACAATTTATTATTTATGGCTTCAATGGTGCTCCCAATTTAACGATTGCTTTGTCCAAGTTTGCAGCTGCTCGTTTAGTGACCATTCGAAGTTACAACGGTATTGAAAAGAGGTGACTTATGACTTAAGGCTATTGCAGCATCCCCATGTCACGTAATCCAAATTCGGATGCTAGGCAACTGGCATGTGCTTATGACTGTTGCCGTGACCTGGGATCATGTAATTGTCAGGGTTCCAAGTAGCGTCCAAAAGTAAATCAGAGTCCGAGGCAAAAGATTCCTCAAAGTTCCAATTTATCGAGAGAGCCATGTTGGCACATCTGGGGAAACCCGAATCTGGAAGCTTCCCGGTTTTCCCCACCCAGTTGAAAGTTCCAGATCTTGCCCCCCACACCCACAAGTCCATCCCAGGGTCCAATCTCCCACTGCCATGCAGGGATCTTCCACCCACCCAGTTCCGGTCAGGTGCAGAGGGTGCAGAGACAAAGGATGACCTTGGTTTTCAAGAAAGAATGTTGTTATGGTTACCTATCATCTAACTCCATTCAATTTCCCCAAAATAGAAAAAGGCATAGCAGAATAATAGAAAGTGTGGCAGGCCAAAGTTCCACAAGAAAAGATGGCTGCAGGCCTTGACTTTCTAGAAAGAATGTTGTTATGGCTACCTATCATCTAACGCCATACAATCCCCCCTCCCATTTTCCCACCATAGAAAATGCATAGCAGAATAATAGGAAGTATGGCAGGCCCAAGATCCACAAGAAAAGATGGCTGCAGGCCTTAACTTTCTAGAAAGAATGTTGTTATGGCTACCTATCATCTAACTCCATACAATCCCCCCTCCCATTTTCCCACCATGGAAAATGCATAGTAGAATAATAGGAAGGGTGGCAGGCCCAAGATCCACAAGAAAAGATGGCTGCAGGCCTTGACTTTCTAGAAAGAATGTTGTTATGGCTACCTATCATCTAACTCCCTACAATTTTCCCACAATAGAAAATGCATAGTAGAATAATAGAAAGTGTGGCAGGCCAAAGATCCAAATGGCTACAAGCCTGACAGTGACCTCGTTTTGCGACCTTCTGACAAATAAAGTCAATGGGGAAGCCAGATTGACCTCACAGCCCTGTTACTAACTTAACAACCACAGCGATTCACTTAACAACTGTGGCAAGGAAGGTTGTAAAATGGGGCAAAACTCCCTTAATGGATGTCTGGTTTAAGCAACAAAACTATTGGCCTCCATTGTGGTCGTAAGTCAAGGACTAACGGAACTTTCTAACCTCACCCCCTACATGCCTGGTTCAGGCTTTAAAATTTCTATTTTATTTCATATCTTTTAGTTATATGCTTTCCATTTCCGGAGAATTATCTTTAAGGCGAGTTATTTGAAATAAAATGGGTAATAAAACTAGAATTGCGAAAACTAAAAGCCAGCAGCCGAATGAGGCCGTAAAATGCAAGGATAGTCTTTGAAATCCTATAATAGCTGCCCTGAGTGGCCTTATGAGGGAGATGGGAGAAGTTTAATCAACAGTAAAGAAATATAAATAAAGAAATAATGGGCCAGGATGCGGCCCTTTTTTTGAGGTGGGTTAAAGCTTGTTTGGCAAAGCAATACAACACAATACAATAGCAGAGTTGGAAGGGACCTTGGAGGTCATCTAGTCCAACCCCCTGCCTAGGCAGGAAGCCCTATACCATTTCAAATAAATGGCTATCAAACATCCTCTTAAAGACTTGCAGTGTTGGGGCAATCACAGCTTCTGGAGACAATTTCTGTTCCACTGATTAATTGTTCTCACTGTCAGGAAATTTCTCCTCAGTTCAAAGTTGCTTCTCTCCTGGATTAGTTTCCACCCATTGCTTCTTATTTTGCCCTCAGGTGTTTTGGAGAATAGCTTGACTCCCTCTTCTTTGGGGCAGCCCCTGAGATATTGGAAGACTGCTATCATGTCTCCCCTGGTCCTTCTCTTTATCAGACTGGACTAGAAGAGAAGAGAATAATAGAGTTGGAAGGGACCTTGGAGGTCATCCAATCCAACTCCCTGCCTAGGCAGGAAACCCTACACCGTTTCAGACAAATGGCTATCCAACATCTTCTTGAAGACTTGCAGTGTTGGGGCACTTTCTAAAGTCTGGGCGTGCGCATGGCAGTGTGCGGGTGTGCCCGTACCCATAATGTAGCGTGTGTGCGACACCCCCCTTCTCATACCCCAGTGGTAGGTTCCAGATCCCATTCCAACAGTTGGAACGGGCCCGGTGGTGTCCTCGTGGGCACAAGCACCACGCGCATGCATCTTAGCACCTCCGCAACGCTCCGGCTGCTTAGCGGAGCATCGCACAGGTGCTGTATGTGCTGTGCGCGGAAGCACCTAAGACTTAAAAGACTGGTAAGAACGGTATCCGGTGCTCCAGGCAGGATCCAGTCCCGGGGCGTACTGCCTGCAACCCAACACTGCCATACGTTAACCACTGCACGGGTTCTAGTTATCTGCGGGATCGTATCCTACCTCACACATCCCTTCGGCCGATCCGCTCCCACAGAGAGGGACTTCTCCGGGTGCCATCCACCAGGCAGTGCCAGCGGGCGACGCCTAGGGGAAGGGCCTTCTCTGTGGCGGGCCCAACCCTCTGGAACGACCTACCCCCCGAACTTAGAACCATCACGGACCTCCGCTCCTTCCGCCAAAGTTTGAAGACGCATTTCTTCCATCTCGCCGGCCTGGCCTAATCCATACCATCAAGCTGTAGACTGTAGTTTAAATTGTTTTAATCCAGATTTTAAGGGGTAGAGTTTTTAGGATTTTAAGGTTTTAGGATTTTTTGCACAGGGTATTGGGATTTATAATACAATACAATAGCAGAGTTGGAAGAGACCTTGTAGGTCTTCTAGTCCAACCCCCTGCGTGGGCAGGAACCTTATACCATTTCAGACAGATGGCTATCTAACATCTTCTTAAAGACTTCCAGGGTTGGGGCATTCACAACTGCTGGAGGCAAGCTGTTCCAGAGATTAATTGTTCTAACTGTCAGGAAATTTCTCCTTAGTTCTAAGTTGCTTCTCTCCTTGATTAGTTTCCACCCATTGCTTCTTGTCCTGCCCCCAGGTGCCTTGGAGAATAGTTTGACTCCCTCTTCTTTGTGGCACCCTCTGAGATATCGGAACACTGCTATCATGTCTCCCCTGGTCCTTCTCTTCATCAAACTAGACATACCCAGCTCCTGCAACCGTTCTTCATATGTTTTAGTCTCCAGTCCCCTAATCATCTTGGTTGCTCTTCTCTGCACTCTTTCCAGAGTCTCCACGTCTTTTCTACATCGTGGCGGCCAAAACTGTATGCAGTATTCCAAGTGTGGCCTTACCAAGGCATTATAAAGTGGTATTAACCCTTCAGGTGATCTAGATTCTCTCCCTCTGTTTATGCAGCCTAGAACTGTGTTGGCTTTTTTGGCAGCTGCTGCACACTGCTGGCTCATATTTAAATGGTTGTCCACTAGGATTCCAAGATCCCTCTCACAGTTGCTACTATTGAGCAAGGTACCACCTACACTGTACCTGTGCATTTTGTTTTTCTTGCCTAAATGTAGAACCTTACTTTTTTCGCAATTGAATTTCATTTTATTATTTAATCTATTTTATTATTATTAATTGCTATGTTTGTATTTTTTTTTTCTATTTTAATTTCCTGTGCACTACCCCAAGTCCCTTTGCGGAGAGGGGTGCAGTTTATAAATTTAATAAATAAATAAATAAATAAATAAATAAATAAATAAATAAATAAATAAATAAATAAATAAATAAATAAATAAATAAATAAATAAATAAAATCTCCCCATGTATGCGTGGGCAACCTCCCCGTGCCTCGTTTTGGGCCTAGTACGCTTCCCTGCAGCCTCCTGGGACCAAACATTTTATATATTTGTTTTTATTTTGGCTGTACACCGCCCTGAGTCCTTCGGGAGTAGGGCGGTATAAAAAACCAATAAACTAAGCTAAACTAAAAATGACCTGAAAATCAGCTGGCCAATGGGAGGTGCAGGTGCAGGCGCATGCATGGTGGAACTGATCTGGGTTGACAGCCGGCATGCCCACAGAGAGGGCTCTGCGTGCCACAGGTTTGTCATCACAGGTCTGGAGAGTCCTCGGGTTACGACCACAATGGAGCCCAAAATTTCCAGTGTGAAGCAAGTAAGTTCTTTTGTTTTTTTGAAAAAAAATTATTTATTTTTTAGTAAAACAAAAATACAAAAAGTATCATCATTCTGCATTGTATCCTTTGGAAAGTATGTCGACTGGTTATCCATAACTCTTGTGCATTTCTAGAACCGTTATTATTCATGAATAGTCTCGTTTTATAGATTTTAAATCAAAAAATTCATTCTATATCTTAATATCATTACACCAGAATTCTCCTCTAATATTCCATACTAGCCGTTCCCGGCCACGTGTTGCTGTGGCCCAGTCTGGGTAAATGGCCAACCAATCTGTGTGTAGATCTACACCTGCACACAGAAACATGTACACACAACCATAGTATAACCCCCAACCTACCTACCTACTGTATTACTCCCTCTCTCCCTCTACCTACCTACCTACCTACTGTATTTCTCCCTCTCTCTATCCCTCTACCTACCTACCTACTCTATTACTCCCTCTCTCCCTCTACCTACCTACCTATCCACTGTATTTCTCCCTCTTTCTATCCCTGTACCTACCTACCTACTGTATTTCTCCCTCTCTCCCTCTACCTACCTACCTACCTACCTACTGTATTTCTCCCTCTCTCTATCCCTCTACCTACCTACCTACTGTATTTCTCCCTCTCTCCCTCTCCCTACCTACCTACCTACTGTATTTCTTCCTCTCTCTATCCCTCTACCTACCTACCTACCTACTGTATTTCTCCCTCTCTCTATCCCTCTACCTACCTACCTACTGTATTTCTCCCTCTCTCCCTCTACCTACCTACCTACCTACCTACCTACCTACCTACCTACCTACCTACTGTATTTCTCCCTCTCTCTATCCCTCTACCTACCTACCTACTGTATTTCTCCCTCTCTCCCTCTACCTACCTACCTACCTACCTACCTACCTACCTACCTACCTACCTACCTACTGTATTACTCCCTCTACCTACCTACTTACCTACCTACGTATTGTATTTCTCCCTCTCTCTATCCCTCTACCTACCTACCTACTGTATTTCTCCCTCTCTCCCTCTACCTACCTACCTACCTACCATATTTCTCCCTCTCTCTATCCCTATAGCTGCCTACTTACCTACCTACTGTATTTCTGCTTGAATCTTATGGACAGACAATTTTATGTCATAAACGATGACGTAATACCTGTGGCCCACTGCTCTCTGTATCCATCCACCTACCTTTTTTACAATTGTTTTATTTTATTTATTTATTTTATTTTATTAGACTTTTATACCGCGCCACTCTCACCAAAAAGGAACTCGGGGCGGTGCACAGGAAATTAAGAGCACAAATATAAACATATACAAAAAGAATAAATACGTCATAAATAATCAATAAAATCTTATTAAATTAAACAATACCCTGTGCTAAAATCAATTTAAAACCCATTTGTTAAAACTTTAGTTTAATTTAAAATCAGTCGATAAAATAGTCTCGGAAGTTAGGCCAGGCCAGCTAGATGAAAGAAGTGTGTCTTTAGATGTTGGCGGAAGAGGCGGAGGTCCGTGATGTTCCTGAGCGCGGGGGGTAGCTCGTTTACATTTCTATTGCGTGTACCTGGCACAGGTGTGACATCTACACAATCTATATATATATATCATTAGTGCCATACTTGAAAGGAACGTTGTGTGAAAATTTGGAAGCGATCGGTGCAGGACTTTTGGAGATTAGCGGTTTTGAACAAACTCGTTACATTTTTATTTATATAGATTTGGTCTATCTTCTTCAGACATGTCTTACTTAAAACATAACCACATAATGCCATCCATTGTCTATTCCAAACATACATGCATATATGCATACACCTATATCGATATATTATCTATAATTATTCTGTTCTTATTATATCTCATTGTTTATTAGCTGGTGGTTCTTCAATAACAATCTAAAACAGTCTTAAATTTGCTAAAATTCTCCCCCATTTTGCTAAATTACATCCATCAACATTCCTACAAAATAACAGTCTGATTATTTATATCCAATCTCATACTCATACATTTCTACACATACATAGATCCATAGATCTATATCATTAAATTATAACATTATTATTAATTACTCTTATTGTAAATAATTATTAACTAACTAATAATCCTGCAATGATATTCTAAACCTATCTAACTAGTTATTAATCATCAAAGGATAACAACTTTCATTATCAGCCAGTGTCTTTCCAGTAGCGAATTGGACTTATCTCTCTGAAGCAAGTCAGTTCTTAAGTGAGTGGTGCCCCGTTTTGTGACCTTTCTTGCCAAGGTTGTTAAGTGAATCACTGCAATTGGTAACACGGTGGTTCAACGAATCTGACTTCCCCATTGATTTTGCCAGACAGAAGGTCGCAAAAGGGGATCACGTGAGACATGGCAACCGTCATAAATACGAGTCGGTTGTCAAATGCCTGAATGGGGAAGCCAGATTCACTTAACCACTGTGGGACTCCCTGAACAACTGCAGGGATTTATTTAACAACTGCGTCAAGAAGGGTTGTAAAATGCAGTAAATCGCACTCAACAAATGTCTCGCTTAGCAACAGGAATTTTGGTTCCAATTGTCGTCATAAGTCGAAGACTACCAAATGCTTCCAACAAAGGAAGGAAGGAAGATGGAAGGAAGGAAGGAAAGAAAGATGGAAGGAAGGAAGGATGGATGGAAGGAAAGAAACAAAGATGGAAGGAAGGAAGAAAGATGGAAGGAAGGAAAGAATGAAAGAAAGATGGAAGGAAGGAAGGAAGGATGGAAGGAAGGAAGGATGAAAGGAAGGAAGGAAAGAAAGATGGAAGCAAGGAGGTAAGGAAGGAAAGAAGGAAAGAAAGACAGAAGGAAGGAAGGAAGGAAGGAAGGAAGGAAGGAAAGAAGGAAGGAAAGAAAGACGGACGGACGGACGGAAGGAGGGAAGGAAGGAAAGAAAGACGGAAGGAAGGAAAGAAGGAAGGAAAGAAAGGCAGAAGGAAGGAAGGAAAGAAGGAAGGAAGGAAAGATGGAAGGAAGAAAGGAAGGAAGGAAGGAAAGAGAAGGAAGGAAAGAAAGACAGAAGGAAGGGAAAGAAAGACAGAAGGAAGGAAAGAAGGAAGGAAAGAAAGATGGAAGGAAGGAAGGAAGGAAAGAGAAGGAAGGAAAGAAAGACAGAAGGAAGGAAAGAAGGAAGGAAAGAAAGACGGACAGACGGAAGGAAGGAGGGAAGGAAGGAAAGAAAGAGAAGGAAGGAAGGAAAGAGAAGGAAGGAAAGAAAGACAGAAGGAAGGAAAGAAGGAAGGAAAGAAAGGCGGACGGAAGGAAGGAGGGAAGGAAGGAAAGAAAGACAGAAGGAAGGAAAGACAGAAGGAAGGAAGGAAGGAAGGAAGAAAGAAAAGAAAGAAAGAAAGAAAGAAAGAAAGAAAGAAAGAAAGAAAGAAAGAAAGAAAGAAAGAAAGAAAGAAAGAAAGAAACCAAACTTTTTGAATAACCTTGGGCAAAATCAAACTGAATAGCTTAAGAGCAGCAGAAGGATATTTATTTCCCCCCATGTATTCTCAGTGGGAACACGTGACTTCTCCCAGTCACGACCACATCTTTCATTTGGCGTGTAAGATATAGGTGTGTTACACCCAGGGGTTTAATGATGGGGTGGATTGTGTGGCATAAATGTTATACGTCAGGCTGACTTTTGATGTTCCACTGCTTCAACCATCGCAGTTCGGCACAAATTACTGTTATTTCAAAAGCTGCCATGAGCCGATTGCAATAATAATGATAAGATATACAGGAAAAGGCCCTGTTTTCAGCTACAGCTGTGCATGCAAAACGGCTTGGAAAGCAGCAAAGGATCATGGGAGCCCCTTTGGCGACCTCCTGCCCGTGGGGAAGCCTCATTCAGTGACCAACAACGTTCCTAATACAATAATATAATACAATAGCAGAGTTGGAAGGGACCTTGGAGGTCATCTAGTCCAACCCCCTGCCTAGGCAGGAAACCCTACACAATTTCAGACAAATGGCTATCCAACATGTTCTTGAAGACTTGCAGTGTTGGGGCATTCACAACTTCTGGAGGAACTTCTGTTCCACTGATTCATTGTTCTCACTCTCAGGAAATTTCTCCTCAGTTCTAAGTTGCTTCTCTCCTTGATTAGTTTCCACCCATTGCTTCTTGTTCTGCCCTCAGGTGCCTTGGAGAATAGCTTGACTCCCTCTTCTTTGGGGCAACTCCTGAGATATCGGAACACTGCTATCATGTCTCCCCTGGTCCTTCTTTTCATTAAACTAGACATCCCCAATTCCTGCAACCGTTCTTCATATGTTTTAGTCTCCAGTCCCCTAATCCTCTTTCTTGCTCTTCTCTGCACTCTTTCTAGAGTCTCCGCATCTTTTCTACATCGTGGTGACCAAAACTGAATGCCGTATTCCAAGTGTGGCCTTCCCAAGGTCTTGTAAAGTGGTATTAACACTATTAACACCTAATTGAACCACTGGTTCCCTCGCACATCTGTGCTAGTTGTTCCTGACTCTAGGGGGTGGTGCTCATCTCTATTTCAAAGCCGAAGAGCCAGTTCTGTCTGAAGATGTCTTCATCACAGGTGGAATTCAGCCGGTTCTTACTGGTTTGAATGAACCAGTAGCAACAGCTGCTGGAGGCTCCGCCCCCCCCGCCCCAACGTAATGTGTGAACATCTGCGCATGCGAGCAAAGCCCCTGACCACGCTCACATTTGCAAACCGGTAGCGAAGATAAGTGATCATCCGTGGTCATGTGGCCGGCGTGACTCAACGCTGAAGGCGCATGGATCGCTGTTCCCTTCCCACCAAAGGTGGCTCCTATTTTTCTACTTGCATTTTTAATGTGCTTTCGAACTGCTAGGTTGGCAGAAGCTGGGACAAGGAACGGGAGCTCACTCCGTTATGCGGCGCTAGGCATTCGAACCGCCGAACTGCCGGCCTTTCTGCCGACCCACACTGACCGATCAGTGTGCAGCAGCTGCCAAAAAAGCCAACACAGTTCTAGGCTGCATCAACAGAGGGAGAGAATCAAGATCACCTGAAGGGTTAATACCACTTTTGTAATGCCTTGGGAAGGCCACACTTGGAATACTGCATACAGTTCTGGTCGCCACGATGTAGAAAAGATGTGGAGACTCTGGAAAGAGTGCAGAGAAGCGCAACCAAGAGGATTAGGGGACTGGAGACTAAAACATATGAAGAACGGTTGCAGGAACTGGGGATGTCTAGTTTAATGAAAAGAAGGACCAGGGGAGACATGATAGCAGTCTTCCAATATCTCAGGGGTTGCCCCAAAGAAGAGGGAGTCAAGCTATTCTCCAAAGCACCTGAGGGCAGAACGATAAGCAATGGGTGGAAACTAATCAAGGAGAGAAGCAACTTAGAACCGAGGAGGAATTTCCTGACATTGAGGACAATTAATCTGTGGAACAGAAGTTGCCTCCAGAAGTTGTGAATGCCCCAACAGTGCAAGTCTTGTTGGATAGCCATTTGTCTTAAACGGTATAGGGTTTCCTGCCTAGGCAGGGGGTTGGACTAGATGACCTCCAAGGTCCCTTCCAACTCTGCTATTGTATATCGACCAGCTCAGCGTCTTAGCCCCTGAACCACAATTTAACAATTTAACCACCGCAGTAATTCACTTGAGCACGGCGGCGAGAGAGGTCGTAACCCAGGGCAAAATTCGCTTAACAACCGTCTCCCTTACCAACAGAAATGTGGGGCTCGATTGAGGCCCTCCATCGAAGGCCAGCTGTGCGGCCAACATACACAAAAGATCATTTTATGCTCTCCGCCAATTTTACAGGTAGTCCTCGACTTACGACAGTTCGTTTTCAGGGACAGGTTCAGGGACAGCACTGAAAACAGTGACTTACGACCGCTTCTCAGTTACAATCTTTGCAAGCATCCTCAGGATTATGGCCACGATATCAAAATGCAGCTGCTTGGCAACTGACTCGTGTTTACGACGGCTGCAGGGTCCTGGGGGAGGGGGTGTCACGTGTTCCCCTTTTGTGACCTTCTGATGTGCAAAGTCATCAGGGGAGCCAGATTCGCTTAACGGCGACATTCCGATTTCCAACCCCCGCAGTGATTCACTTAACGATGGTGGCCAGAAAGAGGGCAAATCTCACTTAGCCAATGTCTCGCTTAACAACAGAAATGTTCAGCCCAATTGTGGCCATAAATCAAAGACGACCTGTATTTTGAAAAATACATTTTTGATAACCCAGGAAAACTCAAAAGAATTGCTAATGTTGAGAGTTTGAAGATCCGACAGTTGTATGCGTTCTGTGCTTAATTAAGTTTGAGTATTTTAAGACTGAATCCTGCATACTGACATACATAATTACCTGATTTGAAGGGAGAATATATTAACGAAGGACTCCCGAGGACGATTAGCATAACTTCAGCGCATAGGCAAAAGAGTTATGATTTTCGGCACCAATTAGTTCACTTTTAACAGGCAATTCGTTCTGGGTTAGGAGAACTCTACCAAAGTGAATTATCGGTCCCAATAGGGAATCATACTTGGCACGGCGGCCTAGTGGTTAAGAATGTGAGTTTATCGACCGGAAGATTGGCAGTTCGAGACCCAAGGTAGAAAGATGGATGGATGGATGGATGGATGGATGGATGGATGGATGGATGGGTGGATAGAAAGATATAAAGAGACAGACCCTGTAGATGGATGGATGGATAAATAGATACAGACAGACAGACCCTGTGGATGGATGGATGGATGGATGGATGGATGGATGGATGGATGGATGGATGGATGGATGGATGGATGGATGGATAGAAATTCCAGGCTCCGTCATAAGTAGAGGGCTATCTATACAATGAAAGAAAAACCTGTGTTAAATTGGAATTTAATCTAAGGTTCGTGTCATTTATATATTGGGAGGCTGTGTGTTTGTTTGTGTGTGTGTGTGTAAGAGAGAGAGAGAGAGAAGAGAATGGGCAGGGTGTGGCAAGAAAGAAAGAAGAGACAGAGGAGAAGGTGAGGGGAGAGAGAGAGAAAGAGAGAGAGAAAGAAGAGAGGGAGAAAGAGAGAAAGGGGAGAGAAAGAGAAAGACAGGGAAGAAAGAGAAAGAGAGAGGAGAATGAGATGAAAGAGAGAGAGGAGAAGGTAAGAGGCGAGAGGGAGAGAAAGAGAAAACAAGAGACAGAAAGAGAAAAAGAGAAGAAAAAGGAGAGAGAGAGAGAGAAAGAGGAGAGGAGAAGGTGAGAGGAGAAAGAGAGAGAGAAGGAAAGAGGAAAGAGAGAGAAAGGAGAAAGAAAGAGAAGGTGAGAGAAAGAAAGAGGAAAGAGAGAGAGGCGAGAAAGAGATATTGAGGAAAGGAGAGAGAGAGAGAGAAGGAGAGAAAAAGGAAAGAGAAAGAGAGAGGAGAGAAAGAGAGAGAAAGAGATTGTGGAAAGAGTAGAGAGGAGAGAAAAAGGAGAAAGAGAAAGAGAGGAGAAAGAGAGAGAAGGTGAGAGGAGAAAGACAGAGATTGAGGAAAGAGAAGATAGGAGAGAAAAAGGAGAAAGAGATGAGAGAGAGAGAAGGTGAGAGGAGAGAGAAGGAAAGAGAAAAAGAGGAGAGATTAAGGAAAGAGAAGTGAGAAAAGGAGAGATAGAGGTGAAAGGAGAGAGAGGGGAGAGAGAGAGGAGGTGAGAGGAAAGAGAGAAAGGAGAGAGAAAGAGAAAAAGGAGAAGGTGACAGAAAGAAAGACGAAAGAGTGAGAGGAGAGAGAAAGATATTGAGGAAAGAGGAGAGAGAGAGAGAAAGGAGAGAAAAAGGAGAGAGAAAGAGAAAGAAAGAGGAAAAGAGAGAGAGAGGAGAAAAAAAATGAGGAAAGAGGAGAGAAAAGGAGAAAGAGAAAGAGAGGGGAAAGAGAGAAGGTGAGAGGATAAAGAAAGAAAGAGAAGGGAGAGAGAGATTGAGGAAAGAGAAGATAGGGAAGAAAAAGGAGAACGAGAAGAGAGAGAGAGGAGAAGGTGAGAGGAGAAAGAGGGAAGGAAAGAGAAAGAGAAAAAGAGGAGAGATTGAGGAAAGAAAAGAGATAGAAAAGGAGAGAGAGAGGTGAAAGGAGAGAAAGAGAAAGGAGAGGAAAGAGAGAGAGAGAGAGAAGAATTTAAAAGACTTAATTAGGAATAATGTTCTTTCAGTTATCCTCTGAAAAAAACTTTCCCTTTGGTCTGTGACAGAAAAAGCGATAAATTACAATTAAAAAACCTTCCCAGATTAACTGCTGCAATGAATCAAAGCGACTCGTTAATGATGATACAGAAGGAGCAGTTTTAATTATGTCTTGATAAGAACGGCCCTCTTCCCAGCAACCTGCCACATTATCCAGGAATACTGGGAAGTCCTCGAGTTACGACCACAATCGATACCCAACCGTTCCGCTGCAAAGTGAGACGTTTGTAAAGGGAGTTTGGTCCCATTTCAGGACTTTTCTTACCACCGTTGTTAAGTGAATCACTGCAGCTGTTTAAGTTAGTAAACGAAGTTGCCAAGTGGCTTCCCCATGGACTTGGCTTTTGTCAGAAGGTCTCAAAAGGGGATCACGGGACCCCGGGACGCTGCAACCGTCATAAATATGAGTCAGTCGGCAAGCATCTCAATTTTGATCATGTGACCGCGGGGAAGCGAAGACGGTCGTAAGTGTGAATATCGTCACTTAAGTCACGGTGCTGTCGTAACTTTGAGCGTTCGCTAAATGAACGGTCGTAAGTGGAGAACACTGCTTGGGGGGGAAAACCCCACAATTTTGCACAAGTTTGAATGTAGTCTGCCCCAAATTGGGCAGGAATAGCCAACACTCCAGAAGATTGGCTTAAGATACAGAAGGATCTTGACAAACTGGAACATTGGGCACTATCTAACAAAATGAAATTCAAGGGTGAAAAGAGTCAGGTTCTACGTTTAGGCAAGAAAAATCAAATGCACAGATACAGTGTAGGTGGTACCTTGCTCAATAGTAGCAACTGGGAGAGGGATCTTGGAGTCCTAGTAGACAACCATTGAAATAGGAGCCAGCCGTGGGCAGCAGCTGCCAAAAAAGCCAACCCAGTTCTAGGCTGCATCAACAGAGGGAGAGAATCAAGATCACCTGAAGGGTTAATGCCACTTTACAAGGCCTTGGGAAGGCCACACTGGGAATATTTGCATTCAGTTTTGGTCACCAGAATGCAGAAAAGATGTAGAGAATCTAGAAAGAGTGCAGAGAAGAGCAACAAAGAGGATTAGGGCACTGGAAGCTAAAGCATATAAAGAACAATTGCTGAAGCTGGGTATGTCTAGTTTAATGAAAAGAAGGACCAGGGGAGACATGATAGCAGTCTTCCAATATCTCAGGGGTTGCCCCAAAGAAGGGAGAGTCAAGCTATTCTCCAAGGCACCTGAGGGCAGAACAAGAAGCAATGGGTGGAAACTAATCAAGGAGAGAAGCAACTTAGAACTGAGGAGGAATTTCCTGACAGTGAGAACAATTAACCAGTGGAACTCCTTGCCTCCAGAAGTTGTGAATGCCCCAACACTGCAAGTCTTCAAGAAGATGTTGGATAGCCATTTGTCTGAAACGGTATAGGGCTTCCTGCCTAGGCAGGGGGTTGGACTAGAAGACCTCCAAGGTCCCTTCTAACTCTGCTATTGTATATTTGTAAGTTGTCGTAACACTGGTGTGGTTTTGGATCAAAGACATTAGAGGGTGTTTTTGGTGGATTAGGCTCTGTTGGCGCTTTTAGTCAGTAGAATGATCTGATTTAAGGACTAATACAGGTAGTCCTCGACATGACCATAATGCAGTGGTCTAAATTTTTTTCACTACCGGTGCTGTGGGCGTGGCTTGGTGGGTGTGGCTTGGTGGGACGGTCATGTGACTATGTAGTCATGTAACCAGCGGATCAAAAGACTCACTTTAGCAACGTCCTGCTGGTGCAGGGTGGGACTAGATGACCTCCAGGTCCCTTCCAGCCCTGGGTTATCCTCTGAAGCTGCGTCTGGTGCCAGGTTTGTAGTCCTTCCTTCCTCTCCTTTTTCCCTCTCTCCCTTTCTTTCTTTCTTTCTTTCTTTCTTTCTTTCTTTCTTTCTTTCTTTCTTTCTTTCCTTCCTTCCTTCCTTCTTTCTTTCTCAGCACCCACCACCACCCGTTTTTGGCCTAGCAGGTTTAAGGGAAGACACACACACACACACACACACACACACACACACACACACACACATTTTTAGCTGTGTGAGGTGCGATCGTCGGAACTTTTAAAGAACTTTTAAAACTATTTTGTACTACCAGTTCTGCGAACTGGTAGCATTTTTTTACTACCGGTTTGGGCAAATCGGCCCGAACCGGTAGCATTTCACCCTTGCCACAATGCCCCCCCCCCCCAAATTTCTGTTGTTAAATGACACCTTTGCTGCCAAGTGAATTTTGACCCGTTTTACCACTTTCCTCGCCACCGTTGTTAAGTGAATCGCTGCGGTTGATAAGTTAAGGGACCGGTTGCTAAGTGAATCTGGTTTCCCCCATTGACTTTGGATGGTCAGAAGGTCACAAAAGGGAATCTCGTGACTCCGAGACACTGCCACCGTCATAAATATGAGTCGGGTTGCCAAGCGTCCGAATTTTGATTACGTGATCCTGCCAAGATGGTCACGGTGAGAAACGGCCATAGGTCACTCTTTTCAGTGCCAATGTAACTTTAATTGGTCACTAAGTGAACTATTGTAAGTCAAGGACTACTGTGTGTCTCTGAATAGCATCTGTGAACCGCGACAACACACAAACCCCACCCCTTTTGTGCTGTAAGAATCTCTCAGCATAATAGCAGCGTTACACAAAAGCCCAGATCTCCTTAAGAGATTTATCTCTTCCGTAATAAAATTTGCTGGTTAAGGGAAAAAACTATTTCTCTGAGAAATGTGTGCCAAGTGAAGAATTCATCACAATCACTCATGATGTAGAAGCAGACTTTGGCTCGAAGATGCGTATATTTCATGATTAGAAGGTGGTAAGAATAGAATAGAATAGAATAGAATAAGAATAAGAATAAAAATAGAATAAAAATAAGAATAAAAATAGAATAAAAATAAGAATAGAATAAAAATAAGAATAGTATAGTGGAATGGAATAGAATAGAATAAGAATAGAATAAAAATAGAATAAAGATAGAATAAAGATAAGAATAGAGTAGAGAATGGAATGGAATGGAATGGAATAGCATAGCATAGAATTTAGAATAGAATAAAATAAGAATAGATAATGGAATGGAATAAGGATAATAGAAAGAATAGAATAAAAATAAGAATAGAATAGATAATGGAAGGAATAAGAATAGAAAGAATAAAAATAAAAATAAAAATAAGAATAGAGTAGATAACGGAATGGAATAAGAATAGAAAGAATAGAATAAAAATAAGAATAGAATAGATAATGGAATGGAATGGAATAAGAATAGAAAGAATAAAAATAAAAATAGAGTAGATAATGGAATGGAATAAGAATAGAAAGAATAGAATAAAAATAAGAATACAATAGAAAATGGAATGGAATGGAATAAGATTTGCAGACGACACCAAGCTGGCAGGAATAGCCAACCCTCCAGAAGATAGGCTTCAGATACAGAAGGATCTTGACAAACTTGAACATTGGGAACTATCTAACAAAATGAAATTCAATTGTGAAAAAAGTAAGGTTCTACATTTAGGCAAGAAAAACAAAATGCACAGGTACAGTATAGGTGGTACCTTGCTCAATAGTAGCAACTGTGAGAGGGATCTTGGAATCCTAGTGGACGACCATTTAAATATGAGCCAGCCGTGTGCAGCAGCTGCCAAAAAAGCCAACACAGTTCTAGGCTGCATAAACAGAGGGATAGAATCTAGATCACGTGAAGTGTTAATGCCACTGTATAGTGCCTTGGTAAGGCCACACCTGGAATACTGCATACAGTTTTGGTCGCCACGATGTAGAAAAGACATGGAGACTCTGGAAAGAGTGCAGAGAAGAGCAACGAAGATGATTAGGGGACTGGAAGCTAAAACATATGAAGAACGGCTGCAGGAGCTGGGTATGTCTAGTTTGATGAAGAGAAGGACCAGGTGAGACATGATAGCAGTGTTCCGATATCTCAGAGGGTGCCACAAAGAAGAGGGAGTCAAACTATTCTCCAAAGCACCTGAGGGCAGGACAAGAAGCAATGGGTGGAAACTAATCAAGGAGAGAAGCAACTTAGAACTGAGGAGAAATTTCCTGACAGTTAGAACAATTAACCTCTGGAACAGCTTGCCTCCAGAAGTTGTGAATGCCCCAACCCTGGAAGTCTTTAAAAAGATATTAGATAGCCATTTGTCTGAAATGGTATAAGGTTCCTGCCCACGCAGGGGGTTGGACTAGAAGACCCCCAAGGTCCCTTCCAACTCTGCTATTGTATTGTATGAATAGAAAGAATAAAAATAAAAATAAGAATAGAATAGATAATGGAATGGAATGGAATAAGAATAAGACTAAAAATAAGAATAGAATAGAGAATGGAATGGAATAGAATAGACAATACAATACAATACAATACAAAACAGAGGATTGAATAGAACGAAACTTCTGCAAGAAAATCACCAACCTCCAAAACCATGATGCCATCCTTTTCCTTTTCTTTCTCCCTCTCCCACCTCCACAAACCCCCACTCCCTCTAACACTGATGATGCTACCTGGTTGGGTCCTGAAACGTCTGCAAGAAAACCACCAAGCTCAGAGAGCACCAAGGACCCCACAGTTCAACCCCGAGCTGCAAATATGAGATCTTCTCCCCCAGACATGGGGAAACCACTTGTAGAGACACAACCACGCTCCCTCGACGAAACCACCAAGCGTGCAACTCTCAAAAAACGAACAGTGTGCAAGTAATAATAATGCTTTCCTTCTAATGACTTTCTACATCACCTCATTAGATTTGTTAATAACGTTCCTAACGACTGCCTGGCCATCGTAAAAAACACCAAAACAGTAAAATGAAATAAACAAACTTTTCTCTTTCTTCCCCCAAACATGCTTGTCAGCGTTACTTTCGCACTCCGAATGCCTCTTCAAAGTGCTAATTGGGGCTTTTGCCATCGCGCATCTCAAATGAAAGGAAACAGCCCTAATCAGGATAAAAATCTAATTTGCTACAGATAAAATACTGTTACTATTAAGAGCTTTAAAGTGATTTTTATGCCTCCCTAATTTGCAAAGCAGAGAAGTTCAAACGGGCTAGCTAGGGAACAGAAAACCCGGCATTCTACCTTGAGCCTGGACCAGCGGTCACCTACTCGTGGTGTATGGACCGCTGGTGGTCTGCGAGAAAATGTTGGTGGTCCACAGAAAAATGATTTGCAATTTTTAAAATAATTTTTATTTATTCTTATAAAAAGAAAATCATACAAACATAATTTTAAACATATTGCCGTCACAGTGCGAGAAAGCGATAACATTTAAATAACCAAACTTAACATTACAGTCCTAATGGTAGGCCTAATATTTAACACCAACATTTACACTATATACAGCCCATCTAGTTAACCTACCTACTTCATCAATTCTTATTCGTCCTTTAATTTCTGATTGATATTATTTACCAATATCCAATTTAAACATATATTATTGCTTCAGTTATTATTATTCGGTCGTTCCCGTATCCAGTTATACCACCTCTTCCACGAGTTATAGAATTCTGAGTCCTTTTTTCCTTTCATTAATTTTGTTAATCTATCCGATTCTGCACACTCATTAATTTTATTTATTACTGCCCTATCCATCGGAATTTGATCACTCTTCCATTCCTGGGCAAATGCCAATCTTGCCGCAATAATTATGTGCAACACCAAAAACCATATCTCCATGTTGATATCTGGGGTTTTAAGTCCTAACAGGAAGGTTTCTGGTTTCAAATCTAATCGATGATTTGCATTTTTTATATTGCACTAAATCCGGGGTCCTCAAAGTACGGACCCTGGGACAGATGCGTGCAATGAATGCTTGTGTTGCTGCAGAGTCTCCCCCTTTGGGGTCTTTATGTGGGGGTCGGAGGGGGGCAGAAATTCCACTTGGGGTCTTCTTCAGCCTCCTGGTGAGGGGCTTTGGGCGAAGGCTGGAGGGAAGAGCCGCTGGTGGCAAAGAGCCAGAGGGCCTCGTTCCAGTGGGACGGCATCACGGCCTGGAACTGGCTGACCATCTCAGCCCACTGAGCCTCCAAGCGCCCGTACCTGGCCTTGCAGTCCCACAGGTCTTCCTTCTGCTTGGAAAGCTTGTGCTCCTAGTCCTCAGTGAGGGGCTTTGCTGAGCCTCCTTCTCAGTCAGATCTAATTTGAACTGAGCTGTTGTGCCAACTCTTTCTCCTGGGGGCTGCTTAGCTCCAGCAACGGCTTCCTGTTGGGGCCTCAAAGAGCCCCGGGCGGGTAGGCAAGGAATGGCTGGGAGGGGAAGGGCGAGTAAGGTGCCCCTTGGCATGAGTGACATCAAGTTGGCCACGCCCACCCAGTCACATGACCACAGCCACACCCACCCACCCAGCCATTAGGCAGATAATATTCGTGGTCCGCGGGATTTAAAATTATGGATTTAGTGGCCTCTGAGGTCCGGAAGGTTCGTGACCCCTGGCCTGGACTATACATTTGGGGGTAAATAGGCGGTAATTTAGACCAAAGTCACCCAACTGGCTTTCATGTCTAAGGCAGGACTAGAATTCACTGCCTCCTGGTGATTAGTCTAAAGTTACGCATCAAGCTTTCATGCCTAAAGTGGGACTAGAACTCACCATCTCCTGGTGCTTGTCCTAAAGTCACTCACAGGGCTTTCATGCCTATCCTGGAACTAGAACTCACCATCTCCTGGGGAGGCCTAATGTCACCCAGTGGGCTTTCATGTCCAAAGTGAGACTAGAACTCACCATCTCCTGGGGATTGGCCCAAAGTTACCCATCAAGCTTTCATGCCTAAAGTGAGACTAGAACTCACTATCTCCTGGCGATTGGCCTGAAGTGACAAGTGACTTTCATGTCTAAGGTGGAACTAGAACTGTCAGCCACCTGGTAACCACCAGACCAAACTGTCAGGGTTCCAAATAGCATCCAAAATTAAATCAGAATCCGAGGCTCAAAAGTATTGCTCAAAGTTCCCATTGATCAAGAGAGCCATGTTGCCACATCTGGGGAAACCCGTATCTGAAAACTTCCCGCTTTTCCCCACACAATTGAAAGTTCAAGATCTTGCCCCCACACCCACAAGACCATCCCAGGGTCCAATCTCCCACTGCCCTCTGGGAGCCATTTGTTGCGCCAAACCAGTGGTGGGTTCCAGCCGGTACAGTCCTGTACGGCCCTACCGGTAGTAGCCGGAAGCATCTGGCAGTGTACCAGTATGGTGGCTCCTTCAGCCACCCACCCGCCCACTTCTATCCTGGTTTTTAAAGCAACCAGCCAATTGCACCTGCGCGCACAGCATGCGGCGCCTGCGCGAGCTCTGACAAGCAGCTGGGTGTCGCAGGGGCGGTGGAGTGCGCATGTGTTCACAGTGCGTGTGCGCGAAAGGACATACGGTCCTGTGTGCACCATACCAGTAGCGACGGGGAGAGGAACCAACCACTGCCCCCAACAATCCTCTCTAAGCGGTTTACAGAGTCAGCCGATCGCCCCTAACAATCTGGGCCCTCATTTTAACGACCTCGGAAGGATGGAAGGCTGAGTCAACCTTGAGCTGGTCAGGATCGAACTCTTGGCAGTGGGCAGAGTTGGCCTGCAATAGCACTTAAGACTTATATAGTGCTTTGCAGTCCTCTTTAAGTGGTTTACAGAGTTGGCCTCTGGCCCCCAACAATCTGGGCCCTCATTTTAACAACCTCGGAAGGATGGAAGGCTGAGTCAACCTTGAGCTGGTCAGGATCGAACTCTTGGCAGTGGGCAGAGTTGGCCTGCAATAGCCCTTAAGACTTATATAGTGCTTTGCAGTCCTCTTTAAGTGGCTTACAGAGTTGGCTTCTGGCCCCCAACAATCTGGGCCCTCATTTTAACAACCTCGGAAGGATGGAAGGCTGAGTCAGCCTTGGGTTGGTCAGGATCGAACTTCCTGGCTGTGATTTTATTTTTCCCCTCTGGAAATCCATCCCTACTCCCACACCATTGAGAGGGTGTTCGCCCCAAATTGTGCAGCTAGAAGTCTGTGGAGATTTTCATCCCTCCGGCCGATTCGCTCGCACAGAGAGGGACTTCTCCGGGTGCCGTCTGCCGGGCAATGCCGGTTGGCGACCCCCAGGGGAAGGGCCTCTGGAACGACCTGCCCCCTGACCTCCGGACCACCACGGACCTCCGCCTCTTCCGCCAACGGTTGAAGACCTATTTTTTTCATCTAGCCGGCCTAGCCTAGCCCCCGAGAGCACAACCACAGACTGAATTTTAAATTGCTCTAAATTGATTTTAATTAGTGGGTAACTTTTAGGGAATGTTTTAGCACAGGACACTTTAATGTAATCTGATTTTATTATTTGTAGTCTTATTTGTTGTATGTTTGCTTTTACTTATGTGTTGTATTACTGTTTTTTAACCTCCTGTGCACTGCCCTGAGTCCCCTCAGGTTGCCTTCGGGAAATGAGGGGAGCTGAATGTCAACTTGTAAAGCATTTCCATGTCTGTTATCAAGTTGACATTGGAGGAAAGGGGGGGGGGAAGAATTCCACGCATACCTCCGGCTAGAGTCGGATGTCAGATTACTACAGCAGGCTTGTGAGGCGCGAAATTTTCCAACCTGCTGCAGCACCTTGTTGGCAAATGTGATTTATGACCCAGACTGAGGGGAGGGGAGAAACAGGGGTAAAGCTCAGCCATAATTTAACTGGGGTTAGACCTGACTCCATCTGGGTATTGTTCCTAACAAATGACTGGATTTCTTTTGAAACTTGGCTTGAGGCTCGTAAGTTAATTAGGGCATCTTTTGGAAACCTGACTCTTGGCTTTTGAGCCAGACCTGAGGTCCATTGTCCTTAAGAGTCCTCCTTTCGCGGGACATTCCATCTTCTCCCTTTCCCTCGCGCCCTTCTTTCGCAACAAGAGGCTTTTTTTAGGGAGGAAAAAAAATAAAAAATAAATAAAGGCCCCATTGATGACTCTTTAGACAATGGCCCTTTTCCTGTTTACAGCACTGAAAGGTTTTCTGTCGGCTTCCAAACACTGGCAAGACATTTGGGGGCACCGTTGGCGCTCCGTGCCAAATCCCGTGGCATTCCTCCGAGTCTTGGGGCTGTTTTCTTTCACCGAAGGCCTTTTGCGCCTTGAACAAAGCGTTCGAAATCATACGCTCCAGTAACCCGTTCGATTCTCTCCCCCCACCCCCCATCTCCCGGTCCCACCTCTTCTTCTCTCTTCTCATTTACCCATCTGCTAAAGGAGGATCTCCCAGCAATCATTCAATTCGGTTCAATCGGTTACCAAGGGAGCGCTCCAGTCGTAGGAAACTTTCCCCAATTTGAGGGCATTAACGCAGGGGTCTCCAACCTTTGCAACTTTAAGTCTGAAGGACTTCAGCTCCCAGACTTCTCCAGGCAGCAAAGCTGGCTGGAGAAGTCTGGGAGCTGAAGTCCTTCAGACTTAAAGTTGCAAAGGTTGGAGACCCCTGCGTTAACCGGACGCGGATGATCAACAGGGAAAAAGCAGGAGCCGGCTGGAAAAATCCGTTCACCGACAGACATCGTTCGGCAAAGGCATGAACGAATCGGACTGGCCTCGTGATTAAGGCACCAGGCTTGAAAGCAGGAGACAGTGAGTTCTAGTCCTGCCTTAGGCACAAAAACCAGCTGGGCGACTTTGGGTCAATCACCTGGAAGCAGCTAGTTCTGCACTAGGAATGAAGGCCAGCTGAGTGACTTTGATGGCATTCACCGGGAGACTGGGAGTTCTAGTCCTGAATGAAAGTGAGCTGGGCAACTTTGGGCCAATCACCAGGAAGCAGTGACTTCTAGTTCTGCACTAGGAATGAAGGCCAACTGGGTGATTTTGATGTCATTCACCGGGAGACTGGGAGTTCTAGTCCTGCATGAAAGTGAGCTGGGCAACTTTGAGCCAATCACCAGGAAGCAGTGAGTTCTAGTTCTGCACTAGGAATGAAGGCCAGCTGGGTGACTTTGGGCCATTCACCGGAAGACTGGGAGTTCTAGTTCTGCCTTAGACATGAAAGCTGACTGGGTGACCTTGGGCCAATCACCAGGAAGCAGTGAGTTCTAGTTCTGCACTAGGAATGAAGGCCAGCTGGGTGATTTTGATGTCATTCACCGGGAGACTGGGAGCTCTAGTCCTGCATGAAAGTGAGCAGGGCAACTTTGAGCCAATCACCAGGAAGCAGTGAGTTCTAGTTCTGCACTAGGAATGAAGGCCAGCTGGGTAACTTTGGGCCATTCACCGGAAGACTGTGAGTTCCAGTCCTGCCTTAGACATGAAAATAGGCTGGGTAACTTTGGGCCAATTCAAAGGGGACACTGAGTTCTAATCCCACTTTAGACATGAAAGCCGACGGGGTGACCTTGGGCCAATCATCAGGAAGCTGTGAGTTCTAGTTCTGTGCCAGGAATGAATACGAGCTGGGTGACTTTGGGCCAATCACCAGAAGACTGTGAGTTCTAGTACCACGGTAGCCAGGAAAGCTGAATGGGTGACTCCTGCTCTCTCAGCCCAACCCACCTCACAGGATTGTTTTTCTGGGGAAAATAGGAGGAAGGTATGTTAAATCTGTTCGCTGCCTTGATTTATTAGTAAAAATAATAAAGGCCAGCTACAAATTAATAAATAAAGGTAGGCCAAGTTATGCATTCCATATCTTAACCCTGGGGAAAGAATAGAATAGAATAGAATAATACAATAATACAATACAATAGCAGAGTTGGAAGGGACCTTGTAGGTCTTCTAGTCCAACCCCCTGCGTGGGCAGGAACCTTATACCATTTCAGACAATGGCTATCTAACATCTTCTTAAAGACTTCCAGGGTTGGGGCATTCACAACTTCTGGAGGCAAGCTGTTCCAGAGGTTAATTGTTCTGACTGTCAGGAAATTTCTCCTTAGTTCCAAGTTGCTTCTCTCCTTGATTAGTTTCCACCCATTGCTTCTTGTCCTGCCCCCAGGTGCCTTGGAGAATAGTTTGGCTCCCTCTTCTTTGTGGCACCCTCTGAGATATCGGAACACTGCTATCATGTCTCCCCTGGTCCTTCTCTTCATCAAACTAGACATACCCAGCTCCTGCAATGGCAAGGCTTAATGGCAAGGCTCTCGCCTGGCATGTAATACAGCCCTGGTTCGAATCCCAGTAAGGGTATGACTAGCTGATGAGAGTGAATAAGCTCGAATAGAATAGAATATAATAATTTTATTTGCATACCGCATCCTCTCCCCAAGGGGACTCGGAGCGGTGGACAGGGAGAATTAAAATAGGTACAATACATAGATAGAATAGGTAAAAACAAATTAAACTAAAAAATCCCTGCGCTAAAATCCCCAATTTATAAATTTACTAAAATCCCCTAAAATCCTAATAGACGGAGACTAACCCGGCCTGGCATAATTTTTAAGATGGATTTTAGTAGGGTTTTGAATTTATTTTAGTACAGGCTCGTAGATTTCGTTCATTTTAATTATTCTTCATTGTATTTATTGAATATTGTTTTTATTATCTCCTGTGCACCGCCCTGAGTCCCTTCGGGGAGATAGGGCGGTATATAAATCCAATTAAATAAATAAATAAAATAAAAAATAAACACCTTTCCCGTTAGACCGAACTGACTCTGTATTTAATCAATTACTGATCCATAAAAGGAACCCTTCGCTAGATGGGGAGCTATTTGACATTTCTTCGGGAGCCAAAAAAAGAGAAGCTTGCATTTATCACGGTGGATTTCCCAATATGTTAAGAAAACAAAATAAGTGCCTTTTGGATAACGGGATTGAAGCTGCTGAGGGGACATTCTATGCCTCAACAGGCCGACTCTCTATCTTTAAAAGCAATTTCTCACATCACTCCTCAATTATCCTTTGTGCCAGCAAGCAGTTGTCTGCAAAGATTTATTTTATCGCTGTGAGAATCAGGCCTTCCACCGCAAATATTCCCTCAGCACGGCTTGCTCTAATTTTCAAGGGGAAGCTTCCAGGGAAAAGTCGAACGGAGAAAGCCCACCTCGACAACAGGTTGATGTGGCTGTTGTGGACAGTGAGGAGGGTTGGGGAGGAACCTGGGCCAGTCCTGGCGTCTGGGGAAGGCTCTGAGGAGGGCTCTGTGTCGGAGGCAGAGAGGGGGCCAGGGCCGTATGCCAGTGATCAGCTGCCTTTGGAGTCAGACAACAGTGAGGCAGAAGAACAGCTGGAGCCTGTTCCCGGTGTGCGCATGCGCAGAGTCGCCAGGCGAAGGGAACAGCTAAAGAACAGGGGTCGACTTGGGAGTAGGGCCACAGGTGGACGATGAATGGCTCCTCCCAGAGGAAATAAAAGAGGAGCGACAGGGGAGTGGAGTTTGCAGGAGACCATGAGTTCGCTTCATTGGTTCGTGACTTTCCGAGACTCCTGGCCAAGTTTTGCAGGCCTGGCAGCTCTCCAAGCCAGATAAGGTCTGTGACTGTAAATCCTCCCTTGAAAGACTTTGCTGAATGAGAATGAGCAGAAGTCATAGTAAAATAACAAAAGGGTTTTTTGTCGGGACAAGGAGTTGGCTTCATGCTCTTGGGACGCTTCGGTCAGAACAATGGCATTCAGCTGAGCCACATACAATGAGGACTAGTGCAATACAGGCAGTCCTTGACTTACAACCACAGTCGGCCATAGGATTTTCTTATTGCGACCTTCTGACAAGCAAAATCAAGGGGGAAGCTGGATTCCCTTAACAACCGAGTTACTAACTGGACGATGGCAGGGATTCCCTTAAACGGCTGTGTCAAGGAAGGTCATAAAATGGGGCAAAATTCATTGAATGCATTTTGTCTCACTCGGCAGTAGCAACGTTGGCCTCAATTGTGGTCGTAAGTCAAGGAATGCTTGTATCGGGGTGGGGTGGGGTGATGACCCAACAGATCACGGCTTGTCTAGTTTAGGAATAAAACTAGCCGTCTGTTGAATTTCACACTCCTGATCTCCTTTTTTAAAGAGACAAATTCAGTTGACAAGACTCTCTCTCCTCTCTCTCTCTCCCATGTCTCATCTATCATTATCTAACTATGGTATATCTATTTGTATCTCTCTAGTCTATCTGTCTGTCTGTCTGTCTAGATATCTATTTATCACATCTATTATCTATCTATCATCTCTCTCTCTTATCTATCCCATCTATCATTATCTAACTATTGCCTATCAATCTATATCTATTTGTATCTCTCTAGTCTGTCTATCTATCTATCATATCTGTCATATCTATTATCTATCTATCATCTCTCTCTCTTATCTGGGTCCGTTTGGAGAAGGGCGGGGTATAAATTGAATAAATATAAATATCTATCCCATCTATCATTATCTAACTATTGCCTATCAATCTATATCTATTTGTATCTCTCTAGTCTGCCTGTCTGTCTATCTATCTATCATATCTGTCATATCTATTATCTATCTATCATATCACTCTCTTTTATCTATCCCATCTATCATTATCTAACTATTGTCTATCAATCTATATCTATTTATCTCTCTCTCTATGTCTGTCTGTCTATCTGTCTGTCTGTCTGTCTGTCTGTCTATCTATCTATCTATCTATCTATCTATCTATCTATCTATCTATCTATCTATCTATCTATCTATCTATATCTATTATCTATCTATCATATCTCTCTCTTATCTATCCCATCTATCATTATCTAACTATTGCCTATCAATCTATATCTATTTGTATCTCTCTATATATCTGTCTGTCTATCTATCTATCATATCTGTCATATCTATTATCTATCTATCATCTCTCTCTTATCTATATCTCATCTATCATTATCTAACTATTGCCTATCATATCTATCTATCTATCTATCTATCTATCTATCTATCTATCTATCTATCTATCTATCTATCTATCTATCTATCTATCCATCCATCCATCCATCCATCCATCCATCCTATATATTATCTATCATCTCGCTCTCTCTTATCATGCCCTCGTGACATCCCGACTGGACTATTGTAACTCTCTCTACATGGGGCTCCCCCTGAGGTGCACCCGAAGACTTCAGCTGGTCCAGAATGCAGCCGCGCGAGCAATAATGGGGACCGCTAGGTACACCCATATAACACCTCTCTTGCGCGAGCTGCACTGCATTCTGCCCCACACATCCCTGCGACCAATCCGCTCCCACAGAGAGGGACTACTCCGGGTGCCGTCCACTAGGCTATGCCAGCGGGCGACGCCCAGGGGAAGGGCTTTCTCTGTGGCGGGCCCAGCCCTCTGGAACGACCTTCCCCCCGAAATTAGAACAACAACGGACCTCCGTTCCTTCCGTCAAAAACTCAAAACACACTTTTTCTGCTTGGCCGGCCTAGGTTAGGCTCCCGTCTTTTTATAGGGCTTTAGGG
The DNA here is from genome assembly GCA_039707465.1 of Rhabdophis nuchalis. NCBI lineage: Eukaryota > Metazoa > Chordata > Lepidosauria > Squamata > Natricidae > Rhabdophis > Rhabdophis nuchalis. The sequence goes on from CM077643.1 coordinate 403,784,358, forward strand.
GTTTTAGTATAATTTAATTTAGGGGATTTTAGCGCAGGGACAATTGTTTAATTCGTTTCTTAACTATTTATTTTTTCTATGTATTTTATATTGGTTTTTATTCCCTGTGCACCGCTCCGAGTCCCTTCGGGGAGAGGAGGCGGTATATAAATAAATTATTTTATTATTATTATTATTATTATTATTATTATTATTATTATTATTATTATTATTATTATTATCTATGTCTCATCTATCATTATTGCCTATCTAATTTATATCTTTGTGTGTATATATGTGTGTGTATATATGTGCGTGTGTGCGTGTGTGTGTGTCTATCTCTGTCTCTCTGTCTCTCTGTCTCTCTGTCTCTCTGTCTCTATCTATCTATCTATCTATCTATCTATCTATCTATCTATCTATCTATCTATCTATCATCTATCTATCTATCTATCTATCTATATATCTCTCTCTCTCTCTCTCTGCAGCCTCGTCTCATTTTTCCAAATCCTTCCTTCCCAAAAAGATAGCTATATCCTTAGCCCATTCCACTTAAGGAAGATTCTCACAGTAATTAAAAAAAACCCCACATCCTTTTAACTAAAACCTCCTTCTGTTCTGATTATGGAAGGTCGTGTAATTAAACTGCTGCCAGGTTCAGAAGCAGGACGCAGCAGAAGAGCTGATCTAGAAAACGTTTTGCTTAGGCCTCCCCAAAGCGCCAATACGTGAAGGCAAAAAATCTGATTTCTAAATCCCGGCTTCTCTGCCTGAATCAAAGGAGAAGTCACAGGAGAAATGGACAGAAACCCCCCACCACCAACACAAAATCTTATTTTACTTCTGGAATAGCCTCCCCAGCCTCTTTCATTACAGTGGTCGCTCCAGCACGCCGAGCCTATTTTTCCGATCGGCCTTAAAGAGGGAGGGGGGAAAAATACCACCACCACCCCAACCATGTTGCACAGCCAGCCAGGATGAAAACAAAGCGTCTGTGACGAATTTGGAGGTTAAGTCAGTTAAGTTCAGCCACCCTAGGAAAGCACCCACCTGTCTTCTGCCCAATGCTTCAAATCCTCAATTCAAGTTTTTTAGGCCAATTTTAGACACCCAGTTACACCCAGCTGCAACAGGGGAGCAAAAGTTCCTCTCTCTCTCCCTTCCCCCCCAAAATTAGTACTGCTTAGTTTTAATGGGGAAATTTTAGCGCAGGTTATGTTTAATTTGTTTTTAGAATTGTTCGTATGTATTTATTGTTTTTATTCTACCTGTGCACCGCCCCGAGTCCCTGCGGGGAGAGGGTGCGGTTTTATAAATATTAAATATTATTATTATTATTATTATTATTGCAGGGTTCAGGAGAGTCTCCTGGGAGCGGGGGAATTCTAGTTCCCCGCACATCCCATCTTGCAAATGCATTTCGACAATCAGCCGGATTCCTCTGGTTTGAATTCTCATTTTCATCATTGCTAGCTAAAAGGCTGATCAGATTATGCATCAGTTTGGGGGTGCGCCCCCCCCCCACTTGCCCCTCTCAAATTTCTCAGTCAAATTAACTCGGTTTAGAAGACCGCCCCCCCCACAGACACACACCTCCCCTAATCTCTCCCCACTCGAGCCTAATTCATTCCCGCAGGAATTTCCCACCAGTGGGAAATTTTAGCATAATTTTCGCCTGCTTTTTCTCTCCCCACCCCACCCCTATTTTCAGAGCCAAGCAAAGCTGAAATTAGGAAATCTGGATTATGTCAAGCCAGGTTGGAAAGTTGAGCTTTGATCCCAGAGTAGAAATACACCATTGGATTGGGGGACGATTTTATTTGTCCCTGTTTCTTGGGATGAAATAAAGCCCCCCCCCCCTCTCCAGGCTCTTTTGCATCCACCTTCCAGTCATTATTAAACACCCCCCCCTCCTCCTCCACGTGTCCGAATTGGGCAGCCCCGTAAAATCGGTGGAATGAAGAAATAAAATAAACTAGGCAACGACCCTGATTGGCAAACGAACACCGTTCACCCAAAGCGAACCTTCGCAAATCTGCAGCATCTAATCGGTGAGGCAAAAGTGCCTCTTTTAAATTTTTGTTTTATGCCTATTTTGCCAGCCATTTATCTATTTTAACCCCCGGTGAATTTCCTGCATTCTCCCAACCACCATTCCACCCCCCAAACCCCATATCCCCCCCCAACCCCATATCCCCCCACCCAAACCTTTTCCTGAAATCAAACCAAATTTTTGTTTTATGCCTATTTTGCCAGCCATTTATCTATTTCAACCCCGGGCAAATTTTCTGCATTCTCCCAACCACCGTTTCCCCCATCCAACCCCATATCCCTCCCACAACCTCATATCCCCCCACAACCTTTTCCTGAAATCAAACCTCCCCCTCTCTTGTAAAATAATCAATTTATTTAATCAATTTATTTAATCAATTTATTTATTTTGCAAGCATCCTTTCACCTTCCTGTCGTCACCCTTTGCAACGAGGAGGGAGGGGGAGGGAGAAATCTTATTAGAGATATCAAAATCCAACCGTCTTTCATCTCGGGATTATCCACAAAGATAAGGCTATAGATAAGAACCTTTTAGGGTTTTTTTAGTTTGTTTTTTTTAGCAATTCGTGGGAACTCCAGGGCTCCTGCGATCTCTCTCTCTTTTTTTTTTTTAAACATAAAATGCAATGTGCTTTGGTAACCAGATTAGAATTGCTGACATCCAGCCATCCTTTCCTATTAACATCAAGGCTGGATTCCAAAAAAAGTAACAGCAGGGAAGAGTGTCTCTTTCAAACTAGCTGGGATGCTTTTCCGCCCGCAGGCAGCATCGATTAATTTCCCTCCATGACTGTGTTTGTGTATGTGCTTATGTGTGTGTGTGATGCCCCACAGTAAAAATAGACCGAAGGAAATCAAGGAAGCAACAGCCATCAAGGGAGGATGCAAATGCACACCAGACCAGAGATTTATATATGCAGGTGAAAATGCAGAGGGTGGGGGAAAAATAAAAATTCCGGCTGTGACAAGCGGGAGCCGAACATTTGAAGAGTCAAAACGATTTTCCCCTTGTGTGGTCAGAGGAGGGTTTTTTTCCCTTTTAGCAGAGGGCTGAAGGAGGAGGAGGAAGAGGCAGATTACACTTTGCAAATGCTCAGGGGTCCTCTTGATTTCTGAAGGGGCTAAAGCTGTCCTTTGAGCCTTAGGGCTAGAAAATTCTGCGTGTGCAGATTTTCATGCAGTGTCATGTAATGCGTGTACGTACGTATTTACACACACACACACTCACACACACACTCTACATGAAAATAGCTTTAAAAAGGCTAAAAGGACAGCTTTTAACTCGAGTGCCCTTGAACACATACATACACACACTGTACCTATATATGTTATTTTTTTTTGTGTGTGTATACATATATATACACACACATGCATACATACACACACTGTGCCTATATATATATTTTTGTGTGTGTATATATACATACATATACACACACATGCATACATACACACACACACTGTGCCTATATATATATATATATTTGTGTGTGTATGTCCTTTTTGGAGAAGGTGCGGGGTATAAATTTGAATAAAAAAACCACACATGCATACATACACACAATATGCCTATATATGTGTGTGTGTGAGAGTATGTACACATACATATACAACACACATGCATACATACACACTGTGCCTATATATAATTTGTGTGTGTGTATACATACATACATACACTGTACCTATATATGTGTGTATGTATATACTATACACACACATATATATATACATACACACATATTATTTATACATACACATATACATACATACATACATACAAACACACACATATTATATACATACCTACCTACATATATACATACAAACATATATACATACATATAAACACACACATATACATACATACATGCATACATATAAACACACAAACATATTGTATACACATTTACACACACACACACAATGCCTGTATAGTTTCTGCTTAGCAATTCATGTATGCATACATATAAACACACACACACATATTGTATACACATTTACTTACATACACACACACACACACACACACACCCTGAATAGTTTCCGCTTAGCAATTCATGTATTCAGGGAGGCATGTTGAGCTCCAAGGACTAGATTTTCCATGGGATCAAGACCAGGGTGAGGTGGGGGCATAGAAAAGGGGGTACCTCTCCGTCTCTCTCTCTCTCTCTCTCTCTCTCTCTCTCTCTCTCTCTCTCACACACACACACACACACACACACACACACACACAAACACACACATGATTTTGGAGGTGGCACCAAAGGTGATCTGACAGCTCAGCTTTGTCATGCCAAGTGGGGAAGGTAAAAGGATCCACTCTGGGTAGATAGAGGCAGAAAAGCACCTTATTTTTTTCCCCAAACTCCCCCACCACCACCAAAAAAAACCCCCTCCAGATCTGAAACTGTGCCTGGAGGACTCCGGTTCCCATCATCCACAGACTTTAAGGTGTTCCCATCTTTTGCAGGGTGCCTGCTTGGGGAATGGCTGGTGACTGGGGTTTTTTTTTGTTTTCTATTGCTGATCAGCCTAATGGTCAGCCAAAATTGGGGGGGGGGGGGGGAATAAAATAACTGATTTTAATAAGGTTGGATGTCCCATTCAGAAATTGGGGGGGGGAGGGGTCCTACCTGTCTGTATTGGGGATGGGGGGGGGGGCAAGAGGGAAAAATGGAGGGTCTTGGGACCCTTTTGATCTTGGAGACAGAAGGAAGAAGGGGATCAAAGGACGCCACGTTGCGATGGAGATGTGTGTAAGAATGCAGGTTTTATTCGAAAGTATTTTATCTGTCTTTCGCAAGGGTGGGGGGCATATGCATCCCTCTAGAGAGGGTAGGGGAGAATGGGAAGTGGAGTCCACCCAGTTGCAAGGCAGCCTCTCCAGATGGGACTGGAGAGAGAGGGGGGGGAGGGGGAGAGGGAGAGAGAGAGAGAGGGAGGGAGAGGAGAGGGAGAGAGAGAGAGAGAGAGAGAGAGAGAGAGAGAGAGAGAGAGTGAGTGAGTTATGGATATTGTAGTCCAGAGATCCCACCGGTGGATCAACGGTAGGTGGGCTGTGATTCCCAAGCACGGTGGAGGGTGGGATTTGGAGTCCAATGGCCTCTCCAGACTGAGCTAGACCTCCCGAGTAAGACATGGGGAGTATGGGTAGTGTAGTCTCTACATCCTGCTGGGAACCTTCTCCGCCAACAGTGGGCTGGGTCTCCCGAGCAGTGGAGCGTGGGAGGTGGAGTCCACACCTTTAGCAGATACGGGGAATGTTAGAGATGGGGGAGTATGGGTGATGTAGTCCCCCACCCTCTCCCTGTACGCAGGGCTAGAGATGCCAAACTGGGGAGTATGGATGATGTAGTCCCCCACCCTCTCCCCAAACGCTGGGCTAGATATCCCAAATGGGGGACTATGGTTGATGTAGTCTCCCATCCCTTCCCAATACGTAAAGGGAACCAGAGGTCCAAGATCGGGGAGTATGGATAGTGTAGTCTCCCCACCCTCCAAACAACTTTTCATGTGTCAGGAATATGGATAGTGTAGTCTCCCCACCCTCCCAAACAGCCTCTCCCGGGACAGGAATATGGATAGTGTAGTCTCCCCACCCTCCCAAACAACCCCTCCCGAGTCAGGAGTATGGATAGTGTAGTCCCCCCACCCTCCCAAATAATCCTTCCCGGGTCAGGAGTATGGGTAGTGTGGTCCCCCACCCTCTCAAACGACCCCTCCCGAGTCAGGAGTATGGATAGTGTAGTCTCCCCCTCCCAAACAGCCTCTCCCGGGACAGGAATATGGATAGTGTAGTCCCCACCCTCTCCCGGGTGAAGAGTATGGATAGTGTAGTTTCCCCCCCCCCAAACCCTCCCAAATCACTTCTCCTCACCCATGGGGCTACAGCCCTCTCGGGTGGACCATGGGACCTGGAGTCCAACCATCCCCAACCTAACCAATCTTCTTCTCCCCCCCCCCCCAGACATCGGGCGCTTCCTCCACCCCCACCCCCCATCAGCGGCCCAGGAAAGCCGCCTTCCCCACCCCGCCAGCAGCGGCGCCTGGGAGCTGGAACCCCCCCCCCCTCCAAAAAAAACCATCATCCCCGGCCGGCACTCACTACTTGTAGAGCTGCTGCACGCAGAGGTCCAGGCACTCGCCTTCCACCTCCTCCTCCGTGATGTGCTCCGAGAGCGGCCGGGGCAGCGAGGGCAACGGAGGCAGAGGCGGCGGGCAAGGGCTGGCCGGGCGAGGAGGCGGCGGCGGCGGCGGCGGCGCGGGCTCGGCTGGGGGAGCCTCGTCGGGCTCGGCGTCCCCGGGAGGGCCGGCTCCGTCCGGTCCGGAGCCTTCCTCCTCCTCCTCCTCCTCTCCATCATCCTCCGGTCCAGCGGTGGCTGCATCTTCCTCCTCCTCCTCCTCTCCACCTTCCTCTTCCTCCTCCTCCTCCTCTCCTTCCCCGCCCGCGGCGGCTTCTCCGTCCCCGCCAGGCGCCGGCTCTCCTTCCCCGGCTTCGCTCCCGGCCGCCGCCGCTGCTGCTCCTTCCTCGCCCGGAGAGGAGGAGGAGGAGGAGGCGGCGGAGGCGGAGGAAGGCGAGGCGGGCGCCGCTTCGAAGGGTCCGCGGAACTCGCCCAGGAAAGCCTCCAGGAAGCGGCGGTAGGAGCGCTCCTCCGCCAGGCTGCAGGGGCCGCCCGCGGCCATCGCTCCTCCGCACGCCCGCACGGCCGGCACCAGCCTCTACCCGACCCGCAGCCCAGCGCCAGCCAGCCAGGCAGCCCCGCGAGCGCGCAGCGCGGCCCCGAGCCCCGCCGGCCGGCCGGAATCCCCGCGCCCCGCCTCCTCCCCCCCCCTCCCCGCGCCCGCGCCCCCGCTAAGCCAGGAAGGAGGGAGGGAGAGGAAGCGCGCGTGTCCGCGCCCGGCTTGCGTCTTCTCCCGCGGGAGCCTTTTCTCCTCCTCCTTTCTCCCTCCTTTCTTTCTCCGAACGGGCAGGGGGCGTGCGATCCCCCCTAACTCTATTCCCGGGCATTTAGGGAATAGAGTTAGGGGGATCCATTGCAAATAGGAAGATCTCTCCCCTCCCCTTTCCAAGCGGGGAGGGGGCGTGTGATCCCCTCCGATTCTACAAGGGAGACCCCCCAAGGGGAGAGGGGGGCGTGCGATCCCCCTACTCTATTCCTGGGCACTGCAAAAGGGGAGATCTCTTCCCCCCCCCTTTCCAAGCCGGGACGGGGCGTGCGATCCCCTCCGATTCTACAAGAAGGGAGACCCCCCCAAGGGGAGAGGGGGGCGTGCGATCCCCCTACTCTATTCCTGGGCTCTGCAAATAGGGAGATCTCCCCCCCCCCCACCCCTTTCCAAGCGGGGAGGGGGCGTGCGATCTCCTCCTCCCGTCCGATTCTACAAGAAGGGAGACCCCTCCCTCCTTTAGCAAGGGGAGCGGGGGGGCGTGCAATCCCCCTACTCTATTCCTGGGCGCTGCAAATAGGGAGATCTCCCCCCCCCCCACCCCTTTCCAAGCGGGGAGGGGGCGTGCGATCTCCTCCTCCCGTCCGATTCTACAAGAAGGGAGACCCCTCCCTCCTTTAGCAAGGGGAGCGGGGGGGCGTGCAATCCCCCTACTCTATTCCTGGGCTCTGCAAATAGGGAGATCTCCCCCCCCCCACCCCTTTCCAAGCGGGGAGGGGGCGTGCGATCTCCTCCTCCCGTCCGATTCTACAAGAAGGGAGACCCCTCCCTCCTTTAGCAAGGGGAGCGGGGGGGCGTGCAATCCCCCTACTCTATTCCTGGGCGCTGCAAATAGGGAGATCTCTCCCCCACTTTCCAAGCGGGGAGGGGGCGTGCGATCCCCTCCTCCCGTCCGATTCTACAAGAAGGGAGACCCCCCCCAAGGGGAGAGGAGGGCGTGTGATCCCCCTACTCTATTCCTGGGGTCTGCAAATAGGGAGATATCTGCCCCCCCCCTTTCCAAGAGGGGAGGGGGCGTGCGATCCCCTCCTCCCGTCCGATTCTACAAGAAGGGAGACCCCTCCCTCATTTAGCAAGGGGAGAGGGGGGCGTGCAATCCCCCTATTCTATTCTTGGGCGCTGCAAATAGGGATATCTCCCCCCCCCTTCCAAGGGGGAGGGGCATGCGATCCCCCCCCATTCTGCAAGAAGGGAGACCCTCCTTTAGCAAGGGGAGAGGGGGCGTGCAATTTTCCCTCCCCTCCCCTATGCCCGGATTCTGCAAAAAGGGAGACCCTCCCCCCTCCCTTTACAAAGGGGAGAGGGGGGCGTGCGATCCCCCTACTCTATTCCTGGGCACTGCAAAAAGGGAGATCTCTGCCCCCCTCTTTCCAAGGGGGGAGGGGGCGTGCGATCCCCTTCTCCCCTATGGCCGGATTCTGCAAAAAGAGGAAACCCCTCCTGCTTGAGCAAGGGGGAGGAGGGGGCGTGCAATCCCCCTCCCCCCCCCAGATTCTGCAGAAAGGGAGACCTCCCCCCTCCATTAGCAAGGGGAGACGGGGCGTCCCGGATTCTGCAAAACGGGAGATCTCTCCCCCCCCTCTTTCAAACCGGAGAAGGGGCGCGCTATCCCCCTCCCCTATTCCCGGATTCTGCAAGCAGGGAGACACCCCCCCTTCCTTTAGCAAGAGGAGAGGGGGGGCGTGCAATCCCCTTCCCCTCCCCTATTCCCGGATTCTGCATAAAGAGAGAAACCCCCCCCCCGCGCGTGCAATCCCCCTACTCCATTCCCGTACACTACAAAAAGGGAGATCTCTCTCCCCACTTTCCGAGCGGGGGGGGGGGAGAGGGGCGTGCAATCCCCCTCCCCTCTCTTATTCCCGGATTCAGCAAAAAGAGAGACAACCCCCCCCCCGCTTTAGCAAGGGGCGAAGGGGCGTGCAATTCCCCCCTCCCCTCCCCCCATTCTGCAAGAAGGGAGACACCCCCCCCCCCACTTTACCAAGGGGGCGTGCAATTCCCCCTTCCTCTCTTCCCGGACACTGACCAAAGGCAGATCTCTCCCCACCCTTTCCAAGCGGAGAGGGGGCATGCGATACCCCTTCCCCTTTCTCTTCCTCTCCCGGGATTCTTCAAAAGGGAAGACCCCCCCCCTCTTCTTTACCAAAGGGTGAGGGGGGGGCGTGTGTGCAATGATCCCCCTCCCCTTCTCAAAAGGAGGAGGGGGGAAAATCCTTTTCAAGGGGGCAAAGGATGGGTGACTCCGCTGCCCCCCTCCTCCTGGAATCTGAAAAAAAGGGGGACCCCCTTTCCAGGGGGCGTCGGAAAGGGGCATGCAACCCCCCCTCCTCCTGGGACACTGGAAAAATGGAGATTCCCCCCTCCCCTTTAACAAGGAGTGAGGGGGCCTGCAATTCCCCTTCTCTCCTCCCAGACTCTGCAAACTTTGAGATCCCCCTTTTCAAGAGGGGAGGGGGACGTGCAATCCTCCCCCCTCTTTCCTCCTGAAAAAGGTAGATCCCACTTTTACTAAAGTGGGGAGAGGGGTGTGCAGTCACCCTGCCCTCCTCCTCCTCCCTCGGGCCCTTTTCTCGAACTCAAAAGGAGACTCCCCCCCCCCTTTGAAAGCCAGGAGGGGGCGTGCAATCCCACCCACCCCCTTCTCCTCTTCCCTCCCTCTCCCCGGACAGGCCGGGCATGCAACTCCCCCTTCTCCTCGTTCTCCCTCCCCGAGGACACTGCTAAGAGGGAGGCCCACCCATCCCTTTCCAAGCTGATGGGCCGCAGGGGGATTCCGATCCCAGTGGACTGATTGACAGAGTTAGAAGGGACCTTATGGGTTGCCTAGTCCAGCGGTCACCAACGGGTGGTCCGTGGATCAATACAATACAATGGCAGAGTTGGAAGGGACCTTGGAGATCATCTAGTCCAACCCCCTGCCTAGGCAGGAAGCCCTATACCGTTTCAGACAAATGGCTATCCAACATCCTCTTAAAGACTTGCAGTGTTGGGGCATTCACAACTTCTGGAAGCAACTTCTGTTCCACTGATTCATTGTTCTAACTGTCAGGAACAATGAATCAGTGGAACAGAAGTTGCTTCCAGAAGTTGTGAATGCCCCAACACTGCAAGTCTTCACTTGGGGTCCGTGAGAAAATTTTGGTGGTATGGGGAGTTAGCACCCACCCTTCTCCTAGAAGGATGAAATATCCTGGGAAATATTGAAAAAGGCAGAATATTGTATTTCCCTGGATCAGAAATGGAGAATTATGTTTTTTCAGGCAGGAAGCAGACTCACTCTTAATAGCCCCCACCTTTCTCCCATGGGCCATGAAAAGGCCTGAGCCGGTCTATTCTACATAACAAAGATCTCCCCCTTCCGCTCCAGGATGATGGGATTAAGGCATGATAGGATTAGCCCCTTTACCCATCTCACCACAAGGCACCTGGGAAGAAGCGATGCTCAACCAAACTTGGACTCAAAGCGCAGCCTAGGGAGTTGTCCCTGCGTGGCCCTATTGGGAGTCTGACAACCAATCAGAAGACAAGATCAAGATCAAAGGCCAGCGAGGGCATAAAACCAGGGTCTTTCAGCATCTCTGCCTCTTTTTCTTCTTCTTCACCGAACATCTGGAAGCATCTGATCCCCCTTTTCTGTTCAGGAGCTCAAGCCATGTGGTCCTGTCCACCATTAAACCATCTTTCCAAGCAGCCTCCATGTCTCCAGTGTCTTTTCCCCCCACTTGGAACTGAACTCAGAAGGACATACATTCTATCTATCTATCTATCTATCTATCTATCTATCTATCTATCTATCTATCTATCTATCTATCTATCTATCTATCTATCTATCTATCTACCTTCCTTCCTTCCTTCCTTCCTTCCTTCCTTCCTTCCTTCCTTCCTTCCTTCCTGCCATGTGCTCCTGTCCCCCATTAAACCATCTTTCCAAGCAGCCTCCATGTTTCCAGTGTCTTTTTCCCCACTTGGAACTGAACCCAGAAGGACTTTCTTTCTTTCTTTCTTTCTTTCTTTCTTTCTTTCTTTCTTTCTTTCTTTCTTTCTTTCTTTCTTTCTTTCTTTCTTCTCCTTCCTTCCTTCCTTCAAGCCACATGGTCCTGTCCACCATTAAACCATCTTTCCAAGCAGCCTCCGAGTTTCTAGTGTCTTTTTCCCCCACTTGGAACTGAACCCAGCTGGACATTTCTTCAGTGGTCCGCAGAAAAATTATTTGTACTCAAACAATATAATATATATACAATATATATGCACGTATCCGGGCCGGATACATGCAATGAACGCTTGTGTTGCTGCAGAGGGTCTCCCCCTTCGGGGTCTTTTTGTGGGTGTCGGAGGGGGGCAGAAATTCGGATTCGGGGTCTGCTTCAGCCTCCTTTAGGTCCCTGAAGGCTCCAGAGGACTAAAAACGACCCTATGAGCAAACCGGAAGTGACTTGCTCGTAGGGTCGTTTTTAGCCCTCCGGAGGCTTCAGGAGCTTCCCTGAAGCCTCCGGAGGGCCTCTGGGAGGGCGGGGGGCTGTCTTCGCCCTCCCCAGGCTCCTATAAAGTCTATTCGCGACCGCCTCCTGCCCCATACATCCCTTCCACCGATCCGTTCCCACAGAGAGGGCCTTCTCAGGGTACCGTCGGCCGGGCAATGCCGGTTGGCGGTGCCCAGGGGAAGAGCCTTCTCTGTGGCGGGCCCTGCCCTCTGGAACGACCTGCCCCCTGATCTATGCACCATCGTGGACCTCCGCCTTTTCCGCCAACGTCTTAAAACACATTTATTTCAACAAGCCGGCCTGGCATAACCCCCGTTCTAACTTTTATAGTGAAAATTTTATAGGGATAATTTTAAATTTTAGAGTCTTATTAATTTTAGCACGGGGAATATTTAATTAATTTTTAACCATTTTGGATTTTTGTATGTTTGTATGGTTTTTAATGACGCCTGTGCGCCGCCCTGGGTCCTTTTCTAGGAGAAGGGCGGGGTATAAATTTAATAAAATAAATAAAATAAAAATAGGGAGGGGCAAAAATGGCTTTAAAAATGGCTGAATCAGCCAGCTGCCCGGACAATGCCTTGCGCGCCCTGACAAATGGCTCCGTGTGCCACCTATGCCACGCGTGCCATAGGTTTGACATCACTGTTCTAGACAGCAGCCTTTTAAAATGAATGCTTGATCTAAAGAGGCCCAATGCTATTGCATCTTTTTAAATAGCAGAGAATAACGTATACTTCCAGAAAGCCACATCAATTTTAACAGCATCTCTACAAGTACAGTCTGAAATGTAACACCACAAACAGTGGATATCGTCTGTGCTGTTTGCTGTTTGCTGCAAGGAGGCAAATTGCTGGGAGGCACAGGCAGATTTTTTCCCCCTTGTTTTCCTCCCCAAAAGCTAGGTGCGTCTTATACTTGAGAGCAACTTATACTCCGAGAAATACGGTCATATTCTGACTTTTTAATATTTCCTAAAAAATTTCATTCTTCTAGGACAGGGTGTGTCTTCACTCAGAACAGTCACTAAATGAACCGTTGTAAGTCGGCAACCACCTGTATTTCTTACATTTAAATGTACATTTATATTCTCTCTCTCTAATAAAGGGACTCAGGGCAGCATTAGCGCTTTCAAAGGCTTGTTTCTTTGTTCTGGGAACTGAGAAGAGCTTCAAGATTTGAAAATAACCCAAGTACCCACAAACAGCGTAAAGCTTTTAGTAAAGGCTTAGAAGGCCGTCACTTCGCCTTTTTCACTAAAAGCTTCTCTTGACCCTTCGTGTTGAAGGTGAAAATAAAAAAAGACATTCAATACTTACTTTTCCCACGTAAAACGTAAAAGGTCCCAGGAATTTCTCCTATGTAAAAAAAAAAACCCCACATTAACTCAGGGTCTTTATAAATGGAAGACATTGAGGGGGGGGGGTGTAATAAGCACGATTGGGGTCTGGAAAAACAATTGGGAATCAATTTGCAACCTGACCCACAGTGCCATTAAGCTGAAATGCTTATAGATTTATGGCAGGGGGGGGGAGGGAGTTGGTCCACTTGGAAAACAAAAAGGCGCTAAATTTATATATTCTCCCGGGACCTTCCTCCCACCTAGAATATAAATCAAATGAAAGCAGCAGATATCAATTTTCACAGCCAGGAGACCTCAGAAATAAAATACAGGTAGTTCTCAACTGTAGAATAGAATAGAATAAAATAGAATAGAATAGAATAGAATAGAATATACAATTCAGAATAGAAATTAGAATAGAATAGAACAGAAATTAGAATAGAATAGAATTCAGAAGAGAAAGTAGAATAGAATAGAATAGAAATTAGAATAGTATAGAATTCAGAATAGAAATTAGAATAGAATAGAATTCAGAATAGAAATTAGAATAGAAGAGATTAGAAGATTTATTTTTATTTTTATTTTATTAAATTTATACCCCACCCTTCTCCAAACGGACTCAGGGCGGCGTAGAGAAATTAGAATAGAATAGAAATTAGAATAGAAGAGAATTCAGAATAGAAATTAGAATAGAATAGAAATTAGAATAGAAGAGAATTCAGAATAGAAATTAGAATAGAATAGATTAGAACAGAAATTAGAATAGAATAGAATAGAAATTAGAATAGAAAAGAATAGAATAGAAATTAGAATAGAATAGAAATTAGATTAGAATAGAATAGAAAATAGATTAGATTAGAATAGAATAGAAATTAGACTAGACTAGACTAGACTGGACTAGAAATTAGAATAGAATAGAATTGAACTGAATTGAATTATTTGCCAAGTGTGATTAGACACACAAGGAATTTGTACACTGAGAGCATAAACTCTCAGTGTACATTAAAAAAATACATTCATCAAGAATCATAAAATACAACAGTGATAGTCATAGTGTCAGGCCTGCAGCCATCTTTTCTTTTGGATCTTTGGCCTGCCACACTTTCTATTATTCTACTATGCCTTTTCTATTGTGGGAAAATGGGAGGAGGGATTGTACAGAGTTAGATGCTATGTAGCCATAACAAAATTCCTTTCTGGAAAGCCAAGGTCATCCTTTGTCTCTGCACCTGACCAGATTTGTATGGGTGGAAGCTGCCAGCATGGCAGTGGGAGATTGGACCATGGGATGGACTTGTGGGTGTGGGGGGGCAGCATCTTGAACTTTCAACTGGGTGGGGAAAACCGGGACACTTTCTGATTCGGATTTTCCCAGATGTGCCAACCTGGCTCTCTTCATAAATTGGAACTTTGAGCAATGCTTTGCCTCGGACTCTGATTTACCTTTGGATGCTATTTGGAACCCTGACATTAACCCGAATCTCCATTAAAATACTTCACCAGCTATGCCGAATTTTGGGGTGCTGTCCAGGGTCCTGAGCCCCAGCACCCACCCAAAACCCGGGCAACATAAAGACTCAGGGACGATGGAGGAAGAGTGACACATAGGACACTAAATATGCAATCAAATCATACTAGGAAACGAAATAAAACAATATAAATCATAAAGATACAAGCAACAAGGTTACAGTCATAGATAGAATAGGTCACAGGGGTCTGCAAAGTCGGCTCTTTTAAGACTGGTGGACTTCAACTCCCAGAGTTCCCCAGCCAGCTTGCAGACCCCTGGAATAGAAGATGGGTAATAGGAAGGATGACACGAATAAGAGTAATGCAATCTTGGTAATAGTTTGACCAATAGTTTTGTGGGAATTAATTGTTTAGCAGAGTGATGGTGTGGGGGTAAAACTGTCCTTGTGTCTAGTTGTTCTGGTGTGCAGTGATGGCGAACCTTTTTAGGCTCGTGTGCTATAAGGTGAGGGAGCACAGGGTGGGGTCATGCATGGGTGTGCCGCACCCATAATGCAATGCGGCCCTGCAAGTGCGCATGACAGGCACTCCCGCCCCCCATTTTTTACATGCTTTTTTCACCCTCCCCATGCTCCAGAGGCTTTATAGGAGCCTGGGAAGGGCAAAAACAGCCCATCCCTGCCCCTCCCCAGAGGCCCTCCAGCAGTGGTGGGTTTCAAATTTTTTAGAACCTACTCTGTAGGTGTGGCCTATTTTGTGGGCGTGGCTTGGCAGTCATGTGACAGGGTGGGAGTGGCCACCTTTTAAAGTGTGGTGAAACACATTTAACAACGCTCTTGCTTAGCAACCAAATTTTGGACTCAATTGTGATGATAAATTCTTTCTTTCTTTCTTTCTTTCTTTCTTTCTTTCTTTCTTTCTTTCTTTCTTTCTTTCTTTCTTTCTTTCCTTCCTTCCTTCCTTCCTTCCTTCTCTTCTTCCTTCCTTTCCTTTCCTTTCCTTCCCATTGGGTCACTGGCAGCGGCGGGCCAGATTTACTTCCAGGTACGCCGGTGGAACCCCCTCTCACCGGTTCTCTAAATTTCACCAACCGGCTCTCGCGAGTAGGTGCGAGCCTGCAGAAACCCACCACTGCCCTCCAGAGGATTCAGAAGCTTCCCTGAAGGCTCCGGAAGACTAAAAACGGTCCTACGAGCAAACCGGAAGTCACTTTTGTCTGAAATGGCATAGGGTTTCCTGCCGAGGCAGGGGGTTGGACTAGAAGACCTCCAAGGTCTTCTAGTCCTTCTAACTCTGCCATTGTATTATTGTATTATTGTACTTGTAGCTGACAAATGGCTCTGTGCGCCACCTGTGGCACGCATGCCATAGGTTCGCCATCCCTGCCCTATAGCGTCATTTTGAGTATAGGGTTTCCTGCCTAGGCAGGGGGTTGGACTAGAAGACCTCCAAGGTCCCTTCCAACTCTGCTATTGTATTGTACTGAGGATAGAAGTTGAAATAATTTACATCCTAGATGTGAGGGGTCTGTAGAATAAACCATTGGCTTATGAGTCATGACAATTCAAATTTACAACGACACTAAAAAAAGGGACTTACAGCCATTTTTCACACTCACAGATTTACAGATGAACAGAGTTGGAAGGGACCTTGCAGGTCAACTAGTCCAACTCCCTGCCCAAGCAGGAGACCCTACATCTGCCTCTAGTAGGATTGAACCCACAACCTCCTGATTGGGAGGCGAGAGTTCCACCTCTAGGCCACAGACATTACAGCATCCTTGTGGTCATGTGGTACAAATTCAGAGGCTTGCCAACTGCTTCTTATTTACGGCAGTTGTGTTGTCCCAGGGCCATGTGATCCCCTTTTACGACCTTCTCCCAGGCACAATCAACAGGGAAGCCAGATTCACTTAACAAACGTGTGGCTAACTGAACCACTGCAGTGATTCACTTAGTGACTGGGAGATGAAAGATCGCAAAATGAGACAAAACCCACTTAACCGCCGTTTCTATTCAGCAACAGAAACGTTGGGCTCAATTGTGGCCGTAAGTCAAGGACTTCCTGAACATCAGAACCAGGCTGTCTATGAAGAAATGATAGAGATCGTTTTGTTAAAAAGAAGCATTATTAAAATAAGGTTCTACATTTAGGTAAGGAAAACAAAATGCACAGGTATAGTATAGGTGGTACCTTGCTCAATAGCAGTAACGGTGAGAGGGATCTTGGAGTCCTAGTAGACAACCATTGAAATAAGAGCCAACCGTGGGCAGCAGCTGCCAAAAAAGCCAACCCAGTTCTAGGTTGCATCAACAGAGGGAGAGAATCAAGATCACCTGAAAGGTTAATATAACTTTACAAGCCCTTGGGAAGGCCACACTGGGAATATTTGCATCCAGTTTTGGTCACCACAATGTAAAAAAGATGTAGAGAATCTAGAAAGAGTGCAGAGAAGCGCAAGAAAGAGGATTAGGGGACTGGAAGCTAAAGCATATAAAGAACAATTGCTGAAGCTGGGTATGTCTAGTTTAATGAAAAGAAGGACTAAGGGAGACAGGATAGCAGTCTTCCAATATCTCAGGGGCTGCCCCAAAGAAAAGGGAGTCAAGCTATTCTCCACAGCACCTGAGGGCAGGACAAGAAGCAATGGGTGGAAACTAATCAAGGAGAGAAGCAACTTAGAACCGAGGAGACATTTCCTGACAGTTAGAACAATTAATGAATGGAACAACTTGCCTCCAGAAGTTGTGAATGCTCCAACACTGGAAGTTTTTAAGATGTTAGATATTTCTTTGTCTGAAGAGGTGTAGGGTTTCCTGCCTGAGCAGGGGATTGGACTAGAAGACCTTCAAGGTCCCTTCCGACTCTGTTATTCTCTTCTCTTCTATTAGCATTACAGAAAAGAAAAATGTGCATTTGTTTGGAATTGTGCTGGAAACAAACATTTCCCTGTGGCTTCTCTTAGGGACCTTTTGGAAAAGTACCACAATCAAACTAAAAGCATGACTGCTAATGTGCAAATAAATTGTCTGGGTATTATTGCAGACAGAACAACAAGAAAGTCTCTCGCAAACAAATAAAAAGTGCAATAACCCTTTTTGGAATATATATAGATATATATGACGTTCAAAAAAGGACAAACTCAAAACAATTAGATCTCCTCCAATTATTATTTTCTGTTCCAAGGACGGAAGAGATCAGATCCAGACACACCACAATTATATTAACAACTCCGGCTGGGATTTTATTACCTAAATCTAAATTGAATGGATTTCCTGCAGGAGGCATAAAACTTTCGGAAGTGTGGGAAGTTGGTTGAGAGAAAATACTCTTGAGTTACAACCATTTTTTTTAGGGACTGTTTAGAACATAAGAACATAAGAATAGCTAGAACAAGTCACAGCCCATCAAGTCCAGCATTCTGTCTCACACATTTGCTTCAGGGTCTTCCCAAGCAGATGTCTTCACCTACTTGTGATTCCCTGCAAATGGCATTGAGAAATATCCTGCCTATCTCTCCATCCCGGAGGGTGTCCTTAGGCATCCATCATGATAGTCATTGATACCCTTGTTCTCCATGAACTCATCTAATCCTTTCTTAAAGGTGTCGAGGCTGACCACTGTCACCACTTCTTCTGGCAGGGAGCTCCATAGACCAGTGATCCTCTGGATGAAAAAGTACTTCCTCTTATTTGTTTGAGGTCTAGCTATCCAAAGTTTCATGGAGGGCCCCCTAATTCTAGTGTTCTGCGATAGGGAGAACAGTTTTTCCTTTTCTACTTTGTCCACACCGTGCATGATTTTATAGACTTCAATCAGGTCACCTCTCAGGCGCCGTCGTTCTAGAGTGAAGAGGCCCAGCCATTGCAGCCTCAGATGGTAAGGAAGGTGTTCCAGCCCCCTAATCATTCTGGTTGCCCTCCTCTGCACCTTTTCCATTTCCATAATATCCTTCTGAAGGTCTGGTGAACAGAACTGTACACAATACTCCAGATGGGGTTTGAAGTTACAATGGCACCAAAAAAAAAAAAGGACTTACAACCGTTTCTTGCCTTTACAAGGGTAGTAGCTTCTCCAAGGACATGTGATAGAAATTTGGGCACATGGTTTAGGTTTTAGGTTTTATTGGTTTTTTATACCGCCCTACTCCCGAAGGACTCAGGGCGGTGTATAGCCAGAGTAAAACAAATATATAAAAGTTTAAAAAGTTTTAAGACATATTAAACAATTTGCCCTAAAAATGAAAAAAAAAAAAACAACCAACCCTGATTAAAATTAATAAAAACTTTAATTTAAAAATCATGTTTTGTGCCAGCCCGGCTTGCTGAGAAAAAAAAAGGTTTTGAGAGCACGGCGGAAGGTGCGTAAGTCAGGGATAGTTGTTAATTCCGGGGGCCATTCGTTCCAGAGGACCGGGGCTCCCACGGAGAAGGCTCTCCCCCTGGGTATCGCCAGTCGACATTGTCTAGCCGACGGCACCATGAGGAGACCCTCCCTATGGGAGCGTACTGGCCGGTGGGAGGCTCTCGGTGGCAGAAGGCGATCTCGTAAGTACCCAGGTCCTAAGCCATGGACCACTTTAAAGATAGCAACCAACACCTTGAATCGCACCCAGAAAACCACCGGAAGCCAGTGCAGCTCGCACAGGAGAGGTGTTACATGGGGGCGTCGCGTCGCCCCCATAATTACCTGTGCGGCCGCATTATGGACCAGTTGGAGCCTCCGGGTGCTCTTCAAGGGGAGCCCCATGTAGAGAACATGCTAACCATCATGTGTTGACAATGGCAGTGTCCCAGGGCAGAGGTCACCAACTGGACCACCAAATTTTTGGTGGCCCGCAGAAAAACAATTTGGACTTTTTATACTAAATCAGGGGTCCTCAAACTACGGCCCCTGGAACAGATACGTGCAATGAACGTTTGGGTTGCTGCAGAGTCTCCCCCTTTGGGGTGTTTTTGTGTGGGTGGGAGTGGGGCAGAAATTCCGACTTGGGGTCTGCTTCAGCCTCCTGGTGGGGGGCTTTGGGCGAAGGCTGGAGGGAAGTGCAACTGGTGGCAAAGGGCCAGAGGGCCTCGTTCCAGTGGGACTGCATCCTGGCCTGGAACTGGCTGGCCATCTCAACCCGCTGAGCCTCCAGGTGCTGGCACCTGGCCTTGCACTCCCACAGGTGTTCCTTCTGCTTGGAAAGCCTATGCTCCTAGTCCTCAGTGAGGTGAATAATAATAATAATAATAATAATAATAATAATAATAATAATAATAATAATAATAATAATAATAATAATAATTTTATTTATAGACCGCCTCCTCTCCCCAAAGGGACTCGGAGCGGTGCACAGGGAAAGTTAAAAAGCAAATATAAAATACATAAATAGCTAAAATAAGAATTAAACAAATTGTCCCTGAGCTAAAACCCACTATACTAAAACTAAACTACACCCCCCTAAAAACCCAGTTAAAAACAGAAGACTAACCTAGGCCGGCCAAGCAGAAAAAGTATGTTTTCAGTTTTTGACGGAAGGAGCGGAGGTCCATAGTTGTTCTAATTTCGGGGGGAAGGTCGTTCCAGAGGGCTGGGCCCGCCACAGAGAAGGCCCTTCCCCTGGGCGTCGCCCGCTGGCATAGCCTAGTGGACGGCACCCGGAGAAGTCCCTCTCTGTGGGAGCGGATCGGCCGCAAGGATGTATGGGGCAGAATCCGATCCCGCAGATAGCTAGGTCCCGTGCCATGGAGCGCTTTAACTGAGGCTTCTACTGAGCCTTCTTCTCGGTCGGATCCAATTGAAATGGAGTGGATTTGCCAGTTCTTTCTCCTGGGGGCTGCTTAGCTCCAGCAATGGCTTCCTGTTGGGGCCCTAAGGAGCCCGGACGGGCAGGCGAGGAGAGGCTGGGAGGGGCGTATAGAGGCCGGCAAGGTGCCCCTCAACGTGAGTGACATCGAGTTGGCCATGCCCACCCAGTCACATGACCACATAGCCACACCCACCCAGTCAATCATTAGGCAGATCATATTCGTGGTCGATGGGATTTAAAATTATGCCTTTAGTGGTCTCTGAAGTCCAGAAGGTTGGTGACCCCTGGATAAGAAGACCTCCAAGGTCCCTTTCCAACTCTTGCTATTCTGTTGTTCCACTTAACACCAAATTTGGGCACAACTCAGTTAACAACCTCTTTGCTTAGCAATGGAAATTTTGGTCTTAATTGTAGCCATATGTTGAGGACTCTCTGCATGGAGAAGTTCAATCTTCAAAGAATGGTGAGGAACTGAAGTGAAGAAAAAGATCTTAACTAGAAGGTGGAAAAAGGGTTAATTTATTCAATCTCGCACTGTACTACTGACAGAAAGGAAAGAAACCGCAATGAAACGAGAATGGGGGTATGATGATGGTAACATGTACAAATATATTTGATTTAAAATACCAGAATTTGTATGAATTACGGGTGACGGTGAAAGGAATGCATGGAAAAGGGGAGGAGACTCAACGTCATCCCTCTCTGCCCTTCGACTCATCCTAGAGATCATCCAGACAGAGAACCTAATTAGATTACTGCTGTGAGACATTTTTTAGATATGTGTTAGAATTTTAAGGGCTGAAAATAAAGAGACCAGGATGGATCCAGTATGGCCAGCTGAAGAAGGCTAATAAGCCTGAAATGGATCCATCCTTGTAACCAATTGATACACAGTACGTAAAGAAAGAAGTGTGTTTTTTTTGTGTTGCGTCTGTTCTGAAAACTAAAAATGAAAACTTAACGAGAAGTTCAATCTTCTCACATTAAGTAGAAAAAAATGAGCCAGGCATGTCTGCAGGATGCAGGACAAAAAAAATAAAATCAAAAGATGTTTACCTGCAAATAGCTTGCACTACCAGCATTGGTGAGGGTGTTCTTGGTACTGTGGTTCCCTGAAAATAAGACAGGGTTTTATTTCCTTTTGACCCCCAAAATAAGTATTTCGTCTTATTTTCAGGGAGGTCTTACTCTTTTTGAGGTGCGAGCACCTCATGGCCGCTGCTGTGTTGCAATATTTTCAGGGAGGGTTTACTTTAGTGCAGGGGTCTCCAACCTTTGCAACTTTAAGTCTGAAGGACTTCAGCTCCCAGAATTCTCCAGCCAGCTCTGCTGGCTGGAGATTTCTGGGAGCTGAAGTCCTTCAGACTTAAAGTTGCAAAGGTTGGAGACCCCTGTTTTAGTGCATGTGCTCATAAGCCCGATTGGGCTTATTATCCAGGGAGGTCTTACTTTCAGGGAAACAGGGTAGTTCTTTGTTAGGCTGTTGTTTACTGTTGGTGTGTCTGAGTTGATCGTAAACAGAGGGCAAACCCACTCCCTTCTAGCACTGATGATGTTATGTAGTTAGGTAATGAAATGCTTGCTAGAAAACAACCAAGCTCAGAGAGCACCAAGGACCCCACAGTTCTCCTTTTCTTCCTCCTCCTCTACTCTGCAACCCCCATTCCCTTTTAGCACTGATGATATTATATAGTTGGGTAATGAAAAACCTACACGAATCAATCAATCAATCGGAATAAATCTGGAAGGGAACCTGGAGGTCTTCTAGGACAACCCCTTGACCAAGCAGGAGACCTTATATCATTTCAGACAAGTGGCTAAAATCTCCAGTGATGGAGCGCCCGCAACTTCTGGTGGCAAGTTGTTCCACTGGTTCATTGTTCTCAATCTTAGGAAGTTTCTCCTGAATTCCAGGTTGCTTCTCTCCTTGATTAGTTTCCATCTATTGTTTCTTGTCTTGCCCTCTGGTGCATTGGAAAATAAGTGGGATCCCTCTTCTCCTATGTGGCAAGGCAAGGTCAGTCCTAGAGGAGATCCACCCTGGCTGCTCTTCAGAAGGCCAGATCCTGAAGAGGAAACTCAAAGACTTTGGCCGTCTAGTGAGAAGGAAGGACTCCCTGGAGAAGAGCCTCATGCTGGGAACGATGGAGGGCAAGAGAAGAAGGGGATGGCAGAGAAGGAGGTGGCTGGATTGAGTCCCCGAAGCAGCCGGCGTGAGCTTCAATGGACTCCAGAGGATGGGAGAGGACAGGAAGGCCTGGAGGAACATGGTCCATGGGATTGTGATGGGTCGGACATGACTTCCCAACTAACAACAACATATAGATGATAGACAGATAGGCAGGCAGACATTGATTGAAAGATGATAGATAGATAGATAGATAGATAGATAGATAGATAGATAGATAGATAGATAGATAGATAGAGATAGATAGATAGAGATAGATAGATAGATAGATAGATAGATAGATAGAGAGATAATATAGAATAGAAAGACAGACAGACAGACATTGATTGATTGAGAGAAAGATGACAGATAATATATAGATCTTTGAACTCTGGTGCTGGAGAAGACTCCTGCACTGAGTCCCTTGGACTGCAAGGCCATCCAACCGGTCAATCACAGAGGAGATCAACCCTGGCTGCTCTTCAGAAGTCCAGATCCTGAAGAGGAAACTCAAAGACTTTGGCCACCTGATGAGAAGGAAGAAGGACTCCCTGGAGAAGAGCCTCATGCTGGGAACGATGGAGGGCAAAAGAAGAAGGGGATGGCAGAGAAGGAGGGGGCTGGATGGAGTCACCGAAGCAGCTGGCGTGAGCTTCAATGGACTCCAGAGAATGGGAGAGGACAGGAAGGCCTGGAGGAACGTGGTCCATGGGATTGCGATGGGTCGGACACGACCTCGCAAGTAACAACAACAATTGGATTGAACTGAAAGGCGATAGGTTGCCAATAAAGGCTCCATGGAGCAATTAACCAACCACCAGAACATCCTTCTTTCAAATCTGAGCTGCTGGCAGGCCACAACACCCACACTGGGCAGGGGTTGGACTTGATGACCTCTAAGGAACAGGGACATTTCCTACTTGAGGTACCGTTTCCTCAACCCACCGCCTGATTATTTCTCTTATGATGTATCACCCTCAGCCTACTTCCACAAGATAGGATAATAGCCCTCGGTTTATTTTCGTATAGGAAGTCCTGCTGCCTTAAGAAACAAGTCAGGCCTCAGACAAACTTGTTAAACCACATAAAAATAAATTACCGCTGTAATTACTGTACAATGGAGCAGAATAATACTAGAGAATTTGTACATCCATGCAATTCAGCACTCGGTGGAAGTTGACTCTAGCGGCTTACGAGGAGCTCCAGGCTAAATTTCTGCTCTGGCCTCTCCTGATTTTCTTTGATAGGGTGTCTAAATGTTCCAAAAAGTGATTTACACAAGATACTTGCCTCGAAATTTGTTCTTTAGAGCAGCAATGGTCTCTCGGCAACACACGAGCATCCATTTAATTAATGTTTTTTTTAAAAAAGGCATTCGTGTCAGGCTTACAAAATGGAAAGGCTGGCAGGTTCCTTAGAGGTCATCAAGTCCAACCCCTGCCCAGTGTGGGTTGCAGTAGCAGAGCTGGCAACAGAGTCAGACAGTGAGGAGGTTGGGGAGGAACCTGGGCCAGTCCTGGAGGATGGGGAAGGCTCGGACGAGGACTATGTGTCAGAGGCAGAGATGGGGCCGAGACCATCTGGCAGTGATGAGGTGGCTACGGAGCTAGACAGCAGTGAGGCAGAAGAACAGCTGGAGCCTGTTCCCAGTGTACACATGCGCAGAGCTGCCAGAAGACACGAACAGCTCAGAAAATCAGGGTCAACTTGGGAGTAAAGCCACAAGTGGAAGGTGAATGGCCCCTCCCAGAGGACATGAAAGAGGAGCGAAGGGGGAGTGGGCTTTTGCAGGAAACAATTCGTCCTTTGATTCGTTTCAGGAGTGTGAAGATCTGTCCGTGAATCTCAGAGACTCTGTGCCCAGTCTTTCCTGACAGAAATTTCCTGACAGTGAGAACAATTAATCAGTGGAACAGAAGTTACCTCCTGAAGTTGTGAATGCCCCAACACTGCAAGTCTTTAAGGAGGATGTTGGATAGCCATTTGTCTGAAGCGGTATAGGGCTTCCTGCCTAGGCAGAGGGTTGGACTAGAAGACCTCCAAGGTCCCTTCCAATTCTATTATTCCCTTCCCCTTCCCTTCCCTTCTAATCAAGAAGAGAAGCAACCTAGAACTAAGGAGACATTCGAGGCAGAACAATTAACCAGTGGAACAACTTGCCTCCAGTTTTTAAGAAGATGTTGGACATCCATTTGTCTGAAATGGTATAGGATTTCCCAATTTCTGCAATTGTTCTTCCTGTGTTTTAGCCTCCAGTCCCCTCATCCTCTTTGTTGCTCTTCTCTGCACTTTTTCTAGAGTCTCAACATCTTTTATTATATTGTGGGTGACCAAAACTGGATGCAGGATTCCAAGTGTGGCCTTACTAAGGCTTTATATAGGGGTACTCTTTTGAGTTTCTCCATGCCGTTTGAGGGTACCTTTTCTTTTCAGACCCGGAAGATGGGCATTTTGGATTCAGCTCCAGATGGAGGGCTAAAAAGGAGAACCAGACATTACAGCGAAGGCCAAGGGGGGTGGCTCTATTTCACATTCCCCGTTGTGTCTTATTGTGTTAATTTCCTGCTTGACAAGCTGAGATGCTGTAGCCAGAAATATCCGAGCAAAGTTTCAATTGTCATTTTATAGGAAGTTAGCACCCACCCTTCTCCTAGAAGAATGAAATATCCTGGGAAATATTGAAAAGGAAGAATATTATATATCCCGGGTTCAGAAATGGAGAAACGTGTTTTGAGGCAGGAAGCAGGCTCACTCTTAATAGCCCCCCACCTTTGTCCGTGGGCCATGAAAAGGCCTGAGCCGGTCTATTCTACATAACAAAGATCTCCCCCTTCAGCGCCAGGGTGATGGGATTAAGGCATGATAGGATTAGCCCCTTTACCCATCTCACCACAAGGCACCTGGGAAGAAGCGGTGCTCAACCAAACTTGGACTGAAAGCGCAGCCTAGGGAGTTGCCCCTGCATGGCCCTATTGGGAGTCTGACAACCAATCAGAATGCAAGATCAAGATCAAAGGCCAGAGAGGGCATAAAACCAGGGTCTTTCAGCATCTCTGCCTCTTTTTCTTCTTCTTCACCCAACATCTGGAAGCATCTGATCCCCCTTTCCTGTACAGGAGCTCAAGCCATGCGGTCCTTGAAGACTTGCAGTGTTGGGGCATTCACAACTTCTGGAGGCAACTTCTGTTCCACTGATTAATTGTTCTCATTGTCAGGAAATTTCTCCTCAGTTCTAAGTTGCTTCTCTCCTGGATTAGTTTCCACCCATTGCTTCTTGTTCTGCCCTCAGGTGCTTTGGAGAATAGTTTGACTCCCTCTTCTTTGTGGCAGCCTCTGAGATATTGGAAGACTGCTATCATGTCTCCCCTGGTCCTTCTCTTCATTAAACTACACATCCCCAGTTCCTGTGGCTGTATTCCAAGTGTGGCCTTCTCTCCTTGATTCGTTTCCATTCATTGCTTCTTGTCCTGCCTTCAGGTATTTTGGAGGATAAGTGGACCCCTTCTTCTTCAAATATTGGAAGACATGGTGTAGGGTTTCCTGCTTGGGCGGGGGATTGGACTAAATGGCCTACAAGGTCCCTTCCAACTCGGTTAATCTGTAAAAAAAGACTGCTATCATGTCACCCCTAGTCCTATTATATCTTATTTTTCATCTTGGCACTTTAATTCGGTAGCTGTTTGTACTAATGTCTCTCTAGATCTCTCTACATGTGGCCTTGATTACAGGTAGTTCTCTTGATCCTAAAATGTCCGTTGCTAAATCAGAAAACAGAAAATACGATACCAGAGTTGGAAGGGACCTTGGAGGTCTTCTAGTACAACCCCCTGCTTAGACAGGAAACCCTACACCACTTCAGACAAATGGTTGTCCAGTCTCTTCTTAAAAACTTCCAGTGTTGGGGCATTCACAACTTCTGGAGGCAAGTCATTCTATTGATTAATTCTTCTAACTGTCAGGAAATTTCTCCTTAGTTCTAAGTTGCTTCTCTCCTTGATTAGTTTCCACCCATTGCTTCTTGTTCTGCCCTCAGGTGCTTTGGAGAATAGCTTGACTCCCTCTTCTTTGGGGCAACCCCTGAGATATTGGAAGATTTCCCTGGTCCTTCTTTCAATCGACTTGTTGTTAGTTGTCATGGGATCATGGGATCACTTTTTGTGACCTTCTGACAAGCAAAGTCAATGAGGAAACCAAATTCGGGTAACAACCATTTTAATAACTTCACAACTGCAGTGATTCACTTAACAACTGTGGCAAGAAAAATCGTAAAACGGGGCAAAACTCACTTAACAACTGTCTTACTTAGCAATAAAATTTTGGGCTCAATTATGGTCGTAAGCCGAGGATTACCTATAGCTCTATTTTGATAATCTATTTGTATAATGTGGAATTATAATATTCTATTCTATTCCTGTTCTGATTCTGTTCTGCTCTATTCTATTCCATTCCATTCTCAATAAAGATTCTATTCTATTCTACTCTGTTTTTATTCTATTCCTGTTCTAATTCTGCTTATTCTATTCTATTCTATTCCTGTTCTATTCCTGTTCTAATTCTGCTATATTCTATTCTGTTCTGTTCGATTCTACTCTACTCTGTTCTTATTCTATTCTATTCTTATTGCTATTCCGTTCCAATTAAATATTGATAGATGCATCCAGACAGAATAAACGGATTTACAAGCAGTGTTTGCCTCAAGCTTGGAGCATCCAAGGATGTAAAATTGACTTTAAGTTCAAACAAACAATTAGGGCTTAATGTCTTGAGCAAAGGGGATACCATCTCTTCTTCCCCGTGTCTCCTGGGGTCACCCAGGGAACGGTTACCGGAAATGGTAATTTGCTGTTAACAGTGGTGATTCTTAGGAATGAAGGATCGAACCTCATCTGGTGCTATCTAAATCACGTTGGGTTCTAAAAGGCATTTATTTGAATAAACTGAAGGGGGGGGGGGGGAAAGAAGACACGGAAGCTTCTACAGCGCAGGAAGAAAACGAAAAAGCTCATTAGAGGAAGCCCCGATTTAATTGCTAAAGTACAGGCATGAAAAGGAACTTAGAAGAAAGTGGAGAACGTAAGGGTTGCAGCGGTAATGCCTGGGGTGGGAGCTCCCATTAAGTCTTTAAGCTGTGGAGCGCCTCGAGGAATGAGCGTGCGATCCGACATACCGCCATAAAGAAACATCCACCCCGGAGAGGCGCTTTCTCCAGGCCATCAAATTAATTAATACTAATAATCAGCAGGAACGTTCAGCGTCACGCAGTTAGACACCGCTGGTATTTCGAGCCGCCGTCCAAAACAAGATGACATTTTCATTGCGAGCCAAGCCAAGAAATTGGACAGTTCAGCATCGACTCGGCTCTAACGATAAGAATTCTCTCGCCTATAACATTGCGATGTGCAATTCCTCCGCGCTCCCACCTCCCCAGTAGTGTGCAAAAATGATTTCAGCCTCAGTTCAAAGGAACTGCAATGGGGGTATTTCGGGTTATAAGTCAAACTGGGATTACGGGGAGATTTGCCCTACGGAAGTCGAGCGTGGCGAAATGTTCAGGGCGAAGCTGCAGAGGCCCTCAACGTGAAGGTCGCGCCCAAGGTCAAAGCAGCAGGGCCAACGTTAATCTGCTAATTGCAAAGCGGGCGGGCGATGTGAAGAAACTCAAAAGGTTGCATAAATTTAATGAGGACATTAAAGAGGAGGTTCTGCATGGCTGCGCCTTTGAAGCTCACGCCCCAAGACAGTGGAAGATCATGAAGCAGAAGAAAGGCAGGCGTAGAGAGGAGGAGAAAATAGAGAGAGAAGTCTATTGTTGTGTAGCTTGGACACATAACAGATGATGAGCGGAGGCCTGAGCTGTGTCTCTTGACACAATGTCAGAGTTGCTATACTGCAAGTAAGGTAAAGGGTCCCTTTGCACATCTGTGCTAGTCGTTCCCGACTCTAGGGGGCGGTGCTCATCTCCGTTTCAAAGCCGAAGAGCCAGTGCTGTCCGAAGACGTCTCCGTGGTCATGTGGCCGGCATGACTCAACGTCCGAAGGCGCACGGAACGCTGTTCCCTTCCCACCAAAGGCGGCTCCTGTTTTTCTACTTGCATTTTTTAACCTGCTTTCGAACTGCTAGCTTGGCAGAAGCTGGGACAAGTCATGGGAGCTCACTCAGTTATGCGGAGCTAGGGATTCGAGCCGCTGAACGGCCGACCTTTATGATCGATAAGTTCAGTGTCTTAGCTACAGTATTGAGCCACTGTGTCCCTTCTATAAGTAAAGCACCATATAATTCAATGTTTCTTAGCCCAGACAAATTATAAGACGTATGGACTTCAACTCGCAGAATTCCCCAGGCAGTATTTCCCCTCTGATCAGGAAATCTTGTGTGTGTGTGTGTGAGAGAGAGGGGGGGGGGAGGGAGGGAGAGAGAAAGAAAGAGAGAGAATGCTCCAACCCTGGAA
Organism: Rhabdophis nuchalis; assembly: GCA_039707465.1. Lineage (NCBI taxonomy): Eukaryota > Metazoa > Chordata > Lepidosauria > Squamata > Natricidae > Rhabdophis > Rhabdophis nuchalis. The sequence goes on from CM077643.1 coordinate 403,813,039, forward strand.
GTTTTAAAGAAGCTATTGGACAACCATTTGTCTGAAATGATATAGGGTTTCCTGCCTGAACGGAGGGTTGGACTAGACCTCCAAGGTCTCTTCGAACCTTGTATTCTGTATTCCGAAGGTGTCCAAAAGTGATTGCATCAGAGGTTAATTTAAAAAAAAAAAGAAGCAAAATCAACATTCTGAAACATTTTGTTTTGACACTGAGTACCTCTATGAATTTCAATGGCTCATTTAGATTATTAATAATATAATCAATAGAACAGGTTTAGGGTAAGCCCAGCTAGGATTATTTATTTATTTGCTGCTCAAGCCCAGATGTGTGTCAAGCAAGGTGCTTACGAAAAGGAGAGGATTTAAAAAAAAATTAATTTAAAGAATGCAGAGAAGAGCAACAATGAGAATTAGGGGACTGGAGGCTAAAACATACGTATGAGGAACGGTTGCAGGAACGGGGTAGGTCTAATTTAATGAAGGACCAGGGGAGACATGATAGCAGTCTTCCAATATCTCAGGGGCTGCCACAAAGAAGAGGGAGTCAAGCTATTCTCCAAAGCACCTGAGGGCAGAACAAGAAGCAATGGGTGGAAACTAATCAAGGAGAGAAGCAACCTAGAACTAAAGAGAAATTTCCTGACAGTTAGAACAATTAATCAGTGGAACAAGTTGCCTCCAGTTGTAAATGCTTCAACACTAGTAGTTTTTAAGATGATGTTGGATAGCCATTTGTCTGAAGTGGTGTAGGGCTTCCTACCCGAGCAGGGGATTGGACTAGAAGACCTCCAAGGTCCCTTCCAACTTTGTTATTCTATTCTATTCTATTCTATTCTATTCTATCCTACAAATGTTTGCCAAACAGTGAGACTGGGTGGTTGGCAATTATATTCTTCCCCGGCCCAATATCCAGATGATATCCCAAAGGTACTTTTCCAAAATTGGACTTCTTTGGTGTTCTTTTTCTTTTGAAAATGTTTTGATTCTCATCCAAGAAATGAAATGTTTTGAAAGGGAAAAAAAAGTCCAGTTGCCTTTTGGAAAAGCATATTTGGGATAGTCATGAGTTCTTGGATAATTGAAAAACTCCAGACATCTAGATGCTATACAAATTACCCAGAGTATATATACATGTAGCAGATAAAAGCTTCATATGTTGTCCAAAAGCATCAACTCTCTCACAAAAAATGTTTTATTGCTATTTTATTTTTATCTTTACCTTGCTTGAGGAAGAAGTTTCTTCCGCTGCGTTTTATCCTACGAGGTATTTGGGGCTGCAAATGACTGGCCCCAATATATTTATTTGTTTATTCGATTTTTATATCCGAGAAGCAGATGTTAGAGGAGAACAGAAAGTCAAGATTTGAATTTGGAAGCAAGGAAGCTGGAATCATGTCACCTCTCTCTTTAGATTTTAAGTCTTTCTGCAAGGCTAAAAATACCTGAATTTAAAACAATCTTGCATTTTTCATGTATTTTTTTTTTTACAACTTTCAGGAAGTTGATGACACGAAAATAGCACGTGGGAACTCTAAACGGCTGTGAATTGCTGTTGTGAATCTATAGCCACAAAGACTATTCCAGAAATATTATTACCGGTAGGTAGCCTTATGATGACAATTGAGCACAGAATTGATGTGGCTAAGTGAGAAATGTGTTAAGGGAGTTTTGTCCCATTTTATGACTTTTCTCACCGCTTTTGTTAAGTGAAACATTGCAGTCGTTCAGTTAGTGACAGGGTTGTTAAGAGTGAATCTGGCTTCCCTCTTGTTTTTGCTGATCAGGTGGTCGCAAAAGGGGGGGTCACATGACCCCGGGACTGCAAGAGTCATAAATATGAGCCAGTTGTCAAGCATCTGAATGTAAATTTTAAATTTAATTTTTTATTATTTTAATCAGGGTTTTTTCCCCCCGTTTCAGCCAATAGTTTAATTATGTCTTTTAAAAGCCTTCTTTTAACTTTTATATATTTGTTTTTATTCTGGCTGTATACCGCCCTGAGTCCTTCGGGAGTAGGGCGGTATAAAAAACCAATAAACTCTAAACACTCTAAATCACCTGACCATGGGGACACGGCGATGGTCGTTAGTGTGAAAAATGGCCCTACGTCCCTTTTCTCCCAGTACCATTGTAACTTTGGTCACTAAACAAGCTATTGTAAGTTGAGGACTACTGCATTACCGAGAGGGAATTCGCCTGAGTAATACGTTAAAACGTTTGCTGTTTTCAAGAAGGAAAAAAACAACCCTCTTTGGCGAAGATACTGTGATACAATACAATAGCAGAGTTGGAAGGGACCTTGGAGGTCTCCTAGTCCACCCCATGGCTAGGCAGGAAACCCTATACCGTTTCAGACAAATGGCTATCCAACATCTTCTTAAAGACTTCCAGTGTTGAGGCATTCAATAATACAATAGCAGAGTTGGAAGGGACCTTGGAGGTCTTCTAGTCCACCCCTCTGCCTAGGCAGGAAGCCCTATACCGTTTCAGACCAATGGCTATCCAACATCTTCTTAAAGACTTCCACAGTCACAACTTCTGGAGGCAACTTCTGTTCCACTGATTCATTGTTCTCACTCTCAGGAAATTTCTCCCCAGTTCTAAGTTGCTTCCCTCCTTGATTAGTTTCCACCCATTACTTCTTGTTCTGCCCTCAGGTGCTTTGGAGAATAGCTTGACTCCCTCTTTGTGGCAACCCCTGAGAAATCAAAGCCTTGACATACCAAAATAATCTGGATTGATCAGGAAAAGATCTATTTTCAGATTTGCAGCATGGCAAAGGAAGCACCGCGTCGATCCGTTAACAAACCAGGTTCTTTTAAGGAAAGACATCACAACACGCACCCTCCATTTCTCCATATAGCCAAGCAGGCGTGTTCTGTATGTCAACCTCCCCCCCCCCCCACTCTTAACCGGCATTGCGAAGACGTAAGCAGCTATTATTCCCAAATGAAGCATTTGCTTGTTCACAGTGGGTCCCTTTTGTTTGTCCACGTCTCCGGCGCCAAAACGTTTGTCTGAATCATCGCATCCAGCTCCCCCTTCCTTCCCCTCCTCCTTCTCTTCTTCGCGGATGCTCCCTCGCTTTTCTTTTACGCTGGTGAGGAAAGCTCCCGTCTGACTCACGGATTCCAAAATTGGATCGCGTCTCACTCCCGAAATGGAACTCTGAATATTTTATTATGCAGATCGGGCCTCAGGCTTTTTTTTTTTTTCTCTTTTCGATCGCACTCGAAATAATAATAATAAAAAAAGACTGGATCTATTGAGTTCGGAAGAAAGGAAGACAGAATTTGGGGTTACCGAGGCTCGGGGGTTCTTTGACCACAAAGCTATCCTGAATTTAAACCGTCAAAATAAAAAATGCAGGGGATTCTGGGGGCATGCATTTTTTTCTTTCTTTTCCATTCTCCCCCTGTGAATTTCTCGACGTATTTTAATCCGCGTATTTTGTGATGTCACAAATCAGTATTAATAGGCCAGGTGTACCGTGAACCAGCAGCAGGGAAAAAGCTTCCTGCCTTCATCTGAATTGTCCAAGGTACCTTTTTAAAAAAAAAAAAATGTTAAATTCTTCCAAAGGCATTTTGTGTCCTGTCGGGTCTGCATTCTGCCTCTCAGCCTTTCTTTTATTTTTTATTTATTTATTACATTTCTTTGCTGTTCCTCTTGCTTCGAGATTACCAAAGAAAAACTGAGAATCCCTGGAACAATTTCTCTACATTGGAAGGAACATAATTTTCAACTCACGTTCAGGCTTTTTATGCAAACATCACTGTGACCCTAAATACAATACAATACAATAGCAGAGTTGGAAGGAACTTTGGAGGTCTTCTAGTCCAACCCCCTGCCTAGGCAGTAAACCCTGTATGGTTTCAGACAAATGGCTATCCAACATCTTCTTAAAGACTTCCAGTGTTGGGGCAGTCTTTAAGAAGAATAAATCAGTTCTAAGATTTCAGCAAAGTGACCATAAATGGATTTGAAGCTGGAAATACAGATAGTTCTCACCTAATGACCGCAATGGAGCCCCAAATTTCTGTTGTTAAGGGAGAAATTTGTTGAGCTTTGCCCCACTTTACGGCTTTTTCTTGCCACAGTTGTTAAGTGAATCACCGCAGTTAAATTAGTAACATGGTCACTCAGTGAATCAGGTTTCCCCCTTGATTTGGTCACAAAAAGGTGACCACATGACCCCGGGACACTGAGACTGTCCTAAATGTGAGTTGTTAAATTGTTAAGCATCTGAACATAAATAACAATAGCACTTAGACTTATATATTGCTTCACAGCCCTCTCTAAGCGGTTTACAGAGCCAGCCTATTGCCCCCAACATATATGTCCGTGTATGTGGGTATGTGCATAATGGGTATCTTTTGAGAGGTGAATGTAATGAAATGTCCTTTTAACATATGCTGCTTAGGATACATTTAAAATGACAAAGGTTTTATTCTATTCTATTTTTAAGACGCCCAGGGTCCCTTTTAACTCTTATTCTGAGCTGAGGTGGCACAGTGGTTAGAGTGCAATAATGCAGGCTACTTCTGCTGACCGACTGCAATTTGGCAGTTTGTATCTCTCCAGGCTCAAGGTTGACTGCCTTCCGTCCTTCCGGGGTGGGTAAAATGAGGACCCAGATTGTTGGGGGGCAAGAAGCTCACTCTGTAAACTGCTTAGAGAGGGCTGTCAAGCACTGTGAATCGGTATATAAGTCTAAGTGCCATTGCTATTCTGTCATTCTGTACTCCTGAATTTTGAGTTCCATGTAGAATTTTCTCCCAATAGGTTTTATTCCTCTTGCAAGCAGATAATTGAATCCTTCAATCCTAATTTGTACCGCTGTAGATGCACAAATGCTAAAGTTGTATCTGAAGGAATACTGGAGATTAAGGCACAACAAGGAAGCAATGAAAGGAAAATTACCATTCTTCGAATTCACACTTTTTATTCATGTTACTCTCAGAGGTACCTTGATATGCATCTTGTAGAACTATCATTTAAAAAAGGAAGCATAGTCGAAATTGCTTCTTCTGAGTCACGGTTCTTCCACCTGCTCTGTTCGTGGCCTTTTACGAGGATTTGCTTCGTTGTCTGCTGGGGTCAGGTTTGACTCTGAATGCTGAACATCTCTGAATCCATGAGACTGTGAAAACAAGCAACAAAACTGTCCAACAACTGCAAATGACTAAAATGTAGAGCCATGATAGTGTCTGAAAATCAGGTGTAGAAAATGCAGCTAGTCCTCGATTTACGACCACAATTGAAGCCAAAATGTATGTTGCTAAGCGAGATATTTGTTAAGTGAGTTTTGCCCAATTTTAGGGCACTTCTTGACACAGTTGTTAAGTGAATCACTGTAGTTGTTAAGTTAGTGACGCGGTTGTTAAGTGAATCTGCTTTACCCATTGACTTTGCTTGTCAGAAAGTTGCAAAAAGTGATCACATGATTCTAGGGCATTATAATCGTTATTATCTATCTATCTATCTATCTATCTATCTATCTATCTATCTATCTATCTATCTATCTATCTATCTATCTATCTATCTATCTATCTATCTATCTATCTATCTATCTATCTATCTATCTATCTAATTTATATTGCCGCCTATTTGCCCCTGGTTGCTGAAGACGGCTTACAGAATATAAAACTTCAATTAAAACAATAAAACTAATAAAAAGAATCAAATTAATATAATATAACATAATATAATGTGAACTGTTGTACATCAAGGACTACTGGAATACAGAAGACATATGACCATTTTTCAGAGTTACGACCTTTGCAGCATCCCAACGGTCATGGAATCAAAATTTTGAAGCTTGGCAACTGTTTCATATTTATGACCATGGCGTGTTTCAGGGTCATGTGATCACCTTTTGCAACATTCTGACCAGCAAAGTCAATGGGGAAGCCAGATTTACTTAACAACCGTGTGACTAACTCAACAACTGCAGTGATTCACTTAAGAGCTGTGGCAAGAAAGGTCCTAAAATGGGGCAAAACTCACATAACAAATATCTCACTGAGCAACATAAATTTTGGGCTCCGTTGTGGTCGTAAGTTGAGGACTACCAGCATTTTATATTCGTTGGTCTCTTAGAGAGAGAAAAACAAACAAAAAGGAAACACAAGAAACATACACACTACAGGCTTACATACCAGCTTTTCAATTGCAAGATGCAATCTGAGACACATCCTACTCACTCTCTCAAATAGGGGAAGCAAAGATGAGCTTCACGTAGCTGTTCTTTTCTTTTTTTAATTTTAACATTCCCCTCCAAAATTAAAATGCAAAATAAAGAAAAAGAATACAAGCTAACAACCATCAGACATTAGTAATTAAAAGCAAACCCATGTGAGGAGGAGGAGGAGATCACCTTCTGCCACCGAGAGCCTCCCACCGGCCCGTATGCTCCCATAGAGAGGGTCTCCTCATGGTGCCGTCGGCTAAACAATGTCGAATGGCGACACCCAGGGGGAGAGCCTTCTCCGTGGGAGCCCCTGTCCTCTGGAACGAATGGCCCCTGGAATTAAGAATTATCCCTGACCTACGCACTTTCCGCCGTGCTCTCAAAACCTTTCTTTTCCAACAAGCTGGGCTGGCATAAATATGAATTTTTATTAATTTTAATTGGGGTTTGTTGGTTTTTAATCTTATGAGAGGCCAAATTATTTAATATAGATAGATAGATAGATAGATGGATGGATGGATGGATGGATGGATGGATGGATGGATGGATAGATAGATAGATAGATAGATAGATAGATAGATAGATAGATAGATAGATAGATAGATAGATAGATAGATAGATAGATAGATAGATAGATATTTATTTTTCTATACCGCATCCTCTCCCCTGGGGGACTCGGAGCGGTGCACAGGGAAAAATTAAAACAAACATAAAATATATACATAAATAAATACAATAAAAACAGATTAAATCAACTGTCCCTGCACTAAAATCCCCATTTTTAAAATTAACATTCCCTAATATGTTTTTTAAATTGTTTTTTATTTTTATATATCTGTTTTACTTTGGCTCCTGAGTCCTTCGGGAGTAGGGCGGAATGAATGAATGAATAAATAAATAAATACAAAGAAGAAGAAGAGGAAGAGGAAGAGGAAGAGGAAGAGGAAGAGGAAGAAGAAGAAGAAGAAGAAGAAGAAGAAGAAGAAGAAGAAGAAGAAGAAGAAGAAGAAGAAGAAGAAGAAGAAGAAGAAGAAGAAGAAATAGTAATAATAATAGAATAGATAATTCATATATTAAAATAATCCATCCTGGCTGAATGCTGTCAAATATATCAAATGTTACCTGTTTTTAAGTTTTCAAATTTCTTACGAGAAATTATTTGGAAAGAGGAAGCTCTGTAAAGAAATGATCTGTGAGGAACCGAAAGGTTAGCCTTGCTTTTCGAATCCTCCCGCAGAGTAACAGATGGGATCACTGCAGCTAAGTCACGGTTAAAGGACAAGGCTAACTTCTCTGCCGAAATCGGTGGGGGTAATCCTATCTCCCTGTTCTTTTCTTACGCTCGGAATTAGTCCCCTAATAAGTAATTATTCCCCCAGTGTTCCCCTGCCTGCTCTTAAAAACGGCAAAACGGTGGGGGGCTACCAATTGCTCAAGGAAGCAGCAAATTTGTTTCAGGAGAGATGCCATCTCAAGCTGGCAGGATGTGAGAAATTGTGGCCTGGGCCAGGGCTATAAAATGACAAGGAAGACCCAGCTTGATCTGTAACACAAACGACTTATCTCCGACAGGATGAGCAGAGCTCCAGAGCCACCGATCCCTTTTTTAAAAGGACAGATAAGGAGAGGAATTGATTTCCACAGTATTTAGGCAAGCCGCCGCCACCACCACTCTTTCAAAAGCGGCCCGGAATAATTCCCCAAATAGAATATAGCAGAAATATTTCAGGGTTGCCTCAGCAGCTCGTCATGGAAATTGGGTCCCTGAAGCCAAAAATGGACAGCTAAAACACTCCAGCCCCCAAAAATGAGAAAACACTTAAAACAAGAAAATAAAATAAAATAAAGGTTCTAGATTTGAGTCTGTAGAGATTCTCCGTCATCCAGGTCATGGTTGTCTGTAAGGTGCTGTTTTTTCAGGAGGCAACTGGAGTTTCTGGTGTTTATTTTTGAAGACGTTTCGCTTCTCATCCAAGAAGCTTCTTCAGCTCTGACAGGATGATGGGGAATGGAAGGAATTATATTCCTTGCAGACAGCTGGTCATTTGCATCCTTTTAGAGAGTCGTTGAGGCCACTTGGAGGTTTATCTGTGTCCTCAGGGTCACCTGAGTAGACTACAGGAACCATTTGCACCATTCAGGTGACCCTGAGGACACAGATAAAGCTCCAAGTGGCCTCAACGACTTTTTAAAAGGATGCAAATGACCAGCTGCCTTCAAGGAGTGTAAATCCTTCCATTCCCCACCCTCCGGTCAGAGATGAAGAAGCTTCTTGGATGAGAAGCGAAATGTCTTCAAAGAAAAACAAGGAAGTTCCAGTGCCTCCTGAAAAAGCATCTTTGGGTCAAGGTTCTAGATTTGTGGCAGAATATCAGTCCAAATTACAGGGGTCTGCAAAGTCGGCTCTTTTAAGACTGGTGGACTTCAACTCCCAGAATTCCCCAGCCAGCCAAGCTGGCTGGGGAATTCTGGGAGTTGAAGTCCACCAGTCTTAAAAGAGCCGACTTTGCAGACCCCTGGTCCAAAACACAAACATGAATTGGCCGTTCACAGATTTTAGCAAACTGAAACCCCATTGCTCTGTGAGGCCAAAATTGGGGGAAATATTTTCATACAATTTTTACCCCAGGGCACGTCGTGCTCTTGGAACCGTTTTTAGCACTGCGAATCCACTATTGGAATAAATTAATGTTCCATACTTCAAGAAGGTGGTGAGTTAAGATGAAGGAAATATTGCAATCCCTACATTAAAACCGAAGTGCCCTTAAAGTACAGGCAGTCCTAGACTTAAGCACCACAATTGAGCCCAGAATTTATGACCTTTGTCAAGTAAATGTTGCCCCATTTTAAGACCTTTCTTGCCAGAGTTGTTACTGCACTGCAGTTATTAAATTAGTGACACAGTTCTTAAGTAAACCTGAGGAGAGAGGGGGGAAGGGAGGGAGGGGGAGAGAAAGAGGGAGGGAGGGAGAGGGAGGAAGGGAGTGAAGGAGAGAGACGGAGAATGTAGTCACAACACTAGAGATTCTGGTATTTATTCTATTTATAGTGGTGTTTTCTAAGCAGAGAAAGAGTTACTTAAACTTTGAGTTGTATATGAGTAAAACTGACAGTTTTCTGTGACTAATTTTTCTGTCAGGAAGAGCTTTGAGAAAATGATTTTTACATTTACGATTTCCACCCTCACTCTGCTGCCAAAAGCAGTCATGCAGCTCCCGTTCTGTGTAATCACGACAGCATCGCCCCTAAAATAAAACTGTGACCGATGGGGCTTTGCCAAGAACCAAACAAGAAGGCAGCTTTCCACTAGGCGACCTAAGACTTTATAACGGATTAGGCCATACAGGTTAGTCCTCAACTTTACGACCGTTCGTTGAGTGATTGTTCAACGAAAACTGACTTTTTCACACAACCATTGCAGCATCCCGTGGTTGCACGATCATCAAGATTCAAACCGGCATGGATTTATGATGGTTGCAACCTCCTGACAAGCAAAATCAGTGGGGAAGCCAGATTTCCTTAACAAATGTATGACTAACTTAACAACTGAAGCAATTCACTTAACAACTCTCGATATAGCCAGTTAGTTCCATCGCTGGCTATCGGGGGCGAGTCATTAGCCCTTGCGAAAAGGGCCCGCAACTTGGGTGTCCTCCTGGATTCTCGGCTGTCCTTGGATGTCCATGTGATGGCCGTGGCCAGGGGGGCTTTTCATCAGGTTCACCTGATACGCCAGTTGCGCCCCTTTCTAGATCGGAACGCCCTACGCACAGTCACTCAAGCCCTCGTCATTTCCCGCCTGGACTACTGCAATGCTCTCTACATGGGGCTCCCCTTGAGGTGCACCCGGAGACTCCAGCTAGTGCAGAATGCGGCCGCGCGGGGGATTCTGGGAGTTTCACGGTACTCCCATATAACATCTCTCCTGCGTGAGCTGCACTGGCTGCCTGTGGTCTTCCGGGTGCGCTTCAAGGTGTTAATAACCATCTTCAAAGCGCTCCATGGCACAGGTCCTCGCTATTTGCGAGACCGCCTCCTGCCACATACCTCCCTTCGACCTGTCCGCTCCCACAGAGAGGGCCTCCTCAGGTGCCGTCTGCTGGTCAATGCCGGCTGGCGACCCCCAGGGGGAGGGCCTTCTCTGTGGCGGGTCCGGCTCTCTGGAACGACCTGCCCCCCGACCTTCGCACCATCACGGACCTACGCCTCTTCCGCGGGCGCTTCAAACGTACTTTTTCCACCTAGCTGGCCTGGCATAGATTAATGGTTTAATTTTAAATTTAACATTTAAATGTTACATTTAAAATTAAACCATTAATTTAATTTAACCAGTCCCTTCGGGGAGAGGGGGCGGTTTATAAGTCCAAATAAAATCAAATTTTAATTGTTTTAACTACTTTTAGCACAGACTTAACTATTTAATTCTATTTTATCGTGTCTATTTGTTGTGGGTTTTTATTCTTTCTGTGCACCGCCCTGAGTCCCACTAGGGAGAATAGGGCGGTATATAAATCTGAAAAATAAAATAAAATAAAATAAAAAAACAACTGTGGCAGGAAAACGGGGCAAAACTCACTTAACAACGCTCATGCTTAGCCATGGAAATTTTGGGCTGAATTGTAAGTCCTAGATAGGGGACAGGCAACCTGTACTAGGAGCAGTGAGGCTAATTCAGAACGTGGCGGTTTCCACCTAGTAGATCACAGAGGCGGAATAACGAGACAGATGGTTTCTAAATATGATAAATAAATAAACCATGTTTTTCTCCCAAGTGGGAGACAAACGGAGGGAATGAAAAAGAAAGCTCTGCCTTTCTATTTCTTTCTGGAACCGTAGGAAAGGAATTGCCAGGGTTGATTTAAAGGGTTTGTTGTTGAAATGGTCCAATGTTACCAACATTTGTGAGCCTGAGAATTGCTTGTATGCAGCAAAACTCCCTTTATTTTCCATGGGGTCCTTGGTGCTTTCTGAGCTTGGTGGGTTTCTTGCAGATGTTTCATTACCAAACTGGGTAACAGTCCGTCCCTCTCTTGGTAAATTGAAGAGTTTTTTTTATCATGTCACCACAGACTCCACCGTAATTTTAACTGGGAAACTGTGGGCATCCTAGGCCAAGCTAACTTCAAAAACGCTAGACCCGTGATGGCGAACCTATGGCAAGCGTGCCACAGGTGGCACGTGGAGCCATTTGTCAGGGCACGCAAGGTGTTGCCCTGTGAGCTGTCTAGTGCGCACGCGCAGGCTGGCCAGCTGACTTTGGCCTTCTTTTGAGGCCATTTTTCGCCCTCCTGAGGCTTCCCTGAAGCCTCCAGAGTGCGAAAAACCGGCCCTATGAGCAAACTGGAAGTCTGTTCCCAAACTTATAAAGCCTCTGGAGCCTGGGGAGGGCGGAAAAAGCATGCTAAAAACAGGGGGAATGCTGGTCGTGCGCACATACACACTGGGGTCGTGTACACAGCATCATGGGCATGGCACACTCGCCCATGTCTCCCCTGCTTTCCCCCCACTTTTGGCATGCAAGCTAAAAAAGGTTTGCATCACTGCGCTAGACACTAGGGGGCAGTGGTGGGTTTCAAATTTTTTAGAACCTACTCTGTAGGTGTGGCCTATTTTGTGGGCGTGACTTGGTAGTCATGTGACAGGGTGTGAGTGGCCACCTTTTAAAATGTGGTGAAACTCATTTAACAACGCTCTTGCTTAGCAACCAAAATTTTGGACTAAATTGTGATGATAAATTCTTTCTTTCTTTCTTTCTTTCTTTCTTTCTTTCTTTCTTTCTTTCTTTCTTTCTTTCTTTCTTTCTTTCTCTTTCTTTCTCTCTCTCTCTCTCTCTCTCTCTCTTTCTTTCATTTCTTCCTTCCTTTCCTTTCCTTCCCGTTGGGTCACTGGCAGCGGCGGGCCAGATTTACTTCCAGGTACGCCGGTGGAACCCCCTCTCACCGGTTCTTTAAATTTCACCAACTGGCTCTCGCGAGTAGGTGCAAACCTGCAGAAACCCACCACTGCTAGGGGGCCAAACTCGATTTCATTGAGGGCTGCATTAGGGTTGTATTTGCCCTTGGAGGGGGTGGGGGGCATGGCCAGCTTGACGCCATTCGTGTCGGTGTGTGTGTGTGCCTGTGGGGGGGCCAAGTGCTCCAACAGCGAAAACGGGCTTGTGAGGCTCCGTTTTCGGCCGGAAGGGCTTCAAATATTTTAGCAAGAGGTTCTCTGCCCGGTTACTGGATGGGTGTGGCCATGCTGGGCATGGCCTAGTTGGCCTCCTGCACCATGGGGGGGACATTTTTCCGGAGGCTTTTCTTGGGCCTCTGGGAGGGCGAAAATGGCCTCTCCAGGTCCCAGAGGTCCTCTGGAGGCCAGAAACGGGCTTGTTTCTGGCCTTCCAAAACTTCCGGTAAGCCCTGTCAGCTTCCGCTTTGCTGTTTGCTTCGGCTGCCATATGAAATGGGGAGGGAGGGGCTTTGCTATTGGGGTTTGGGATTGTAACGGTGCAGGAGGTTGATTTGCAGAAAGGAGTAAATTCTCGCCATCTATTTCGCATACCAGTGGCTGGGGCCGTGCGGTGGTCAAGGTCAACGGTCTTGCATGCCATCCTGATGATGCTCCTGAAGATGCAGCCCACATGACACCTGAGGGGCTTGCGTATTGGACAATGGGGCGGGGTTTATTGGGAAAAGGGGGTTGGACATATATTGATATATATGCTTTTCGCGCCTAAACGCTTCAGACCTTGCTTAGCATCTATGCTATTCAATTCATAACCAGTAAAAGTACTCTTAATTCCTTCCAAAATGGAGTTGAGTGGTTTCTTTCTTGGTTATCGTTAGAAGCAGACCTGACATTAAGCAAGGTCTCACTTCACCCTCCCCAAGCCTCCATGCACGCCCTGCACTTACCTGCATGCAAAACGGGCCATGTGGGGACTCCTGGGAGGGGCAGGGTGGGTGGGGCCAGACAGGAGTGGGATTTGGGGGTTCTCTGAACTGCACAGAATCTTAGCTAGAGGTTCATACAATAGCAGAGTTGGAAGGGACCTTGGAGGTCTTCTAGTCCAACCCCCTGCCCAGGCAGGAATCCCTATACCGTTTCAGACAACAATAAGCCAATCAAGGAAGTGGTACCAACACAGATGAACAATCAAATAATAAACAGCCTAATCAAGGAATCACCAACCAACACAGAGAGGGCAAGTTACTTGTATAAAAATAAGAGCAAAAACCCACTCCCTTCTAAGCACTGATGATGTTACCTAGTTTGGTAATGAAACATCTGCAAGAAGACCATCAAGTTCAGAGAACACCAAGGACACCACATTTCAGTACACTATCTTCTGTTTTTGAATTTGTGGATTTATTTTCCTCCCCGGCGTTGCAATATTCATCGTTCTACTTTGGTGATCCCAAAACACACTCAGAACTCAAAAAACAGTTCTATTAGAGAGATGAGGAGGAAGTATTCCTTCTTATCTAAAAAATTGTTTGACCACGGGATCTGGTTTAAGTGGGCGATGCCGGAAGGGATGTTGGTGTTCTGGGATGAAGGAAGAGTAAGGATTAAAACAGTTGTTGAGGCGGAAGCCTTTCTTAAAAAACATTCCTCTATCCTGGGGGAAGATCCAGGGGGGACGGAGGGGGCCACGGCCCCGCCCGCTGGGGGCCAGGGAGGAGAAAAAGAATATACAATTGCCAAGAGACTTAGATCGAAAAAATAACTTTGCTTTTTTTTATTATCATTAATATTGTATAACCTTTATATCTGGATGTTTGTACACGACTGCTAGCATAGAATTGAGAATTTAGGAAACATGTACTTATTTCCACCTTGTAGTATTTTTGGAAAAATGTTTTTTCAATATTTTATTATGAAGCCCTAGAAGGGCCAATGATTCCGACGCGAAAGTTCTTAAAATGTTTCTGTATTCCCTACCCCCTTTGGAAAATTGTAAAAACCAATAAAACTTTTTCAATATAAAAAAAAAACAGTTCTAAAAACCCATAGGAAATGCTATGGCAACATGCTTCCAGGCCAGGAAACACTTATAGTTTGCTAAGCTGTGCGCTTTTGACATTTGAAGAGCAGTTTAAAATGGTTTTGGCTTAGCTCCATGTTCTGCAGAAACTGCCCATAAAATGTGGCTAGTTATAATATTTATTTCAGGATTATACTTAAGACGTTTCAAACGCCATCAAAAATACCTGGAAAGATTTTGTAATTCTGTACCGTATTCAGTCCACTTAACACAGGGGTGTCCAAACTTGGGAGATTTAAGATTTGTGGACTTTAACTCCCAGAATTCCCCAGCCAGCCATGCATGGCTGGCTAGGGAATTCGGGGAGTTGAAGTTCACAAGTCTTAAAGCTCCCAGGTTTGGACACCCCTGATGTAACACCTAGCTCCTGTCATATTCCAACTGGCATTCTGATTCAATGCTACCTGCCAATACAGCTATACAGGTAGTCCTCGAGTTACAACCACCATTAAGACAGAAATTCCTGTTGCTAAGTGAGTTTTGCCCTCATTTACTTGCCATATTTGTTAAGTGAATCGCTGCAGTCGTTGAGTCAGTTACACGGCTGTTAAGTGAATCCGGCTTCTCCATTGACTGCGCTTGTCAGAAGGTCGAAAAAGGCGATAATGTGACCCTGGGATACTGCAACCGTCATAAATGTGAACCAATTGCCAAGCATCTGAATGTAAGATTCCATGACCATAGGGCTGTTGCACCATCGTAAGTGTCTGGTAAGTGTGCAAAAGGATCATAATTCACTTTTTTCAGTGCTGTTGTAACTTTGAACAGTCACTAAACGAACTGTTGTAATTTGAGGACTATCTGTATAAGTTGAGACCACTTAACAATGATCCCCCAAATGATGTGGGAATGAAGCAGGTTATTTGCTTAAATTAGGTCACCAAGTCCTAAATTTAGATCATGAGGTTCACGCAATACTAAGTGGACATTACAGCTTACCTTGGATCCATTATTTTGGAGTGAGGCAGGCCTGCAGCCGGTTCCTTTTAGGATCTTTGGCCTGCCACACTCTCTCTTATTTTACCATGCTCATTAGTGGGGAATTGGGAGGGGGGATTGTACGGAGTTAGATGATATGTAGCCATAACAAAATTCTTTCTAGAAAGCCAAGGTCATCCTTTGTCTTTGCACCTCTGCACATGACCGGAATTGGATGAGTGGAACTGCCAGCATGGCAGTGGGAGATGGGACCATGGGATGGGCTTGTGGGTGCGGGGGCAAGATCTGGAACTTTCAACTGGGTGTGGAAAACCGGGACGCTTTCAGATTCGGGTTTTCCCTAATGTGCCAACATGCGTCTCTTAATAAATTGGAACTTTGAGCAATACTTTGCCTTGGATTCTGATTTAATTTTGGGATTATATTTGGAGCGCTGACACATACATTTTTGGCTAAATGATAGGGTTGGAAACTTACAGGAACCAAGTAAGGGTAGTCCTTGACTTACAACCACAATTGACACCAAATTTTTTGTTGATAAGCGAGACAGATGTGTTGTCCCATTTTATGACCTTTCGTTCCATAGTTGTTACGTCAGGGGGTATCAAACTTGAGCCCCATGAGCTAGATGTATCATGCGCTAGCCACCCCCACCCCTGGTTTATTGAAGGAGGGGGGAATTGTGATTCGTCACATGATGACGTGTTGTCGTGAGTTTGACACACCCCTATGTTAAGTGAATCACTGCAGTTGTTAAGTTAGTAACATGGTTGTTAAATGAATCCAGCTTCCTCACTGACTCTGTCAGAAGATCGCAAAAGGGGGTCACATGACCTCAGGACACTGCAACCATCATATATACATGCCAGTTGCCGTGCCTCTGAATTTGGATCATGTGACCATGGGGATGCTGCATCGGCCATAAGTGTGAAAAACAGGCGTCACTTTTTTTCAGTATCGTCATAACTTCGAGCACTCAACGAAGTATTGTAAGGCAAGGACCTCCCGCAAACTAACCAATAAGAAGTAGGACCTTTCATTTAACAAGGAAAACAACTATGGAAAATCCCACTAAGGAAATATTGAGGACAGTATAAAAAGCCAACATAGCTGTGCAAAATTACCTTAATGACATTCTGAAAAAAAAAATTCAAATAAAAGATGGAGAGAAGATCAAAAACATCAAAGATGGTTTATAGACACAGGCAGCTCGGAATTACTGATGGTGTCAAGAGCGCGAAAGCTCAGAGGAAACTGAGTTCGTCAAAAGGAGTTAAGGGTAATAAGAAGGGCAACTTCAAATAGGTTTAAAGGGAAAGGAAACGAATCAATATACCAGCTATTCAGTGAAGTGCTATCAAAGCCGACACCAGCCGGAGCGTAGAAAAACAAACAAACAAACAAACAAAAAAAAACAGTTCATGATTGGAAGATCATGGTTTAGGACCTGGGTACATCTCTGAAAAGATGACCCAACAGGTTGCGAGTTGTCTAATATTATTTAAAACTCTGGCCTCTGAGATGTTGGAAGGGTTGAGCAGATGGGAAATGAAAACAGAGCGGTAGCTTCAAATCATTTGTTGAGAGAGATAAAAAAAAAAGGAAAGTATTAGATGACCACATCAATCAGCAGATAACAAACCCATGCTGTGCACAGCAACCGAAAGAAGCCAAGAGGGACGTGACTATCTTGGGTTGACCTAAGGAAACTCCCTGGATTTTAGTCCTTGCTGAGCTGCCTGTGTAGGCCGTAGGGAGGGTGTTGTCTGGACACTGATGATTTGAATATCTCTCTGTATGCGGCTGCTTTTCTCTGCAAACAGAATGGACCCTTGGAAAACTACAAAGAACTCATTCTGGATGGAACCAATGGAGGAACGCCAGGAAGTATGGAAATCATTGAATAGGCTGCGCACGGGTGCAACAAAATCCAGACACTCTGAACAAAAGGGGCTATACCAGTAATGGCTAAAGCCCTGTCGTCACGTGCCGATAGCGTATGCGTGCGTGCGTGCCCACACCCAAAATGGAATGTGCGCTCGACACCCTCCTGTGCCCCTCTCCTTGCACATATATGCGCAGCCCCCCTCCCCCCCTTCATGCCCCGTTTTGGGCCTAGCAGGTCTCCCTGAAGCCTCGTGGGACCAAAAACGGGCCTAGCTGGCCTCCCTGAAGCCTCCTGGGACCAAAAACGGGCCTAGCAGGCCTCCCTGAAGCCTCTTGGGACCAAAAAAGGCCCTAGCTGGCCTCCCTGAAGCCTCGTGGGACCAAAAACGGGCCTAGCTGGCCTCCCTGAAGCCTCCTGGGACCAAAAACGGGCCTAGCTGGCATCCCTGAAGCCTCCTGGGACCAAAAGCGGGCCAATTCACTTAACAAACGTTTCACTTCACAACTTTTTTGGGCTCAATCGTGATCGTAAGTTAAGTACTACTGGTAGGATGCCTTATTTTAATTGTGATGCTTCTGACACGAATAAGCAAACTATCACAGGTTCATCATCTTAAGACATATTTGTTTCAACAAGCCGGCCTAGCCTAACCTCCCATGGGGACTTTTAGATAGTTTTAAATTGGGTTTTTAAAATTTGGTTTTAGCGCAGGATAGGTTTATTTAATAGTTTTTAAATTATATTTATTGTATTTTGTATGTTTTTAAATTTCATGTGCGCCGCCCTGGGTCCTCTGTGGAGAAGGGCGGGATATAAATTTAAATAAATAAATAAATAAAATAAATCATGAAGATGTGTGGCTAGGATTGTTCTAATGTTAGCATTTTACATTCCCTTCATTGTTAGCATTTCATTTTCACCTGCTTGTTCTCGGTTTTAGCTTCTTCCACAATTGTACTTACTGTAATGCAAAAGGGCACGGTTGACTCCTTCTGACTTGGTGACTTATACAATGTTGCCAACCTGGAAATAAATAATAAATGAACAATCATGATTACTTCAGTGACATGGACTAATATTGAGGTGGAAAAAAGTTGAATAACATTAAGCTCACTGTATTTCACTGGCAATTACCGTATTTTTCGGAGATAAGATGCACCAAAAATTTGAAGAGTGAAATTTTAAAAAAGGTTTTGCACTCTGTAGACCTCCCAAAAATGGCCTGTTTTTTGCAAAAATGCCCGTTTTTGGCAACAACAAAAACAAAAAAACAAAAAAAAAAGGGCACACATAGCCTTTAGAAGGCTTATAGAGTGCTTCTGGGGGCTGGGGGGGGGGGGCGGCAAAAAACAGCCCATTTTCCGCTCATTTTTGCCCTCCACTGCCCCCAGGAATACTCTGGAAGCCTCCTAAAGGCTATGCATTGCCATTTTTGCAAAGGGGGCGGGGTTTCAGGAGGCCAAAAAGGCTGTATAAAACGCACCCAGATTTTCAGCTTCTTCTTTGAAGGAAAAAGCTGCATCTTATACTCTAAAAAATACGGTATTTGTGTTTATGTTATCTTATTTCATTATTACAGAGTCAAAGAATTATTAGAGCATTATTAGAGAATTATAGGGAGTATTACATCATTGCTATTAGTCAGTGAAATGACATAATCAATTCAACAAATGAAAATATTATAAGATCAAAAATATGGCATTTAATTTTAGCTTTATATCCTGGCTTTTTATCAGTGAGGTAGTCCCTGTCTAATTGGGACAGAAAACTCCATTGTTAAGCAAAGCACTTTTAAGGAGAAAAACCAGTTCAGCTACCCTGGTTACTATCGTTAAGTAAGGATTTCACAGTGGACATAATTTCTGGCTTCCCGCTGGCTTCCCCACTGACTTTGCTTGCAGGAACATCACAAATTCTGACCACGGCACACTGTAATGGCATGTATGGGTCCAGTCATAAGCACCATTGATTCATCGTTATTGTAAGTTTGAAAGGTCATAAACTAGTGGTCAATAAACAAGGATCTAGAGAGCTGGAATGGTTCCTATTCCTTTTTAACAGGCTTGCACAGAGGAAGTTTCCAGAAGATAATATAAGATCAGAGTGGGAAAGGACCTTAAACGTCTTCTAGTTCAACCCTACTTATGCAGGTGACCGTATACCATTCTGGACAGATGCTTATCCAGTCTCTTCTTGACAATCCCCAGTGTTGGAGCATTCATAACTTCTGGACACAAGTCATTTAATGATTAATTGTTCAGGAAATTTCTCCTTAGTTCAAGATTGCTTCTCTCTTTGATTCCACCTATTGCTTCTTGTCCTTCAGGTGCCTTGGAGAACAGCTTGACTCCCTCTTCTCTGTGGCAGCCTCTGAGATATCGGAAGACTGCTATCATGTCTCCCCTAGTCCTTCTTTTCATTAAACTAGACATCCCCAATTCCTGCAACTGTTCCTCATATGTTTTAGCCTCCAGTCCCCTCATCCTCTTTGTTGCTCTGCACTTTCTAGAATCTCAACATCATTTTTATTTCGTGGTGTGCTCATTGCTGAATTGCAGTGTTTCTCAACCTCAGCAACTTTTTCAAGTCCATGTCGGGGAATTCCGAGATGTGAAATCCATATATTTTCAAGTTGCTGAGGCTGAAAAACAGTGCCCTACTTGTCTTAACTTAAAAAGAGTATAGATACAGTCAACGGTATTTTACAACTTGTGACAGATGGCCCGACATGAACAGTAAAGAACAGAAAACAGCGGCTGCGTTTGAAAGAGAAATGACTGTAGAAACCTGGCCTGCTTTGCAATTCTGCATTCTTAACTTATTTCAAGTTCACAATTTTTACTTTCTTAATAGGCTTTTTTTTTTTTGAAAAACGAAGGGATGGAATAAATCTTTGGAAGTAATTGCAACTGCACAGATTTTTTTTTGGGGGGGGGGGATTTCAATCTAAAATCTAATTCAAGAACCTCCTGCTAAAACCCAGAGGGAGGGAGGACTTCTGAACTTGCTATACCCCAGGAAAATACTCAGCCTTCCTCTGAGATAACCTGCCAAGATTCCTGTTAATTATTTTTAGGGCTCTGGGTTTCTTTTCTTCCCTCAGTGCTGTTCTATTAGAAAGCAAGTAATTACCGCCCAAGGAAGATTATCACATCACATTTTGTTGCATAGGGAATTCCTTAGAACATTTAAATTGGTGGGTGTACTTGATAGAAATAGCCTTAATCGTGAGATACCCTGTCATGTTTTTAAGAGGCTCTCAAATAGAATTCCACCAGGTGCCCTTCAGATGCCATGGATATCTGTGTTTGAAGTAAGGGACACCCCGCCATCTAAATTAAGCGACACACTTAAAAGCGCTGGGAGGAGCAGGGGGATATTAGGTTTAAACACAATAATTGCATAACGGCTAAGGCTACACTGTGTTCCAGCTCTAAAACAAAGAGGGACGGCGAGAATCCACCCAGGATCCTGGGCAAAACAAGGTTACAAAGGAACAGCTTAACTCGGTTTATTGTCTTTAATTCAAAGCTCTCGTTTTCTACAGGTTTCCCCCATGGTATAAAAAGAAAGGCTGTCTCTGCTAACACATTGCTGTCTTGCAGTCTCACACTTTTGTCTTTAAAATGTGAATGTTTGGATAGGTTTTGTAGCTACGTGCTTTGGATAAGGTTGTTGCCCAGAATTGCAAGCTACGTTAAAGGGACAGGACAGCCCCTGATGCAGTCTCTCCAAGAATTTATTTACCCTTCAGGTTAAGATGCCCTGTTTCCCCAAAAATAAGACCTCCCCGGCTAATAAGCTCAATCGGACTTTTGAGCCCCTGCGCGAAAATAAGCCCTCCCCGAAAATATCGCAACACGGCAGCAACCATGAGGTGACCACACACGCCTCCTGCACCTCAAAAAGACCTCCCCAAAAACAAGGCTTATTTCGGGTGTCAAAAAGGACACCCGGGGGAATTTCGGGGAAACACAATAAATTGTTATTTGTATTTACATTATGCTATTCATCCCCACTGCATCTAAATCTGATCTTTATGCATTTTGTCCAGAAACATCTGTACACCTCAATTTCAATGTTACTAAAAGGAACTGGGTGGTTCTGGCATAGGTAGGCTGATTTTGCTACTTGTCTCTTAAAGTGCCTTTTTTTGTCTTTTATTTTTAGAATATCTGAAGAAGTGTGGAAGTTGAGGCATGCCAACTGGACTTCTTTTTCTAATTGGTTTGGAAATTTCGAACTTGATACTGTATACTTGACTCAGTTGTCAGGCTTTCAAGAAACTGAATTATTAGCAAACCATACAAGCTGTTCTGGACTACAAACTAGGCTAGTGTATACAATGGTTGGCTAGTTTGTGGTTTATGTTGTTACCACAGGTAGCCCTTGAGTTATGATCACAACTGAGCCCAACCTTTATGTTGCTAATTGAGACATTTGTTAAGTGAGATTTGCCCTGTTGTACGACCTTCCTTGCCACCATTGTTAAGTGAATTATTGCAGTGGTTAAGTTAGCCTCACAGGTTGTTCAGTGAATCTGGCTTCCCATGGACTTTCATCCTCAAAAGGCCACAAAAGGTGATCATGTGACCCAAGGACACCACTGCAACCGTTATAAATATGAATCAATTGCCAAGCATCTGAATTTTGGTCACGTGACCATGGGGATGTTGCAACGGTCATAAGTGTGAAAACCTTTTAGTGTTGTTGTTACATTGAGCGGTCACTAAACGAACTGTTGTAAGTCGAGGTCTACTTGTACAACTTTTTCCTGTCTAGCTGCTTATAGGCTGTTTCTTTTTTATTTTGGGGGGGGGGCATGGGGGGGTTTGAAATAATTTTGTGAACTTTGTTGTAGCCTGTTTTTAGGTAAGTATTTAAATTAAAGGCAGAACCTTCATTCCACAGCTGGTACATGCTAAAGGGGAGGAAGATGAGAAGTCAAAAAGATAATTGAGTGTACCCTGGGGTTTAGTTGCAAACTCAATAGCTAATTTCACTGATTGGTGCCCATTTTTAAACTCACCTCTGCTTTTTATTCCAGTGCAAAATTAAACGTATTGTAGCTGCATGGCCCCAGCTTTCACCTAGAGAGAGGGGGGGGGGGGGGGGGAAGGAGGAAGAGGCAGAGAAAGAAAAAAAAAAGAATTGTACTAATTATTCTTCAAGCATGTTTTAAAGGTATACATCTGGTACATAGCGCCAGCTGCAACGAAATAATAAAAGAACTCATGATCGGAAAATAAGCAATTACGAGCAAAGATGAACCCTCTTATGCTTTGAGAAGGCAAGCAGGTTTCCTGTGTAAAAGGGAGCACAGAGATACTAAATACCTGCACGACAGAATGCCCATTAATTGTGATAGAACAATTCATTAAGGCGTCCCTGCTCCCTTTCTGCCTTGCAGTTTAATGGTTTACAGGAATCTTCTTGGAGGCTTTCAGAAAACTAAATTAGAAAACATTTGGAAATGGATAAAAACGGTTAAAAAGAAAGAAATCCTCACAAATATAGAAGAAAATATATGTAGCTTGGGGTTGAAGTGTGGAATCATTAGTGCTCTCTGAGCTTGGTTGTTTTCTTGCAGATGTTTCACTACCCATGTAAGTAAGATCATCAGGGCTAGAAGGGAGTGGAGTTTGTGAAGAGAAGGAGAAGGAGAAAAAGAGGAGAAAATGAAAAAGAAGGAGAAAGAGGAAGAGAAGGACAGTGGAATCCTTGGTGCTTCCTGAGCTAGGTTGCTTTTCTGCAGACCTTTCACTACCCAACTAGGAAACATCATCAGAGAGAAGGAGAGGAGAGGAGGATAAAGAGGAGGAGGATGGTGGATCTCCTTGGTGCTCCCTGAGCTAGGATGTTTTCCTGCAGACATTTCACTACCCAACTTAGTAACATCATCAGGGCTAGAAGGGAGAGGGGTTGCTCTCAGTCTATACAGAGTTGTTCACCCTACCAGTCTTGGTGGGGATGCACAAGGATTTCATCTCACAAAAAAAGGTACTCCTGAATGAAATACATAATCTGCTTAGCCCAGACGCGCAAATATTTTTACCAATTTATTTATTCGTTCTGTTTCTATAGCCACCCATCTCCGTCAATAGCTGAAAATTAGTTTATTTGGTTTACTTTACTTTGTCATTGCACCTTGTACAATGAAATTAAATGCCATCTTCAGTGTACATTATAACTATAAAAATAAAAACACAAAGACACATCCTTCACATTTTAGGCAATTGAATTGAAAACCCGATGTTGCATTAATATTTCACTCTACAGTAGAATTCAATAGAGTTACCGCCCTGGGATACAAGCTATTTTTCAGCCTATTTGTCCCTTGTTTTTATTATCCTGTACCGGCTGCCAGATGGTAATAGTTTAAAAAAAAAAAAAAAAGGATGCCCAGGATGAGATGCATCTCCAAGAAGGTTTTGAACTTCCTTAAGGCAGTGGGAGCTCTAAAGCTCTTCCAAGGAGGTGAGAGGACAACCCATGATCCTCTGGGCAATGAAGTTCACCTTCTGGAGCGCTATCCTATCTGCCGCTGTGCAATTGGCAAACCAGACACAGGTGCAGTGAGTTAGAATATTCTCTATGGTGCAACGGTAGAAGGTCACCAGCAGTTTTTGTTGTTACTTTTGTCGGTTGTTGTTTCCTGAGACGTCTCAGGTCGTATCATCTCTGCTGGGCCCTTTTGACCAGGGCTGCAATGTGAGTTGTCCCAGTTCAGGTCCTCTTTTAGGACAACAACCAGAAACTTAAAACTGGCCACTTGCTCTATTCGGTCTTCATTGATAACCGAGGGCTGGATGTCTGATCTATTCCTTCTATAGTCCACTATACGTTCCTTGGTCTTATTGGTGTTAAGGACCAAATTATGGTCTCCACAGTTGAATGGCTTTTTATCGGTTCATGAGCCTCAGACAGAGAAACCTTCAACAAGCCTTCCCCAGTCTAGTCTAAAAGAAGGACCACTGCCAAAGTACTGGTGAGGCTGGGGCGTCTGTGATTTATATTTAACACCTCTGACAGTCAAGGCTACTAATAGCCCTTTTCTCCTTTATGCAGTACAGTCTGCCTTTATTCACTAGTCTTCACTTTTCGCTTATCTTTCCAACTCTCCAGACTCTGCGTCTGGAAATATAATGCAGCCATTCCTGGAATGGTTGTCTTCTACTGCAGGTTTCAGGGGCAGAAGGTTTATTTGTTACCCTGTTTCTCCGAAAATAAGAACCCAACTGGAAAATAAACCCTAGCACAATGATGGCAAACCTATGGCACGTGTGCCAGAGGTGGCACACAGAGCCCTCTCTGTGGGCACACGCCAGCTGCTTTTTGGTTTCTGGCATGCGCACACCAGGAACCCAAAGACCAGATGGCCAGTGCGTGCATGTGCCCCAGCCAGCTGGTCTTCACGTTTCTGGTGCTCCGGTGCATGTGAAGACCATCTGGCCAGCATGCATGCATGCACCAGAAGACTAAGCATGCATGTGCCCCAGCCAGATGGTCTTTGAGTTTCGGGGCTCCAAGATGCACATGCGCACACGCATGTTCCGGTTTGTGCATTCGGTGACAAAAAGGTTCGCCATCACTGCCCTAGCATGATTTTTCAGGATGCTTGTAATATAAGCCCTACCCCCAAAATAAGCCCTGTTAAGATCGTCAGCTACACATACACATTTAGCATCATATTTTCCCCAAAATAAGACCTAACCAGAAAATAAGCCCCAATGCTTCTTTTGGAGCAAAAAATAACATAAGATCTGGTCTTATTTTCAGGGAAACACGGTACCTTTGATGAGCCAGACTCAAATGGCACTTCTAGACTGTAATTTGCCTTTTATTATTACGTAGTCATTGATTTATACCTCACCTTCTCATTTTTACCAATAACCCAAGATGGTGAACATACCTAATATTTCCTCCTCTTCCTCTTTTCTCCACAACAACCCTGTGAGGGGAGTTGGGCTGAGAGAGAGAGGGACTGATCTTAAATCACTCAGCCAGCTTTCATGTAAAGGTGGATTTAGAACTCAGGGTCTCCTGGTGATTGGCCCAAAGTCATTAATTGTTCTAATTGTCAGTAAATTTTTCCTTAGTTCTGGGTTGCTTCTCTCCTTGCTTAGTTTTCATCTGTTGTTTCTTGTCCTGCCTTCAAGTGCTTTAGAGAATAGGTTGGTACCCACCCACCCCTTCTTGTGGCAACCCCTCAAATATTGAAAGATTGCTAAACACATGTTACCTTTGGTCCTTCTTTTCTCCAGACTAGACAAACCCAGTGCAGAGAACAGCAACAAAGAGGATTAGGGGACTGGAGACTAAAACATATGAAAAATGGTTGCAGGAACTGGGTATGTCTAGTTTACTGAAAAGAAGGACTAGGGGTGACATGATAGCAGTCTTCCAATATCTTAGGGGTTGCCCCAAAGAGGGAGTCAAGCTATTCTCCAAGGCACCTGAGGGTAGAACAAGACGCAATGGTAGAAACTAATCAAGGAGAGAAGCAACTTAGAACTGAGGAGAAATTTCCTGACAGTGAGAACAATTAATCAGTGGAACAGAAGTTGCCTCCAGAAGTTGTGAATGTTCCAACACTGGTAATCTTTAAGAAGATGTTGGATAGCCATTTGTCTGAGGTGGTGTAGGGTTTCCTGCCTAGCCATGTGGTTGGACTAGGAGACCTCCAAGGTCCCTTCCAACTCTGCTATTGACTCAAGCAGATCTGAGCCACAATATCAATTTAGTAGAATTGAGGGCTGCACACCTGGCACTCAAGAAATTCAAGAACCCTGTGCCAGGACAGCACAGGCTCATCATGCCAGACGTGGCCACTAAGGCCCACATAAACCACCAAGGGGGAACCCATTCAAGGGTTCTCATGCAAGAGGAAGAACTACTAGACCACTGGGTGGAGAGACATCTTCTGTCCCTAAGGGCAGAACATATTTCAGGGGTGAGCAACTTGAAAGCAGGCTGGCTCAGCAGAGCCACAGTAGACCAATCAGAGTGGCACCTGCATCCAGCCATATTCCAGGAACAGACATAACACTTCGGTCCTCCAGCCCTGGACCTAGTTGCCATCCCAGACAACAAGAACCTTCCCAGGTTTTTCTCCAGGTTCCCGGCACTGGGGGCAAATAGGTCCAGTCCGCTAATCATCTCTGTTGCTCTTCTCTGCACTCTAGAAATTTCTGGAGTCTCAAAATCTTTATATTGTGGCAGTACTGGGTGCAGTATTCCAAAACCTTTCTTACCAAAGCATTATAAAGTAGTATTGAACACGTGATCTTGAACATCCCAGCTTCTAAGTTAATATGGGGAGGGGGTCCGCCAGGACTCTTCCTTTAGAAGACCAGATATGGGAGAGTAAGGGCTTGTTCTGTTTCAGGGTTAAATTGCATCTCTATAAAAGAGAAATCCCAACCTAACCAAATTCTCCACCGACTCCTCTCTCCAAAGGGGACTAAATCCTCTTTGTGCTTTGCCTCCGAAATATTTAATTTGCTTAAGAAAGTGGAACAGACCGTAGCAATCTCCTCCGGCTTCTTCCTGTCCTCCCCACCACCACCACCCCACTCTCTCTGTAACACAGTACCTTCCTGTGAAAGGACTTGAATGCAATCATTTCAAAGCCAAGGCCAGAGTCCGGGTGCCAAAAGAACAATAAAGGTACAAACAAAATGGAACTCTGCTCCGCTCATGAGAAACTGGGGTGGCTTTGGAAGGAAAGAAACTTAATTATTCTTGCTGAGGTTGGACTGTGTCATTTCATTTCCAGACAGATTTATCGAGCCCGTCTCTCAAACCCATTCTAGGCACGGCTGCTGTGTAGGCAGAAGATGGATTGGATTTTAAAGCAACAATTTAAGGGAAATGCCGAGAGCATTTGTCTCAAAGCGGCTCCAGAAGCATCAAATTGGGCATCTGCTGGCCTCTAGCAAGTACACCACAAACTCTACCCACTCCTTCATTATCACACCCAGAGGGAGAAGCGCTATCATTCGAATAGAGGAATTCTCAAAATTCAATGTCTAGACTCCGGTGGCACCTCGCCAGCTCTCGTCACCATACTAGCATGAGATGTAACATTTGCAAGCAGAGATTAGTGCGCGAATTATACAAATGAATACCGTTTCCATGTCAAACCAGCCCGTAGAGGGGGGGGGGGGGAGGAATGGTTTTTATACTCTGTGGCAAAATGCAAGGCTTCTAAACGATACTGAGGGGAGATTAATATCTGATCTCATTGCTGAGAAATATCAAGGAAAAGCCATCTCTGGGATAAGCCAACTTGGGAACTCAGCTTGGTTAAAGACAGATTTGTTAACAAAGCCCTTAACCTAATTCTTATAATGCTTGGTAGATTCCCTCTGCTTTTATCTATAGGGCTTTTTAAAGAAACTAAAGCTAACCCAAGCTAAAATAACCATCCTGGTCTTTATGGTCACTTTTATGGAATAAGTACTTTCTAAAAGATCTTTTCATGAATAAAATAAAATGGAGGGAAAAAGAGGGAACTGCGGTGCTCACTAATGGATGTGTTTATGCTGTTACTGATCAACAAAATTTGCCCTACTTGGAAGCAGTTTGAAAAAGAGAAGATGTGAGAGAAAGCAAAACAAGGTTCCTTTTAAGGTACAGACTCTTTTTGACACATCATAAAAGCCTTGTGTCTAAAAATATCCGAAATATTTATTAATAACATGCTGTAGGAGTGGAGAGCCCGTTTGGTGTAATGGTTAAGGCTTAGAAATCAGACGATGAAGAATTCTAGCCCCGCCTTAGCCATGAAAGTTGGCTGGCTGATTGGGTCAATCACCAGGAGACAGAGAGTTCTAGTCCTGCCTTAGGCATGAAAGCTGGCTGGCTGATTGGGTCAATCACCAGACTGAGAGGTCTAGTCCCGCCTTAGGAATGAAAGCTGGCTGGCTGATTAGGTCAATCACCAGGAGACAGAGAGTTCTAGTCCTGCCTTGGGAACTGTAGGATGACTTTGGGCCAATCACCAGGAAGCTGAGAGGTCTATTTCTGCCTTAGAGCTGGGTGACTTTGGGCCAATCACCAG
Source organism: Rhabdophis nuchalis (assembly GCA_039707465.1). Taxonomy (NCBI): domain Eukaryota; kingdom Metazoa; phylum Chordata; class Lepidosauria; order Squamata; family Natricidae; genus Rhabdophis; species Rhabdophis nuchalis. The sequence goes on from CM077643.1 coordinate 403,841,144, forward strand.
GAAACTGTGAGTTCTAATTTCGCCTTAGGCATGAAAGCTGGCTGGCTGATTGGGTCAATCACCAGGAGACAGAGAGTTCTAGTTTTGCCTTGGGAACAGTAGGATTACTTTGGGCCAATCACCAGGAGGCTGAGAGGTCTAGTCCCGCCATAGTCATGAAAGCCAATTGGATGACTTTGGGCCAATCACCAGGAGACAGAGAGTTCACTGCTTTGAGTTACTTATAAAGTAATAAAGGTGAGATAAAAAATCTAATGAAAAAATAAAGCAAGCAAGTTACAGAATTGGTGGGACAACCTTTATTCCCAATTTGATCATGGCACATCGTGTTTTCAAAGCATTTTACAGGCCTTAAAGCAATCCAAGGTTGGAAAATGACATAATGCATCCTACAAGTCTTGTTTGGGGGGAGGCGGGGGCGCACAGGGGTGCCTAACAAACATTCTGGGCCATATTTCCAATAATCCCTTTCAGTCTTGAATGGCCAAAACTGACCGGCGTCAACTTCAATGAGATTTTGAGGAACGCATGATTTTCAAACTCAATGGGGAAGCCAGATTCACTTAACACCTGTATTACAAACTGAACAACTGCAGTGAATTGCTTAACCACCATGGGAAGAAAGGTCGTAGAATGGGGCAAATCTCACTTAAGGAATGTTTCGCTTAGCAGTGGAAATTTTGGATTCCATTGTGGTCGTAGGTCAAGGACTATCTGTAGTCTCCTGCTCTGAGCTTTGAGAAAGGAGACAGTTGGATAAATGTTGGAATCCAGGGGCACCTGCACCCTGACTCTCTTCACCCGGAGTCCAATCCAGGAAAATGAGAGAAAGAGAGAGGGGAGGGAGAGAAAAGAGTGGAAGGAAAAGAAAAATGGGGCAGAGAGGGAGAAGAAGAGATGGAGAAAGAGGGAAAGAAAGGGGGGAGAGAAAGAGAGGGGGAGAGAGGGAAAGAGAGAGGAGAGAGGAAGAAAGGGAGAGAGAGGGAGGGAGGAAGAGAGAGAGATGGAAACAGGGAGAGAAGGGGAGAGAGGGAGAGAGAGGGAGAGAGGGAAAGAAAGGAAGAGAGAGGGAGCGAAAGAGAGGGGGGAGAGGAAGAAAGGAAGGGGGAGGGAGGAAGAGAAAGAGAGGGAGGAGAGAAGGCGGGAGAGAGGGAAAGAGAGGAAGAGAGAGGGAGGGAAAGAGGGAGGGGGAGAGGAAGAAAGGAAGGGGGAGGGAGAGAGAGGGAGGAAGAGAGAAAGAGAGAGGGGAGATGGAAAGAGGGAGAGGAAGAGAGAGAGGGAGGGAAAGAGGGAGAAAGAGAGGGAAAGGGAGGAGAGAAAGGGGGAGAGAGGGAAAGAGAGGGAGGGGGAGGGAGAGAGGGAGGGAAAGAGAGGGAGGGGAGAGAGGAAGAAAGGGAGGGGGAGAGGGAGGGAGGAAGAGAGAGAGGGGGAGACAAAGAGAGAGGAAGAGAGGGAGGAGAGATGTAAGGAAGGAGCGAGAGAGGGAAAGAGAGAGAGAGAGAAAGAGAGAGAGAGGGAGAGAGAGAGAGAGAAAGAGAGAGAGGAGAGGGAAAGAGGGAGAGGAAGAGAGAGGGAGGGAGACAAAGAGAGGAAGATAGAGGGGGGAGGGAGAGAGAGAGAAAGAGGGGGGTGGGGGAGAGAGAGAGACTCTACCCTAGAGGAATTCTCTGTTGCTTGTTGGAGATGATTGCCTTTCCCTGAACTGTTCCAAGAACAAAGTACTGACTGGCAGCTGAGGCAGCAGATGGCAACCCTTGGGGAGCTGGACCCATCCCACGGATCGCCAGTTGCCGACCCTTAAATCGATTAGCTTTAATTTGCTTTGTTAGCCTGCGTGTCTGCCCCCCCCCCCAAAAAAAACAAACCCCACGTGTAGACTGCAGGGGAAGAAGGCAGGGCAGGAGACGATAGATCAGCAAGGTTTGAAAGCAAGGTATTATTTAAAAAATAAATTTAAAAAAATCTGCCTGCGCGCTTCCAATCCGGCGTCCTCTGAGGACTGCGCTTTTGATTGTGTCCAATTTATCTCGCATCTCCGCCAAGCGGACGAAGGAACTGCTGAACACACACGAAGGGCCTCCGCACAGCCGTCCTTGCCCCGACGATCGAGGAAAGCCTTATGGGATGCAGAGGCAGAAGGAATGCAAGAGCTGTTTTAAAAGAATGGCTCTGCGGCCATCATCCTGACGTGGCTTTAGCCCAGATCTTTGCCCCTTTGGGGGAGAGACAAAACAACAACCCCCCCTTGAATCTGGACCTCTTCTCCTCAAAGGAGCCCCTTTTAAAATGACCCCCCCCAAAAAAGTAGAATCTCCGATGATCAAAGCTCAGGCTGCTGCAAACTCGAGCAGCAGCAAGAGTTCAATACAATACAGGTAGTCCTCGACTTACAAGTTTGACCGTCCAAAGTTACAACGGCACTGAAAGAAGTGACTTAGGGCTGTTTTTCACGCTTATGGCTATTGCAGCATTCCCAGTCACCTTGGTTTACATTCGGATTCTTGACCACTGACTCAGTGGTCTATGATGGTTGCCATGTCCTCAGGGTCTCCTGATCCCCTTTTGCGACCTTCTGACCAACAAAGTCAATGGGGGGAGGGGGGGAACCAGATTCACTTAACAACCATGTTGCTAATTTAAGAACAGCAGGGATTTGCCAAACAAACAAACAAACATGGCTAGAAACGTCATAAAACTCATTTAGCAAATTTCTCACTTAGCCACATAAATCCGACTTCAGACTTAAAGTTGCAAAGGTTGGAGACCCCTGGTCTATACAGTTAGTGCTCGACGTATGGCCATAATGGAGCCCAATATTTCTGTTGTTAAGCGAGACATTTGTTAAGTGTGCTTCGCCCCATTTTACGACCTTCCTTGCCGCAGATGTTAAGTGACTCACTGCAATTGTTTAAGCTAGTAACCCAGTTATTAAGTGAATCTGGCTTCCCCGTTGACTTTGCTTCTCAGAAGAAGGTCGCAAAACAGGGATCACCTGACACTGGGACCCAGCAAAGGTCATAAAGGTGAACCAGTTGCCAAGCATCTGAATTTTAATCACACGATCTTGGGGATGCTGCAAAGATTGTGAAAAACGGTCGTAAATTGTATTTTCCAGTGTTGTTTAACTTTGAACGGTCGCTAAATGAACTGCTGTAAGCCGAGGATTAGCTGTAGATGTTTCTGGCAGCAGCTATGTCATGTAATCTTCTCAGACTCTAGAAAGAGTGCAGAGAAGAGCAACAAAGATGAGGGGACTGGAGACTAAAACATATGAAGAACGGTTGCAGGAACTGGGTAGGTCTAGTTTAATGAAAAGAAGGACCAGGGGAGACATGATAGCAGCCTTCCAATATCTCAGAGGCTTCCCCAAAGAAGAGGGAGTCAAGTTATTCTCCAAAGCACCTGAGGGCAGAACAAGAAGCAATGGGTGGAAACTAATCAAGGAGAGAAGCAACTTAGAACTGAGGAAAAATTTCCTGACAGTCAGAACAATGAATGCCCCAAAACTGGAAGTCTTTAAGAAGATGTTGGATAGCCATTTGTCTGAAACGGTATACTATAGGGCTTCCTGCTTAGGCAGGGGGTTGGACTAGATGACCTCCAAGGTCCCTTCCAACTCTGCTATTGTATTGTATTGTAACGCAGAACGGCAGCCAAGACACCTAAAAACGGCTCTCCAAAGCGGAGGGGAAGGATGAGAAAGAAGAAAACCGAGCAGAGAATTATAACGTGGATGCCATCCAAATCATTCATTTTCAGATGATCGATGGATGCAAAAGCCAAGATCATATGACTGCAGTTCCACGCAGTTTGCATTTCTAGAGCTGCTGGAGGACGGGCTGTTCTCAAGCAAACGAAACAGGGTCAGATCTGGCAAGAACTGGGATGGGAGCACATCAAGGAAACCACAGGCTGCAAGCGCAACGAATCCCAAACGGCCTGAAATAAAGCGATGGCAAACCACCCAAAGAGCTGCCAAGAAAATTAAATGGATGTGTTCAGGAAGTCCCCAGCAGTCAAGTTCACCTCAAAGGACTCTTTGCTTAAAAATAAAAGAAGAGATTTGCTTGGCAGGAAACAGCGGGGGGGGGGGGGGGGTGCAGGGGGGGGGGGAGTAGAGGGGAAAGTGCTTTCTGTAAATCTTTTATTTGGGCTCCCTTTGGCTTCCCCGGCTCTTAACTCCAGAGTTTGTTTCAGGAGATCTCATGTTAGCACAGAAAAGTCTTCGTATTTTGTCGGTATCTTTACTTCTCCTGCTGGGGAGATGGGCAGCATATAAATTTAATAAACCAATAAATAAATAATCTTTCGCCTCGATAAAGGAATGTGTGGAGGACCTTGGCGGGTTGAGGGAAGAAATGCTGACTAGCAAACCATCATCGATCGCTCTTATCATTTGAAGGTGAGGGGGTTGTCGTTTATTTCGTCGAGATCACTTAACACCCGTCCATTTGGTCTTCCTAAGATGCCCTTTCAGTATTTCTAGGGATGTTTTCGTATCAAGAATATCAGCTAGCAACTCCACAGTTAAAATGGATATTAAAGAGTTCCTGTGATGACCGATTCTGGAATGTTTTTTTTTAATCTTTGGCTATAAAAACAGCAACGGCTCTCGGGACACCTTAAAACTGGCCAATAAATTATTACATCAGCTTTTAAGGACTAGAATAACAGAGTTGGAAGGGACCTTGGAGGTCTTCTAGTCCAACCCCCTGCTCAATCAAGAGACCCTATACCAGGGATGGCAAACCTTTTTTGGCTTGCATGCCAAAAGCGGGGGGAGCGCAGGGGGGGTCGTGCGTGGGTGTGCCACACCCATAATGCTATGTGCACAACCACAGCGCGCATGTGTGCATGACCAGCACTCCCCCTCATTTTTGGCACGCTTTTTTTTGCCCTCCCCAGGCTCCTCCGGAGGTGCTCCGGAGGCTTCAGGAGCTTCCCCGAAGCCTCAGAAGCGTGAAGTCAGCAACTGGCTTCCGGTTTGCTCATAGGGTCAGTTTAGGCCTCCGGAGGGAGAAAAATGGCCTAAAAAGAAGGCCAAAGTCAGCTGACCAGCGCACGCATGCTAAGCCATTTGTCAGGGCCCGCGAGGCTTGCCCTGACAAATGGCTTCGCATGCCCCTGTGGCAAGCGTGCCATAGGTTCGCCATCATGGCCCTATACCATTTTAGACAAATTGCTTCTTAAAAGTTTGCAGTAATGATGCACCCGCAACTTCCGGAGGCAAGTCAATCCAAGGATAGAATAAGATAGGACAGGACAGGACTGTTCTCACTGTCAGGAAATTATTCCTTAATTCTAGGTTGGTTCTCTCCTTTATTAGTTTCCATCCGTTGTTTTTTGGCCTGCCTTCCGGTACTTTGGAAAATGGGTTGCCCTCCCCCTCCCTTCTTTGTGGGGGACAACCTATTTTCCAAAGCACCACAAGGCAAGACAAGAAACAATGAAGCCAGTGAATGGACTACAGGCAGTAGATGCAATCACAGCTGAGGCTGTGGCAAAACAGACTTATAAGCAAGGAACTTTTAGTCCCTTTAAAACGTTCTCTGTGTGAATATACCTTCAGAAAGAATTCTTTGGGGAACAAGATTATTGACCATCAGTGTACTTTTTTTTGTTCCTGAGAGAGAAAGAAAAATATAGGCGGGGGGGGGGGGGAGCAAAAACCCTCCTCTAACAGGAAGTAGAAATGCTTACCTAGGGCAGGCACCAAAGAGGAATGATTTTGTTCAAAGCGTGTGGTCATCTGATTGGTCAACACTACCTGAAAGTAGCAAAAAAGAAGAGAATCTACGTTAAATAAATTAGCGTTTATAGTTACTGCAAAACAAAAGCCGTTAAGACTCGTGTTTCTCAACCGTAGCAAATTGAAAAAGTGTGAGCCTCAACACTCAGGATTCCCCAGTCCACTTGGGAGTTGAGGTTCACACATCTTCAAGCTTCCAAGGATGATAACTCCTAAATTAGACTACAGCTCCCTTTGTCTCTGATTACTGGTCTTGCTGCTGAGACTTACGGAGTTGGCTCCCATCAACTTTTGGAGAGCCATAATTTCCCCAACTCTGCCACAAGTAGATATGGTATAGCCACTGTTGGGGATATCTCCTTTAGGAGACAGAGAGTTGTGCAACAGAATTGCAGCTAGAGAAACGTTGCTAGCAGACACACGAATGGAGTCTCAGACACTGCTAGTAACAACAAGTAGCTTTACTTGAGATGTAAAACTAAATTACTGCTTCACAAGCAGTGATAGTAGGTATGGAATCAAATACAGTCCTTAACTCAAAAACAATTGCTTACAGTTGCAATCCATGATTCTTCCTTCTTCAGTCAGTCAGTCAATCAGTCACTCACAGGGAGAAGAGAGAGAGAGAGAGAGAGCTTTCCTGGCTTCCTCTTATTGCTGAGTTAGTTACAGCAGCTAATTACATTCAAACATTTAAAGTAACAAAGACCATTTTTCATCATGGCTTATATATATTGCCTACCCAACATTAGGATTATATTCCTAAAAGCCACTTTTACTAATAATAATAATACAGGTAGTCATCAACATATGACCACAACTGAGCGCAAAATTTATGTTGCTGAGTGATACATTTGTTAAGTGAGTTTTGCCCCAGTTGTTAAGTTAATCACTGCAACGATTAACTTCATAACCTGGTGGTTAAATGAATCAGGCTTCCCCATTGACTGCTTAACAGAAGGCCACAACCTGGGACACCACAATCATCACCAATATGAACCAAGCGCCTGAATTTCAATCACGTAACCACGGGGATACTATAATGGTCATAAGCGTGAAAAATGGTCAAAGGTCATTTTTTCAGTGCCATTGTAACTTCGAACGGTCATGCAATGAACTGTTCTAAGTCGAGGACTACCTGTAATAGCAACAGCATTTAGACTTACATACTGTTTTACAGCAGGGGCGTCAAACTGGCGACCCATAGGCCAGATGCGTCACACGCAGGCCATGCCCACCGCAGCTCCACAAAGGGGAAAAACATCGTGATACGTCCTGTGACTGCAATGTTACGCCACGAGTTTGACACACGTGACTTTACAATAGCAGCCCTCTAGCAGCCCAGAACAATCTGGGTCCTCGTTTTACCCACCTCGGAAGGATGAAAGGCCGAGTCAACCTTGAGGCGGTCAGGATTGAACTCCTGGCAGTGAACTGAATTAGCCTGCAATACTGCATTCTAACCCCCGCACCACCTTTAACAGACTTAACAACCGTTGTTAAGAAAGACAAAAAGTCTGACCTGGAGACAGGCCAATAGAAGAGAAAGAACTGGAGAAGACAGCAGAATGCAATGACTTGCAAGTGGAAATAGAACCACTGTGGCAAAAGAGAGCAAAGGTAGCGCCACTGGGAATAGCTGTCTCGGGTGCAATACCAAAACAAAAACTGGCGGAGAGAATTCCAGGGTTTAAAGGAGGTTGTGGGAACAACCCCACTAGTTTTCTTTCTGAGGCATTTTATCCGTTGAATCTTGACTTGATCACCATGGCCAACATTTAGCATGCAGACATCCTTCCTTGCACTACAAGAGAGCTATTTTGAATTATTTTAGCAATACAGAATATGTATATATATAATACAGAATATAGAATCAAGATCACGTGAAGTGTTAATACCACTTTACAAGGCCTTGGGAAGGCAATACTTGGAATACGGCATTCAGTTTTGGTCACCACAATGTACAAAAGACGTGGAGACTCTGGAAAGAGTGCAGAGAAGAACAACAAAGAGGATGAGGGGACTGGAGACTAAAACATATGAAGAACGGTTGCAGGAACTGGGGATGTCTAGTTGAATGAAAAGAAGGACCAGGGGAGACATGATAGCAGTCTTCCAATATCTCAAGGGTTGCCACAAAGAAGAGGGAGTCAAACTATTCTCCAGGGCACCTGAGGGCAGGACAAGAAGCAATGGGTGGTGGACGCGGAAAAGGCCTTTGAGCGAATGAACTGGAACTTTCTAACCAAGACTTTGGAAAAAATGGACATGGGGATTTGGTTTCGACAGGCGATAGGAGCAATATATTAACAACAAAATGCATAACTTATTATTAATGGAAATTTGTCTATGAGTTTTGAGATACAAAAAAGCACAAGACAAGGTTGCCCATTATCTCCATTGTCATTTATTTTAACTTTAGAAGTCTTGTTGAATACAATTTGGGACTCGAACTCCTTAAATGGTATAGCCATAAGGCAAAAGGAATACAGAATTAGAGCATTTGCAGACGATCTGGTTGTTACCCTATCACGTTCTTTGAATTCAATAATCCAGATGAAAAGTCACTCGGGGGTTGTTTATATAAAGATGTGCTTTTTACTGATGGGGGCAGCTGGCAGCTGAAAACTCTGGAACAACTGTTGGAAGAAGGAATTATTTTAAACTGGCTATATTATAAACAGTTACAGATGAGATGGAAAGAAGACCCAAGAGTTGGATTCATGGACAATGAAGTAGAACTGATTAATGTCATGTTGGAGATCGGGGGGGGGGGGGGGGATATGGGTTAAATTGTGAATGTTAAATTTATACAGTTACAGAATTTAAGGGAGAACTTTTATAAAATGTTTTATAGATGGTATTTAGATCCTAAGAAATTATCATGTATGTATCCTAATGTTCAACCAAAATGTTGGAGGTGTGGGTGTTTAGATGCTACATCTTTTCATATACGGTGGGCTTGCAATAAGGTTAAAAAATATCATGTAGCTTTTAGGTAAGAATGAATAGACTGACAAGGTAATAAGCAAGGGGAACAACATGAAGAGAACGAATAACATATGGGTTGTTTGGAATTATTAGAGTTGCGTATAGTGGAAGTCTGGGGGGTGGGGTGGAACGGGAGGTGGGGGAGGGTTAGGGTGGTTAGGGGAGGGAAATATATTTGTATAAGATTTATATGAATTAGCTTAAAAGATGGGGATAAGGGGGTAATGTTATGTTATGAGAAATCTATATTATATTGGGTGGGAGGAGGGGCGTACAGTATTTGTAGCTGAATTACATTATATGCATGGGGGGAGGGAAAGGGGGGGAAATTTGTTTGTATAAAACTCTTTCAATAAAAAAAAAGAAGCAGCAATGGGTGGAAACTAATCAAAGAGAGAAGCAACTTAGAACTGAGGAGAAATTTCCTGACAGTTAAAACAATTAATCAGTGGAACAGAAGTTGCCTCCAGAAGTTGTGAAGGCCCCAACACTGGAAGTCTTTAAGAAGATGTCGGATAGCCATTTGTCTGAAATGATATAGAGCTTCCTACCTAGACAGGGAGTTGGACTAGAAGACCTCCAAGGTCCCTTCCAACTCTGCTATTGTATTGTATTGTATTGTATTGTAGTGTAGTGTAGTGTAGTGTAGTGTATGTCCATCAAACCCCTCAGTTGGTCCAATTGAGTCAGTAATTCAAAAGGGGAATTGAGAAGGGCTTGTTCGCCCGGCACCTGATCTAAAGAATCCGATGTCAGTATCCAGTGCAGAATTACAGAGTTAGAAAGGACCTTGGAGGTTTCAGGCAGGAAACCTTCTACCATTATAGACAAATAGTTGTCCAATCTCTTATTTAAAACCTCCAGAGTTGGGGCACCCACAACGTCTGGAGGCAAGCCGTTCCGCTGATGGATTGTTCTCACTGTCAGGAAATTTCTCCTTAGTTTCCACCCGTTGCTTTTTGTCCTGCTTTCAGGTGCTTTGGAGAATAGGTTGACGCCCTCAGATAAAAATATGGATTAAACTGGGGTGGCTCTGAATATTCTTAGCCGGGGGTTATTGCTGTAATGTACTACGTGAGGCTTCCCATTGGTATCTTGTTTAGCCAGCTTGGGAAGTAACATTTTAGGCTCACAGACTGATCCGTTGGAGCTGTTCTGTGTTGTCTTCTAACACTATCTGAGTAAAAACACATGGAGAGGCTTATTTTTAGCAGCCCAGCAATAAAAAAGAAAGAAAGAAAGAAAGGGAGAAAAATCCCAGTGCACAAAACAGAACCACAGCTTAAGGAGGAACGATGTTACCTGGAAACAGGGAATAAGTAACATTCCAGAACGTGCCTAAGAAAGGATTCTGAAACAATCCTTCCTAACCTGGGTAGGCTGAAAAAAAAACCTACCTATAAATAGCTGTAGCTCAAGCGTGTCATCCGTTGGCAGGAAGCCAGCTATATCTGCAACACCTCCAGGCTGAGGTCAAAGGATGCAGCAACAAAGGAGATGAAAGGCAGTTTACTAAGGAATCACTCTCTCAGCAAGACTTGTTTTCTCTTCACAAGATTCTGCCTGTCTGTTATCTATTTATCTGTCTGTCTATCTGACAGGTGCTTTTTCAAAAGGCAACTGGACTTTATTTTTCCTTGAAGACGTTTTGCTTCCCGTTCAAGACGCTTCTTCAGTTCTATCTACCTATCTAGCCTTTATTATTTTATTAATAACTCAAGGCAGTGAATACACGCAATACTTCTTCCTCCTCCTATTTTCCCTACAGCAACCTGGTGAGGTGAGGTCGGTTGGGCTGAGAGTGTGTGACAACCAACTGGCTTTCATTCCTAAAGTGGAATAGCACTTAGACTTATATACCGCTTCATGGTACTTTACCGCCCTCTCTAAGCAGTTTACAGAATCAGCCCCTTGCCCCCAACAATCTGGGTCCTCATTTTACCCACCTCGAAAGGACAGAAGGCTAAGTCAATCTTGAACCAGTCAGGATTGAACTTCCTAGCTGTGGGCAGAGTTAGCTTGCAATACTGCATTCTTACCACCACAGCTCTTCTAGAAACTCTCAATCTCCTGATGATTAGCCCAGACACCCATCAACTTTCATGCCAAAGGCGGGACTAGAACGCACTGTCTCATGGTGATTGGCCCAAAGACACCCATCAGCCTTTCTGAAAGGCGGGACTAGAACTCAATCATCTCCTGGCTTCTAGCCTGGTGCTTTAATCACTAGATCAAACTAGCATTTATGTTTATAAAAAGGACAATGACAATCAAAAGGCAAGAAATCCTTAACCCACTTAAAACGCATACAATGTGAGCTTTATAAGAACAAAGGAGTAGCTGGATTTGCATTATGTCAAACCATCGTTTGTTGACTCATGTTGAATAAATAACTGGTTTTAAATAATCTATTAAGCTAGAAATTATGGTTTAACAACCACAATTGATAGGTTTATATAACATGTCAAAAGTACATTGCAGTGTTAGCACATCAATTTTTCTGTCAGATGTTTAGTCACTCCGAGTGTCACAAAGTTATACAGGTAGTCCTCAACATGCAACAGTTCATTTAGTGACTGTTTGAAAGTACAACAGCTCTGAAATAAAGCGATTTATCACCATTTTTCACATTTACAAGTACTATAATTGCCCCATTGTCAAGTGATCAAAATTCAGATACTTGGCAACTGACTCGTATTTATGACCCATTGTAGTATCGCGGGATGTGATCCCCTTTTGCGACCTTCTGGCAAGCAGATGCAATGGGGAAGCCAGATTCACTTAACAACCGTCTTACTAATTTAATAAACGAGTGATGCACTGAACAACTGTGGCAAGAAAGATCATAAAATGGGTCTAAATTCACTTAATACCGTATTTTTTGGAGTATAAGACGCACCAAGATTTTGAAGAGACAAATTTTTAAAAAAAGTTTTGGCACTCTGCAGACCTCCCAAAAATGGCCCATTTTTCATCAAAAAAGGGCATGAGTATCCTTTAGGAGGCTTATAGAATGCTTCTGGGGGCTGAGGGAGCAAAAATGAGCAAACATTGGCCCATTTTCACTCATTTCTGCCCTCCCCAGCCTCCAGGAGCACTCTGGAAGCCTCCTAAAGGCTATGCATGGCCATTTTTGCAAAGGGGGCTGGGTTTCGGGAGGCCAGAAATGCTGTATTCAGTGTATAAGACACACCCAGATTTTCAGCCTCTTCTTTGAAGGAAAAAGGTGCGTCTTATACTCTGAAAAATAAGGTGTTTCACTTAACAGCAAAAATTATGGGCTCCATTGAGGTCATAGGTCAAGGGTTACCGGTACCATTTCCTGGCTTAGCCACGTATCTCCATCTTCCCTCAAACTTACAGATAACGTATGGTCATTTGCAAGGCATATCAACTGTTGGGCCAGGCCATTCAAAAGTCTCGTTCGCAGCGAGAGGTCTTCGAAGTCATGGCGGAAAGGAAAGGCAATTCCATCGATCACAATCAACTGTACCTAATGATCGGATATGGAAAAGAGAGAGAGAGAGAGAGAGAGAGAGAGAGAGAGAGAGAGAGAGAGAGAGAGAGAGAGAGAGAGCTTTATTCCCACAGAAATCGGTATCAGAAAAGCTGGGATGCCTGTAAATAAGATTATTTTCCCCCCACTAAGGGATCCTTCATTATTAATCAAAGGGCTACTTGTCATTTTATGATTGAGGGAAATTAAGTATAGATTAATCTGAAAAGGATTAACCCTTTGCCTGATTGGAGTTGTTATTCTATTTATAGAATTTCAAGTTATAAAACCACAATGACTCTCACAGGAAATGGCTGCAGTTTTTTCTCCATCAGATGTTTTAAAAGAAACAAAACAAGAACAGTAGCATCTTAATAAGCCTCCCACGATCCTCAGATGTTCGGACTGTTATTGTGCTTAACCATTAGAATGACCTGGAAATGGAGAAGAGGTCGGGTATCAGCTCAGAACAGATACCGATGTGGGTGACTGGATAATTTTGAATTGGAGGATTTTTCTTGGGAAAAAACCCTTTATGCAAATAGGTGATTTGTTTCAGAAAATTTTCAATTTGCACAGGAAAATATGCCAGTTATATTATTTGATGATATAAGAAAGCTTTTTTTAAAAAAATATATCCAGCTGTTAATCATCCAGTGTTTAGTTCTGAGTTTCCCATAATAAACACTTGAAGTAATGAGGAGTTTATAGCGACCCTTAAATCTATTTCAGGTTCCGTTCTCTGATTCCGCTTTTTAAAAGGCAGAAAACCCCAGTTAAAAAAAGAGCTGAACAGCGTCACAATTCTCTTCTCTTAAACTTTTGTTTTTATAAGGTATGACTATATGTTGAAAAGGTTATCTGTTCCGGGGTGGGATTCCCAAATTTTACCAACCGGTTCTCCGCCCGCTTGCTGAGTGGGCGTGGCCATGGCCTACTCAGGCTCCTGACCCATGATGGTGGGGAGGGTGTTTTCGCCTTCCCCAGGCTCCGGAGGCTTTTCTTGAGTTTCCAGGGCAGCGAAACGGCCTCTCCTGGGCTCCAGAGACCCTCCAGAGCAGGGGTAGGGAACTATGGCTCTTTTATGACTCATGGACTTCACTACCCAGAATTCCTGAGCCAGCATGGCTCAGGAATTCTGGGTATTGCAGTCCATGAGTCATAAAAGAGCCATAGCCACAGGCCCATTTCCAGGCTTCCAAGAGGACTGTTTTGTGCCCTCCTAGAGCCTCCGAGCGGGCCCTGCACTTACCTGGCATCCAAAACAGGCTGCATGGGGACTCTTGGGAGGAGAGGGACCAGCCAGTCCTTGCAACTGGTTAGGTGATCCAGATGTAAAATTAGCATCTGGTTCGCCCGAACCAGCTGAATTCTACCCCTGTAGTGTAACGACATGCTAAACTGCCTGTTTCTTACAAGCAAAAGCTGAGATTCTCAGGTTAACACTCATGACATATAAATCCCTGTACAGGTAATCCTTGAATTACGATCGTAACTGAGGCCAGAATTGCTAAAGAGCAACCTCATGGCTTGGTGACAAGCAATTCCTACAATCTTCATTGCTGCTGTTTGTGTAGGTAGGTAAGAGCCATGGTGGCGCACTGATAAGAATGCCGTATTGCAGGCTAATTCTGCTCACTCCCAGAGTTCAATTCTCATCGGCTCAAGGTCGACTCAGCCTCCCATCCTTCCAAGGTGGGTAAAATGAGGACCCAGATTGTTGGTTTCAGCCTCTTACCCCCAAACCACTTAGAGAGGGCTGGAAAGCACTGTGAAGCGGTATATAAGTCTAAGTGCTATTGCTACAAAAGTCTAAGTGCTCTTGCTATTTATGTATTATTTATTAAATTCATATGCCATCCATCTCAATTTGAGAGTGAGGGGCTTACAATGGAACAAAAGGTAAAAGCTAAAGGTTTCCCTGTCCAGTCATGTACTACTGTAGGGCGTAGTGCTCATTTCAAGACATTCCTTGTGGTCATGCAGCCAGGATGACATCACACCACAGTGCAGAGCGTGCAGCGAAATACAGACTGCTGTTACCTTCCCACCAAAGTGGCACCTATTCATCTACTTGCATTTGCATGCTTTTGAAATGCTAGGTGGGCAGGAAAAAACAGGAATGTAAAATACAACTATAAAAATGAAAGCAATTAAAACGACAAAAGAGAAAAAGAGAAAAAGTAAAGTGTTCCTTGAAGTCTAGAAGTCATTGGGCAAGGCAGCCTCCTGCCAGTTTCCCACAGCCAATGTCAGTGGGGAAGCCAGCAAGTTCCAAGCCCCATCGGTGGGAGGGAGCGAGGAGGTGTATAAACTATGTCCGGTTTCTAGAAAACAGAGATAACTGACAGCCATGTAACTAGAAGTCAAAGCATCCAGAAACATTTAGTCAAGGGAAAATAATTTCTTATTTTCATTTCTTGCAGTGGCATGGTTGAGCTGAGAGGACGAACGGAGAGAAGCCTCAAACCTTCTCTCCCAGAAATGTTCTTGAAATATACACCCCAGTTCTACCTCCTACAAGGAGCAGCAGGATAATTCTGGCTGCTATCGAAAGGCGATGCTTTTGCTTTGCATCCTCCCCTTTATCCTCTGCATGTAAATCTCAGTGCAGTTACTACCTCGTAGGGGATCGCTAGAACAAACGTTACCTCTGTGCCAGATTGTTATTTGGAAAACCTTTCTTCCTACAAATTCCAAGAACCTTGCAGTAGTTCTCTCTTTCTCCCCCTGCCCGACTTCATCCAACAAATTCTGGCATCTTCCCCCACAGCCCCAAAAGAAGTGCCTGCAGTTTCCAAGAGAACAAATGTTTTCCCATCTGGACCGCAAGAGCTTATGGGGGAATCTCTCTTAGGAGCTCTGTATTAAACTAAGGATTTCTTTTCAGGAACATTCTGTCAGAAGGATCTGTAACATACAGGTAGACCTCACTTAGCAATCATTTGTTAACAGACTATTTGAACTTACGATGGTGCTGAACAAGGGACACTTACAACGGATCCTCAAAGCGTCCCTGTGGTCACATGATCGCAATCGTCACGATTGCGATCAGCAACCAGCCTGAATTTCCAATTTTCACATCCTACCGTCATGTGATCTGCAACCTCCCTACTGGTTTCCCACAAGCAAGTCAATGGGGAAGCTGGTAGGAAATCGGACGCTGTGATCATGTGAGATCCTGGCTTAACAATGGCAGGCTGGATTTGATTTAAATCGAGTCAATTTAAATCATGATTTAAATTATTAGTAAAAAAGGCTTGATTTAAATCGATTTGATTTAAATCATTATTTTTAAAGAGCAACTGTCATCTCTGTCCCACAGCGGCTCCTCCTCTGACCTGCTGTTGATTCACCAACAGACCCAATATTGCAGAATATACAGCCTCATGCTATATAACTAAGTTCCATTTCATGCTAAATAAACCGAATTATTAATGTATCTTAAATAGAAAACTATCTTTAGATAGATTTTATTCCAAAAGCATTTTATTAAAATAAATTTGATTTTAAAGAATCTGATTTAAATTTTAAAAAGAATCTGATTTGTTTGATTTAAAAAAAGAATTATTGATTTTTATCCACCCTGAACAATGGTAACTGGGGACTGCCAGAATTATCATTGCTATGGGATGGAGTCATGTAACACGGCACTTTATAATTGCATCCTTAATGGCAGACATTGTAACCATTACCAAGTGAGGACTACAGGTGAAACTCGAAAAATTAGAATATCATGCAAAAGTTCATTTATTTCAGTATGCAACTGAAAAGGTGAAACTAATATATGAGATAGACTCATTACATGCAAAGCAAGATAGTTCAAGCTGTGATTTGTCAAAATTGTGATGATTATGGCGTACAGCTCATGAAAACCCAAAATCCACAATCTCAGAAAATTAGAATATTACATGTAATCAATAAAACAAGGATTGTACATAGAACAATATTGGACCTCTGAAAAGTATAAGCATTCATACGTACTCAGTACTTGGTTTGGGCCCCTTCTGCAGCAATTACGGCCTCAATGTGGCGTGGCATGGAAGCTATCAGCCTGTGGCACTGCTGAGGTGTTATGGAAGACTAGGATGCTTCAATATTGGCCTTCAGTTCTTCTGCATTGTTCGGTCTCATGTCTCTCATCTTTCTCTTGGCAATGCCCCATAGACTCTCTATGGGGTTCAGATCAGTTTGCTGGCCAATCAAGCACAGTAATCCCATGGTCATTGAACCAGGTTTGGTGCTTTTGGCAGTGTGGGCTGGAAAATGAAGTCAGCATCCCCATAAAGCTCGTCTGCGGAAGGAAGCATGAGGTGCTCCAAAATCTCCTGGTAGATGGCTACGTTGATCCTGGACAGGATCAACGTAGAAATTCCCCCCAATCCCCAACGCAGAAGCACAGTGGAACAACATCAGCAGATGACATCAAATCAACACAGACTGTGGAAACTTCACACTGGACTTCAAGCATCTTGCAGTGTGTGTCTCTCCATCCTTCCTGCATACTCTGGGTCCTTGGTTTCCACATGAGATGCCAAAGTTGCTCTCATCAGAAAAGAGGATTTTGGACCACTGAGCAACAGACCAGGTCTGTTTTTCTTTAGCCCAGAAGACGCTTCTGACGTTGTTTGTTGATCAGGAGAGGCTTGACAAGAGGAGTATGACATTTGAAGCCCATGTCCAGGATCCGTCTGTGTGTGGTGGCTCTTGATGCACTGACTCCAGCCTCAGTCCACTCCTTGTGAAAGTCCCCAACACTTTTGAATGGCCTTTTCCTGACAATCCTCTCCAGGCTGAGGTCATCCCTGCTGCTTGTGCACCTTTTTCTTCCACACTTTTCCCTTCCAAATAACTTTCTATTAATGTGCTTTGATACAGCACTTTGAGAACATCCAACTTCTTTTGCAATTACCTTTTGAGGCTTTCCCTCCTTATGGAGGGTGTCAATGATGGTTTTCTGCACAACTGTCAGGTCAGCAGTCTTTCCCATGATTGTGATTCCTATTGAACCAGACTGAGAGACCATTTAAAGGCTCAGGACCCTTAGCAGGTGTTATGGCTTAATTAGCTGATTAGAGTGGGGACACTTTGAGCCTAGAATATTGCACCTTTTCACAACATTCTAACTTTCTGAGATTGTGGATTTGGGGTTTTCATGAGCAGTAAGCCATAATCATCACAATTTTGACAAATCACAGCTTGAACTATCTTGCTTTGCATGTATTGAGTCTATCTCATATATTAGTTTCACCTTTTAAGTTGCATTACTGAAATAAATGAACTTTTGCATGATATTCTAATTTTTTGAGTTTCACCTGTACTTCTATATTCTTACACATTCTATAGAATACTAGAAAGGAAACAAAATCTTACTTATTTTTACATGAGGAAAAAAGGGACTGTATAAATCTGAAGAAAGTGAGAAGAAGCTACAAACCGCTGCAGATAGTCTTTGAGTTAAAATCATTTCGTTAGTGACCCTTCCAAGTTAACAATGGCAGGGGGAAAAGTGACATGACCATTTTTCACACTTGTGAGTATTACAGCATCTCCATGATCACGTGATTAAAATTCAGATTGTTGACAGCGGGTTCATATATATGACGATTAGTGCCCCGGGATCATGAGATCCCCTTTTCTGACCTTCTGAGAAGTACAGTCAATGGGAAAGCCAGATTCACTTCACAACAGTGTTACTAACTTAACATCTGCAGTCATTCAATACAATACAATAGCAGAGTTGGAAGGGACCTTGTAGGTCTTCTAGTCCAACCCCCTGCGTGGGTAGGAACCTTATACCATTTCAGACAAATGGCTATCTAACATCTTCTTAAAGACTTCCAGGGTTGGGGCATTCACAACTTCTGGAGGCAAGCTGTTCCAGAGGTTAATTGTTCTAACTGTCAGGAAATTTCTCCTCAGTTCTAAGTTGCTTCTCTCCTTGATTAGTTTCCACCCATTGCTTCTTGTCCTGCCCCCAGGTGCCTTGGAGAATAGTTTGGCTCCCTCTTCTTTGTGGCACCCTCTGAGATATCGGAACACTGCTATCATGTCTCCCCTGGTCCTTCTCTTCATCAAACTAGACATACCCAGCTCCTGCAACCATTCACTTAACAATTACGGCAAGAAAGGTTGTAAAACAGGGCAAAACTCAAGACTTAACAACTGTTTCGCTTAGCAACAGAAACTTTGGTCTTAATGGTGGTCATAAGTCAAGGACTACCTATATTGCTACTCTAATTCATTCTCTTTGCCCCTCTGGGGGGCGCACTTCTTTTTGGTCCTTACCTTTGGGTGTCCAGAGAGAAAATCTGGGAGGAGGTAAACCTGTGCCAGCAGCTCCATATAGTCATGGCAACGGAAGTAATAAATATGTGAAAGGATATTTTCAAGAGAGAAAGTCTCCAAGGCTATTTGGTGATCTAAAGAAAAAAGAGTAAGAAAACCCCCAAATAAAAACCTGTATTGAATTTGTTCCTCATCCCTCGCTTCCTGGCTTCAGAGGCAGAGGCTCTTGACAGAGCAAGGTATGGGGAATATGTTCTTTCCAGAGATAGCTTATGGTAGTCTTTTGTAATAATAAATCGCATAATCATATGGTTCATCATACAACATATACTTACTATGACAGACTGATAACCATATTTAGGTTATCATATATAAATATAATATATAAATATTAGGAATGTCTTGTTGCATGTTAAAACATCTATTCTTGCAGAGGAAAAGTGTTGGGAGTAGAAGAAAATACCTGCACAAAAACCACTTGCAGTTCCCAAATTTTCTGTATTGTCACATTGCATAAATTTGCATAAAATCAGAATTTTGCCAAATGTCTTTCCAAGCCCTGAATATTTCCAAGAGGCTTGTGTTTTGGTTCAATTAAGATTGCTGTTCAATCCCTAATGAATTCTGTCTGTGAAATGAAACCAATCTATGTAATTCAGTTTCTGCCCGAGGTCAGAAAATATTCTGGGGAAATTTTATTTCTTTATTTGTATCCCGCCTTTATTATTTTCACAAATAACTTAAGACAATGAACTTTCCCAACACACTTTCCTCCCCCTTTTCCCCCCACCACAGCAACCCTGTGAGATGGGCTGTGCTGAGAGAGACTGGTCCAAGATCACCCTGCTAATTTTCATGGCTAAGGCGGGATTTGAACTCATCGCCTCCTGCTTTCTAGCCTGGTGTCTTAACCACTAGACTAATCATTCTCACCAGTTTCCTAATATTACTCTGCTATTAGATCTGGGTCTTTATTCTTTTCACCCACCTTAAGAATCGGCCCTTCCAGGAGGGTACTTAAAAAGCAAGCCTTGAAATGCAGCAACCTTCAAGCAGCTTTTGCAAACTCCGGCAAAGAATCAAGAGCTAAAGAATCTATTTCTGAGCCTTTTCCCTTTATGTGTCTTTATCACCTTATGTGCTTTGGTTGGGCATAAGAAATGTCTAGGCTTAGTGCCCAGTGGCCCTTCTTTTATTCCAAATTTAGGAATGTCTATTGGTTTATTACTGCCAATCTCGGCCAGTTGAAGATGTGCAGACTTCAATTCTGGGACTTGAAGTCCACCTTTTGTTCAAGTAGCCAAGTGTCAGGGTTCCAAATAACACCCCTAACAAAAGAAGACTCTGAGGCCTGAGGTTCCTCAAAGTTCCCTTTTATTAGAGATGTCATATTGGCACATCTGGGAAAACCCGAATCTGAAGTTTCCAGGTTTTCCCCACCTAAACGAAAGTTCAAGTCCCTGCCCAGCACTCACATGTCCATCACATGGTCCAATCAAGCAATGTCCCAACTGGAGATGCCTCCCAGTCATACCACTCCAGATGCAGGGCAGGTTGTCCTTGACTCTCTGAGAAAGGAATGTTATTTTGACTGTATCTACCCCACTCCATATAATTCCCCCCTCCCAACTTCCCAGAGTATTAAATGTGGCAGGCCTGAAGGCCCAATGCAAAAGATGGCTTCCAGGCCTGACACCAAGTTTAAGATACACTGATTACTGCAATCTATTTCTGCATGAATAAAACATGTACTCAGTACCGCATACAGTTACTTCCTATATTTGAATAAATATTGAATGGATGTATGACGGTTAAGGAAATAAACGGAACCATTTGAATAAGGAGCCAGGAAAAAAGCACACTTTGCACGAAAGCAAATATAGTTTGGCAATTAACCTTCTTCTGGGTGCACTTCAGCAATAAGCTGACAGTGACGAATGCAGGCTTCTGCTATATCCACAACTCGATCAACCATAAAGCTCCCCTCGGTATCTATGAATATAGCTTCTGCAGCAAGTCCGCCAAAGCATTCCGGAATTTGCACATCCACCACTAGCTGCATGCTGGAAAGAAATAGGGAGAATGATAATAAAATATCAACGGAGGAAGGTTATTACAAATCGACTCATTGCTTTACTACCCTGATGGCTGAAAATGCAAAGGATCTGTAACAGAAGTTTAAAAAAACACAATGAGAAACAAGAGATTGCAATGAGGAATGGTCGCAGGAACTGGGTATGTTTAGTCTAACAAAGTAGTACTATGGCTGACATGATAGGAGTTTTCTAATATTTGAGGGGCTGTGACAGAGAAGAGGGGATCAACCTAGTCTCCAAAGCACCCGAAGGCAAGAAGTAACAGGTGGAAGAGCCTTAAAGAGAGCTGCAAACTAGAATTAAGGATAAATTTTCTGACCATGAGAACAATTAACCAGTGAAACGACTTGTCTTTAGAAGACATGGGTGCTCCATCACTGGAGATTTTTAAGAAGAGATTGGACAACCATTTGCCCGGAATTATGTATGGTCTCCTGCTTGAGCAGGGGGTTCAACTAAAAAACTTGTGACGCCCCTTCCAACTCTTGTGAATATTCTAAATATAAAGACCAACACATTAATAACAAAGGTAGAATAACCAACCTTAGAATTGATAATGAAGGTATCAAAGTGTAAAATAGGGACTTCCTTTTAAGAGCAACCATCAACAGTAAAAGAGTAAGGAGTCAAGAAATATGCTGTAGACTAGAACTTTTGTGGACCAGCAACGAAGGCCTTGGAAAATACATTCAGAAGCCATGATGCATCTATACCTACAAAGATCAGAACTTTGCAAACCAAGGTAGACTCACATTATCCTACCGTAGACACCGTTATGCAACGATTTAGCTATGTGGAGAAGCCTCTAATGCTGGGAAAGGTGGAAAGAAAGAGAAGAAGATGACCAGGACTCAGTTACAGCGATGATGAGTGCATTGTTTGAAGATCTGAAAGACAGATCATCATAGAAAAAAATATTTATCTATTTGGTTACTAAGAGTCAACCTGATGGTAGATGATCAATCAATCCGTAACCATAAAGAAACCAACCTTTCAGCTGTCAAAGATTATAATGAATGGGAAACACCCACACTCCCAAGTTCTGTGGTGAGGAATTTTTAAGATGTGTGTGGTCTGAAATGGTGAGGAGAATTCAGAAGCAGTAGTTAGATGTCTAAGGAGATTCTCAGTCATCCAAGTCATGGTTGTCCCAAAGGTGCCTTTTTCAAGAGGCAACTGGATTTTATGGTTTTTCTTTGAAGACGTTTCACTTCTCATCCAAAAAACTTCTTCAGCTCCGACTGCATGGTGGGGAGTGGAAGGATTTATGCTCCTTGCAGACAGCTGGTCATTTGCATCCTTTTACCGGTGGTTAAGGTCACCTGGAGGTTTATCTGTGTCATCAGCAAGGAGTATAAATCCTTCATTCCCCACCATCCAGTCAGAGCTGAAGAAGCTTCTTGGATGAGAAGTGAAACACCTTTGAAGAAAAACTAGAAAGTCCAGTTGCCTCCTGAAAAAGCACCTTTGGGAGAGAAGAAACAGTTGCACTTTACTCCTGGTGACTGCCTAGATAGGCAACATTTTTGGAAAGTGGTTTGCCCTTTCCTTCTTCTTACACCTGAGAGTGACCAGCCCAAAGTCATCTAGCTGGCTTTATGTCTAAGCCTGGACCCAAAGTCTTGTCCAGTTTTTATCTAGGTGCCTTTCACTGCTGCACCATAAAAATGGTGTGAGATCCTTGATGCTCTCTGAGCTTAGTTGTTTTCTTGCAGATGTTTAAGTAAGATGTTCATTACCCAAATTACATAACCTCATCAGTACTAGTCCACGATTTCAACTGTGAGCTATCCCCTCAATGTCAACCCTGACATACAAATATTATCCTTTTACAGGTTAAGACTGTATATTTTGAACTCCCATTAATTACAATAAGACCTCAATGTCAGGGCATATGAACAAGCCTGGGGCAGTGAGAACGAACTGTGAGCAGTAAAATCAACGCGACCAAGTCCCCAGAGCATATGCATCATTCATAGACGCACTATTTGTTTAACAGGATGTAGTTTAACATGGACCGAACTAGGAAAAAGTGACTCCATCCATTTTATGGCTTGAGATGAACCTTGCCATTTTGCAAACGAACAGGATTGCAGTGCATTTTAAGTAAATCTACTCAGGTTTATTTCTTTCCAGAACAGCTTCATCACACAAAATACTCCTACGGTACTCAGTGGGGTTGTGCAGAGCTTTGGAAATAATTCAGAAAAGGTGTTCCAGAGTGTGTAGGAGTGGTTTCCCTGAGATTCTGCCGTTGCCCCTCGCTTTAAGGAATTGCAGAGAGGTGCTACCTTTTTCTGCAACATTATTTCCAAAGCCTCGCAGCACCTTATTATTCAGCATTTTATGCAATCCAATATATTCATAATAGCAGGGCTCAGATACATAATTTTATTGTGATGGGAACAAGCCTCATTCCAGATTTCAACACCTCCCTCTCTCATTCTGGCCCAGCTATAAGAACAGAAGCCTTTCCTTCTGTTTCAATTAAGTAATTTAGTCTTACATCTGAATCTTAAACTGAGAGTGATCCTAAACCACAATTTCATGAAACAAGACAGTAGTACGAAACGTGACACAAATCCTGGTTAAGAATAACTGTACTCTGCCAGGTTCTGTAAAAATGAAAACGAGGGCTTGCAAATTCCCTTCTGCTGCTGTATGGATGAGGAAGATGGGAGAGTGTTTCTGACATATTTTACCGGGACAAGCAATAGCATCATCTGGAGGACCTCAGCATAGTTGTTAAAAACATTTAGCAACAAAAGCTAGAAAAGCCAGTAGAAGGGAAGTTGTGTACTGTTTATTGCAAACATTTATACTGTTTATTGCAACCATTTCAATCTCATGGACTTGCGGCTCACAAAGTAATTATGTAATGGGGGAAAAAAAGAGAACAGGATTTTTACAAAAGCATTGTTACAGAATTAGAATAGACACTTTCCTTGGGAAGCTGTTTTACAATCTCAGCCTTACATTTGATGTTGAGACTTCAGAAAGAGTATAGAGAAGAGCAGCAAAGATGATTAAAGGACTGGAGGTTAAAACATAGGAAGAATGGTTGGAGAAATTGGGTATGTCTAGTCTAACGGAGGGAAGGACCAGGGGTGACATGATTGCCATATTCAAATTTCTACAAAGAAGAGGGGGTCAAGCTATTCTCCAAAGCACCTGAAGGCAGGAGAAGAAGCAGCAATGGATGGAAATTAATCAAGAAGAGATTCACCTAAAAATCAGGAGAAATTTCCTGACAGCGAGAACAATTATCAGGGGAATAGCTTGCCTCCAGAAGTTGTGGATACTCCATCACTGGAGGTTTTTTAACCACAGTTATTTGTCTGAAATGGTGTATAGTCTCCTGCTTGAGCAAAGGGGCTGGACTAGGAAACCTCCACGGTCCCTTCCAACCCTGTTATTCTTATTTTAAGACTCTGTTTACATCATCAGAAGAATTTGATAACAGTAACCTATCCTATCCTAATGAATGACACCTGGAAAGAAATGGGATTCTCCCTAATTATGCAGCCAAAGATTGGGGCCAAGAAAACGGAAGCAGCGGGAACCAGGATGAGGGGTTTTGCAGGATACGGTAACAGAGAGATCAGTAGGTGGAATTCGAAACATCTGAAGTTTTTACGCCAATGCAGAGAGTACAGAAAAGAAACAGGGAAATTCTAAATCAAGAAAACAAGTATGTTTAGGTGGACATTCCTAAAAATGTCTGCAAAAAGACAGCCCAGCTCAGAGAGCACCAAGGACCCCACAGTTCAATCCTGGGCTGCAAACATTCTCTTCTATTGGTACATTGCTGAAAGTTGGCGGGATGTTACTTAACACTGGCATATATAGCAGTGCAAAGTAGCAATTTATTGGAACAAACTCAACAGAAAGGGTGTGTGTGGGAGTGTTGAATTAAATGTAAAGAACAAATATGCTTTTTCAGAAATTCAGGAATCGGGAGCATGGAAATCCTGCATGAAATATGTGACTAAGAATATTTTTATTTATTTGTTTGTTTATTAAATTTATTTACCCCCTACCTTATCACAGGGTGACTGTGGGTGGCTTACATTGTGGAAAAATATTATCTCTAAGAATGCAGAGAGAAACAAAAACCAGAATAATTTATTATTGACCATTTGGACAGGCAAAAGATAAAAGATGGGGTCATGAGGTCATAAGAACATAATTAGGGCCCATTTAGTCCAGGCTTACTAGCCTCCCAGCAGATGGCCTTCAGTGGCTGTCAGACGGCCACCAAGGTTAATAGCCATTGATCTATTTGCATTAGATGACCAGTCTTTCAAAGAGGCATGCAATATTGATAATGGAAAATTTCAATTATCCTGACATCTGCTGGGAATCTGCCAAGAGTCAAAGGGTCGAACAAATTCTCGTTCTCTCTTGCAGACTTCATTTCTCGGAAGGTATTTTAAAAAAAAAGAACCAAGGGGATCTGCCACCCTGAATCTAATTCTCTCCATCAGAGATTAATTGTTTAAAGAAGTGAAAATGACAAGGTACCTTGGGGGAAAGTGAACATGTTAGCCTTGAATTAATGGTATCTGGAGAAAGAGAAGCGAGAACGGGAGCAGATTTTGATGGACTCCGAGGAAGAAAAGGTCAGTTCCCATGGCCCCGAAAACCCAACAAAGAAAATGATACAGGAAGGGTAGGAAATCCTGCAAAATGACGTACTGAAAGTGCCATCACCAACAATCCTCACAAGAAAGAAAAAAAGAGAGAGAGAGAGAAAAACCGAAAGAGGCCAACATGGATATGTGCAGAATTCTCTAAAATGCTGAAGAGTAAAAGAATCATATATATCAGTGTTTCTCAACCTTGGCGACTTCTGGGAGTTGAAGTCCACAGGACTTAAAGTCGCCAAGATTGAGAAACACTGATATATAAGAAATGAAAGGAGGGGAATATAAAACAAATGAAGAGAAAGTTACCTCCAGAAATTGTAGGATCTGTCAGAAAAGGAAGAACCCGGAGTGAGGTGAGCCTTTCAAAACATATCACAAATGATGATGGACGTGACAGAACTAGAGGAAAAGAGAACGTACATCTTCTGAAAGGACAAAGTGGCAATGCAGTACAAGTAGTCCTCGACTTACAACCTTTTGTTTAATGACCGTTCAAAGTTACAACGGCACTTAAAAAGTGACTTATGGCTGTTTTCCACACTTATGACCATCCTTGTGATCATGTGATCAAAATTTGGTTGCTTGGCAACTGGCATGCATTATGCTGCATCCTGCGGTCATCTTTTGCAACCATTTGACAAATAAAGCTAGCGCAATTGAAGCAAGATTCAATTAACGACTATGTTACTAATAACCGCTGCAATGATTCGCTTAACAACTATGGCAACAATGACCATAAAATAGAGCAAACTTACCTGTATTGCTTAGCAACAGAAATGTTGGGCTTAAATTCTGGTTTTTAAGTGAGGACTGCCTGTAATGATGAGAAGGCAGAGCTCCAAAGCGCCTGATTTTGTATCTGGCTTCTCTTGGGAATGGAAAAAAAAATACTTCACCGACCATGATTATACTATATTTAATTTTATGAAGAGGAAGGAAAACCTTTGCTTGGGGAAGATGAGCTTTTGCTGTGGTTTCCTAGGTATTATACTACCCTGGTGGCAAAAGGCTCTATGTACGGTATTCAAGTACTTTAAATAGGACTTGGTTAAGCTAAGCCAAAGCCAAAGTCAAACAAAACATGGGTCCAACCAAGTGTGGAAATCCAGCCATTATATCCATAATAGGAATTCTTTCATCTTTTTAAGATAGATGCCAGGATTATAATCTACATTAAAGCGGCACTCTCTGGCTGAAATGCATTTGCTGAAAGCCAGCCAGTAAATCAGGATCAAAAGCCGATCAAGAGGTTTTTCAGACTGTAGGAGCTCACTGACAGAAATGCTAGTAGTACATATGCTAGGAGTGTTAAGCAGCTGTCTTTTAAGGTCAGACTGTTGCTATCTAGCCAGTTATGACTCTTTACCAGTTATTTGTTCTGGCGGGTAATAGCTATCCGTCTTCTTTATTAGATTTTCATCCTTCTTTTATTATCTTTATAAATAACTTGAAGCGGTCTTTTCCTCTTTTCCCCACAAAAACAACCATGTGAGGTGGGTTGGGCTGAGAGAGGGTGACTGGCCCAAAGTTACACAGCTGGCTTTCATTCCTAAGGCAAGACTAGAACTCATTCACTCCTGGTGTCAGGCTCAAATTCACTCAGCCATTTGTTCTTATCTAAGACAGAATTCACAGTCTTCTGGTTTCTAGCCTGTTGCCTTAATCACTATGGCAGGGGTCTCAAAACTTGGCAATTTTAAAACTTGTGGACTTTAACTCCCAGAATTCCTTAGCCAGCCATGCTAGCTCGGGAATTCTGGAATTTGAAATCTAGAAGTCTTAATATTGCCAAATTTAGAGACCTATGCACCAGAATCTAGAGTAGAGTAATCTCAGAGAGAAGTTTCTTTCACCACCTACTACTTGACCTATTGAACCTGTATTAGGAATGGCCTTCTGGATGCCAAGGACTTGGAAATGAGACTAAACATAAGAGCTCTGATTTCAATTCAAGATTTGATGGTATCAACTTGAAGAGCTGTGGTGACACATCGGTTAGAATGCGGTATTGCAGGCTAGCTCTGTCCATTGCCAGGAGTTCAAATCTCAACAGCTCAAAGCTGACTCAGCCTCCCCTCCTTCTGAGGTTGATAAAATGAGGACCCAGATTGTTGGGGGCAAGATGCCAGCTCTGCAAGCCACCCAGAGAGTGCTGTGAAGCACTATGAAATGGTATATAAGTCTAAGTGCTATTGCTAACAGTTAATACCATGTTTCCCCCAAAATAAGACTGGGTCTTATATTAATTTCCCCCACAAAAGACGCATTTGGGCTTATTTTCTGGTTAGGTCTTATTTTGGGGAAAATATGGTACTAAATGCATCCATCTGGCTGACAATCCTAACTGGGGTTTATTTTGGGGGTAGGGCTTATATTACGAGCATCCCGAAAAATCATGCTAGGACTTATTTTCCAGAAAACAGGGTAGTTACCAAGATTTGTAAAAGAGAATGATAAACATGGGGAAGTTACACAAATGTGAACTTTAGTATTGTGTTTTACCACAACTGTGTTTTCCCGACACCTGGCACTCCACAGATCTCTGTAATTTTGGTGAGCTGCACACCCCCACCAAGGATGTCGTCCAATGCAGAGCAAAAGGTGACGATGAATCCTTGAGTCTGTTCTTTTTCCAACAGTTCCAGGGCTGTGCTCTTTTTAATGGTTTCTGCTTCCTCAGAAGGTTTTGCTCCATCACTTTGCTGTTCCCGTTTGATCACCTTTAATATTTCTAGAGCATCCTCCTTAGAAATGCCAATTTCTGAAATATCAAAAGACAGAATATATTAATAGGATAATGAAAAAGAGATACAACTAGTAACTAATAGCCACTTAGAAAGATATCCATCTTTGGGGAATGCATAAAAGAAATGTTCTAGTAGTTGAAATTTTTAACGAGATTTTCTCCCCACTGCTGCTGCTGCTGCTAGGCACTTGCTTTTTAATTGATAGAAATGTTTCAACCTGTTTGTTATAACAGTATTTTTTATATATTGATAAACAAATTGTAGAAGAGAAGGGCAGAGCAGTAATAAACAACTGATATGAAGGAAAAATATAAAACTTTCATAAAATTCATTGACATATTTTCTTAGGGTATTGCTATATCTAAAAATCCCTTTTATTCCTCATTTTATTTCTGCTTCTTTAAACCCACCTGTTTCTTTTTTAAATGAAAACTAAAGCATGGCATGATAGCATCACCTTGTGGTTGACGAAGATAACAGTGCATTCCTACCATTGTCTGCTAAAAAGCAAAATCCACCCGGTTTATTCTCCAATTTGTTTTGTCACCTTAGACATTAATTATCTTACCTTAGTTTATAAAATGCCACAAAAATGCAGAAAGTGACACAAGATTCTTTGAACTCATGTTAGGAATCAACTCCTTCAACAGAGGCATTTTGCTTCAGATTCAAGTAGTGGGGGGAGTCTGTTTTAACAGATGGCCAGATCCACGATGCACTCGCTCACGCACGCACATATACACACACATACTATATATATATATATAGTGTTACATTCTATATATATAGTATACTATTACATTTTTTTGCTGATAAATAAATGGAGACTAGATCTATTTCAAGCTATTTAGCTCTCATCAGCTAGCCATATCGTTACTGGGATTTGAACTTGGGCTATTTTACATGTTAGGCAGCTATACTAACCTCTAAGCCACAAGCTAACCTCTCTTATCAGCTGAGCCAGGGGAATGATTAGATGTTTTGTTAAAGCACCTGGTATGCCCAAATACGGGAGGGAGCATACTGCTTCCCTTTTGTCTTTCAGTTCCACTCTAATATACTATATATGTGCATTATATATAGTATATCTATCTATCTAATGTGTGGGGTTTATATTGATTGCATATATTATAGTATGACTGTTTCATCCATTAGAATTCAATTCCTGGGACTATATGGTAACAAGTAGCAAATAAGCAATATTGATCTTATTTCTTATGCCCAGCTAGATATTCCTATAGGCCAGCAGGAGCTGAGAAAGACTGACCTTTACTAATCCTTTAATGTTACTACCAATTTATTAACCTTCTATAATTCCTGACTCTCTGTGGCTCACAATAATATAAGAAATAATAAAAATAAAACAAAAAATCATGATAAAAATCGATGAGTGCCCCCATTCCTGATACAACACGTTTACTACTACATTCCTTTGCCTGTACCAGTATACCAAAGGAGGGTGAATTAGGACCCAATCTGGGTCGGTCATCAAGACCAGAGATTTACTCTTCTATATGTGTGCATACACACGCATACACACACACACACGGTACATGTTTACTACAGTCATTCACCCATTTACTCTTCCATATAAGTGTGTGTGTGTGTGTGTGTGTGTACTATTATGCCATGCTTTAATTTTCATTTTTTTAAAAAAAAGAACAGGAAGGTTTAAAGAAGCAGAAATAAAATGAGGAATAAAAGGGATTTTCAGATATATCAATACCCTAAGAAAATAGGTCAATTAATTTTATGAAACCTTTATATTTTTCCTTCACACCATTGTTTATTCATGCTCTGTCCTTCTCTTCTACAGTCTATCTATCTATCTATCTATCTATCTATCTATCTATCTATCTATCTATCTATCTATCTATCTATCTATCTGCGGGATCGCATCCTGCCCCATATATCCCTGCGGCCGATTCGCTCCCACAGAGGGACTTCTCCGGGTGCCGTCCACTAGGCTATGCCAGCGGGCAACGCCCAGGGGAAGGGCCTCTGTGGAACGACCTTCCCCCCGAAATTAGAACTACGGACCTCCGCTCCTTCCGTCAAAAACTAAAAACTCATTTTTTCTGCCTGGCCGGCTTGGGTAACTGAATTGCTCTATTAGGGTTTTTTAGGGGTCTAATTTTAGTTGGTCTGGGATTTTAGCGCAGGGTTAAGTTTAATTTGTTTTAAATTGTATTTATGCTTGTTTTTATATATGTATTTTTAAATCCCCTGTGCACCGCCTCGAGTCCCTTCGGGGAGAGAGAGCAGTCCATAAATTAAAATTATTATTATCTATCTATCTATCTATCTATCTATCTATCTATCTATCTATCTATCTATCTATCTATCTATCTATCTATCTATCTATCTATCTATCTATCTATATGGGTGTGTGTATGTGCATGTGTGTGTGTTCCAGAATAACTCTGGAAAATCTCTAACAATTTCAACCAAACTTGGTACACAGATGATTTACTCTCTGGAAAAAAAATACTGTGGGGGTAAGATACCCCTAACACCCCTTGGGAGGGGGGGGTATTCTGTTAAGATACAGTCTGTTGTGCCTTCAAATGGCTTCTACTGTACTGCTGTACTGAGTTCTACTGTACAGTGCAGTTGCCATGGTAACGTCTTCACAGTACTCCACAAGGGCACTCCCTCTGGTAAGGGGGAAAATCCAACATTAGAAATTACATTTGGCCCGGACATTTTCCCCCTATAAATAAATACCCGGACTAGTTGTATAATGTACAACAGAAACGCACACACACTCAGAGATCTACTTATAGTGAATATAGCTAAGAGAATTTTAGGGAGAGAGAACGTTACATAAAGTTATGCGCGTCGAAGTGTAGTTATTATTTTTTTATATCGACCCCGGGATGTATTTTTAGCGAGTCACTTTGTAGGGAAGATGGGCAGCACAGAGATGTAATAAATAAAATAAATAGATAGAGCGCTACTTTGAGTCAGACTGCCCCTCCACACACACAACACGCACAAACACACACACACACACACACACTTTTAAGGGGTTCTCAAAAAAATCTCCTCCTCCACCACACAAAGCTCCGGCTGACAAGAAGCGGGATTGTTAAATCCTCTCACGAAAAAGGTGTTTGGTTTACTTAAAAGGCCCAGAAAGCCATCCGAGTTCAAAAACTTTTCCCCGAAAAAGACACCAAGCGCTCCGAACGACGGAAGACAAGAAGACGAATGCCTCCCTGTGGAGATTAAGGTGGTCGTGAGGAAAGATCCGAAGAATAAAGTTCAGTTTGACCCAAATTGGCGATTGCTTTTTTTTTTGGGGCGGGAAAATCGGTTTTTTCCCTCAGCCCGCCGCGATACCTTTGCTCAGCTGGCAAGGCCCGACCTCCAGCACCTCTTGGGCGGTCTGGAAACCGGCGGCCGTTAGCTTCGCCCGCCAAGCCGGCGGTAAGGGGAAGGTGCCCAAATCCCTGAGCTCCATGAGGGAAAAGAAGGGGCATCGTCCATGCTTCACCGCCTTCCTGAGGCGCGGGACTTCAACTCCCAGAAGCCTCCCGGATAGAGCGCCTGCGCTTAAGAAATAACTCAGGGGGGAGGGGCGTGTTTGGAGTCCAGCCACTGGCGGGGGCGGCCGAGGGCTTCCCACTTTGGGCCCGCTGGAATGAGCATGCGCTGGCTGGGGAGGACTGTGGGAGTTGAAGTTTCAATCCCTTGCGGAGGGAGACAGCTTTCTCGAGCAGACGAACGCTGGAGAGGATTCTGGGAGTTGAAGTCCAGACCCTTGCTGAGCAAACAGTGCGCGCGCGCATCCTGCAGAGGATGCTGGGAGTTGAAGTCACGCTATGGTGCAGTCTCACCACTTGCTTAGTGACCGAATGGCGCTGAACAAAGTGACTGATGAGTGTTATGGCCAGTGTGATGCTTTCTAACTTGGCAGGTATTCATGAGGTTGCAGAGGTCAAGTGGTCACTTTTGGCAGGGTTCCGAAAAGTAAAAGTCAACGGAGACGCCAGCTTCACTTAATGGCTGTGTTACCCAGTTCACAACGGCAAGGATTCACTTAACGACTGCGGCAAGGAAGGTTGCAAAACAGGGCAAAATTGGATGGGCGCCTGGATAAGGAACCAGACCCGGACAACGTAAAATGCAGCAAAATAGGCAAGGTTTCAAATCCCACAGAACGCTTCTTCCAGAGAGAAATTGGGTGGCGCTTGCAAGCTTCTTCCATTGGTGCAAAATAATAATAATAAATAAATAAATAAATGTACAGGGTTTTAGGTCCTTTCCACCTTCTCTGAATCAGCTGGATTTGATAACCCATGTTTTTAAAGCCCAAAATTCTTGTCTGGGCCAAACTTGGCATTTAAAGATAGAGCTGGTCTGAATATGGAAGATCTACTTAAGTCTCTCTCTACCCCCCTCCCTCTCTTTTAATCTCCTTTTTGCTTTCTCCCTCCCTTCTCTCCATTTCTCTCCCTTTCTCTCTCCTACCCTCTCCGTCTCTTTTTCTCTCCCTCTCTTCTCTCCATTTCTCTCTCTATCCCTCTGTCTCTTCTCTCTCTCCATTTCTCTCCCCCTCCTCTCTCTCTCCTCTTCATTTTTCTTATCCCTCCCTCTCTTTTTCCCTCCATCTCTTCCTCCTTCTCTTCTCTTCCTCCTTCTCTTCTCTTCTCTCCCTCCCTCCATCTCTCTCCAATTCCTTCTCTCCCTCTTTCTCTCTCCACCTCTCCCTCCCTCTCTTTTTCTCTCCCTTTTTCTCTCCCTCCTCCTTCCCTTCTCTGCCTCACTCCCTTTCTCTCCCTCTCTTTCTCTCCACCTCTCCTTCCCTTTCTCTCCATCTCTCCCTCCCCCTTCCCTTATCTGCCTCCCCTCTCTCTTTCTCTCCCTCCCTCTCCTCTCTCTCCATCTCTGTCCATCTCTCCCTCCTTTTCTCCTTCCCTTTCTCTCCATCTCTCCCTCCCCCTTCCCTTGTCTGCCTCCCTCCCTCTTTCTCTCCCTCCCTCCCTCTTCTCTCTCTCCTTCTCTCTCCACATCTCCCTCCCTCTTTTTCTCTTCCTCCCTTTCTCTCTCCACCTCTCTCTCCATCTCCCTCCCCCTTCCCTCGTTTCCCTCCCTTTCTCTCCCTCCCTCTCTTCTCTTTCTCCCTTTCTCTCCCCCCCTTTCTCTCTCTCTCTCTCACAACCCCACCCACACACTCACATAGGTCTAATCCCCTACCAGTTGCTGCCTTAAGTAATTCTCTATCCCAGGGGGATATACTGCTCCTGATCCCTAAATTGGCTCACTAAATTGAAACCCACCCCATCAACCCAATTCAACGGATTTCTCCACTTCTGAGCCTCCAAAGCTGTATTGGGATCCTGAATAATCCACCCAAGACATTGGCTAGCGAGCTTAGCATATAGATTTCATAAATAAAAATGTGAAAATTGATGTATTATTATTCACCTAATCTCCTCATGTTCATTTTCATTGTTTTATTGCTGGATGATTTCTCATTCTTCTATTCAAAAAAATTAAAACACCAAATCCAAAAAATCAATTGTTTTTTCCTTTTTCATGTTCTTGTCTCGTGTTGTTTCTATTATTTTTACTTCCCCTTTGAGTCAAGCTCTTCTCCAAGGCCCCTGAGGGCAGGACAAGAAGCAATGGGTGGAAACTAATCACGGAGAGAAGCAACTTAGAACTGAGGAGAAATTTCCTGACAGTTAGAACAATCTTTATTTATTTTATTTTAATCACATTTATATCCCGCCCTTCTCCATAAAGGACCCAGGGCGGCGCACAGGAATTTAAAAACATACAAAACAATAAATACAAAATTTAAAAACATATTAAATTATAATCCTATGCTAAAATCCAAATTTAAAATCCCCAGTTTAAAACTATCTAAAAATAGTCCCCACGGGAGGTTAGGCTAGGCCGGCTTGCTGAAAAAGATGTGTCTTTAGACACTGGCGGAAGAGGCGGAGGTCCGAGATGGTACGCAATTCAGGGGGTAGGTCGTTCCAAAGGGTAGGGCCCGCCACAGAGAAGGCTCTTCTCCCTAGGTGTCGCCAGGCAGCATTGCCCGGCCGACGGCACCCTGAGAAGGCCCTCTCTGTGGGAGCGGATCGGCCGGAGGGATGTATGGGGCAGGAGGCGGTCTCGCATATAACTAGGCCCCAAGATCTATCTATCTATCTACCCATCCATCCATCCATGTCTATATCTGTCTGTCTCTATCATCTCTCTGTCTCTCTCTGTCTGTCTGTCTGTCTAGGGAAGGGTATGGCTAGCTGAGGAGAGCTAAATAGCTTGAAATAGATCTATACTTCATTTATCAGCAAAAATGCTATATGTGATTGTGTGTGTGTGTGTGTGTGTATGCACATGCACACATACATACATACATACATATACATATTTTGTTTTACATATCTTTTCTATTAATTCCGTACATAACATCCTTTATATACATTTCTGCGGGATCGCATCCTGCCCCATACATCCCTGGCGGCCGATTCGCTCCCACAGAGAGGGACTTCTCCGGGTGCCGTCCACTAGGCTGTGCCAGCAGGCGACACCCAGGGGAAGGGCCTTCTCTGTGGCGGGCCCGACCCTCTGGAACGACCTTCCCCCCCGATATTAGAACAACTACGGACCTCCGCTCCTTCTGTCAAAAATTAAAAACACATTTCTTTTGCTTGGCCAGCCTAGGATAATCAACTGTTTTTAGGGTTTTTAATGATTTTTTTTTTTAGCTTTATATGGGATTTTAGCGCAGGGTTAGTTTAATTTTATTTTATATTGTATTATGTTTGTATTTTTATATGTATTTTAAATTCCCTGTGCCCCGCCTCGAGTCCCTTCGGGGAGAGAGAGCGGGTTATAAATTAAAATTTATTATTATTATTATTATTATTATTATTATTATTATTATTATTATTATTATTATTATTATTATTATTATTATTTAATCCTCTTAATCCTTATATTTCTTATTCTATACTATTTTTACCTTGTTTTCCTCCCTATGGTTCACTCTGCAGTTTTGTGTTTGTTTTGTAGTTTCTTGATCTTTTTCTCTTTATTGCTTTTCTACTTCCCTCTAATCTAGCCAAGGATACCCTAAAGTCAGGGGTCTCCAACCTTTGCAACTTTAAGTCTGAAGGACTTAAGCTCCCAGACTTCTCCAGCCAGCAAAGCTAATTTGCTAATGTCTCCCTTAACAATAGAAATGTTGGGCTCAACGCTGGTCATAACTCGAGGGCTGCCTGTGTTTTAAGACAGGGGTCTCCAACCTTTGCAACTTTAAGTCTGAAGGACTTCAGCTGAAGTCCTTCTCACTTAAAGTTGCAAAGGTTGGAGACCCCTGCCCTAAGTCCCACACGGAGGAATACTCCGGTTCCTCTGTCTTAAAAAAGCCTCTTTCTGTTTACACTTTCATTTTCCTTCTTTTTTTTTCTTAATGATTGTCAGCCGCCTAGACCAGCCCCAAGGCGAGACAGGCGGCGAATAAATTTAGCAATTAATGAATTAATAACATTTTTTTAAAAAA
The DNA here is from genome assembly GCA_039707465.1 of Rhabdophis nuchalis. NCBI lineage: Eukaryota > Metazoa > Chordata > Lepidosauria > Squamata > Natricidae > Rhabdophis > Rhabdophis nuchalis. Next base: position 403,876,685 of record CM077643.1, read on the forward strand.
TCCCCCAAATCATGGCTTTCTAATTGCAACCGACTTCTTTTGCCAAGGGTAGAAATCGTAGAGACGGTTTTTTGCAAAAAAAACACAAGCAAACGCCTCGTCTTGCACACTTTCGTGCAACCCCCTTCCGCACGCTTTCCTCATGCAAACACACCCCGGCCGTGCAAATCTTTGCACGCACCATTCCGCACGCTTTCCCCCGTGCAAACATACCCCGGGCGTGCAAATCTTTGCACGCACCATTCCGCACGCTTTCCCCCGTGCAAACACACTCCGGGCGTGCAAATCTTTCCACGTACCATTCCGCACGCTTTCCCCCGTGCAAACACACCCCGGGCGTGCAAATCTTTGCACGCACCATTCCGCACGCTTTCCCCCGTGCAAACACACTCCGGGCGTGCAAATCTTTCCACGTACCATTCCGCACGCTTTCCCCCGTGCAAACACACCCCGGGCGTGCAAATCTTTGCACGCACCATTCCGCACGCTTTCCCCCGTGCAAACACACCCTGGGCGTGCAAATCTTTGCACGCACCATTCCGCACGCTTTCCCCCGTGCAAACACACCCCGGGCGTGCAAATCTTTCCACGTACCATTCCGCACGCTTTCCCCGTGCAAACACACCCCGGGTGTGCAAATCTTTGCACGCATCATTCCGCACGCTTTCCCCCGTGCAAACACACAAACCGGGGGTGCAAATCTTTGCACGCACCATTCCGCCACGCTTTCCCCGTGCAACCACAAACTGGGGGTGCAAATCTTTGCACGCACCCTACGGAGGGGGGGGATACGTGTGGAATCGCACCCCTTATTTTGCGCCGCTCCCTCCTCCTCCTTCCCGCCTCCCCGTTTGCAAGAAGTTGCGCGGCGGGGGAAGAGAACGCGGTGACGGCATCCGCCGGCCTCAACTGAATTCCTCGGCAGTTGGGGAGAAAAAAGCAAAAGTCAGCCGCCGAGGTGCGTTGGCCGACCGGGAGAAAGGAGGAGCGGGGCGAATTGAGGTTTTCTCTTTTGCGGGGAAGGGGCGCGAAGCGGAGGGGGGGGGGCAAGCAGAGAAAGATCGGAGATCTGTTTGGGGAGGTGGGGGAACGAGAGAAAGTGGGGTGACTTTCAGCCCACGCGGTACTCCCCCCCCCCCCCATGTTAACCAAAGCCGGAGAAGGCAACAGCCCCAGAGATGGAAAAAATCCCGAAATGATGAAGATGGGGAGGGGGCGACAATCCGGAATAATTTAGGAACTAGATGGATGGATGGATGGATGGATAAATGATAAATGGATATAGATAATAAATGGCTGGATAGATGATAAATGGAGCGATAGATAGATGATAAATGGAGCGATAGATAGATGATAAATGGATAGATAAATAATAAATGGATAGATACAATAAATGGATAGATGAGAAATGGATAGATAATAAATGGATAGATGATAGATAGATAGATAGGTAGATAGATGACAAATGGATAGATAAATAATATAGATCGATGGTAAACGGATAAATAGATGATAAATGGATATAGATAGATGATAGATGGAGAGATAGATAAATGGAGAGATAGATGAGAAATGGATAGATAAATAATAAATGGATAGATAATAAATGGATAGATGAGAAATGGAGAGATAATAAATGGAGAGATGATAGATAGATAGATAGATAGATAGATAGATAGATAGATAGATAGATAGATAGATCGATCGATGGTAAACGGATAAATAGATGATAAATGGATATAGATATATGATAGATGGAGAGATAGATGATAAATGGAGAGATAGATGATAAATGGATAGATAAATAATAAATGGATAGATAATAAATGGATAGATAGATTTATTTATTTTATTTTATTCAATTTATATCCCGCCCTTCTCCGAGAGGACCCAGATAAGATAGATAGATAGATGCTAAATGGATAGGTAGATGATAAATGGACAGAGATAGATGGATGGTTGGATAGATGTGGACATGGATGGAGAGATGAGAGATGGATAGAGATGTGGATGACAGAAGATAGATGGAGATGAGGATGGCTAGATACATATGGAGACATGGATAGAGAGATGTGCATGGATAGATGGATAGAAAGATGGGTGGATAGATCTAAATAGATAGATAGATAGAGAGATAGATAGATAGATGAAGAGATAGATAGATAGATAGATGATAAATGAAGAGATAGATAGATAGATAGATAGATAGATAGATAGATAGATAGATAGATAGATAGATAGATAGATACAGATAGAGGGATAAAGAGATGGATAGAGAGATCTGGATGGATTGATATGGATAAATGGATAGAGAGGTAGATGATATATAAACAGTTGTGGTAGAGAGACATGGATGGATAGATATATAGATAGATGAACAGATTTGTAGTAAGAGAGATGTGGATGGATGGATGAATAAGATGCGATGGATGTAGGCATGATTGGAGACAGATATAGACCAATAAGACCAATCCCTTTTATCAAAACGCTAAACTTTCCTAATGTATGAAGTTAAATTTCATGCTGTTATTAAAAGACATAAGAGCAGGAAAGCTCCCATCTTTTAATTAAATAGATAAATAAGCTATCACCCTCTGGATGTTTTACAAGGATGTACTGGGATATAATCTCCATCTAGCCATGGCATCAAAACCTTCACTCTAGGCTGCATTCTAGCAATTCCTCTTACGATTTCTGCTCATTTATTTTCTTACGGAAGAATAGTTTTAATTCCCCCACATCCCCAATCCCCCTTTTCACTTTACACGTGTATTCTAAAACCCCTCGCAAGGAAAAACGGGTGCATCCCAACGACACGAGAGACAACCCTCTCCAAGGCACCTGGGGGCAGGACAAGGAGCAATGGGTGGAAACTAACCAAGGAGAGAAGCAACTTAGAACTAAGGAGAAATTTCCTAACAGTAAGAACAATTAACCTCTGGAACAGCTTGCCTCCAGCAGTTGTGAATGCCCCAACCCTGGAAGTCTTTAAAAAGATGTTAGACAGCCATTTGTCTGAAATGGTATAACGTTCCTGCCCATGCAGGGGGTTGGACTAGAAGACCTACAAGGTCCCTTCCAACTCTGCTATTGTATTATCTTGTATTATCTAACCCCCTCCGACACTGGAAATGTCCCCACTTTCGCTCTCCCACTCAAGGGTCCGATTGGGTGGTCGCGCACGCGCACAGACACGGGTTAGATGTGTTCACACGATCCAGAGGTCTGTGGCACGGTGGAAGTGTTGGGGATATTTAGGAGACAGAAAGTTGTGCAGCTAGCGAAACATTGCTAGTAGACCCACGGATAGAGTCTCAGACACTGCTAGTAAAAACAAGTAGCTTTACTTGAGATGTAAAACTAAACTACTGCTTCACAAGCAGGGAAAGTAGACATTGAATCAAATAGAGTCCTTAACTCACAAACAATTGCTTACAGTCGCAATCCACGATTCTTCCTGGTTCAGTCAGCCAATCAGTCAGCGAGCGAGCAGAGAGAGAGAGAGAGAGCTCTCCTGGCTTCCTCTTATTGCTGAGTTAATTACAGCTGCTAATTACATTCAAACATTTAAAGTAACAAAGACCATTTGTTATCATGGCTTATTTATATTGCCTACCCAACACTAGGAGTACACTCCTAACAGGAAGCTTGCAAAGGGGATGATCTCGCCTCCCCGTAGGGATGGGCAAAAGGGGCTGGGAGGGGGAGGGATGCCCCCTTCTTAACATCTCTTTCCTCCTCCCAGGGAGCATGGCCCATACCCTTCCGGTTCCCTGCCCGGTCAAACTCGGGACGGTGAAAGTCGAGAGTCCCGAAGCACGTCTGCACGACTACGTCAAGCAAGGCAACTACGTCAAAGTGAAGAAGCTACTCAAGAAAGGTAAGTTGAGGGTGGGCGTGAGCAGGAGGGGCGGGTGTGTTTTGCGCCGTTGCTTTGCTTTCGTGTTGCGGACTTGGGGGTCAATCGGCCTAGCTCCTGTTTCCTTCTAAAGGCGTTTTGGCTAGCAAAGATTAACAAGAGTTGGAAGGGACCTTAGAGGTCAGCTAATCCAGGTGTCTGCAACCTGGGGCTCTGGAGCCGCATGGGGCTCTTTCATCCCTTTGCTGCAGCTCAAAATACACTTCACAATTGCCAATGTGCAATACTCACTGGCACACAATTTATTGAGGGTTTTCAACCCATCTTTTCCCCCGCCCCAGTGTTCAAAATGTTTTTGTGGCATGCAGAAATAAAAATCTGTTTTCTCTGCAGCGGTTCATTGATTTCATAAATGCAACACGCTATAGTGTTTTTATACTGTGGGAAGAAACGTCCTTCTGGGTTCAGTTCCAAGTGGGGAAAAAGATACTGGAAACACGGAGGCTGCTTGGAAAGATGGTTTAATGGTGGACAGGACCACATGGAAGGAAGGAAGGAAGGAAGGGAGAGATAGAGATAGAGATAGAGATAGAGATAGAGAGAGAGAGAGAGAGAGAGAGAGAGAGAGAGAGAGAGAAAGAAAGAAAGAAAGAAAGAAAGAAAGAAAGAAAGAAAGAAAGAAAGAAAGAAAGAAAGAAAGAAAGGGTTCAGTTCCAAGTGGGGAAAAAGACACTGGAAACATGGTGGCTGCTTGGAAAGATGGTTTAATGGTGGACAGGACTTCATGACTGAAGTGGGTCCTCTGCGGAGAAGGGCGGGATATAAATGTAAATAAAATAAATAAAATAAAAATAAAAAAGGGGGATCAGATGCTTCCAGATGTTGGGTGAAGAAGAAGAAAAAGAGGCAGAGATGCTGAAAGTCCCTGGTTTTATGCCCTCTCTGGCCTTTGATCTTGATCTTGCATTCTGATTGGTTTTCGGACTCCCAATAGGGCCGCACAGGGGCAACTCACTAGGCTGCGCTTTGAGTCCAAGTTTGGTTGAGCATCGCTTCTTCCCAAGTGCCTTGTGGTGAGATGGGTAAAGGGGCTAATTCTATCATGCCTTAATCTCATCACCCTGGAGCTGAAGGGGGGATCTTTGTTATGTAGAATAGACTTGCTCAGGCCTTTTTATGGCCCACAGACAAAGGTGGGCTATTAAGAGTGAACCTGCTTCCTGCCTCAAAACACGTTTCTCCATTTCTGATGCAGGGAAATATAATATTGTGCCTTTTTCAATATTTCCCAGGATATTTCATTTCTCTACGAGAATGTATTGTAGGAAGTTTTTTAACTTCCTACAATACATAGCATAAAGGTAAAAAACATAATATGTGCAGTGCACTGGTGGGTTTCTGCAGGCTCGCACCTACTCGCGAGAGCCGGTTGGTGAAATTTAGAGAACCGGTGAGAGGGGGTTCCACCGGCGTACCTGGAAATAAATCTGGCCCGCCGCTGCCAGTGACCCAACGGGAAGGAAAGGAAACGAAAGGAGGAAGGAAGGAAGGAAGGAAGGAAGGAAGGAAGGAAGGAAGGAAAGAAAGAATTAATTTATCATCACAATTGAGTCCAAAATTTTGGTTGCTAAGCAAGAGCGTTGTTAAATGAGTTTCACCACATTTTAAAAGATGGCCACTCCCACCCGGTCACATGGCTGCCAAGTCACGCCCACAAAATAGGCCACACCTACAGAGTAGGTTCTAAAAAATTTGAAGGGTTGCCTTTCCTGATCCCAAGTGCAAATCCCAGAACTGCACCAAATCGTGCCTCTTCTTATTTGCAATGTTTGCAAAACTTATTTACAAAGTTTGCAAAAGGTATTTGCAAAAGACTACAATTTCAAGACGTTCCTTTGCAATAGCCTCCCGCATGGGAGGCATTGAAGCGAGTTAAGGAAGCTCCGCCCCTAGGTGACACCTGATTGGTTGTCCCGGTTCCCCGATGCAAATCTAAAAAGCAGGAGGGCTTATGGGTTCGCTCCTAAACCAACAACATATGACCCCGGAACAGTATTTTTCAGAATAAATCCCGCGGGGAATGTTAGAAATGTATTACTGCAGAGGAAAGGGAAACCGCGATGCAGCAATTGTGATCAGCGAGGCGGTCGCTGTGACCTAAAGAGCCGTCGCTGCGGGTGAGGCCGTGGAAGCGCCGGAACACTCGTTAAGACTATACTTTCAGGGATCATTTCTATAGTATCCAACTAGAGAGATGCACTCGAAAGTGATAAGTCCGAGCAAGCCACGAGGAGGAGGCGTAGTGTTTTCTCCTGAGCGCGAAGCCAGCAGGCGGTGCTACTTTCATGTGGCTGCCGCCTGCTATTGATGACCGTTCCGCCTCTCCCTTGTGGAGAGGTTGGAGGGAGAGAACACAGTCTGAGTGGTTTGCTCACATCCCCACCCCTTTTTAATCGGAGTTTAATAATAGACGATGTCTTGAAGTCGACATTTATGCTTTAAGTAACGGGAAACCCGCTTATCTTAGTTACTTCTCTCTGGATAGCTTCATCGATGACTTTCCGGCCAAGCCTCAAACATAGTAAGAGTCTTAGTCCCTCTTTAGCTATGAGATTTTGGACCAATCACCGACATATTAAAGATATTTAATCCCACTTTAGCCATTAAATCTAATTGGTGATTTTTCAGCCAATCGCCAGCAGATTGATTTCTAATCCCGCCTTAAGACCAACTGGGTAACTCTGGGCCAATCACTAGGAGCCTGTGAGTTCCCTCCTTAGGCATGAAAACTGTGATTGGGTAATTTTGAGTCAATCACCAGGAGACTCTGCGTTCCCCACCCCTTTTTTTTTAACAGTGAAATGAAAGTGTTGTTCTGTAGCAATCTCACGCATGCTTGTTCTACGATCGGTTTCCGCCCTCGCGTTCCCACGCTCTTAATATTTGCGTGTTCCGAATGAAGAAAGCAAGCGGCGGTTTGCAAGTGTTGGCGTTAATGTTCCTTAACATTGCCTGTGCGGATTGCCCTTCTTTTTATAAGCGATTCCATCATTTTAACGTATTCAACCTGGACGCAGACCTTTGCAATCGTTCAGGGCAAATCCAGTTTTCCAACCGGGGATTTTTAACCTTTGCAATTTTTTAAGAGGCTGGGACTTCCGCATCCGGTAGGCTGGCTTAGAGGATTCTGGGAGTTGATGTCCACACGTGTTAAAAGTTTTGACATCCGAGAAACTGAACATGTGCTTCCAGGTTCTGCTAACCCAGGGGTCTGCAAAGTCGGCTCTTTTAAGACTGGTGGACTTCAACTCCCAGAGTTCCCCAGCCAGCATAGCATAGCTGGCTGGGGAATTCTGGGAGTTGAAGTCCACCAGTTTCAAAAGAGCCGACTTTGCAGACCTCTGTCCTAACCCATTCACATATTCACCATCCAGGTCTTATGAGTTTTAAGAATTTTTAAAAAGAATGCAGGAATTTAATTCATAGTCCAGTGCTTAAGAATTGTAAGGATTCTTAAAGATTTAAGAATTTAAATTTCTTAAAGAATTTTCTATGGGGATCATCATTCTTCTGTTTTAGCAATTCTTTAACACGTACCTTTTTATGTCTTTCTATGCACACTGAGAGCATCTACACCAAAGACAAATTCCTTGTGTGTCCAATCACACTTGGCCAATACAGAATTCCATTCCTTTCCTTTATTTTTTATTTTATATTATTTTATTTTATTTTTTATTTTTTATTATTTTTATTTTATTTTTTACTGTTTTATTTTTTTATATTTTATTTTAAATTGTTTATTGTGTAAATCGGCACAACCCAGTGCATTCATTCAGTGGAAGCAAAGTTTCATAGGATATTTTTAACCTCTGCAACTTTTAAGATATTGGGACTTCCACTCCCAGGATGCTGAATAGAGGATTCTGGGAGATGAAGTCCACAGGTGTTAAAAGTTCTGAAGTCCAAGAAACTGTTAACATGTGCTTCTAGGTTCTGCTAATGGGTCCCTCATTCGCATATTCACAGTCCAGGTCACCAGAAATTTAAGAATTCTTTAAGAATTTAAATTTCTACAGAATTTTCTGGGAGGATTACAATACAATACAATACAATAGCAGAGTTGGAAGGGACCTTGTAGGTCTTCTAGTCCAACCCCCTGCGTGGGCAGGAACCTTATACCATTTCAGACAAATGGCTATCCAACATCTTTTTAAAGACTTCCAGGGTTGGGGCATTCACAACTTCTGGAGGCAAGCTGTTCCAGAGGTTAATTGTTCTTATTGTCAGGAAATTTCTCCTTAGTTCTAAGTTGCTTCTCTCCTTGATTAGTTTCCACCCATTGCTTCTTGTCCTGCCCCCAGGTGCCTTGGAGAAAAGTTTGATTCCCTCTTCTTTGTGGCACCCTCTGAGATATCGGAACACTGCTATCATGTCTCCCCTGGTCCTTCTCTTCATCAAACTAGACATACCCAGCTCCTGCAGCCGTTCTTCATATGTCTTAGTCTCCAGTCCTCTAATCATCTTGGTTGCTCTTCTCTGCACTCTTTCCAGAGTCTCCACGTCTTTTCTACATCGTGGCGACCAAAACTGTATGCAGTATTCCAAGTGTGGCCTTACCAAGGCACTATACAGTGGCATTAACACTTCACGTGATCTAGATTCTATCCCTCTGTTGATGCAGCCTAGAACTGTGTTGGCTTTTTTGGCAGCTGCTGCACACTGCTGGCTCATATTTAAATGGTTGTCCACTAGGATTCCAAGATCCCTCTCACAGTTGCTACTATTGAGCAAGGTACCACCTATACTGTACTTGTGCATTTTGTTTTTCTTGCCTATATGTAGGACCTTACTTTTTTCACAATTGAATTTCATTTTATTAGACAGTGCCCAATGTTCAAGTTTGTCTAGATCCTTCTGTATCTTAAGCCTATCTTCTGGAGTGTTGGCTATTCCTGCCAGCTTGGTGTCGTCTGCGAATTTGATGAGTTCCCCATTTATCCCCTCATCCAAATCGTTGATGAAGATGTTAAAGAGTACTGGGCCTAAAACAGAGCCTTGGGGGACTCCACTGCATACTTCCTTCCATGTAGATGCAGTTCCATTGAGGACTACACGTTGAGTGCGGTTGGTCAGCCAGTTGCAAATCCATTTGGTGGTGCTGCTGTCTAACCCACAATTTTCTACTTTATCTAATAGTAGGTTATGGTCTACTTTATCAAATGCCTTACTGAAGTCCAGGTAAATTATATCAACAGCATTCCTCTGGTCCACTGATTTTGTCACTTTGTCAAAGAATTCAATTAGATTCGTCTGGCATGATCTGTTTTTGACAAACCCATGTTGGCTTTTGGCTATTACTTTGTTTGCTTCTAGGTGTTCACTTATTTGTTGTTTAATTATCTTTTCCAGAATCTTTCCTGGTATTGAGGTCAGGCTGATGGGTCTATAGATTCCTGGATCTGTTTTTTTCCCTTTTTTGAAGATGGGAACCACATCTGCTCTTTTCCAGTCTTCTGGCAGTTCCCCGGTGCTCCAGGATCTCTGAAAGATATAGTTCAGTGGTTCTGAGATCTCGTCTGCCAGTTCCAAAACAGAGCCTTGGGGGACTCCACTGCATACTTCCTTCCATGTAGATGCAGTTCCATTGAGGACTACATGTTGAGTGCGGTTGGTCAGCCAGTTGCGAATCCATCTGGTGGTGATGCTGTCTAACCCACATTTTTCTACTTTATCTAATAGGTTATGGTCTACTTTATCAACTTTATCTACTTTATTATCGTTCCTTTTCTCTTATTGTTGCAGGAAAAAACGAGACTTGGACTTCACAAAATCAGGAAAAGTTTATTATGGCTGCCAGGTTCAGAAAGCTAGTCAAAAGCCAGCATGCAAAGTTCTGAATGGTCTCTCCATAGCACACATGCATTCTTATAGTTCAGGAAAAACAACTTTTTTATCATGGAAATTCTTACTCTTTTTCTGATTGGATACGTAATTGTTATCACAAAAGAAAAAACCACAAGCACATCCTGTTATCTCTAGGCATCGAGCTGTTTCTATCTTGTTTAGCTTTTCTAAGCTGAACTTCTGGCTTTTGTGTTTAAACCCTTTGTCTGACTTGCAAGGGGCCTACCAATCGATCTCAACCTATTTACAAAGCAGGTGTTTGCGGTTTGACATTTCCTGAGTTGGAGCTGCCTGTCTCAAAGATGCTTTTTGTACCTTACAAAGCATAAAAAGTAAAAACGACTAAAGATCATCTAGTCTGACCCCGGCTCATCTCACTCTTATGTCTAAAAATCGCTTTATGCCCTGCCTCGTTATAGCAGTGTGTTAATTCAGTGGAAGCGAAGTTTCACAAGACATTTTGGGAAACGATATTTTTATCCTCTGCAACTTTTAAGATGTTGGGACTTCCACTCCCAGAGTTCTGGGTGCTGACTAGGGGATTCTGGGAGTGGAAGTCCACATATGTTGCTAAGTTTGAGAAATTGTTCCGTGTGCTCCCAAGATCTTCTGATGGGTCCCTCATTCACACATTCGTAGTCTAGGTCTGTTGCAGAAAATCAGGAGACTCGGAGAACGAGATAAGCCTTTTATTTTTGGCCAAAGGTCCGAGCAGAAATAAGTTTTGCTAACACCCGGACAAAGATCCATAGAAAAAGCAGGTTCTTATATATCTTTCAAAGAGCAGTTTTGAACACGGAAATACCTAAACCATTCCTATTGGTTACCTTGAGGATAGTAAGTAAGGAGTTGGGGTCTTTACTTCTTTTGTCTTGAGCCAAACGTGTTTCTAAGTGAACTTTAACTGAACCTTGTGGTTTTGTAAGAACTGTTGAACTCTGCGGTTAGGCATACATTTCCCTTATTTTGCAAGGAGTAACGGGCTATGTCGCCTTTTAATATAGAAGTAAAAGGGTCCCTAAGAGGCTCTCTAGCCTGACCCAGTAGGTTTCACATTTAATGTCCAAATCTCACTTTACGTCCTGCCTTAGGTCAGCAGAGAGACTCAAAAATCACCTTCTAGGCAGAACCAGTTCTTTGGAATGAAGGCAGTCCTCGACTTATGACAGTTCATTTTGTGACCGTTCAAAGTTACGACGGCACCGAAAAATGTGACTTACGACCATGCTTCATACTTAGAACCATTGCAGCATCTGCATGGTCACGTGACCAGAATTCCGATGCTTGGCCAGTGACCCGTATTTATGACGGTTGCCGTGTCTCAGGGTCATACAGGTAGGTAGTCCTGCAGTTAACAACCACAATTGAGCCCAAAATAATGTACGCCCCGAAGTGAGCGAGGACATTTGTTAAGCGAGTTTGCCCCATTTGACGACTTTTCTTGCCACCGTTGTTAAGTGAATCATTGCATTTGGTAAGTTAGGAACAGTGTCGTTAAGTGAATCTGGCTTCCTCATTGACTTTATGCATCAGAAGGTCTAAAAAAGGGATCACAGGACCTCGGGATACTGTGACCGTCATAAATATGAGTCAGTTGCCAAAGTGTCTGAATTTTGATCACTTGACTCGGGTTGGGGTGTGTGTGGGATGGTACAATGGCTGTAAGTTTGAAAGATGGTCGTAAGTCACTTTTTTCAGTGCCGTCGTAACTTTGAACGGTCGCTAAATGAAGTGTTGTAAGCCGAGGGCTGTTTGGCGAAGTCTCCATTCATCGTATCTCCTTTTTGCATTAAGCTACACCACATGTTTGCAAAGCAGCTGCCCTGTTCCCTGATGCAAATCAAGAACCAGGGGGATTATGGGTATTGCATGGATGGCAAACTATATATGCTCTGGAACAGTATTTCTCTACATAAATTCTCCGGCATCTCCAAAATTGGTTACTGGCTGTGGAGGAAACGAAGGCCACAAAGCAGAATTTGTGATTAGGGAGGCGGTCGCTATGACCTGAGGGGTAGTGGCGGCAGGTGAGGCCGTGGAAGCGCTGGAGGATTGATTAAGACTATACTTTCAGGGATCATTTCTATAGTATCCAACTAGAGAAATGCACTCGAAAGTGATAAGTCCGAGCAAGCCACGAGGAGGAGCTGTAGTGTTCTCTCCTGAGCGTGAAAACAACAAGTGGTGCTACTTTCATGTGGCTGCTGCCTGCTATTGATGACCGTTCTTCCTCTCCCTTGTGGAGAGGTTGGAGGGAGAGAACGCAGTCTGAGTGGTTTGCTCACTCACCCACCCCTTTTGTAACTGAGTGAAATGAAAGGAAAGTGTTGGTCTGCAGTATTTTTGAGCGTGCATGGTGGTTCTGCCATAGCTTTCTGTTGTATCGTCTATCTCTTCTGCCTGCATGACTGTTTAATTTATCTACTGTATTTTTGGGAGTATAAGTCGCACCTTTTTGGAGAGGGAAATAGGAGGATAAAAAAGTCTGCTTACCAGGTATTCATCTGGCTAATGTCCTTAGTCTGTTTAGCCTCAGGACATAATTTTGCTTGTTTTCAGAGTGCACGCTTTTTATCCCCCGGGTTTCCAAGTGAAACCTCTTGTCTGTCTGGCTGCTTGTCTGTCTGTCTATTAGGCCACACTTGGAATAAAATAAAATAAAAATAAATAATTTAATTTGTAAACCGCTCTCTCCCCCCGAAGGGACTCGAGGCGGTGCACAGGGAATTAAAAATACATATACAAACAACAAACATTATAATACAATTTAAAATGAATTAAACCTAGACCCTGCGCTAAAATCCCAAACTAACTAAAACTAATACCCCTAAAAATCGCTAATAAAACAGTTTGAAATATTCAGCTAGAGGTAAATGGGTCAATTAACCCAAGCCGGCCAGGCAGAAGAAGTGAGTTTTTAGTTTTTGACGGAAGGAGCGGAGGTCCGTACTTGTTCTAAGGTCAGGGGGAAGGTCGTTCCAGAGGGTCGGGCCCGCCACAGAGAAGGCCCTTCCCCTGGGCGTCGCCCGCTGGCATAGCGTAGTGGACGGCACCCGGAGAAGTCCCTCTCTGTGGGAGCGAATCGGCCGAAGGGATGTATGGGGCAGGATGCGATCCCGCAAATACTGAATACCGCATTCAGTTTTGGTTGCCACAATGTGGAGACTCTACAAAGAGTGCAGAGAAGAGCAAAAAAGAGGATTAGGGAACTGGAGACTAAAACATATGAAGAACAGTTGCAGGAACTGGGTTGGTCTAGTTTAATGAAAAGAAGGACCAGGGGAGACATGATAGAAGTCTTCCAATATCTCAGGGGTTGCCCCAAAGAAGAGGGAGTCAAATTATTCTCCAAAGCACCTGAGGGCAGGACAAGAAGCAATGGGTGGAAACTAATCAAGGAGAAAAGAACTGATGAAAAATTTCCTGACAGTTGGAAAAATTAATCAGTGGAACAGAAGTTGCCTTCAGAAGTTATGAATGCCCCAACACTGCAAGTCTTTAAGAAGATGTTGGATAACCATTTGTCTGAAACGGTATTGGATTTCCTGTCTAGGCAGGGGGTTGGACTAGAAGACCTCCAAGGTCCCTTCCCACTCTGTTATTCTGTTCTGTTTTGTTCTGACACACACACACACACACGGTGGGTTTCTACCAGTTCAGACCGGTTCAGCAGAACTCAAAGTGGTTCAACAGCCTGGGTTGCTGGCCCACGCCTGCTATGCCCCCAAACCAGTTCTCCGTAGGTGCCGCCATCTTTTTTGCTTCTGCGCATGCACTTGAAACACGTCTGCAGGGCGCACCTACGAGCCAGTGGTGGGTTTCAAATTTTTTTAGAACCTACTCTCTAGGTGTGGCCTATTTTGTGGGCGTGGCTTGGCAGTCATGTGACAGGGTGGGAGTGGCCAACATGTAAAATGTGAATCTCATTTAACAACGCTCTTGCTTAGCAACCAAAATTTTGGGCTCAATTGCGATGATAAATTCTTCCTTTCTTTCCTTTCTTTCCTTTCTGCCTTCCTTTCCTTCCCATTGGGTTACTGGCAGCGGCGGGCCAGATTTACTTCCAGGTACGCCGGTGGAACCCCCTCTCACCGGCTCTCTAAATTTCACCATCCGGCTCTTGCGAGTAGGTGCAAGCCTGCAGAAACCCACCACTGCTACGAGCAAACCGGCAGTAGTGGCTGTCGGAACTCACCTCTGATATACATACTTCGCTGGCCTGCATTAACCAGAGAAATAGAAGTGCCAAAGTTTGAATCCAAAGCTGGCCTAAAGAGGGAGTGGCCTTTAGGGCCCATTTTCCATCCCAAAGTCTTTCCGTCGTTGGTTCGGAAGAGTGGCAGCTCGTCTCGCCTTGATTGACAAGCCTGGGAACTCTTGATTGGATTTGGGGGAGCGGTTTCCTGTGTGCTCAGGACTTAGCTTCTTTAGGCTGGTTCTATTGACCTCTTTCCTTTGTCCGCTTCAAAACTCTTGATTGGATTTACAATACAATACAATACAATAGCAGAGTTGGAAGGGACCTTTTAGGTCTTCTACTCCAACCCCCTGCGTGGGCAGGAACCTTATACCATTTCAGACAAATGGCTATCCAACATCTACTTAAAGACTTCCAGGGTTGGGGCATTCACAACTTCTGGAGGCAACTTCTGTTCCACTGATTAATTGTTCTAACTGTCAGGAAATTTCTCCTTAGTTCTAAGTTGCTTCTCTCCTTCATTAGTTTCCACCCATTGCTTCTTGTCCTGCCCCCAGGTGCCTTGGAGAATAGTTTGACTCCCTCTTCTTTGTGGCAGCTTCTGAGATATCGGAACACTGCTGTCATGTCTCCCCTGGTCCTTCTCTTCATCAAACTAGACATACCCAGTTCCTGCAGCCTCCAGTCCCCTAATCATCTTGGTTGCTCTTCTCTGCACTCTTTCCAGAGTCTCCACGTCTTTTCTACGTCGTGGCGACCAAAACTGTATGCAGTATTCCAAGTGTTTGGGGGAGAGGTTTCCTGTGTGCTCAGGACTTAGCTTCTTAGGCTGGTTCTATTGACCTCTTTCCTTTGTCCGCTTCAAAAACTTGGCTCTCTTCTTCTCTATCTCCATTGTTATCTGTCCCCTAAAGCAGGGGTCGCCAATCTTGGCAACTTTGAGCCTGCAGGACTTGAACGGCTGTAGAATTCTGGGAGTTGAAGTCCTCCAGGCTCAAAGTTGCCCAGGTTGAAGACCCCTGTCCTATGTGCTCTCTACATGGGGCTCCCCTTGAGGTGCATCCGGAGGCTCCAGTTAGTGCAGAATGCGGCCGTGCGGGGGATTCTGGGAGCATCTCAAAGCTCCCACGGAACGCCTCTCCTGCGCGAGCTGCACTGGCTGCCGGTGGCCTTCCGGGTGCGCTTCAAGGTGCTTGTTACCATCTTCAAATCGCTCCATGGCTCGGGGCCTAGTTATTTGCGGGACCGTCTCCTGCCGCACACCTCCCACCGACCAATCCGCTCCCATAGGGAGGGCCTCCTCAGGGTGCCAACCGCCGGTCAATGCCGGCTAGCGGTGCCCAGGCCATCCCTCTGGAACGACCTACCCCCCGAACTTCGCACTATCACGGACCTTCTCCTCTTTCGCCGCTCACTTAAGACGTATCTTTTCCAGCAAGCCGGTCTAGCTTAGAGCTAGAGCTCAGACATGACACCATCTTAGCCAATAAGTAAATGGATTTTAGAATTTTAATGGGAATATTTTAGCACAGGTTCTATGTTTAATTGCATTTTAGATATTACTATTGTGTTTATTGTTTATTTATGTATTGTTTATTGTATTGATTTTTTAATTCCCTGTGCACCGCCCTGAGTCCATCTTGATGGAGAAGGAGCGGTATATAAATCAAATAAAACTAAAACTAAACTCTGCCCCTTGGTCCATCCTTCCAATCAGCTTTAGACACGGCAGCTTCAATCTACTATTCTCCCAAAACTCTTTTGGGGCGACAGCTGTGCGCGGTGCTTTATTGTCTTTAAAAATCCTCTGAGTTTTGATCCTGTGACCCTGGGGTGATGCGACGGTGGCAAGTTTTCAAGATGGTTGTAAGTCACTTTTTCCCAGTGCGCTTTGAACGGTCACTAAATTTATTTATTTATTTATTATTTACACTTATATACCGCCCTATCTCCCGAAGGACTCAGGGCGGTGCCCAGAGGAATAAAAAGTAGTAAATGGCAATATAAAAATTAAAAATAGATTAAATACTAAATCTGTGCTAAAAACATGGTTAAAAGCAAGTAAAAATTATAAAATTGTTTTAACATTGGGACTATGAACTGTTGTTAAGTCGAGGGCTGCCTCTGTATTTTTTGGGGGAGGGGCAAGTCTCCATTAATCAGATCCCCTTGTGGCCTTAATTGAGCCCAAAATAATATATGTTGCGAAGTGATTGAGAAAACATTTGTTAAGCGAATTCGGCCCATTTGACGACTTTTCTTGCCACCGTTGTTAAGTGAATCATTGCATTTGTTAAGTTAGGAACAGTGTCGTTAAGTGAATCTGGCTTTCTCATTGACTTTGCACATCAGAAGGTCTAAAAAAAGGGGATCACAGGACCTCGGGATACTGTGACCGTCATAAATATGAGTCGGTTGCCAAAGCATCTGAATTTTGATCACTTGACGCTGGCCAGGGGTGGGGGGGTGGGATGCTACAATGGCTGTAAGTTTGAAAGATGGTTGTAAGTCACTTTTTTCAGTGCCGTCGTAACTTTGAACGGTCACTAAATGAAGTGTTGTAAGTCGAGGGCTGTTTGGTGAAGTCTCCATTCATCGTAGCTCCTTGTTGCATTAAGCTACACCACATGTTTGCAAAGCAGCTGCCCTGTTCCCTGATGCAAATGGAGAACCAGGGGGATTATGGGTAATTTGCATGTTTGCAAAGCAGCTGCCTTGTTCCAGGGGGATTATGGGTATTGCGTGGATTGCTAACCATATACGCTCCGGAGCAGTATTTTTCTACATAAATTCTCCGGCATTTCTGAAATTTATTACTGGCTGTGGAGGAAAACCAAGGCCACAAAGCAGAATTTGTGGTTAGGGAGGCGGTCGCTGTGACCTGAGGGGCAGCGGCTGCATGTGAGGCCGTGGAAGCGCTGGAGGATTGATTAAGACTATACTTTCAGGGATCATTTCTATAGTATCCGACTAGAGAAATGCACTCGAAAGTGATAAGTCCGAGCAAGCCACGAGGAGGAGCTGTAGTGTTCTCTCCTGAGCGTGAAAACAACAAGTGGTGCTACTTTCATGTGGCTGCCGCCTGCTATTGATGACCGTTCTGCCTCTTCCTTGTGGAGAGGTTGGAGGGAGAGAACGCAGTCTGAGTGGTTTGCTCACTTCCCCACCCCTTTTTAATCAGAGTTTAATCATAGACGATCTCTTGAAGTCCACATTTATGTTTTAAGTAACGGGAAACCCACTTATCTTGGTTACTGCTCTCTAGGTAGCTTCATCAATGCCCCATACCTCCCACCCACCTTCTGAGGTGCCCAGGGGTAGGGCCTTCTCTGTGGCAGGGCCAGCCCTCTGGAACGACCTACCCCCCAAACTTCGGACTATCACAGACCTTCCCCTCTTTTGCCGTTCACTTAAGACGTATCTTTCACTTAAGATGTATCTTTTCCATCAAGCCGGTCTAGCTTAGAGCTCTGATATAATTTCATTGTAATTTTATTTTATTACAATGACGAAGATTATTATTATTATTATTATAATTCAATTTTAGCCAATGAGTAAATGTATTTTAGAATTTTAATGGGATGTTTTGCACAGGTCCTTAGTTTAATTTATTTTAGACATTATTCTGTATTTATTGTTATTCATTGATTTTAACTCCCTGTACACCGCCCTGGGTCCATTTCGATGGAGAAGGAGCGGTTATATACATCGAAATAAAATAAAAAAATTAAAAAAAATAGTTACACTGGCAACAAAAATGTGACTTATGACCGTTTCCCCCACTTACGACCTTTGTAGCATTCCCCATAATCACATGATCAAAATTCAGATGCAAGGCAACTGGTTCATGCTTATAACCGATGGTTGCGGTGTCCAGAGGATCATGCGATCCCCTTTTACGACCTTCTGACAAGCAACGTCAATCCTGCAGCCAGATTCCACTTAACTACTGAGTTACTAACTTAAATCGATTCACTTAATGGCTGTGGCAAGAAAGGTTGTAAAATGGGGCAACGCTCGCTGAACAAATGTTTCACTCGACAACAGGTAGTCCTCGACTTACAGCAACTTGTTTAGTGGCCATTCAAAGTTACACCGGCACTGAAAAAAGCAACTTACGACCGTGTTTCACGTGTACGACCGTTGCAGAATCCCCATGGTCACGTGATCAAAATTCAGATGCTTGACAACCGCCCCATATTTATGATGGTTGCCGTGTCCCAGGATCGTGTGATCCCATTTTGCGCTCTCTCCAAAAGCAAAGTCAATGTGGAAGCCTGATTCACTTAACAACCATATTACAAACTTAACAACTGCAGTGATTCACTTAACCACTGT
Organism: Rhabdophis nuchalis; assembly: GCA_039707465.1. NCBI lineage: Eukaryota > Metazoa > Chordata > Lepidosauria > Squamata > Natricidae > Rhabdophis > Rhabdophis nuchalis. The sequence goes on from CM077643.1 coordinate 403,894,984, forward strand.
GGCAAAAAAGGTCGTAAAATGGGGCAAATCTCACTTAACATATGTCTGACCCAGTACCACACCAAAACCATGCCAACCTGTGAGGTTGGTTGTACCACGGAAGGATTTCGTTTAGTGTTCACACCCCCGTGTTCATAAACACTCGTCTTTATTTCCTACTAGCCGATAACCCGGCATTACCCGGGTATTTATTTATAGGGGAAAATGTCCAGACCAAACATCATTTTTAATGTTACATTTTCCCCCTCACCAGAGGGAGCCCCCTTGTGGAGTACTGTGAAGCTGTTACCCTGGCAACTCCACTGCGCTGCAAAGTAGAAGCCATTTTACAGCACAACAGGCTGCATCTTAGCAGAACACCCCCCCCAAGGGGTGTTAGGGGTGTCTTACCCCCACAGTATTTGTTTCCAGAGAGTAAGTCATCTGTTGTATCAAGTGTGGTTGAAATTGCTTAAGGCGTTCCAGAGTTATGCTGGAACACACACACAGCCATTTTGATATATATATAAGAAAGAAGAAGATCTAGCAGCGGGTTTAAACCAACAGAAAGGATTTATTTTTTAATTTAGCCAGTGCTTGACTTAACAACCACAATTGAGCGCACAAATTCTGCTGTTAAGCAAGACAGTTGTACAGTGAGTTTTGTCCCATTTTACGACCTTTCTTGCCACACTTGTTAAATGAACCATTGCCGTTTTGAAGTCAGTTACCCAGTTGTCAAATGAATCTGGCTTCCTCATTCATTGACTTCGACTGTCAGAAGGTCACAAAAGACGATCACGTCGTGACCCCCAGGACACTGCAACCGTCGTAAGTATGAGTCAGTTTCCAAACATGTAAATTTTGATCTATTTCGATCACAGGGCGGCTGCAACCACGTCTAAGTGTGAAATAGTGCCACAATTCACTTTTTCCGTTGCTAGTGTGATTTCAAATGGTCACTAAACAAATGGTTGGAAGTCAAGTACTACTTATAGTATTTGTTAGCTGGAGAAAGTAATACAAGATTCAGAGTTCAATTCCGCAGGGTAAGCTTAAGGCACCATTTCTCAACCACCACAACTTTTTTTTAAATAATGTTTTATTAGATAAACATTAAAAACATTGGACATAGTGGGACATTTCTGGCGTAAATGTTTCCTTATAGTGATTACCGTATTTTTCAGAGTATAAGACGCACCTTTTTTTCCTCTGAAAAGAGGCTGAAAATCTGGGTGTGTCTTACACACCGAATAACATATTTTTTTGCCTCCCGAAACCTCACCCCCTTCACCAAAATGGCTGTGCGTAGCATTTAGGAGGCTTCCAGAGAGCTCCTGGAGGCTGGGGAGGGCAGAAATGAGCCCCCAGCCCCCAGCAGCACTCTATAAGCCTCCATAAGGCTATGCTTGCAATTTTTTTGACCTAAAAATGGCCTGTTGTCGCGAAAAACAGGCCGGTTTTTTGCTCATGTTGTCTCCAGAAGTTATGAATGCCCCAACACTGCAAGTCTTCAAGAAGATGTTGGTTTCCTGCCTAGGCAGGGAGTTGGACTAGATGACCTCCAAGGTCCCTTCAAACTCTGCTATTGTATTATATAACCAGTTAAATATGAGTCCAGCAGTGTGCAGCGGCAGCCAATAAAGCCACTGCAATCCTAAACTGCATTAACAGAGGGATACAGTCAAGATCAAGGGAGGTACTAAGACCACTCAATAAACCCTTAGTAAGGCCACACCTAGAGTCCTGCATCCAGTTTTGGTCACCACAGTATAAATAAAGATGTGGAGACTCTAGAAAGAGTGCAGAGAAGAGGAACCAGGGTGATGAGGGGACTGGAGGCTAAAACACACGATGAACGGTTGCAGGAACTGGGCCTGGCTAGTCTAGGGAAGAGAAGGACCAGGGGAGACAAGAGAGCATCTTCCAATGTTTGAGGGGCTGCCACAGACAGGAATGGATCGAGCTATTCTCCAAAGCACCTGAAGGCCAGACAAGGAAGAATGGATGGAAACTGACCAAGGAGAGATTCGACCTGGAAATAAGGAGAAATTTTCTGACTGTGAGAATAACCAACCCATGGAACAGAAGTTGCCTTCAGAAGTTGTGAGAGCTCCATCACTGGAAGCTTTGAAGAGGAAAATGGACTGCCAGCTGTCAGAAATGGTGGTGGGGTTGAACTAGATGACCTACAAGGTCCTTTTCTTCTGTTACTTCAATTTGAAGAAGCCATAATTAGCCATATCCAAAGTTACACTATAATCCATGATGTTAAATGAAGATCAAAGCCAATGAAGGTTTTAAGGAGTTTGGAAATTAAAATGTAGTATATTTGCAAAGGGATGCGGTGGCTCAGTAGCTGAGATGCTGAGCTTGTTCAGAAGGTCGGCAATCGAGCAGTTCAAATCCCTAGTGCCACATAACGGAGTGAGCTTCCAGCTTCTGCCAACCTAGCAATTCCAAAGCATGTAAAAAATACAAGTAGAAAAATAGGAATCACCTTTAGTGGGAAGGTCACAGCACTCCATGCGCCTTCGGCGTTGAGTCATGCTGGCCACATGACGATGGAGACATCTTCAGACAGCACTGGCTCTTCGGCTTTGAAACAGAGATGAGCACTGCTCCCTAGCACATAGAACGACTAGCACATATTTACCTATTTACAGTTGGCTTTGCAATCATAGGATACACATTGATTTACTTATTAAATTTACATGCAGCCCATCTCACTACCCAAGCAATTAGAATAACAGAGTTGGAAGGGACCTTGGAGGTCTTCTAGTCCAACCCCCTGCCTAGGCAGGAAACCCTACACCACTTCAGACAAATGGTTGTCCAACATCTTCTTAAAAACTTCCAGGGTTTTTTTTAGCATTCCCAACTTCTGGAGGCAAGTAGTTCCACTGATTAATTGTTCCCACTGTTTGGCATTCCTACAGAATAAAAGCAAATGATAATATATATATATATATATATAAATTAACACCACTTTGATCAAAATTGTACCACGGTTGGAAGGCTTTGCAATCCTGTGTCACAAGTTAAGGAGCATTTATTCAAAAAAAAACCAAACATGTGCCTTGCTATATTTAGCAACTAAAACGGATAGTAGCTTGTTCTGAGTAAGGAAGCAGCCACAGGTCCCATATGAAAGAAATTCTCTTCTCATCTGCAGCCATTCGGCAGTGAAATAGTTAATAGCTCTTTCAAGAGGAGTGACGCCTTGCAGGACCCGCCTATTCCGGTCGCGGTTGCGTTGAGCCCTTGAGCAAAAAAGCGTGATTGGTTGTCCCGTTCCCTGATGCAAATCTAAACCCAGGGGGTTTATGGGTTCGCTCGTTTGACTAAAAATATACGCTCTGGGAAATAAGTATCTTCGTAAATAAATCAATCGTGTCTTTTCGAATTTGTTTTTGCGGAAGAAACTAGAAGCCGTGTTTGTGGTTAGGGAGGCGGTCGCTGTCACTTTAAAAGCCCTCGCTGCGGGTGAGGCCATGGAAGCGCCGGAACACTCGTTAAGACTATACTTTCAGGGATCATTTCTATAGTATCCAACTAGAGAGATGCACTCGAAAGTGATAAGTCCGAGCAAGCCACGAGGAGGAGGCGTAGTGTTTTCTCCTGAGCGCGAAGCCAGCAGGCGGTGCTACTTTCATGTGGCTGCCGCCTGCTATTGATGACCGTTCCGCCTCTCCCTTGTGGAGAGGTTGGAGGGAGAGAACACAGTCTGAGTGGTTTGCTCACATCCCCACCCCTTTTTAATCAGAGTTTAATAATAGACGATCTCTGGAAGTCGACATTTATATTTTAAGTAACGGGAAACCCGCTTATCTTAGTTACTTCTCTCTAGATAGCTTCATCGATGACTTTCCGGCCAAGCCTCAGACATAGTAAGAGTCTTAGTCCCACCTTAGCTATGAGATTTTGGACCAATCACCGACATAGTAAAGATCTCTAGTCCCACTTTAGCCATTAAATCTAATTGGTGAATTTTGAGCCAATCGCCCGCAGATTGATTTCTAATCCCGCCCTAACACCAACTGGGTAACTCTGGGCCAATCACTAGGAGCCTGTGAGTTCCCTCCTTAGGCATGAAAACTGTGATTGGGTAATTTTGAGTCAATCACCAGGAGACTGCGTTCTAGTCCCTCTTTAGGCATGAAAGCTGACTGGGTCACTTTGGGGCCAGTTCTCTTCAGCCGAAGCCACCTCACAGGGTTGTTGTGGGGGGAAATTGCAAGAGGGAAATAAGTTAGCAGGTTGTACACACAAAATGCTGAGTTTTGAGTAGGTTAGTTTTGTAATCTTTGTCATTCAGCTGGCTGGACTTCTGTATTTCTCTTAATAGTAAATTATTTAATCTACGTAGCAATTTATTATTTTTCCCTGTGAAATGCCAATTCTGAGCTATATTTCTAACTAGCTGGATACTCGTGCTTCGTGATGAAACTGTGTGATCGGGCAATGGAGGAGAACTCGGATTCATTCAGGTTCAATCTGTTGGCTCAGTAGTGGTCGGTGATTGAAACACATAAGGGAATATCGCTCCTGCTGTGCCTTGAGTCCGGAAGAAGCTCCATAGGTGGAAGGCATAGAGATCTTGCTGATGTACCGACGTGTAGTACTCATAAGGAGCCCCAGACCACTCCTGAGTGAAGGAGTGGAATGTCTGCCAGTTTGAACTGACGTAACGAAACGTGAGGCAACTGGCAGTTGGAACAGAGTTCTTTTCAGGTGGGGAGGGGGAGTAGAATCATTAGCGTCGTTAGCATGTTAATTATTGTATAAGAAATACTAATGATCTAATGGTCATTTCGAAAAATTACAACAGTCTCCTGGTGACTTGCTCAAAGATACTCATTTGGATTTCATGCCTAAGGCAGGACTAGAATTCACAATCTTCGCTTCCTCACCTGGTTACTTAACCCCAAGGCTGGATCAAACTGGCTCATATGTATAAGAGGGTAAAAAAATATGTCAAACATATAATAACTGTCAAACACTGGCTGCTTGTGGCTTTCCGGGTGCGCCTCAAGGAGCTAGTAACCATCTTCAAAGCGCTCCATGGCACGGGTCCTGGTTATTTGCAAGACCGCCTCCTGCTACCAAATACCTCCCACCGACCAGTTCGCTCCCACAGACTAAGCCTCCTCAGGGTGCCGTCAGCCAAACAATGCCGCCTGGCGACCCCCCGGGGGAGAGCCTTCTCTGTGGCAGCCCCTGCCCTCTGGAATGACCTACCCCGTGACCTACGTACCACCATTGACCTGCGCCTCTTCCGTCGGGCCTTGAAAACGCATTTATTCCGTGTGGCCGGCCTGGCGTAGTAGCTTTTAATTGGTTTAATTGGTTTTATTTAAGAGTTTTTATTCTGGACTTTAGAACGGGCCCCAATTTAATATTATTTTATAGTATTTTATGTATCGATGTCTTTTGTATGTTTTTATTGATGCCTGTTCACCGCCCTGAGTCCCGCAAGGGAGAAGGGCGGTATACAAATTTAATAATAAACATAAACATAAATCATGTTCCTGTGAGCGCAGGATGACCTTAGAGGCTGGACACCCCAAATGAAATCATGTGACTGCGGGAGAGGGGTACTAAGCCATGGGGTTTTGAATCTGGCTCATAAGATTCCTACAAGATGGCGCAACGGCTTTGAGCTCCTGGTGTCACAGCAGGCTTTTCCATCAAAAACTCGCTCTGAACCTACTGTGAATTATAGAGAAACAAACATATCAACTGGTTGGGACACATCAGTTAAAAAAAAAAAAGGATTACTTGGATTTTTTAGGACAAGTAAGAAAAACAAGTTTCAGGCAGAGAAATCCTCAAGAAGAAGCCTAGATCTGGGTAGTGGAGAATTTTTAAAAGCCATGTTGTATCGTAAACAAAGCCTTGATGAAACAATGATCGCAGATTCTTCACGAAGTTTATGTCCTGTAACGGTGGCACCATCATCATCTCTTGGGAATATACAAGGGGCAACTGCAAGAATTGAAACGAAGAAGCGGAGAGCACCACCCCTACCAGTAATTCCATCCTTTTCTGTTGGGAAAGCTGAGAGAGAAGAAAAAAAAGGCCAAGTGCGATTCCTCAAAGTTCATTGCAACAAGAAATAAAAAAGAAAAAGAGACGTGCTCCTCTTCCACCAACTCCTAAAATGCCAAACAGATTTGAAGAAATGGATAATAAATGACAAAGTACAATTGATCCTTTTCAACTGTCATTTGTCGGCCATTTTGTTTCAACTGTCATTTGTCGGCCTTTTCATTTGCCTGGAGAGATTCCTGTTGTGGCTGTCACTGCTGTCTGTATCCCACCTGGTGCAGGTGTTGGCACGGCGCTCAAACCAATTTCATTGTAATTTTATTACAATATTATTACAATGACAATAAAGATGATGATGATGATGATGATGATTAAGTACGCTTTTCACGGTGATCTTTAGGAACTTTGAATGGTCGTTAAAGAAATTGTCATAAGTCAAGGACTAACCCCTATACTTCCCTTGGTTATTCTAATCTGGGGGAGACATGAATGGCTGGATGGCCAGTGGATTATGGGAGCCGAAGCCCAAAGCTTTAGAAAATCTTGATAACGTGGTATAGGTTTAGCCATTTGTCTGAAGTGGTATAGGGCTTCTTGCCTAGGCAGGGGGTTGGACTAGAAGACCTCCAAGGTCCCTTCCCACTCTGTTAGTGTATTTGTTGTGGCCCGCCAGCAGAGTCGGACAGTGAGGAGGTTGGGGAGGAGCATGGACATTGCAGAAGGCTCAGACGAGGGCTCTGCGTTGCAGGTCGAGAGGGGGCCAAGGCCAACTGGCAGTGATCAGCTGCCTCTGGAGCTAGACAGCAGTGAGGCAGAGGAACAGCTGGAGCCTGTTCCCAGTGTGCGTATGTACAGAGCTGCCAGAAGAAAACGCAGAAATCAGGGTCAACTTGGGAGTAAGGCCATAGGTGGACGGTGAACAGCCCCTCCCATAGGAAATAAAAGAGGAGCGAAAGGGGAGGGGGCTTTCCTTCATTCGGTCGTTAGATTCGTTTCAGGAGTGTGAAGATCTGTCCGTGAATCTCAGAGACTCTGTGCCCAGCCTTTCCTTGCACAGCCCCTCCTTTGGGAAATATTTACATGGCAGCTTTCCAAGCTAGATAAGGTCTGTGGTCCTAAATATTCCTTTGAAAGACTGTTTGCTGAGGGGGAATGAGAGGCATTCACATTCGTTGAATAAAAGGGGTTTTGTCGGGACCAGGACTCTGCTTTTTGGGGGAAGCCTCGGTCAGAACACTATTCTGTATTTCCCTAGCAAGACTCTGACGCAAAGTTCTCATTTTGTAGGGAAGACGGGCAGCGTCAAATTTAAGGAAGAAATAAAATCCACTGAGTGGAAGTTTGTTTTTTTCTTCTTGTTCCGTAGGAATCTCCTCCCATTCAGTCAACTCCTTAGGGCAAACTCCGCTCTTCACGGCTGCCTTGCTCGGACTGGGGAAACTGGTGGACATCCTCTTGGATTATGGGTCGGACCCCAACCAGTAAGTACGAGACATAAATGAAGGAGAAGCGGGATTCGGGTAGAATTACGGATGGGGTGGAGTGTTTGAAGAAAATTATTTTGCGGTTCTGAGGAAGGTGTGAGGAAAACCTACTCTTTGCTCCTCCGTCGGGGCTCTTTGCGCCGGGAATCTCCAAAGGAGAATTTGCAGTATTCCAACGGGGGTCTGAAGAATCAACTTGAACATTGGGCACTATCTAATAAAATGAAATTCAATTGTGAAAAAAGTAAGGTTCTACATTTAGGCAAGAAAAACAAAATGCACAGGTGCAGTATAGGTGGTACCTTGCTCAATAGTAGCAACTGTGAGAGGGATCTTGGAACCCTAGTGGACAACCATTTAAATATGAGCCAGCAGTGTGCAGCAGCTGCCAAAAAAGCCAACACAGTTCTAGGCTGCATCAACAGAGGGATAGAATCTAGATCCCGTGAAGTGTTAATGCCACTGTATAGTGCCTTGGTAAGGCCACACTTGGAATACTGCATACAGTTTTGGTCGCCACGACGTAGAAAAGACGTGGAGACTCTGGAAAGCTTTGCTGGCTGGAGAAGTCTGGGAGCTGAAGTCCTTCAGACTTAAAGTTGCAAAAGTTGGGGACCCCTGCGTTAGAGGAAGTAGCGAAATCACGCATGAAGTTCCTAGCATTATTGTTATTGTTTTATTTTCAGCCGTTGTTACGACGGGAGCACCCCTGTCCACGCCGCGGCCTTTTCCGGAAGCCAGTTCATTCTTAGCAAACTGCTGGACGCAGGCGGGGACCTGCGTCTCCACGACAAGGATGGGAGGACCCCGCAGAGCTGGGCCGTGACGGCGGGGAAGGAAAGCAGCGCGCAGGTGGGCGGTCGCAAGCGTTTGGTGATGCGCTCTTGGAAAGCTTGTGGGTGGAGCTTTGTAGCCTTGGGGAGGAAGTGAGCAAACGCGGAGACCCACCCAGTCCGGGGTGTGATGGTTAAAAGAACTCCAATGAGTTAGAAACTGGGAGATGGAAATTTGGGTAGCCTCGTTTTTCCTCTTCCTTCCTCGGCCCTTGTTTCCTTTCATGCTATGCCATTCCCCCCACACCCCCAATTCCATCTCTCTGCTCAACAACTCATTCGCACGACACTCTCCAACTATTTACTAAGACTGTGTTACTCTTCTTCTTTCCCATCCTTCCTATTCCCTATCTCCTTTTCTACTTAATGGCTATAACTTTATGGCTAGGATCTTTACGAATTATATTGTTTTGTTTAGTTTCCTGTTATGATTTATGTTTGCTTATTTCGTAGCCTATGACTATCACTGTTATATCTTATGACTTATGATGAATGTGTTTTTACGATGACTGTGATTTATCATTTATAGCTTGTACGCACACTGAGCTTATGCACCAAAGACAAATTCCTTGTGTGTCCAATCACACTTGGCCAATAAGAATTCTATTCTATTCTATTCTATTCTATTCTATTCTATTCCATTCCATTCCATTCTGTTATTTTATATTCTATTCTTAATACTATTCTCTCTTCCCTTCCCTATTTTATATTTTCTATTCTTAATACTAATCTATTTTCTCTTCCCTATTTTCTGTTTTCTATTCTTAATACTATTCTATTTTCTCTTCCCTATTTTCTATTTTCAATTCTATTCTTAATACTATTCTATTTTCCCTTCCCTATTTTATATTCTTTTCTTAATACTATTCTATTTCCTCTTCTCTTCTTGTTTAAGAAGAACAGAGAATTTCCGCTAACAATTCAGGCGCTCTGGGAATTCTCTAGCTAATCAGCAGCCCACCAAATACTTTTGAGTTTACGCTGGTTGGGGAATTCTGGGAGTTGAAGTCCACAAATCTTAAAAGTTACCAAGCTTGGATGCACTTGCTTTAAAAAAAATTCCACCAAAGCGTTACCCCCACCCCCAACCTTACCCTGTTTTTCAAAAGGTTTTTCCCTGGTAAACTAATTTCGGCTTTGCACGGAACCCCACAGCTTCACCTGTTGGATGATCCTGACGTGATTTCTGCTAAAATTGATAAAATCTACAGAGCAAATTCGCGCATAGCATTACAAAGGCAATTACCAAGAGATGTTGTGATATATTTTACTGAGAGAAACTTCAGAAATGATATTTTGCAGAAGTCTTTTTACTCTTCTCTTCATATAGATGGGAATTTGATTGGTGTTTTCAAGGAACTACCACCAGCGATGTTAAAGTTTAGAAGGGATTTCGGATTTTTGGTAGCAGAGCTGAAGAAAAGAGAGATACAGTATAGGTGGGATGCCCCAATGGGTGTTATATTCAGATATGAAGGGGTGAGGTATCGTTTGAATACTATAGACAAGGCAAGAGATTTCTATTATGAAATACTGAAGGCAAGTGCAACGCCCCCACGTACATCTACACCAACACCAGCAGATTTGGATGTTTTAGAGCAGAGGCTGTTTGAGAAAGAGACAGAAGAACAGATAAAGCAGACGCAAAAAGAGAAGGAAGCTGTTGGATTGTGGTTTTCCTTGCAGATGCTCGAATTTATCCAGCGTTGCACCACTCATATGCAAGTCGTCCTGCAGAACCAATCCTTGGATTTATTGAGGAAAGTGGACTCCCCCAGAGCCCTGGTCCACAGCCCGTCCAAGTTTGGGGGGTTCACTCAAGGGTAAGTGTGCTTTCACTATCCCATAATAAATGCAGCAGTCCTTGGAGGGGGAAACTTCCAATGCTTTCCTGTAGATGGCTCCTCTGGCAGAGAAAATGCCCCAAATGCTCATGCCAGCAGGGGAATTCTAGGAGTGGAAGCTCTCCCCTCTTAAAGCAGGCTGGCTGGGGGATTCTGGGAGTGGAAGTCCTCCCCTCTTAAAGGATGCTGGCTGGGGGATTCTAGGAGTGGAAGCTCTCCCCTCTTAAAGCATGCTGGCTGGGGGATTCTGGGAGTGGAAGCCCACCCCTATTAAAGCCTGCTGGCTGGGGGATTCTGGGAGTGGAAGTCCACCCCTCTTAAAGGATGCTGGCTGGGGGATTCTGGGAGTGGAAGTCCACCCCTATTAAAGCCTGCTGGCTGGGGGATTCTGGGAGTGGAAGTCCACCCCTCTTAAAGCATGCTGGCTGGGGGATTCTGGGAGTGGAAGTCCACCCCTTTTAAAGGATGCTGGCTGGGGGATTCTAGGAGTGGAAGCTCTCCCCTCTTAAAGCATGCTGGCTGGGGGATTCTGGGAGTGGAAGCCCACCCCTATTAAAGCCTGCTGGCTGGGGGATTCTGGGAGTGGAAGTCCACCCCTCTTAAAGGATGCTGGCTGGGGGATTCTGGGAGTGGAAGTCCACCCCTATTAAAGCATGCTGGCTGGGGGATTCTGGGAGTGGAAGTCCACCCCTATTAAAGCATGCTGGCTGGGGGATTCTGGGAGTGGAAGTCCACCCCTCTTAAAGGATGCTGGCTGGGGGATTCTGGGAGTGGAAGTCCACCCCTCTTAAAGCATGCTGGCTGGGGGATTCTGGGAGTGGAAGTCCACCCCTTTTAAAGGATGCTGGCTGGGGGATTCTAGGAGTGGAAGCTCTCCCCTCTTAAAGCAGGCTGGCTGGGGGATTCTGGGAGTGGAAGTCCACCCCTCTTAAAGGATGCTGGCTGGGGGATTCTGGGAGTGGAAGTCCACCCCTATTAAAGCCTGCTGGCTGGGGGATTCTGGGAGTGGAAGTCCACCCCTCTTAAAGCAGGCTGGCTGGGGGATTCTGGGAGTGGAAGTCCACCCCTCTTAAAGCATGCTGGCTGGGGGATTCTAGGAGTGGAAGCTCTCCCCTCTTAAAGCAGGCTGGCTGGGGGATTCTGGGAGTGGAAGTCCACCCCTATTAAAGCCTGCTGGCTGGGGGATTCTGGGAGTGGAAGTCCACCCCTCTTAAAGCATGCTGGCTGGGGGATTCTGGGAGTGGAAGTCCACCCCTTTTAAAGGATGCTGGCTGGGGGATTCTGGGAGTGGAAGCCCTCCCCTCTTAAAGCCTGCTGGCTGGGGGATTCTGGGAGTGGAAGTCCATCCATCTTAAAGCATGCTGGCTGGGGGATTCTGGGAGTGGAAGTCCTCCCCTCTTAAAGCCTGCTGGCTAGGGGATTCTGGGAGTGGAAGTCCTCCCCTCTGAAAAAATGCTGGCTGGGGGATTCTGGGAGGGGAAGTCCTCCCCTCTTAAAGCCTGCTGGCTGGGGGATTCTGGGAGTGGAAGTCCTCCCCTCTGAAAAAATGCTGGCTGGGGGATTCTGGGAGGGGAAGTCCTCCCCTCTTAAAGCCTGCTGGCTGGGGGATTCTGGGAGTGGAAGTCCTCCCCTCTGAAAAAATGCTGGCTGGGGGATTCTGGGAGGGGAAGTCCTCCCCTCTTAAAGCCTGCTGGCTGGGGAATACTGGGAGTGGAAGTCCTCCCCTCTGAAAACATGCTGGCTGGGGGATTCTGGGAGGGGAAGCCTTCCCACCTTAAAATGGTTCTAGACATAGCTGAAAGCATAGATATAGTGGGGTTAGTAATAAGTAGAAAATACGTACATTTGTCCATTTAAAAAAAATAATAATTATGCTAAGGATACACAAGCCTGTCTTGTTCCTTGTTGCTGTGTCCCATTTCCCAAAATCCGCCTCACAACTCTCCATCTTGTGCTTTAGGGCAACCGACAGTCCTCTTGGGAGGTTCATGAAGCGAGCCAGCAGCATGTCGCAAAGCATCTTCAGTTTTGGCTTTGGGAAGGTAAGAAGACAGGTTCAAGATGGCGGCGTGCCTGAGGCCTCCATTCGTCCAGGGTGTGTACGCACAACACACAAATACCCAGGGTCAAGTGTGCAGTAAGGGGCTCTGTGGAAACCGCCCAAGATGGTGTGCAAGTCCAAGGAAGTGGGTTTTGGTGGTCTTCAAAGATAATCTCCTGAAATTACGAGCTGTTAGCCAGGGGAACAGACTGCCACATGATGTGAGGCAGCCCTTTTTTGGATTTTTTTGAAGTCTTTGAAGAGAGGCTATGTGTAACATTGTAGGATGATGCCAGTTCTTCTCAATTCGTCCTTCCTTCCCTCTTTTCTTTCCTTCCTTCATCCCTTCCTTCCTTCTCTCCCTCCCTCACTTTGCTTCCTTCCTTCCTTCTCTCCCTCCCTCCCTCACTTTGTTTTTCCGTCATTTCTTCCTTCCTTCCTTTCGCTCTTCTCTCCCTCTTTCATGTTCTATCCCTTTCTCATTCCTCCCTTCCTTCCTTCCTCCTTTTTCTTTCTCTCCTTCCTTACCTCTGTTTTTTCCTTTCATTCTTTCCTTCCTTTCATCCCTCACTTTCCTCCCTGCTTTTCTCCATTCTCCTTCCTTTTTGTTTGTTTCATTCATTCTTCCTTTCCTTCCCTCCCTCTCTCCCTTCTTTTTCCTTTCTCTTTCCTTTCCCTTCCTTCCAACTTTATCCTCTTTTTCTCTCTTCTCTCCTTTCTCCATCTCTCCCTTCTTTTTGCTTTGCCTTGCCTTCACTCTTCTTCCCTTCCCTCGTCCTTTTCTCCTTCCCTTTCCTGCTTTCTTTTCTCACCCTTCCTTCCTCCTTCCTTCCTTTCCTTTGATTCTTTTCCTTTCCCTTCCCTTTCCTCCTTCCCTTTCTCGCTCTCTTTTTACCTTCCTTCCTTTTTCCTTCCTTTCTTTTGATTCTTTTCCTTTCCCTTCCCTTTCCTCCTTCCCTTTCTCGCTCTCTTTTTTCCTTCCTTCCTTCCTTCCTTTTTCTTTCCTTTCCTTTGATTCTTTTCCTTTCCCTTCCCTTTCCTCCTTCCCTTTCTCGCTCTCTTTTTCCTTCCTTCCTTCCTTCCTTCCTTCCTTCCTTCCTTCCTTCCTTCCTCCCTCCCTCCCTCCCTCCCTCCCTCCCTCCCTCCCTCCCTCCCTTCAGTTTTTTCTTACCAGCAAGAGGCAGCTGGGCTACCTGGCTTCCATTCCCATCATCGCGGATAAGGAAGTGGTTCAGGCCGATGACGAACCCACCTTCTCCTTCTCCACTGGGCCTTACATGAACATGACTAAGTAAGTGTCCTAAACAGAGACAGGCCCTGGCACTAAGTGAGGACTTAGCACCCTCCCCAACCAGGCTGCCCTGCCCCCAGCCAGACCCAGCCTCCGCTCTCAGTCCAACCCACCTACCTACCTGTAAAGTACCCTAACGATGCCTGATTCATAATAAGCCACCCGATACGGTAATACAAAAAGCAATGATTTATTAAAAGCTTCATCAGGCATTCCTTGTTAAGCATTTCTTATTCGCAGCCATCTTTTTTGCTTCCTTTATCTGCTTCTGAACTTCCTTTCCTCCCGCCAGTCTGTGTCATAAATCACATTACCCAATAGTTTCATCCATCTCAATCCAGCTACTGTAATCTGAGATCCGGCTTCATCCATCTCAACCCAGCTCCTGTAATCTGAGATCCGGCTCTGCCGACGCTCTGCATGGAATGTCAACACAGAGAGTTGACACTACCTACCTTCCAGGGTTGTCGTCGTGCTGCTCCCCCAATCCTCACCTAACCCGGATTCTTCCCCTTCGGCCCACTCTCACCTTTTCCCTCCTGCAAGGCATGTCCGCGGCACACATGGGACCAGGAGCTGGGTGGGCAAAACCGACAAACCCCCCCCTCCCCTTTTTCTCCCCACAGCCTGATGTGGGGAGGCAGCCGCGTGACCGTGAAGGAGCTGAACATTCAGCCCCACCAACATTGCAGCAAACTGCGCCTCTCCGACCTCCTCTTGGCTGAGCAGGAGTACAGTAGGTACGCAACCTGTGTATGTGTGTGTGTGTGTCTGAAACGGTATAGGGTCTCCTGCCTAGGCAGGGGGTTGGACTAGAAGACCTCCAAGGTCCCTTCCGACTCTGCTCTTGTATTGTATTGTATTGCTTGTGTGTAAAGCCACAAAGCTTTGTGCATTCAGGATGGGGTGTGCGTGGCCCCTCATGCAATCATCCTCTTCTTTTAATGATCCCATAATCCCTTGCGGGGTGGAGTCTGGGCAACTGAATGGAGCTGAGTGCCAGTTGCCCTTCCTGTTGCCATTGCGGAGTTATATTCGGCAGATATCTTCTCATGGTGCTCAGAGAGAGCAATATCGGCCTCTGCCTGGGTTCTGTTCTGACCGAGGCTTCCCAAGAGCCTGAAGCCAACTCCTGGTCCCGACAAAAAACCCTTTTATGAATTGACTGTGAATTCTGCTCCTTCACATCCAGCAAAGTCTTTCAAGGGAGGATTTACGCTCACAGACCTTATCTGGCTTGGGAGGATTTACGGTCACAGACCTTATCTGGCTTGGAGAGCTGCCAGGCCGATATCTGCAAAACCTGGCAAGGAGTCTCAGAGAGTCACGAACCAATGAAGCAAACTCATGGTCTCCTGCAAACTCCACTCCCCTTTCGCTCCTCTTTTGTTCCCTCTGGGAGGGGCCATTCATCGTCCACCTGTGGCCTTACTCCCAAGTCGACCCCTGTTCTTTAGCTGTTCCCTTCGTCTGACAACTCTGCGCATGCGCACACTGGGAACAGGCTCCAGCTGTTCTTCTGCCTCACTGATCTCCGACTCTGAAGGCAGCTAATAACTGTCAGATGGCTCAGGCCCCCTCTCTGCCTCCGACACAGAGCCCTCCTCAGAGCCTTCCCCAGACTCCAGGAGTGGGCCATCATCCCCCCCCCCCCGACCTCCTCACTGTCCGAATCTGCGGCCAGTTCCACTAGCAGGCCACAACACTTTTTTTTTTTGCCACGGTTCTTAAGCAAATCACTGCTAGTTGTTAAGTGAAGCAGGCCGTCATTAAGCAAATCTGATTTCCCCCATGCTTGTCAGAAGCCCCCAGGGAAGGTTGCAAAATGGGATCACGTGACCTCAGGGCATTGCAACGGTCATAAACGTCATACATTTTGATCACATGATCCTTTGGGAATGCTCGGATGGTCGTAAGTGTGAGGACTGGTCATAAGTAACTTTTCCAGGGTTATGGTTAGGGCTAGGGTTAGGGGAATGGTCACGAAACCACCATCATTTAACGATTCCCCATAATCCCTTGAGGAATGGAGTCGGGGCAACTGAATGGCGTTTCATGGCCGGATGCCATTCTTGTCCCCAGGACAGAGTTTTCTTCAACAGCCATATTCTCATGGTGCCCAGAGAGAGAAATCTCTGCCTCTACCTAGGATCGAACTCACCGCCTCCTGATTGTGAGGCGAGGGCTCCGCCTCTATGCCACTGCACCACTCAGCATTTAGGCTTCTCTATCATCATTATTATTTTTTAACGACCCTATAATCCCTTGTGGGCAATTGAATGAAGCTGAGCATTTTACTGGCCAGATGCCTTTCCCGTCCCCAGGGCGGAGTTTTGCCCAACAGCCATATTCTCATGGTGCCCAGAGAGAGAAATCTCTGCCTCTCCCTAGGATCGAACTCACAGGCACCCACCCACTCTTGCACGACCGCCACAATGAGAAGGAGAAAGCTCTTCTCTCTTTTTGGGTCCTGGGTCCTCTCTTCGAACGTGGGGTTCTTCTCTTTCCCGCTTTGCAGCCAGCTCCACCACCCACACCTGCTGCTGCTGATGGCCATCTGTCTGTCCAGCGACTTGGAGAAGACTCGGCTGGTGTTCGAGCGGGTGAATTTTGGCTCCCTCTACAGCATCCTTCACGAGCGGGTAAACTTTGGGTCTTCCTGTTTGTGGGGTTGTCTCGTGTCGCTTCCACACCCGTGGGGGCTCCTGAGCTGCAAATACCTCTCTCTCTCTCTCTCTCTCTCTCTCTCTCTCCTCTGTCCTTGAACCACCCTGCGAGGTAGGACGGTGGGCTGAATGGAAGGACCCAGATTTAAAGGGCCGTTTTCCACCTGAATTCAGCCTTGGGAGAACAGCTCCGGCCCCTTTAAGACCTGTGGACTTCAACTCCCAGAATTCCTGAGCCAGCATAGCTGGCTCAGGAATTCTGGGAGTTGAAGTCCACAGGTCTTAAACGGGGCCTAGTTGCCCGGCTCAATCCAACCTACAAATTTAGTGCTTTGTCGAGAGTTTTAGTTTTTCTTTAGCAATGGTCTCCTTGCCTCTTGCCTGTGTTGTCCATGCGTTGCAGAGACTTGTGGCCCTTCTTCTTGCTGGGGAATTCTGGGAATTGAAGCCCATCCATCTCAAAGCATGCAAGCTAGGGAATTCTGGGAATTGAAGGCCACCCTTCTTAAAGCAGGCTGGCTGGGGGATTCTGGGTATGGAAGCCCTCCCCTCTTAAAGCATTCTGGCTGGGGGATTCTGGGTATGGAAGCCCTCCCCTCTTAAAGCAGGCTGGCTGGGGGATTCTGGGTATGGAAGCCCTCCCCTCTTAAAGCAGGCTGGCTGGGGGATTCTGGGTGTGGAAGCCCTCCCCTCTTAAAGCAGGCTGGTTGGGGGATTCTGGGAGTGGAAGTCCTCCCCTCTTAAAG